>OY992537.1:196933146-198133146 GCA_963921195.1 Pegoplata infirma
TAACCAACATATATGTCAAACTTCAGCAGCCTCTGTAAAGTCTTTCAAAAGTTAGCGTGTTTTCAACGGACAGACAGACAGACGGACGGACGGACATCGCTAGATCGACTTAAAATCGATAGAGGATCATGAATATATATACTTTATGGGGTCCTAGACCAATATTTCGATGTGTTACAAACGGAATGACAAACTTATATATACCCTCTATCACTAGAGTGGAGGGTATAAAAATGTTGGCGGAAATTCTCTAAAAATCCAAACCTTTGACCACGTGAAAAATTAATTGGATTAGGTTCATTTTAAGTTTAAATGAAATATTGTCTCAAGATCTATAAAAGGGGCAAGAAAAAGAAATTAAAAAAAAAAAATGTAGAAAAATCCGTCATTTTGTAAAAATTTCAAATAGCGATATATCGAAAACCTTTTGACCGATTTTAGATAAGAAAATAGAGTTCATGCCGCCATAAAAGTATAAATATCGTTTGGGGGTTAAAAAATTTATAAATGTTATGTGTTATCGGTTTCGATCTCATTTCGTATGCGTTGTCTTTGTAACTACAACTTCAATAAAAAGAACAGTGGTCATAAAAACTTTTTTTCTTGTTTATTGTTTTCTATGACTTATTGCTAAATTTACATTTTTTATGGCTTTAAGCCTTAAAAATTTTGTTTTTTTTTGCATTTGGAAATTATTTAAATTTTTTCTAGTTAATAAATGCTAATCCAATGCTATTTAAGTGTTACATTAAATTAATCTATTCATTTAGACACATTTAAGATTTAATCTTTATAAAAAAAAGTTTAGCGAACTTTTAAACATGGTAAAAAATTTAAGAAAAGAAAAGGTATTTAGAAGAAAAAAAAGATAAAAAAAGAAGAACATATTTTGAAATCCCAGCTACACCTAACATAATTGTGTAGATACAAAGCAATAACCACATACAAAACAATAACAAATTTGTGTTTGTTGTTGTTGTTTTGTGTGTGTTTGTTGCTTTATATCTACATAATTATGTGAGATGTTTCCGGGGACTTAAATTGAAATTATCGACGATCCGTCATATGTGGGACATTACAATTTTAGATGACCAAAACAAATCAGTGCGCCAACCAGAACTGGTATCGTCGCACAGTGCTTTGTTCCCATATTAAAATCGGCAAAAATAGAAGGAGTGGTCAGGTGTTTTTGAAATTTGGTACACTAACAGCAAATACCTTAATTAAGAAAAATATGAATTTTTGGAAAAATCGGTTCAAGGACACGCCTACCTCCCATGTGTCCTGAAACTTAAAAATTAATTTTAGCTACAGTAATGTCCGCAAAAGTACAAAAAGTGGTCATTCGGATGCATATAGAACTAGCAACATGTATGTAAATTTTCAGCTTAATCGAAGCAAGGACTCTAGGTCCTGCCATATATCCTTTTTCCTAAAAACGCTGTAACTCTAACAAAAATAGTCCGATCGTAACAAAACTTGGTACGTAAAATGATTAGAGTCCGACCGAATATTCGGTTTCGGTCTCGGTTTCGGCCGAATAATGGGGTTTCGGCCTCTATTCGGTATTCGGCAAAATTTTGGCCGAATATTAGCCGAAACCGAAACTTTTTGGTATTTTAAAAAATATGTAAAAAAGTCGCTGAATTTTTTGATTTCGTATTTCAATACACTTGTTTCAGTTCAATTGAAGAAAATGTTACAAGTTTATGCAATAAATGTAAAAATGTTTCAGTTCAAAAATTATTTTCTCCTAATCTACAAACGAAATATACAATTTTTTTGTAAGTTTTTTAAAAAAGTATTTTTTTTTTTTCAAAAATACAACAATTCCTATGGTTTAAAGGCATTATATGCTGTATATTTATCTTTAACAACTTTTTAATAATTTAATTCGTGCCAGGCGGTAATTTTTTTAAAGTTTCGGTTTCGGTTCGGTTTCGGCCGAATATTACTTTTTCGGCCGAATATTCGGTTCGGTTTCGGTTCGGCCTCGAAAACTGGTTTCGGTCGGACTCTAAAAATGATATTTATAAGGCATATATTATTGCCAAATTTGGGTAAAATCGGATTATTAATGTGGAAAATACAAAAATATCCTTTATTGAAAAATGGTGGAATTTTTTTTCCAAAAGCGTTTGGAATAAGTAAAAAAAATTATTTAAGAGCTAAATAAGTTCTGAGCTAAATAATTAGGGTGTTCAGCCGATTAATTCTTGTTCGATTAATCGAACAATTTTAGACGAATAATTGTTCGATTAATTTTAAATTTCTAATTTCGATTAAAGGATTAATCGAAGAATTAATGTCGATTAATCGAATAAAAAAATATATGGTTTTTCTGGAAATATGCATATTGTTTTGAATTTTAAGTCAAATAAACAAACCAAATGTATGTGGCCGCTGGAATTCAGAAAAAAACAGTTATGTTTCTATAGTGGTCCTTACTTGATTTTTTTTTTTTTGATTTTCGCTGCTCCTGAAGCTTGGATAAGTACATGATAAAATATTGGGCCAAATCAGTTCAAGTTTTGGGCAAAAACCCACTAAATTATAAAAATATAAGTTAAACATTTTATAAATATATTTTTTGTTTAACATTTTCCCAAATATGGTCAGATAATAAATAGTAGTATAAAGTTTTTGTGATATCGGTTATCCATATAATTTGGCAACAAAAATAATTTTTGGATTCTACCCATTTTTCAAATCTCCAAAATATTTTTTTTTAATTTTCGCAAAATACTCAAATTTTAAAACATTTTGTTATGCTTTTACGTTTGTGTTATTTTTTTTTTTGCTAATAAAATGTTAAAATACTTTTAATTAATATTGTTTATTTACTTAAGTACCAATATTTTCTAAAATTGTCGAAAAAAATCTTGATATTTAGAAAACTTCTGAATTTGGAATTATTCGATTAATCGATCAATTTTCAAATTTTATTCGTTTAATCGAATCAGACAAAAACGCCAAATTTCGATTAATCGTTTAATCGAACAATAAAAAAACCCGATAATTTGAACACCCTATAAATAATGTTAATTGATGTATGCAGTGAATTTTATGACGGTTATTTTCTTAGAAATATTAACCCTCTATAATCTTTAGGGGTCATTTTTCCAAAGACCCCCATAGATCACCACTAACGCGTGGGTTTAAAGTATTCTACAAAAGTTTTAATCATCGAATTTTACTAGGGGTTTTCAAAGGTCAAAAGTTCGTGCGATATAAGGAAAATGCATAAAAAAGAAATTGTAAAGTATCATATATTGTTAAATTGTGTTTTACTGAAGTAGATTGAAATAAGGAAAATATTATATTTACTTAAAAATTTATTAAATTTACTGCTGGGCTAAATTATGTTTTTACATATCTTTAGTGAAATTTAATGGCAGTTTTTCTTGGGACATATTAACCCTTATCTCCCATTTTAAAGGGTCACATTATTCGCTTTTACAAAAATTCTAACATAAAACCTATAAAACGGGTATTTCAAGGTTAAAGAGCAATACTAAATTACTTTTTTCACAGTTTCTTTAATCTAACTTATAATTTGACATATTAAATTAAACATAATTTCTAGCTACAGTTAAAAATTAAACAATCCATAATGCGTGATAAAATCCAGAACTTCAAACCAGTTTTTAAAATTTTTTTTTCGAGAATTAATGTCTTGAAACAATTAACCCAATTATTCTGTTAAGTCATTTTTGCATAAAATTCTCTGAGTTTACCGCCCTCTCGTGGCATCAAAAGCAATTACACTAAATGTTTTTTTTCACATTTATTTGAAAAACTTAATTATCTTTCAAAAAATCTGTCTTTAATAACAATTTCAGACAATTAAATTTTTTTGATTTTTATCCATGGGAAGAAGCATAATGCCATACTCAAATTCATTTGTATTCATATTTTTTCTTTTATTTTTCTGCTGATTGGGTTGAAAAAAGGTTTAACATAAATTCTATAATATTTTTTCAAACATTGTTAATTCTTAGCGGTTAACAAAAAATAACGAAAAAATGGACACTTCGAAAATTTTTTTTTGCCGTTCTAAAAAAAGTTGCAACTGTTTACTTTTTTATTTAATGGATAAAGATTTAACCTTCTCAAAAACAGAAAGAATCCAAAATCGGTTAACATATAATTTTTTAATATTTTTTCAAACTTTGCAAATTTTGGGTCTTCAAACTAAGAATTTAGGTAACTTTCAATGCGTTTAGAAAAAAAACTTATTGCTTACTACTGAGGTAATTTTTTTTTGTAAAAAAATAAATATTTTAAAGTTATTTAAAAAAAAAATCAAGCCATTTCATTAAAAAACAAAAAAGTTACAGCTATTTTCGTCAGCCACTAAAATGGATTTTTCAAAAATGTGATTTTAGGCACTTTGAAAAAAAATATACATATATTTAAAGTTCTACTCAAAAGCTGCAAGCGTTGTTTTTTTTTTCTTTGAAAGATAAAGGTCAAGGCTTTAAAAAAAATTATGAAATCAAAAATCGGTTAACATATATTTTTTTAATATTCCATCAAACTTTTGTTATTTTAAAGATCCTCACAAAAAAAAGTTGTATTTCAAAGTCTTACAAAAGGCATATACTTTAACTTTTTATCTCCAACGAAAAATTTTCCGTATTGCAAATTTATTTTTTAATTTTTTGCAGAAAAAAATCAAGTCATTATCTTAAAAACTGAATTTTTGGGAACTATTTTTGTAAAATTCAAAATAAAATTATTTTTTTAAATGCCATTTGCTTGGAAATTCTCTACCTTTAGCGACCCCTTGTGGCGACAAAAAGAGTTATATCAAAAGAGATTATTATTCAAATATTAAGTTACCTTATTACCTTTACAAAAAAAAAATATTTTAATAAGAACAATGAGAACTTTTTTTTTTTGATTTTTGTCAATGGGACAAATCACTGTGCGCCATAGTGATGAATAACCCTAATATGGTATTATTTCATTCACAACAACAAATAACATTTTGTTGTAGTCCAATGGACTATCATATTTAAAATGTTTTTAAATATTTTTGTTGGTTATTGACAATCGTTATTCCTTTCCTTTCTATTTCCGAAGGAAATGTTAACAGATTTTTCTTTCTTTTTTCTTTTCTTTTCTTTTCTTTTCTTTTCTTTTCTTTTCTTTTCTTTTCTTTTCTTTTCTTTTCTTTTCTTTTCTTTTCTTTTCTTTTCTTTTCTTTTCTTTTCTTTTCTTTTCTTTTCTTTTCTTTTCTTTTCTTTTCTTTTCTTTTCTTTTCTTTTCTTTTCTTTTCTTTTCTTTTCTTTTCTTTTCTTTTCTTTTCTTTTCTTTTCTTTTCTTTTCTTTTCTTTTCTTTTCTTTTCTTTTCTTTTCTTTTCTTTTCTTTTCTTTTCTTTTCTTTTCTTTTCTTTTCTTTTCTTTTCTTTTCTTTTCTTTTCTTTTCTTTTCTTTTCTTTTCTTTTCTTTTCTTTTCTTTTCTTTTCTTTTCTTTTCTTTTCTTTTCTTTTCTTTTCTTTTCTTTTCTTTTCTTTTCTTTTCTTTTCTTTTCTTTTCTTTTCTTTTCTTTTCTTTTCTTTTCTTTTCTTTTCTTTTCTTTTCTTTCGAATTTGTTTTAGGTGCGGGAAGTGGAGAGTGGAATTTCCTATTCTCCGTGGCTCCGCGCCTGCTTTAACGCATGTTCTATTTAAAAAAAGTTTCGTGAAAATTAACATTGGCTTAATGAAAAATCACTCACAGTTTCATCCGACGACAGGTTTTATTTGATCAACGAAACTAGTGTTATTAAAGTTTATGTCAATGAAAACTTACATGGAAATATTGAAAATATTCATAAAATGTGTTTTTAAAATTTAAAACGTTTTATGAAGTTTTTCATGAAATGCATGAATGTGTTCATTGATTAAAGGTTGAAAGGAATAATCCCCAGTTACACCTAATTGAAGACATAAATGTAGACCAAAAGAACGAAGGTCGATCTGGAAATCGAATTTATTTATATAAATTTTTCAGAAATTTTTCTATGTTGCTTTTTTCCAAGTTCAAACATTGAAAATTAAAATAAATGGTTTTCAATTAGTGATCAACCAATTTTTCAAACAACCCAAACAAAAAATTTATTTTTTGACCTCCGAAAAAAATTTTAAACATGTTTTTGTTTTGTTTTTGTGTTTTTGTATAAAAAAATTCATTAAAAAATTTTTGGAAAAAATTTTTATGTTCCGAAAATTATTTTTATACCCTCTAGTGATAGAGGGTATATATAAGTTTGTCATTCCATTTGTAACACCCCGAAATATTGGTATACTACTCCTATTTGACAAAAATTTCCAGTAATTTTACAAGCTTTTTACCAATAATTTTGTAATTTTACAAGGTTTTTAACAATAAAATTGTAAATGTACAAAAATGTTTGACACTATAAAATTTACAATTTAGATTTTTTGCTACCACCTATTTTACGAGAATTCCTAGTAATTTTACAGGCTTTTTACCAATAATTTTACAAGCTTTTTACCAATAAAATTGTTAATTTAGTTTTTTTTTTGCCCCTATTAAAATTACAAGGAATTCTCGTGAATTTACTATAGGAAGCTTTTGCTGTATGGTTACATTTGACGAAATATGATGTAACATTACTCCATATTGATGTAACAATTAATCAATATGAAGAAACTTTTTCTGTATGGTCGGTATTGACCGACTATAAATTTTTTAAGTGTTTTACTGAAACTACAACAAATTTTTTATTCAATTTCTTTATTTTTTTCTTTCTTTTGATAACATTAAGAAAACATTTAGTTTAATTAATACTGACTTATTTTTTTTTTATATTTACAAATATGTATATTTGTGGTTGTCAATATAATAATAATAATCTTAACATTACAATAATTTTTATCTCAAAATATTTTTTGTTGATTTTTTTTTTATAATTTTTAGTTTTGAAAAAAAGCTTTTGAAAGTGATTTTTGTTTTTATTATATAAATTGTAAATAGTGTTAATCTTTGGTTAAAAGCGAGTTTGTTTTTAAGTTTTTTTTAATTTTTTTTTAATTTGTTACATTTTTGCGGCATGTGGAAGGAACAATGGACGACTGCTAAAATACAAATTATTAAAATGGATAATGATTTTTAAAAATTTTCCAAAGATTAAAAAAAAACGTCTGAATTATTTGAAACTATCAATGAGAACTTAAATAGAGATTGATTTTAAATCCGAACCGTCATTACAAATGGAATTCACTACTTCTTTTCTAGCTTACCAGAAGCTAGATTTACCTGATTTACAAATTTCAGGTTTTTTAAAGAAAAGTACTTCTATTCAAGCTTACAAGATGTCAAACCATATTTAAACACTTTATTGCTTTAATTTTAAAAGTACTTCCCTTCTCGCTTACTAGTAAGCTATGAAAAATTACTTACTTTTTATAATAACAGTTTTTGCTGTTTTCCTGATTTTTTGCTGATTTTTTTCTGATTTTATGTAAATAAAAAATAGTTTCTAAATAATAAATTATCACATTTACTTAGCAAATTATATATAAAAATATTTTTTTTTTTTAAATTTTCTATTTTTTTTTTTGCAACCTAAAATTTTTTTAAAATTTTTTTTTGTTTAATTTTTGTTTCAACCATAATTTTTACTAAAATTTCTATCCACTACAGTAACATAAAAAAATTGTTGATCTTCTAAATCTAATTTGAGTTTTACTATTTTGTTTTTTTTTTTGTCTCTAACTACTACAGTTTTTTTAAGTGTATTTTGTTTTTTTTGTTGTTTTTTTTAGTAAAATGTTTCAATAATCTTGTAAAATTTTTATTTTAATGTATTTTTATTTTCATTTTCGTTTGTATATTAAGTCACTTTAAGTTTTTTTTTATATATTTTGTATGATTATTTTTGTTTTGTTGATCTATTTTAGTTAAATTTTTAGATTTATCTGAATATTGTATTGGTAAATTTTTGTAAAAATTCAGCATTTGGAATTGAAAAAATAACGTAATATATTTGATATTTTTCAAAACAACCCGGTAAAAAATAATCATTCATATAAAATTCATATAGTTCATTACACCGACATTTTTTGTGTGACAATAAAGTTTTTCGTCCGTTTTTAAACGTTCGGAAAATTTTTATTCTCCTAGGCCTAAAACGAGTGTGATACAAATTTGAGGTCAGTCGGGTGAAATTAAAAAGTCCTGCCACACTTCATATAAAAAATTTGTTAAAATCGATAGCGCGGTTTTCGAGATATCGCAATTTGAAATTTGTAGAAAAAATCCTTAAATTTTGTTTTTTTTTTCTACGTTCAAGAAATTTTTAAAATAAATATCTTTAGTTTTTATCTATTACCTATTTCATAGAGCTTTAGACAAACTTTCATTTAAACTTCATCTTATCAAAATCAAATCATTTTAACCCATGGTGCCCATCAATGTTTAGAGTTCTTGGTTTAAATTTTCTAAAACCCTAAACTTTGTCCAAAGGGAGCCACGGGTTAATATGATCGGATTTAAATAAAATTTTGTGTCAAGCTTTATTAAAAAGACAAATTATCGTGACGTCTGAAATAAACCGCTATATTTTGCAAATATCAAATATCGATATCTCGAACACCGTTCGAACGATTTTCAAATTTTATTGATTCTCGTATTTTTTTTTACATTTTTAAAAAAATTAAACTTTGATCGCCGGGCGCCACGGGTTAATTTAATTCGATTGACATAAAATTTTTACCACATAAGTTTTAGGCGTAGGAAAACAAAAATTTTCCCGGACACTTGAAAAAATCAAAAGTTGAATAAGAATGCCGCTCAATTGGTGGCAAGTGGACATTACATATCGTTGGCTGGCCTTCAAGAAGGCCTATGTGCAAGATTTTTTCAAATTTTGTTACCTATGCCATTGTTGCATTTATACACGTCCACGAAGTCTTTTCGTGACTTTCTAAAACTGCGCATAGGCTTTGTTGAAGGCAAGCCAACGTTATTTGAAATGATCCACATATAAACATTGTTCACTGTGTAAAAAAAATTTTAATTTTTTTTCCATAATTGTCAGTTAAACGAAGAGCTTCTCTGGCGATGACCGAATTTCAGTTCCAAAAGCAAGTATTTTTTTTTTAAATTTTTACTTAAAAAATCTTATATGGAAGTATCTAAACTAGGGTGGGGCGATTAGTATGGATGGAAAAAAAATCTTAATGGGCGCTTCGCGTTTCTGATTCTTGGGATTGCACTGAGCAGGAAAGTCCACTAGACCATACGTTAGCGCGTCCCGAATTCGGCTCTTTTTCGAATTTGAAAATGCTTGCCCCCTCAAAAGATGGGGATTTAGGACCCTTTTTCGGGAAAAATAACAAAAAAAGTTTTGGACAAAAAACCAGTTGGCTACCAGCGGCTAAAGATTGCAATCTTAGTGCATTTTGAAAAAAAAATTTTTTTTTTTGTTTTTTAAAAAATGTATGCCAAAAGTTGCGCAATATAGAGTACATTCCTGGAAAAATATTATTAAAATTTCCATGGAGTAATTTTGGTGCAGCGTTGCATCTTAAAGATGAAAAGTGTGACTTAAAATTTTTTTATTTTTTCTTTTAAGCTAAATTGGTCTCAAAACGTGCGCAAAAAAGATCACATTCGTTAAAACTGTGTCAAAGCAGATTTTGAGACTAATTTAGCTTAAAAGAAAGAAAAAGTAAAAATTAAGTACACCTTTTGATCTTTGAGATGCAACGCTGTACCAAAATTACTCCATGGAAATTCTATTAATAATTTTCCTGAAATGTAATCTGTATTGCGCAACTTTTGGCGTCAAAATTTTGAATAACAAAAAAAAAAGTTTTTTCAAAATGCACTAAGATTGCAATCTTTAGCTGCTGGTAGCCAACTGGTTTTTTGTCCAAACTTTTTTTTGTTATTTTTCCCGTAAAAGGGTCCTAAATCCCCATCGTTTAAGGGGGCAAGCTAAAAAAATTTGAATTCGGGACGCGCTTACATACGTCTACGGTGAAAATCGAGCTTCCAAGTTTTGACTTGTATTTTTAACATTCAAGGGAAGTAAGTATCTCAACCCTTATGAACCGATTTTTCTGAAACTTAAAATATATATTAAAGAGACGATTTTAAGGTAGGGGTGTCTCAGCTTATCGGCCATATCGGTGTTTAAAAATTTCGTTGTCCCCTTATGAAACCATTCCTTCGGGAAAATTTTGATAACTTCCGAACTAACAGGAATCTCATCTAGGGCAAAAATATGGGTCGACTTAAATTTAATAAGGATTATTTCTTATCCATATGGATATCGTAGGTCTATGTCTTCACATAAGTACCCCCCAAAAATTAACACATTTTCCTGAAAAAATATTTAAATAAGCCGAATTTTTACAAGGTTTTGACACCATTGGATAGGCGTTAAAAAAACCTTTCTTCTCATATGAAAACATCATGTAGTTTCTTAAAAAGAAATGGCTGAAAAATCCAAAAAATGTTTTTTTTCTTAATTTTTTATCCACACAGAGAGAACAGTTTAGTTGTGCCAGCCGAATTTAGAGCCAACTGCATAGTTTAATAACAACAACCGAAATTTTCGGTTGCCATAACCAAAATTTGTTTTGAAAATTTAACTTCTGTTGGTCCAAATAAATTTCGGTAATCGCAACCGAAAATTTCAGTTGTTGTAATTAAACCATGCAGTTGGCTTTTAATTCGGCTGGCACAATTAAACTGTTTTTTCTGTGCATGTTTTGAACCCCTAAATCCCCGATATGGCTGATAAGCCGAGACACCCCAACCTTAGAATTGTTTTTTTTTATATATATGGGGGTTTCCGTGTCAACTGACACAACTTTTGAAACCGATGTCTTCCGATCGGGATGAAATTTGCACCAGGGTTAGTCCTATTGGATAGTAGTTCAGACACAATTTTTCAACGAGATCGGTCAAGAACTCTCTGAGTTAGAGGGGGTCGAAATTTGAAATTTTGGCCAAAGAGGTGTTTATTCTCATCCATGTAACTTCTTACCTATTGTTTTTAGCAAAATGTGTACCAAAGAGTTTAGATAGCTATTTCTTCAGTCTTTCGAAAAAAAAATATAAAATAAATAAAAAAAAAATTTTTGATTTTTTTTCTTAAAAATCCAAAACTTTTTTGACTTTTTCCTCAAATTGGGCCCTCCCCACTTCCTAAGGGGAGCCCCCTTAGGAAGTGGAAATAGGGGTAAGGTATGTTCAAGAAAAATATTGGGGGCAGAAAATTATTGGAGGTCGGTCTCACATTGCACCCCTCCAGGGGCGTTTCTAGGGGAGTTTTGGGGCTTTTTGTGGATTTTTACCTCTTTACGCCCAACTTTGACCCCAATGAGGGGCCATATGGCCCCTCCCCACCGCCCCCTTTTTTTGGCTCGTGCTTTCTTTTTCGAACCTAAAAAAATTAGAGGGTATCGCGGATCGAAATCGAAAACTGGTTAGCTATCCTACGCCTAATAGTGCAAATTGAAGAACGGTTTTTTGTGTTCCAAAGTTAAAAAAAAAATTTTTTCATAGATATCCCACTCGCATCCCACTAAGCGACCCCACAGCTCTTAAAGGAAATCACCTAAGCTTTCTTTTGAATCAAAAAAAAAAAAAAAAAAAAGGGCCCAATTTGAAGAAAAAGTCAAAAAAGTTTTGGATTTTTAAGAAAAAAAATCAAAAAATTTTTTTTTATTTTTTTTATATTTTTTTTTCAAAAGACTGAAGAAATAGCTATCTAAACTCTTTGGTACACATTTTGCTAAAAACAATAGGTAAGAAGTTACATGGATGAGAATAAACACCTCTTTGGCCAAAATGTCAAATTTCGACCCCCTCTAACTCAGAGAGTTCTTGACCGATCTCGTTGAAAAATTGTGTCTGAACTACTATCCAATAGGACTAACCTTGGTGCAAATTTCATCCCGATCGGAAGACATCGGTTTCAAAAGTTGTGTCAGTTGACACGAAAACCCCCATATTTAACGTTTCATGCAAATCGGTTCATAAGGGTTGAGATACTTCCCTTGTAAGTAATCAATCTAATCAATTTTTAGACGGGTAAGTAACATTTAAAACTTAAAAGCAAATGCTGGTTGTTTGAAAATCGCGTCAAATTAAAAGAAAAGGTAATTGTTCTTCTTCTAATGCTCAATGAGGGTAGAGTTGAATATAAATTAATATTTTTGTTTTGTATAATAGAAATAGAAAATAACGAAACATGACCTCGAGCTAGTTTAACACTACTCAAAATATAATATTTATATTTTTACTATCAACACAGCCCACTCAAAAAAAGATTCTGCACCAGAGACCAGACCAACTAAACTCGACCTCATGAACTCGAATCAGCCTTAAAAAAATCTTTGAATTTTCCTGTAATCTTACAAGTAAGGTCTCCAAAGTGACCATTTCAGAGTTCTTTGAAATTTATACACAAGATAGAGAGAACAATTTTAATGTATTTTGACCTCCTGCATTCGATTCAGCTCAAACAGGTCGATCTTAGATCTTTTTCTCTATCTTGTGTATACATTTTGAAGAAATCAGGTAGTTTCACTTTGCGAACTTTCCTTGTAATATTACAAGAAAACCCAACGATAAAATATCATTCTGATGGCGAAATCAAGCTTTGGAGATCAGAATAAAAAAAGATTCGATTTAGATTTTTTGTCTGTATCTTGTGTATAAATTCCAAAGATATCTGGAATTGTTACTTTAGGAACCTTCCTTGTAAGATTACAGGAAAACCCAACGATAGATTTTTTTTGGATGGCAGATTCGAGTTCAGGGGGTCGAAATACATTAAGATTTGTTGATCTGGTTTTTGGGTCAGAACCTTTTTTTCTTTTTTTGGGGCTGTGAAATTAATCAGAATTTGATTTAAAAAACAATTTTTTCAAATTTATTGAAAATTAGTACACACATTAGTACCGTGGGGGTCGTGGGTTCGATTCCCAACAGAACCCTTGGTTTTTTTCGCTACAACGAGACGACGGTCATTGATACCAGTTCTCGGTTAGGTTGCATTTATTAAAAATGAGTTGTAAATAAATAGAGAGAATAAATAAAAATAATTGATCATGTGATGTGATCAAAAACTAGTCAACTAGTACACACAAAAAAAAAATTCTAATGAACGAAAGTCATAGTATTTATAATAAAATTCATAAAAATTATTAACTTTTTCATAATACTTTTGATCTTTTACATAGTATTTATGAATAAATCATTATATGTGGAATTTAAGAAATATTTAACATTTTTTCATAAATACTATGAAAAAGTTCAAAAATTTAATGAAAAAGTTCATAATTTATATTTATTTGTTCATAAATTTCGTTCATTCGCAAATTTTTTTTCTGTGTAAATTTGTGTGAAAATTGTTTAACCATTTTAACACCATTACTAAAATTCGGATTGATTTTAGCAAAACATTTTTAGAAAATTATTTGAAAGTTGTCAAGTTACATATAGTAAAGTTTAAAAAATTTGAAAATGTTATAACGGTTGCTGTTTAAAAAAAAAAAAACTGTTCCAATTTTATAATTTCAATGAACTTTTTGTTAAATTTATAAATGTTATTTAAAATTTACGTATATTTACAATGATATTGAAATTAAGAGGATATATGGATTATTTTCTTTTAAAAACTACCCGATCCAGAACCATGTTGCTGTTGTTGCTGTAAATGTGCAGCCGCCGCTGCTAACAGAGCGGACGAGGTCGATGATGTATTTGCAGTTGTTGAAGCTGTTGTTGAAAAGTTCGTTGAAGCCGAAGTAACTGTTGGGGGAGGTGATCTTAAAGATGGTTTAATATCTTCGATTTGTATGAGCTGTTCGATGGGTATCAGAGATAGTTCACCGCCCACCGCTTGAGGCATTGGCGGTAATTTTGCTAAAGCCTAAAAAGGAGAAAAAAGGGGGGAAAATAGTAAAAAAGTAAAAAAAAAATAAAATTTGATAATTAATAACACTGTGCTCGAATTTGACACTTTTTTTTTAACAAGCTGGGCACCCTACTAGTAAAGTTAATTCGAGTACGCTGAATTCAATGGTGCTAGCCGTTTTTCGAAGTTAGCTCTCTTATTCGCTATATTCGCGATTTAAAATTTTGATGCTTTAGTACAATAAAAACGATATTTTTAAAACATTTGCGATAATTTTTAAATTTAAAACCATTCAAGTCTGTTAAACTAACATAACAAACCATAATACCGTGAATTTTTTTCGCGAAAAAAAATTTCTGTTCGCGAAAAATCTTTATTTTTGTGAAAAAATTGGTTCAATACAAATATTTTTAGTTTGATTAAAATTTACGACAGCAATCTGGTAAAGCTAGTTCGTGTACACTAAATCCCATTGTAATATCAGGTTTTTCAAAGTTTGCGTATATATTAGCGATATTCGTGACTATTTTCTTTTATTTTTAAGTAAAAAAAACCTATTGTTTTTTATTATTTAGACAATTGCTGAATTTTTATTATCTAAACTCTATTGAATATACAAAAAAAAAATTTATTCGCGGAAATTTTTTTTCGCAAAATTTTTTTTCGATTTTTTTATTTTTATTTTGCTATTAATTTATAAAAATGAGTAGAATATGATACATTGCAGATACAAAATTAAAAAAAAAAATTTTTAGCGGATTTTTTTTTCGCGGATTTTTTTTTTTTGTTTGCGTAAATTTTTTTTTCGCGAAAAAAATACAGTGGATTTTGTAAATTTATATTTAAAAACTACCCCAAAAGCATAAAAATTAATGTTTGTAGTACCTAGTCTTTACAATTTTAAATCGCGAATATCGCGAATACGAGCGCTAACTTTGAAAACGGCTACCAGCAGGGTGCCCAGCTTGTAAATTTTTTCGACTAGATGTTTGACTTGATGCTTTAGTACAATAAAAATGATATTTTTAATCTTTTGCGATATTTTTTAAATTTGAAACCATTCAAGTCTGTTAAACTAACATAACAAACCATAATACCGTGAATTTTTTTCCCGAAAAATATTTATTGTTTGCGAAAACCCTTTATTTTCGTTATAAAATGGGTTCACTACAAATATTTTTAGTTTGATTTGAATTTATGACAGCCATCTGGTAAAGCTAGTTCGTGTACACTAAATCCCATTGTAATATCAGGTTTTTCAAAGTTAGCGTATTATCGATATTCTCTATTATTTTCTTTTATTTTTAAGTAAAAAAAATATTTTTTTTATATTATTTAGACAATTGCTGAATTTTTATCATCTAAACTCTATTGAATATACAAAAAAAAAATTTTCGCGGAATTTTTTTTCGCGAATTTTTTTTGGCGAAATTTTTTTCGCGAAATTTTTTTGGCGAATTTTTTTTTCCTATTAAATACACAAAAAAAAATTTTCGCGGAAATTTTTTTCGCGAATTTTTTTTTGCGAAATTTTTTTTTCAAAATTATTTTTAATTTGCTATTAATTTATTAAAATGAGTAGAATACGATACATTACAGACACAAAATTAACAAAAAAAAAAAAATATTAGCGATATTCGCGATTTTTTTATTTATTTTTAAGTAAAAAAAACTACTGTTTTATATTATTTAGACAATTGCTGAATTTTTATTATCTAAACTCTATTGAATATACAAAAAAAAAAATTATTCGCGGAAATTTTTTTCGCGAAATTTTTTTTTTTCAAATTTTTTTAATTTGCTATTAATTTATGAAAATGAGTAGAACACGATACATTACAGACACAAAATTAAAAAAAAAAAAATGTTCGCGGATTTTTTTTTCTCGCGGAATTTTTTTTTTTTTTTTTTTTTGCGTAAATTTTTTTTTTCGCAAAAAAAAATTAATGGATTTTGTAAATTTATATTTAAAAACTATCCCAAAAGCATTAAAATTAATTTTTGTAGTACCTAGGCTTTACAATTATAAATCGCGAATATCGCGAATACGAGCGCTAACTTCGAAAACGGCTACCAGCAGGGTACCCAGCTTGTAAATTTTTTCGACTAGATGCTTGACTTGATGCTTTAGTACAATAAAAACTATATTTTTAATCTTTTGCGATATTTTTTAAATTTAAAACCATTTAAGTCTGTTAAACTAACATAACCATAATACCGTGATTTTTTTTTGAAAAAAATTGGTTCAATACAAATATTTTTAGTTTGATTTGAATTTACGACAGTCATTTGGTAAAGCTAGTTCGTGTACACTAAATCATATTGTAATATCAGGTTCTTCAAAGTTAGCGTATATATTATAGATATTCGCGATTATTTTTTTTTTTTATTTTTAAGTAAAAAAAAAAACTATTGTTTTATATTATTTAGAAAATTGCTGAATTTTTATTATCTAAACTCTATTGAATATACAAAAAAAAAATTTTTCGCGGAAATTTTTTTGGCGAAATTTGTTTTTAATTTTTTAATTTGCTATTAATTTATGAAAATGAGTAGAATACGATACATTACAGACACAAAATTAAAATAAAAATATTTGCGATATTCATGATTATTTTTTATTTTTAAGTAAAAAAAAATCCTATTGTAATATCAGGTTTTTCAAAGTTAGCGTATGTATTAGCGATAATCGCGATTATTTTTTTTTATTTAAAAAAAAAAAAAAAAAATTTATATTATTTAGAAAAATGCTGAATTTTTATCATCTAAACTCTATTAAATATATAAAAAAAAATTATTCGCTGAAATTTTTTTCGCGAATTTTTTTTGGCGAAATTTGTTTTTTAAATTTTTTTCTTAATTTGCTATTAATTTATGAAAATGAATAGAATACGATTCATTACAGACACAAAATTAAAAAAAAAAAATATTAGCGATATTCGCGATTATTTTTTTTTATTTTTAAGTAAAAAAAAAATCCTATTGTAATATCAGATTTTTCAAAGTTAGCGTATATATTAGCGATATTCGCGATTATTTTTTTATTATTTTTAAGTAAAAAAAAACTATTGTTTTTTATTATTTAGACAATTGCCGAATTTTTATTATCTAAACTCTATTGAATATACAAAAAAATTATTCGCGAAAATTTTTTCGCGAAATTTTTTTTGCGAAATTTTTTTTTTAAATTTTTTTAAAATTTTTTTAATTTGCTATTAATTTATGAAAATGAGTAGACTACGATACATTACAGGCACAAAATTAAAAAAAAAAAAAAAAATATTAGCGATATTCGCGGTTATTTTTTTTGTTTTTAAGTAAAAAAAAACTATTTTTTCCATATTATTTAGACAATTGCTGAATTTTTATCATCTAAACTCTATTGAATATACAAAAAAAAAATTATTCGCGGAAATTTTTTTTCGCGAATTTTTTTTCGCGAAATTTTTTTTTAATTTGCTATTAATTTATGAAAATGAGTAGAAAACGATACATTACAGACACAAAATTAAAAAAAAAAAAATTTCGCGGGGTTTTTTTTTACTGGCGGATTTTTTTTTTTGCGTAATTTTTTTTTTTCGCGAAAAAAAACAATATTGTAAATTTATATTTAAAAACTATCCCAAAAGCATAAAAATTAATTTTTGTAGTACCTAGGCTTTGCAATTGTAAATCGCGAATATCGCGAATACGAGCGCTAACTTCGAAAACGGCTACCAGCAGGGTGTCCAGCTTGTAAATTTTTGCGACTAGCACAGTGTACACCAACTTCAAATGCGTGTAAAAAAATCTAGCACTAAATTTAAAAAAATGCCTTGAAGGTTTTGTTATGGAAAATGTCAACTTTTATTTGCTTTTGGTGTCATCCCATTCCGATTTTGATTGTTGCACTGTGTAGTTTAAATTGTAATACAAAGTTTTCTAGTAAAGTTTCTATCTTACCTTGGCATGCTCTACTGCTATTGTAGCCGCCTTTTCTGCCTCTCTTTGTCGTCTCTCTTTAAGCTTTAAAGAGAATATTGCCACTGAGCGGGCACTCTTAACCAATTTTTGTTTTAAACGAGATTTCTTAGCCGCCAATTCAGCAGCTAAAATGAAAAGTAATAAACATTTTTAATAAAAGTCGTTCTTAAATTATACATTTATTCTCTGCCTACCTTTAGCTTCATCATCTGTAGCACCGGGCGTTGTAACACTGCCACTGGTTGTTTTTGTTCCTGATTGCTGCTGTGAAGATGATGTTGCTGAATCTTTTTCACTATGTTGTTGCTGTTGCTGCTGCTGTTGTTGTTGCTGTAAAGAAGATGATGATGAATTTGATATGCCACCCACACTAGGTCTTGCTGATGCTGTTTCCGGTTTTGTTGTAGATACCCCACTTACACTAACACCCCCTCCTGAGGATGATGATGATGAGGCGACTATATGGTGCGTTGTTGGTTGTTGCTGCTGCTGATGATGCTGTGCTAGTGATGAGGCTGTTATATGCTGTTGCTGCTGTGTCTTTATGGCCACATTACTCCAGGAAGGTGCTGGCTTTAAAATATCCATCGTGTCTGTATTGCTTTTAAGCTCCTTTTGTTTTTTATTATGTGTATGTTTTTTTTTTTCATTGTATTTACAAAATATTTAACAAATTTATGATGATGATGATGATGGGGACATGATAGCATAAGCAAGTGTGTGCATAAAAATATCAGCGCCCAATACAAAAAAATTTTCCAGCACGGAGATATAGTAGAGACAGATAAAATTGAAAGGAAGTGGAAGTGTATGGATACAACCCGAAGAAGAAGAAGGATTAAAATTTTATACACATGTATGGTTGGGTATAAATGTTGTCGGTAGGTGCAATTTTTTTTATTGGATGTTCAACACATTTTCATTGTAATTTTGTTGGTGAAGTTTAAGGAATTTATCGTATTAAAATTATTGTAGGTTATGGTGGCAAGTTTTGTTATTGGTGCATATTTGTATATTTTTTTTTATTTACATTAATTACATTTTTATATACAGTTTTCCATTATTTTGTCGATATTTGTATAGTTTTTTGTAGCGATTTTTTGGATTTTATTTATGTGCATATTTTATAATTTTTGTGTATTCCAAATAGTTTGTGGCAGCATGGAAAAAGGGTTTTAAACAGAGTTTTAAATTAAAGATTTTATGTTGTAAAAAAATATTTTTAACAGAAAGGTACAGTGAAAGCTGGTATTTTAAAGCATAAATAGGTTTTTGATAAAAGGTTTTTTTCAAATTGGTTTTTTATTAATTTTATCATGCAGTGAGCCAATAGTTATTGCGTTTTTTTGTATGCAAAAATTATTACTATAGACATAAATTTATAAACAGTGGGATTCTTGAATTTATAAAATCACCATATCTTCAATTTTATACATTATTTAGGAAACTAATTTGCAAAGTAGTCGATTTTTGTCATTTATTTTAAATTTTATTCAAAATCAAATTAAATACAACAATTTGAAACTGAAAAAAATAACATCTTTATTTTGGCTCCCAACTTGGGGCTAAATATTGTAACTGTTCTATTTTCTTTTTCAAACAACAACAAAACCTAAAAATCATTAAGATAAAAATAATTTTAGAACTGAATAGACTCTTATGGTGTACCTTGCGGAGTGACAATCGTAAGACTTTTGTTTTGAGTTTAAAAATAATCATAAAATTGAAAACTTCATTTATGGCCATGTTGTGACATCACTCAGTAAAATATTTAAAACAATTTGTTTACTCGATTTCTGGCGTTTATAACAGTTTTTAAATAAAATACAATAAATTAAAACTGAAAACATAGCATCGTTATTTTGGCTCCCAACTTGGGACTCAATATTGTATTGTCCTATTTCCTTTTTGAAACAACGTCAAAACTTAAAAATCAATAAAACAAAAATTATTTTTATATTAAGTTGACTCTTATGGTGTCCCTAGCTGATTGGCAATCGAAAGACTTTTGTTTTGAGTTTTAAAAGAATTATAAAAGTGAAAACCTCTAGTTCAATGCATGGCCATATTGCGACATAACTCACAATCAGTAAAATATTTAAAAACGATTTCTTTTCTCGATTTCTGTCATTAATGACAAATTTTAAATTGAATGAAATCAAATTCAACACTTTAAAATTGAAAAAAATAGCATCGCTATTTTGGCTCCCAACTTGGGGCCCAAAATTGTTATTGTTCTATTTTCTTTTTCAAAAGACTAAAATTAAAAAATATAATTTTAAAACTAGACTCTTATGGTGCCCCTCGCTGAGTGACAATCGAAAGGCTCGTGTTTTTGAGTTTGAAAAGAATCAAAGAAGTGAAAATCTCACGTTAACTTTATGGCGATATTGTGACATAACACAGTAAAATGTTTAAAAACTATTTATTTCTTCGATTTCTATCGTTCATAACAGATTTTAAATTAAGTATAACAATTTAAAACTGAAAAATAGCATCTTTATTTTGGCTCCCAACTTGGGGCTCAATATTGTAATTGTTTTATTTTCTTTTTGAAACAGCGACAAAACTTAAAAATCAATAAAATAAAAATAATTTTAAAACTGAATGGAATCTTATGGTGTCCCTTGAGGAGGACAATCGAATGACTTTTATTTTGAGTTTAAAAAGAATTGAAAAAGTGAAAATCTCGGGTTAAATTTATGGCCATGTTGTGACATAACTCACAATCAGTAAAATATTTAAAAACAATTTTTTTCTCGATTTCTGTCATAAATGACAAATTTTAAATTGAATAAAATTAAATACAACAATTTAAAACTAAAAAATAGCATCGTTATTTTGGCTCCCAACTTGGGGCTCATTATTGCAATTGTTCTATTTTCTTTTTCAAACAACAACAAAACCTCAAAGTCTATAAAACGAAAATAATTTTAAAACTGAATGGAATCTTATGGTGGCCTTTACTGAGTGACAAGCGAAAGACTTGAGATTTCGAGTTTGAAAAGAATCAAAGAAGTGAAAATCTAAGGTTAATTTTATGGCGATATTGATAAATGACAAATTTTAAATTGAATAAAATTAAATACAACAATTTAAAACTAAAAAATAGCATCGTTATTTTGGATCCCAACTTGGGACTCGTTATTGTAATTGTCCAATTTTCTTTTTCAAACAACAGCAAAACTTAAAAATCAATAAAATGAAAATAATTTTGAAACTGTATGGAATATTATGGTTTCCTTGCTGAGTGACAATCGAAAGACTTGAGATTTTGAGTTTAAAAAGAATCAAAGAAGTGAAAACCTCACGTTAACTTTATGGCGATATTGTGACATAACACAGTAAAATGTTTAAAAACTATTTATTTCTTCGATTTCAATTGTTTTTTACAGATTTTAAATAAAATACAACAATTTAAAACTTAAAAAATAGCATCGTTATTTTGGCTCCCAACTTGGGGCTAAATATTGTAACTGTTCTATTTTCTTTTTCAAACAACAACAAAACCTAAAAATCATTAAAATAAAAATAATTTTAGAACTGAATAGACTCTTATGGTGTCCCTTGCGGAGTGACAATCAAAAGACTTTTGTTTTGAGTTTAAAAATAATCATAAAATTGAAAACCTCAGGCTAAATTTGTTGTGACATCACTCAGTAAAATTTTTAAAAACAATTTATTTTCTCGATTTCTGTCATTAATGACAAATTTTAAATTGAATAAAATTAAATACAACTTAAAACAGGAAAAATAGCATCGTTATTTTGGCTCCCAGCTTGGGGCTCAATATTGTAATTGTTCTGTTATCTTTTTCAAAAAACAACAAAACCTCAAAATCTATAAAATGAAAATAATTTTAAAACTGAAAGGAATCTTATGGTGGCCTTTGCTGAGTGACAAGCGAATGACTTGAGATTTCGAGTTTGAAAAGAATCAAAGAAGTGAAAATTTCCATTTAACTCTATGGCGATATTGGGACAAAACTCAGTACACTCAAAAAAATACGTTAGTAGATTTACTAATTTTTTTTTGCTAACGCTAGTTAGCTAACTTTTAGCAAATTTTTAGTTGAGATTAGCATGTTAGCAAAAATATCTTGTAAACTTCATTTAGCGCATTAGCAATTTTAAACAAAATTTGAACTAATTTTTTTTTGCTAAATTTAAAATTGAGTTGACCAAATTTTTACAGGCTTTTTTGCTAATATTAGCAAAAATAAATGGTAAATTTTTTTTTATTTTCAGAAAACTTAAAATGGCGCTATCTCGGAAACTAAGCCAGATAGAGCAAAATGGAGGCCATTTTTGGCTCTCGGGCTCTCCACAGTATCGCCGGTCCTCTTCACATGTGTGGACCCTAATGGGTCCTAACTTTGGATCCAAAAAAGTTAGCATTCCCTAAAATTTTAACATGATCATATCTCGGTAGAGCGAAACGGACTCAAGTTTTGGATCAAAAACTATAACGATTTTTGAGGAAGCCAGCTAGGTCTGGGCCCATCGGGGTCTGGACCTATCGGGTCCGAACCCAATGGGGTCCTCAAATGTGTATGAACTAAATTGAAATAAAAAAAAATTCAGTTAACTAATTTAAAATCAGCAAATTTTCTTGTAGGTTTACAAGCTTTTTTTCTAACATTACAGTTTTTTTTTTGAGTGTAGCTTAAAAAGCTTAATAATATACTCTGGCAATTTTTGTTTTAAAACTACTAAATATCAAGTGGTAAAGGAATCTATATATATAAAAATGGATGTGTGTATGTATGTGGGTATGTATGTATGTATGTATGTATGTTCCGTATGGACTCGAAAACGGCTGGACCGATCTTGATGAAATTTTCAGGGAATATTCAGAATAGCCTGGCGAGTAACACTGTCAAGTCGGATTTCTGATTTTCCGTCTGTGGGCGGAGGGGCGTGGCAAAATTCAATTTTTGCATCCCACCATTAATGACATCTATATATAAAAAACGGATGGACCGATTTTGATGAAATTTATATCAAAGATAGTACTAACTGAGTACTCACTATGTGCCAAATTTGAGCGTTATCGGACAAAGAAGCGTAAAATGCCATGGAACTTTGTATTGAATTGAAAGTTATTTCAATAATGCAAAAAACGGCTATATCTATGTTCCTTATGGACGCGAAAATGGCTGGACCGATCTTGATGAAATTTTCAGGGAATATTCAGAATAGCCTAGGGAGTAACACTGTGCAGTCAGATTTTTAAGTTTTTGTGTGTGGGCGGATGGGCGTGGCAAAATCGAATTTTTACATTGCACCACTAATGACATCTTTATATAAAAAACGGATGAAATGATTTTGATGAAATTTAAACCAGAGATAGTACTAACCAAGTACTAACTATATGCCAAATTAGAGCGTGATCGGACAAATGGGCGTAAAATGCCATGCGTTATTGCCAATGGGCGGAGGGGTGGGCAAAATCGAATTTTTACATTGTACCAACGATAAAACTAACCAAGTACTAACTGTGTGCCAAATTAGAGCGTGATCGGACAAATGGGCGTAAAATACCATGAAAAAATTGAATTTTATTTCTGCATGCTCCGCAATAACGCAAAAACTGTTGATTTGATTTTAAAGAAATTTTCAGCACTGATAGTATTAACCGGGTGCGGAACTATAGGCCATGTTATACAACGATTGGAAAAAGGAGTGTCAAATGCCACGCCCCTTTGTACTATACTGGACGTTGCCTGCCTGTTTCGCAATCACGCAAAAACAGCTGAACCGATTCTCTTGACATTTTAAATACATACAGTGCTAATCAAGTGCATATGTAGGCCATATAAGATCGTTATTGGAAAAAGGGATCAAAATTGCAATGCCCTTTGTACTATACTGACCACGATTGAACAAAGAGGCGTAAATTGCCACGCCCCTTTGTTTTATACTAACCGTTATATCTGCCTGTTTTGAAATCACGTAAAAACGGATAAGCCGAATCTGTCACTACTAACCGAGCGGGAACAGTAGGTCATATGTAGAGCGCGATTCAGCAAAAGTGTATAAAATGTCACTCCCGTTTTTCATAAATAAAAAGTTATTTCCTCCTCTTTCGTAATTACACAAAAACGGCAAAACTGATGTCAATGAAATTTACAGCACAGATAGTACTAATCGAGGATGCAGCATGGAACTTTAGACTATCATGATTCGATAAAAATGCGTTAAATGACGCCCCTTTGTGCTATACTTAACGTTATGTCTGTCTGTTTCAAAATCACGCAAAAACGGCTGAACCGATTTTCTTCAGATTTCCTATAGATAATGCTAACCGAGGGTGGAACCAAAAATGAATAGCTGGACCCGGACCCGTGCTTTAATTTTGTCCGACACTATATTAAATTAAGATGCAATATAAAGCAGTTTTTTTTTTCTTAGGGCCAGCAACGCGGACCGGGTATAGCTAGTTAAAGTATAAAAGCCAAGGAATTTAAGAATTAAACTTAAAATAATAATTACACTGCGGAACACTAACAAATAAACAAGAGTTACGACCATCATTTCTATATATTTCGGACATGCTGATTCGAATGGCGTACTCCGTTTTTCGATGTATGGTACAGTTTTCTTGCAAAATGAAACGTTGGTCACACCTCTTGTTTTCTAAAATAGTGGTCAGTTTTGTCACGCAGTGTTTTTTGAAATCATATTTGTTGCAAGCTCTATAAATGAAAATTTTAGCGATTACAGGGATATAGATAAGATTATTTGGCGAGCAACAGGAAAAGCATTGGAAATGTTACCGAATACTATTGTACCTAACCTTAATTATACGAATCTAAAAAATAATAGCTTTATTTTATAAATATCAAACCATAACCGCCAAAATATGGTAGATGCCATAATTTTCGTTTTCTGAGGAAATTCTATTATTTTTAAAATGATGCTCATAAAATTTTCGTTACAATTTTATATCAGAAACATTTCAGTGTAAGGGCACATTTCCCGTTTCTTTATGTTTTTCGTAACAGCGAGCTATTACTTTCATCAAAAATTGTCTGTAATTCTTACAATATTTTTGCAGTAACGACACTACAGATAAAAAGAATTTCTAAGATTTACTGGAAGATTTGTGTATTATTTTATTGCTGTTTGTATAAGAATTTCTTTAAGAAATCGTCAAAAAGGCCTATGTGCAAGATTTTTTTTAAATTTTGTTACCTGTGCCATTGTGGCCCTATGTTGCATATTTACATGCCCACGATGTCATTTCAAGATTTTTAAAAACTGCACATAGGCCTTCTTGAAGGCCGTCTAACGAAATACCTTTAAAACCTGAAATTTAAATTAATTGCATTTCACAAAAATTTAACACAAGCCTGAATTTCATGCATTAACAAAATTTTTCTAATATATTTCCCTAAATTTGTAAATATGTCTACACATTTATAAAAGTAGTACTGTTCAAAGCTTTAATGTTTTTTAAACCATTCTTCGCTGCCAATTTTCTTTAGCAGTACTTAATATTAAATTGATAACATTCCAATATATCACATTGAAACACTCAACAAACACTGCACATAATTTGAAAAAGGTTATACAAATTTTGGTTAATTTAGGCTAAAATTTTAGGCGTTTAAAATACTGACAAGGAAGGTGTATTAAAAATAATATTTTTAGGCAAACTTGGAACTCAAAAAGCAATACTAATTTTGGTCCTTGAGAGATTACAACCCAAACTGAACTGAAGTTCATCAAAATCAAACGCGAATTCCCCAAAATCGCAATGTTACAAATGGCGCCCAACATGGGGCGCTAAGTTTTGGCTTTAAAACTTAACATTTACATTGATTTCATTTCACAAAAATTTAACACAAGCCTGAATTTCATGCATTAACAACATTTTTCTAATATATTTCCCTAAATTTGAACTTATGTCTACGCATTTATTAAAACTGTACAAATCTTTAATTTCTTCGCTGCCAATTTTGTTTAGCAGCATTTAATATTAAATTGATAACATTCCGCTGCACTATTTGAAAAAGATTGAACAAATCTTGGTTAATTTAGGCTAACATTTTTGGCGTTTAAGAGACTGACAAGGAAGGTATATTAAAAATAATATTTTTTGGCTAACTTGGAACTCGAAAAGCCATACCAAGTTGGCTCCTTGAGAGACAACAACCCAAACTGAACTTAAGTTCATCATAATCACACCCAAATTCTCCAAAATCGCAATGTTACAAATGGCGCCCATAATGGGGCACTAAGTTTTGCCTTTAAAACTTTAAATTTACATTGATTTCATTTCACAAAAATTTAACACAAGCCTGAATTTCATGCATTTACAACATTTTTCTAATATATTTCCCTAAATTTGTAAATATGTCTACACATTTATAAAAACTGTTCGAAGCTTAAATGGTTTTTTAAACATTCTTCGCTGCCAATTTTGTTAATAAGTATTTAATATTAAATTGATAACATTCCAATATATCACATTGAAAGATTTAAAATACACTGCAATTTATTTGAAAAAGGTTAAACAAATTTTGGTTAATTTTGGCTAAAACTTTTGGCGTTTAAATTACTGACAAGGAAGGTGCATTAAAAATAATATTTCTTGGCAAATTTGGAACACGGAAAGATATATCAACCCAATTTATGTACTGGTACATAACTAAAAGCTATGGAAAGGGGAGATTCCAAACAAAACTGAACTTAAGTTCATAAAAATTAAACCCAAAATCCCCAACTCGTAATGTTTAAAATGGCGCCCAACATGGGACCCATATTACAAATGCTAAGTTTTGAAAGATTCAAAGCCTATTATTTAAAAAATTTACAGCAAATAAATCACTTTTTCAAAATAAACCACTTTGAAACACTCAACATATACTGTACATCTGAAAATGTGCGAAGTTGATAATTGATTTTCTTTAAAATTCAAAAAATTGTAATTGAATCTGACTGTGCATAATTTCTGCATTTTAGCTTCATCAGTGAATTTATATTATTATATTTATATGTTTAACATTTTAAAATTGTTAAATTTTCTATATATAGAATTTTTATTATATTGGTCTTCTGTGGGATTTGAACCTGAGGTTACTAAACTCTACGTTACACTCGTAACAACTATGATTGTCTGCCGTCTTAGACAGATCGACCACAATAACATCGAGTCTAGTCATCAACTATAATGTGATTTTCTAGAAGAAATTTCATGAAAAATTTTATATAAATAATTTTTATAATTTTTCGAGTTATTTCAATTATTTCTTCGTGTTTGTTTTAATTAATCCAGGGTAATTAATCCACTCACTTCATTTGGTAAAAAGTTAACCAAATTTTTGTTAATTTTGGCGAAAACTTTTACCGTTCAAAAGTTTGACAAGAGGAATTCCAACCCAAACTACACTGAAGTAAGTTCCTCAAAGTTAAAGCCAAATTTCCCAAAATCCCAATGTTACAAATGGCGCCCACCATGGGGCAAATATTTCAAATGCTAAGTTTTAAAAGATTATTTGAAAAACTTACACAAAATAAATTTTTTGCATAATCTTTAATATTTTTAGCAAAGTATATTTTATATAAGTGTGGGTAGTTAAGACGTTACCACAGACTTAACGGACGCGAAAGTGTTTCCAAGGTGGAAAACATAAAAATCTGTCACTTGTTTAAAAGTCTTATACCAAGATTTAGCTAACGTAACCAAAAAAAAATTGTTCCAACCTTACTCAAATTTCATACAGTGCTTTCTCATACTTATACACATTGCAAATAACACCACATTTACTATAAAATTATATAGGAGTATTAAATGGACTATAACTAAACTACCTTTGCTATGCAATCTATACTCCTATGTAGATTTATATTATCGTTGACTTTTAAACGTGACATCCATTCGGGTGCATGAGTTTTTAAAGTATATTTATCCTTTTTGGTTTAAAAAAGGAAGTTTAAAATAAAAAAATAAAATAGTAAAGGAAATATAAAAAGTGTTTGTGTGAAAGAAAGAAAGGTGACAGATATTGAAAGGAATGTATTCGTTGGAAAATATTTTATGTACAGATTTTTTTTTTTAACTGGAGAATATTAACGAAAAAATATATAAAGTGCACTTTGTGTCAAATTAGAATTGAAATTTCAAAAAACTTATTTTTTTGGGAATATTTTGTCAGCCAGAGGATTTTACATGTCAAATTTTAAGTTTCCTGGACAATTATTTTTAGAAATTTGTTTACACCTTTTAACCTTCTTAAAATCTGAACTTCCAAAAAGTATTTTTCAGAAGGTTTTCTTTCCGCTGTAGGATCATACATTCCAAGTATCAATTTCTTATGACTACACTGTGCTACAAAAAAACAAAATTGAATATACTTTTTAAATGAGGTAGTTAAGGTTGTAGGTCTCGTCGAAAAGATCACAAAAATGTCCATCAAATTTGCCAGATACCCTTAAATTTTAAAGTTATTGTAAAAAAACAATTTTTTGCGACTTTTCTCAATTAAAATTAAAAACTTTTTAACCGATTTTCAATTTTTTAACTATTTTAAATAAAAAAATTATAGGAGTTTTCATGTGTGTGAATTAGTCTATACATTAAAGAAAGATATGTATTGATTTTTTCAGCAATATCAAATTTTTTGTTATATTTTTTAAATTTTTTGAATTTATCGACTTTTTTCTGCTTATATGTAGTTCGTTCAACAACTTCAACAAAAACTATCTCAAAACTCTGAAGCGATAGAGCAATTTAAAGGCCAGATTCGGATTTAGCGCGCCAAAAACCTTTAAAAATATTGTACATGACCTCTTATGATAAATTTAATTTGTTTGCCCTGCAAAATCTTAATTTTCTTTTTTAAAAAAATTATCACAACTCTTTCAATTGCTATCCGATTTTTTCGTCATAAAGCTTATCGTATTCAGAATTAAATTTTCTTTATAACTACGTTTATAAATATAAACGTTGTTACACGAACTATAGCAAAAAAAATCGATAAACTCGAAAATTTTTCAAAAAATAAAAAAATTAGATATTATAGAAAAAATCAATAGATATATTTTTTATGTGTGTAAACCAATTCATACATATGAAAGGCTCTATCCTTCTTATATCCAAGACAGTACAAAAATTAAAAATCGGTTGAAAAGTTTCTGAATTACACAAGGTTTAGTGAGAAAAGTCCCAACAAACGTTTTTAGACAATAGCTCTAAAATTTGAGGGTGTCTGGCCAGTTTAATGGTCATTTTGTGTTCTACTCGACAGAACCAATAACCTATACTATGTCACATCAGAAGTATTTTTTCACTGTAGCATAGAGCTATTATTTCAAAAGATAAAAAACGTTCTCTTTTTATCTTTCAGAGTCGAAATTTTCTGAAAAGAAAATTTGACAGTATGTTTTTTTTTTTTCAGCTAGAGAATCCTCATTTTAAATTTTAAGTTTCTTGGACCATTATTTCAGGAAATAGAAAAAGTACCAAAGTAAAACTGAAATTTACAATAATTGTCTTTTTCGGAATGTTATTTTCCGCTTGAAGATCGTATATTCCAAATTTCAAGTTTCTTAAAACATTATTTCTATAAATAGAAAAAGTACCAAAGTACAACTTTAATCCCTATAATAGTAATAGTGTTTCCGAATATGAATCGTTATTTCGAAAAGGTACTTTTTCTCCAAAGGATTCCACTTTCTAGTTTATAAGACCATTATTTCAAGAAATAGACACTTTTTGTCTACTTGGAAAAAGTGACTTTTTTTAAAGTTTTTTAATTTAGATGATTCTACATTTGAGGTTATAAAAAAGTACCAACGTTTAATTTGTTGAGCCTTATTTCCCCATTTAAATTGGAATTTTTAAAAAGTACCTTTTCAATATGTTTTTGTCTTCTGTAGGATCTTACATTTTAAATTTCAGGTTTCCTCGACCATTACTTCAGGAAATAGAAAAAGTACCAAAATACATTTTTTATCCTTATTTCTCCATTTAAGTTTTTTCAGGAGAATGAAAAAATACCAAAGTACAGTTTTTAACACTTATGTATTATCGCATTTATATTGGTATTTTAAAAACCTATTTTTTCAGAAATTTTCGTTTGGAAGATCCTACATTTCAAAATTCCTGTTTTTCTAGGACCATAATTTAAAGAAATAGAAAAGTAAATTTTTGTACTATGTAAAATTTTTGATTAAAAATCAGTTCCCGAAATTCATCATCCAAACTAAAGCTTCAAGATACTTCTGCTATGATAATTTCTAGAGTCCGACCGAATATTCGGTTTCGGTCTCGGTTTCGGCCGAATAATGGGGTTTCGGCCTCTATTCGGTATTCGGCAAAATGTTGGCCGAATATTAGCTGAAACCGATACCTTTTGGTAATTTAAAAAATATGTAAAAAAGTCGCTGAATTTTTTGATTTCGTAATTCATTACACTTGTTTCAGTTCAATTTAAGAAAATGTTACAAGTTTATGCAATAAATGTAAAACTGTTTCAGTTCAAAAATTATTTTCTCCTAATCTGCAAATGAAATATACAATTTTTTTGTAAGTTTTTTAAAAAACATATTTTTTTTTTTCAAAAATACAACAATTTCTATGGTTTAAAAGCATTATTTGCTGTATATTAATCTTTAACAACTTTTTAATAATTTTATTCATGCCAGGCGGTAATTTTTTTTTTAAGTTTCGGTTTCGGTTCGGTTTCGGCCGAATATTACTTTTTTGGACGAATATTCAGTTCGGTTCGGCCTCGAAAACTAGTTTCGGCCGGACTCTAATAATTTCTCATGTAAATCGGCCAGTAACGGATTTGTGTTCAAAATATTTTGGTTTTAACCGTGTGAAAAATATTTCAATGAGAAAATTTACATAGTGAATCCTTGAGGAAATGTGTTCAGGTTCCGACAAATCATACCCAATAAATCAAATAACACCATCCAACAGCCAATACTAAACATGAACCGGATGATATACGCCTGAAAGTAGACATCAAATAGAGTAAAACTGCATTTACAGTTTTGCATTTCGTGATCCTGCTTCCTTTTAAAAGGACTTCAAAGTTTTAAAGGATACATTTTGTAAAATATTTTTGATTGAATATTTTTCATATTTTTCCATTTGTATATTATGCCATATCAGGATAAAAGGATGTGAATAAAGTCGTTTGAAAATATCCACATATTTTGTTAAAAATTTTGTATGATATTGAAGGACACATTTTTGAATGTACGTAACTTACCTCCTTTTTCCTCGTATGTAAAAATAATAAAATAGGAAAATTAGGGGAGATCCTCCTCTTTCATTTGCTATCAATAGCATCCTAGGACAAGTACAAATATTAAAAAAAAAATATTTTATAAAATTTAATCCTGATTCCTTTAAAAACAACTTTGAAGTCCTTTAAAAAGGAAACAGGATCACGAAATGAAAAACTGTTAATGCAGTTTTACTACATATATTCACTAGTTTCAAACGTATATTATCCAGTTCGTGTTCAACGACTTTTTTTAATTTTTGTCGGACGGTGTAATATTTTTGTTATCACATATGGTTTTTTGTTTATTGGGACCTATGTATATCAGAAATTGTTTCAAAGACGACTTAAGGGAAATGTTAGCAACTCTTGACAACTGCTGAATATGATTGAGGACAATTTGAACACTTATATGAACTTTCTCATGGACACTCGCAACTGGGCTTGTCTGAACTATTCTGTTCTGTGTATTGTAAGTCTTTCGGAATTATTAAGTAGAACTACATCAGTTGATTCTAGTCTAAATGATGCCCTGTGTCATATTTTTTTATTCTCCTAAAAGTATGTTACGAAAATATTATTTAAAATAAACATTAAAAAACGGTTGATTCAAATATCTCTAAACTTAAATTTGGAAAAGATTAAAAAACTCCGATTACTCAAATACATTCTTTTCAATATCTGGAAAGTATATTTAAAAAAACAGGAAAGTGTTTTATATTTTTCGACAGGAAATAAATAGTGTAAAATAAAATGTGTTCTTTTTTTTTAAAAAATTTTTAAAACTATTTTGTTTTTTTGTATTAATTTATCATTTTAATACACTACAACATAAAACATAATACAATATAGTAAAAAAAAAACATCAAATAGAAAATGTATGCCTTACGCTCATATTCAAATGCGAAGTACTTTCAGCGGATATTTTACGTGACTTAAATGGTGGTATTTCCGGTAATTTTGCCCCAGCTGGTGGTTGAGGATTATTTGGAGGTGATGATGATAACGGTGTAGCAATAGACGGTTGGCGGGTGGTGGTATTTGTGTTATTGGCGGCATTTATAATGGAGGTGGTAGTAGTACGTTGAGGACTACTGCTAGTACTGCTACTAGTGTGATCAGCAGAATCACTGGATTTTTTCCGAAATGCTGGTATTTCTGGTATATGCATAGGTTGATGACGGGTATTTAAGGCCAAGGAACTTGCAGAAGCGCTAACAGTATGTTTACATAAATAAAAAGGAATAGAAGGCCATAGGAGAAAAAAACAGAAAAATAATACAAAAATACGGAAGCGGGAAAAAAGAAAAGGAGAAAGTAAAAAATGAAGCCACATTTTTAATAAAAGACGGAAAATAAAGCAAAAAGTTAAGTTTTAAATTAAAAAAAAGGTGCAATACAAAGGATTTATTAAAAAGTTCAAAAGTAGTATAAAAAAAAATTATGGGGAAAAAGTAGAGAAGAAAAAAATTTTATTCAAAAATTAGCTTTTATTATAAACAAAGGATTTTTTTAATTTTACAAGTTCACAACTAAATACTAAAAAATATAACATGCTTTTTTCTATGATTTGTTTTTAACTTTTTACTGGTCTGAGGATTCTTAAGTTTGTGCTAAACTACTACATCTATACGTTTTACACTATTAAGGAAAGTAGTCCAAGTGATATAGAATGATTTTTTTTATAAAATTAAAACCAACGTTTTTTAAATCGGTTATTAATCTCGTAAAAAACAAAAAAAAAATATGATTGAAATCAATCAATTAAAAAAGTTATATTTTCGGCCCACTGTACTTTATATATGATTTAATAATCTAACTGTATTCTTCAAGTTTCTAGAACCATTATTTTAGAATATAAAAAAGGGCCGAAAGTATACTTTTTAACCTCCCCCCCCCCCTTAGAAACGAATTTTAAAAAATATTTTTCCAAAATATATTTTTTTACCGAGGGAATTTTTACTACAAATTTCAATTTTCTGGGAAATATAAAAAGTACCAAAGTACAATCTTTTACCCCGCTAAAACGGAAATTTCATAAACGTACTTTTTCCAGAATGTTTTTCACCGAAGAATTCCACATTTAAAATTTCATGTGTCTGGAACCATAATTTTAGAAAATATAAAAAGTACCAACAGTACACATTTTACCCCTATTACCTCATTAAGAAACGGAATTTTAAAAAGGTATTTTTTCACGGATTTTTTTTCTCACCGACGCGTCGTATCATTTAAATTTAAATATATTTATTATTTAATATATTTCGGAAATTAGAAAAAGTACTAAAAGAAATATTTTTTTGGTATAAAACGTACACTTTTTTATTTATATTCCTTTTTAGGAAACGGAACTCTAATATAAAATATAAATAGTACTGAAAGTATACTACCCACCCCCTTACAATGGAATTTCCAAACTATATTTTTTACAGAATGATTATTTCATCGATGGATTGATTCTACATTACCAGTTTCTGGGATAATTTTTTTTGGGAAGCATAAAAAGTACCAAAGTACAATTTTTTTACTCAGCTAAAAACTGGAATTTTGAAAACTTCCAGAATGTTTTTTCACCGAAGGATCCTGTATTTTAAATTTCAAGCTTCTGGGACCATTATTTTAGAAAATATAAAAAGTACCAAAAGTATACGTTTTTATCCTTTCTACAATTCTAATAACCGGAATTTTCAAAAGTTCCGTTTCCAAAATATTTTTTTTCACCGAAGGATTCTTCTTTTTAAATATCAAGTGTCTAATAATCATTTTAGAAAATATAAAAAGGACCAGAAGTACACTTTTTTAAACCATTTACCCCTTAAAAAACAAATTTTACTTTTTTACCATTCAAAAAGTAGTTTTTTTCACCGAAGGATCCTACACACACACATAATAATGTGTGTGTTGATCCTACATTACAGATTTCAATTTCCAGGACCATTATTTCAAAAACTATAAAAATCACTAAAAGTACAATTTTTTACCCCTTTTACAAAGAAACGAAATTTCTAAAAGTTACATTTTTCAAAAACAGAATTTTGGATAATTTTTTCACGAAATAAAAAAAGTACCATAAGTACACTTTTACGACCCATAGAAACGGATTCACCAAAAAGGACTTTTCCAACTTGTTTTTTTTTTACTTGATATCCAAATATGATGTGTCTAGGATGATTATTTCAAGAAATATAAAAAGTACCAAAAGTACTTTTTTTTATCCCTTTTACTCTCTTAGGAAACGGAATTTTTACATAAAATATAAAAAGTGCCAAAAATACACTTTTTACCTTTTATCCTTCCAAAATGTTTTTTCACCGAAGGATCCTATATTTTAATATCTAGTGTTTATGATCATTATTTCAGGAAATATATATTAATAATTAAAAAAAGTACACTTTTTTATCGAAACGGAATTTCAAAAAAATATTTTTTCCAAAATGTTTTTTTCATCGAAAGAGTCTACATAGCAAAGTTGAAGTTTTTGGGATAACTTTTTAAAAAATATAAAAAGTACCAAAGTACAATTCATTACCCGTAAAAACCAAAATTTTAAAAGCGTACTTTTTTAGAACGTTTTTTTTCGCGAAGCTTTTTACATTTCAAATTTAAAGTTTCTGGAACCAATATTTCAGAAAATATAAAAAGTACCAAAAGTACACGTTTTTACCCCTTTGAGAAAAGGAATTTCCAAAAGTTCCTTTTTCCAAAATGTTTTTTTATCGAAGGATTCTATATTTTAAATATGATGTGTCTTGGCTAATAATTTCAGAAAATATAAAAAGTACCAAAAGTATACTTTTTACACCTTTTACCCCTTTAAGAAAAAAAAAAATACTTTTTTACCACTTTTAGCCCTCCAAGAAATGCAATTTCTAAAAGTAGCTTTTTTCCAGGACCATTATTTCAGAAATTATAAAAAGTACTTAAAGTACATTTTTTTTACACCTTTTACGCCTTAAAGAAATGAAATTTCCAAGAGTTACTTTTCAAGAATGTTTTGTTCACCGATGGATTCTACATTCCAAATTTCAAGTACCATTAGTACACTTTTACGACCCATAGAAACGGAATTTCGGATAATTATATCAGAAAACATAAAAAGTACCATAAGTAGACTTTTACGACCCACAGGAATTTCCAAAAAGTACTTTTCATATTGTTTTTTTTTTCACTGAATGTAGGAATGTAGGAATTCCAAATATCAAGTGTATTTCAGGAAAAATAAAAAGTACAAAAAGTACACTTTTTTATACCTTTTACCTTTTTAAGAAAATAAAAAATATAAAAAGTACCGAAAGTACATTTTTTGACCCCCTCAGAAATCGAATTTTCAAAAAGTATTTTTTCCAGAATGTTTTTTTCATGGAAGGATTCTACATTACAAATTTAAAGATTCTGGATTTTTTTTTTTTTTGGAAATAAAAAAGTACCAAAGTAAAATTTTTTACCCCGCTAAAAACCGGAATTTCTAAAACGTACTTTTTCCTGAATTATTTTTTTACCAAAGAATCCTACTTTTCAAACTCATCGGATGATTCTACGTTAAAAATTTAAAGTTTTTGGGATAATTTTTTTTTGGAAAAATATAAAAAGTACAATATTTTACCCCGATAAAACCCGAAATTTTAAAAACGTACCTTTTTCTGAATGTTTTTTTCACCAAAGAATTTTACATTTCAAATTTCAGTCAGCTTGGAAAATTATTTCAGGATTTAAAAAAAAAGTATAAAAAGTACCCGCTTAGAATCAACATTGGGAAAAACCCAGCTTTAGTAGATGTATTATCCGGGAGGTGAACCTACATAACAAATTTCAAGTTTATATGACCATTATTTCAGAAGTTGGAGGTGAATTGACATTTTAAATTTCAACTCTCTAGCTTTAGCAGTTTGCGAAATCGGACACTTTGAAAAATATTTTTTTACTATTTTCCCAATTTTAAGTACCCTTTAAAAACTCGTTCCTGGTAAATTTTCAGACTTTTTTTGTTGACCTGCTCAAAAGATAAATCTCATTTTTGAAAATGGTTGCACTCTGGGATTTTTTTTAAATTTTTTGTGAAAAACTGGTATTGGTTCTATAAATTGTTCGCCCAGTAAAATCGTGGGATTACGATTATTACTATGTCTTTCGATTTCCTAAATTTTTTTTTTTAATCTTTATATCACCCCCCACTGCTCCAATGGTGCGTCCTAAAGGGGTCAACACCAAGACCGACCCCCATTAATTGTTACCCCTAAACATTTCTTCTAAATGAATTTCTAAGGAGGCTGCCATACAAAAAGGCATGTCTAAAATTTGCTTTAACCGCTATAAGTGCCATATTAGTGCCCCTGGAGCAGTCAAATGTATGACTGATCCAAAATATTTTTGTAATCCAAATTTTTTCAAAATATACCTACCATGTGTCTTCAACCCTAAGAAGGTCCCCATACAATTTTTTTTTTTTTTAATTTTTTATATGTTTGATTTATTAATTATAAATTTGGCTGCTCTAGGGGCACTCGTATAGCAGTTAGAGCGGTTGTAGCAAATTTTAAAAAATGTAATTTTGTATGGGAGCTCCCTTAGGAATTGGAAATACACTGTTAGCTTGTTTAGGACACACCATTTGAACAGTATTTCTGATTTAAAGATTGGAAAACTCCAATACAAATTTTAAAGATTTAAAAAAATAATAACAATCATAATCGTAACCCCACGATGTTTCTGGTCAAAAAACTTGCTGAATCGATAGGAGCACACAAAAAAAAATTTCCAATGAACGACTTTCATAGTATTTATGAACAAATTCATACAATTTATTAAATTTTTCATAATACTTATAAACTTGTTCATAGTATTTATGAATAAATCATAATGTGTGAAATAGAGGTGTCCTTAAAAACGAAAATCATATTTTTACACCTGGTAGGGTCCTAAATTGTTCTTTGGTATCTAAAAATGAGTGAGCCAAAATTTGGGGACAATCGACTAAAAATAACTCGTTCCGAAAATGGATTGAAGTTTTGGGGCATTCTTATATGAAAGAAAAACCCTTTTTTTTGTAGTTTTTGGTAAAATTTTGGTATTTGTTATTTTTTGTTAATTTTTTTGTGAAACAATACGAAAATGGTACTAAATTACCTTTCCAAAAAGATTAATAAAATTAAATTCGGATAAAAAACAAGCATTTTTCGCATACATGCCCCAGACCATTGTATGGGTGTTAAAGCCAGAATTTCAAAATTTTCAAAATTTTTAGTCAAAAAATTAAAAAAAAAATTATTTTACTTTATGATCATATTGAAAACATGTTTACGATTAAAAATAGCAGATATGGTAGTCAAGATTTTTTTTTATTTTTCGCCGGTAGTGATTAAATTTCCGCGGATTGCAAATAAAATGCGTTTTTCACAATAATTTAGCAAATATGGGGAAATTTTTTCTTTATTGTACGGAACGAAGCATAAAATGTAAATTCTATAACTTTTGAGATACCAAATATATGCAGATATCTTGTTTTATATAAATATGTAATGTCCCAAATTTGTCATTTCACCTCGAAGAAAAGGGGTTAAATGCCCTATTTCTCTAAAAATTTACAGAATTTATGTTTTACACTTGGTATAGTACAATACAAAACATTTTTTTCCCATATGTGCTAAATTACCATAGAAAAACACATTTTCTTTGAAATCTGCGAAAGTTATATCACTACCCACGCCAAATTAAAAAAAAGCTAGACTTCCATATATGTTAGTTTTTATCTATAACATGTATTTAATAACATTATAAAGTAAAATTTAATTTTTTAATTTTTTTGCCTAGAAATTTTGAACATTTTTAAATTTTGGCTTTAAAAACCATACGATGGTCTGGGGCATGTATGCATAAAATGCTTATTTTTTATCCGATTTGAATTTTTTTAACCTTTTTGGAAAGGTAATTTAGTACCATTTTTAGATTATTTAACAAAAAAATTAACAACATATACCAATAATTTTCAAAAAACTAGAAAAACCGTGTTTTTTTATCACATAAGAGTGTCCCAAAACTTCAATCCATTTTCGGCACGAGTTATTTTTATCCGATTGTCCCCAAATTTTGGCTCACTCATTTTTAGATACTAAACTACAATTTAGGACCCTACCACGTATTCAAAAGTGATTTTGAAAAATTACATTAGTCGTAAAGACACCTTTAGTGTGAAATTTAAGAACTATTTAACATTTTTCCTAAATACTATGAAAATGTTTAGTATTACACCAAAAAAAAACGTGGGTATTCAATACTAAAAATTTAACAAATTTTAGTCCAAAAGGACCTAGTGCAGAAATTGGTAACCAATACTAAAATTTTTAACTAATATTAGTCAAAACCAGTAAAAATTACTAATGTTAGTACTTTGAAGATACTAAAATTAGTAACTAATTAGTAGATTTTGGTACAGTATCACTTACTAAACCTTTTACTGTAGAATTATTTTGAGTGTATGAAAAAGTTAATAAATTCTTTGAATTTGTTCATAAATACTATGAAAGTCGTTCATTGGAAATTTTTTTTTGTGATGTTTCCACTAAAAATTTTCAAAAAAATCAAAGAGTACAAACATAAACAAATAAATTGGGAAAATCGAAAAAAAATTTCAAGGTGTCCAATATGGCACGTAATACTCCTTATATAAATATCACAAGGACTACCTTCCCTTGTAAGTACTTACTACACATACACACACACATTAACATTTTATATTTATAGAATTTACCCCGTTAAAGCGTGCAATCTTTGTATTGGTATCGAGCTTAAATTACGAACTGAATATCCATGAAACGGGGGTATTTCCGGTATTTTCTTTTTCTGCTTACAACTTTTACATGCGCTTTTTTTCAATTTTTATGTATTAATTAAATAAATAAAAAATTAAATATAATTTTACATAAACAAATTTATATGGAATTTATGAAAAATAAATTTAAATAAGAATAATGGAAAATAATGTACCACATTTAAGGGATTAAATTTGAAAAATAAAATGTTAGTCAAATGGTTAGATTTTATAAATATTTTATAAGTTAGTAAAGTGAACTAATTTTTTTTGGAGAGTGTATAAAAAAAAAATTAAGAAAAAAAATATTTACTAATTTTATAATTTCTTTTACAGTAGCAGACTAAATACGAGGTATTCAACTTTAAAAAATGTATTTTGGAGGTGAAAATATTAGAATTCTAAGTAGGAGATCCCAGGCCCTAAAACTGGAAAAACTTTTCAAACTTCGCATTGGGGCCTTCTGAATTTCAAGTGAGCTATTTTGTATTACAATTATACTTTTTGAATTTATTCTGGGGTTTTTTCTTTTAAATTGGGGAAGTCTCCCAGGTGTCACCCGCCGATCTTTACAGAATTGGTATTATTTTGTAAAGCAGGAAAAGTAAACGGACTTTTTTTTTAGCGGAGAAAATTCATATTTAGAGGGTGCAAATGACGGGGATGAAACGGCCATATTTAAGTTTTTTCATTTATTTCCTATATTACCGTCCGACACACTTTTGGACACATGGACCAGACGGACAAATTCTGAAAGTTGGGCCGAAAATTAAATGCACGTGTCTCCCAGTTTTCCTGGATTAATTCGCGTTTTCGCGAAAAACGCCAATAAAAAAAGGTGTGTTTTTCCAAAGAAGTGTGAAATATGCCAACAAATTTATGAAATCTACTTGTGAGCTAAATAATGTCTGAGCATGTCTTTAGTGAAATTTAGAGACGGTTCTTTTCGTACAACACATTAACCCTTTATCTCCCATTTTTAAGGGTAATTTTTGTCTTCATTTGCAATGCTCTCTTAGAAAACCATTAAATCGTGCATGTAAAGGGTTAAAATGTTCTGCAAAAGACGTCTATTATCACTTTTTTTCTCAGTAGTATATTTACAAATTTTTTCGATTTATATCAAATTTTGTTTGCATTTTTCGCGAAAAACTCGAATTGATTTAAAAAACCTGAGAGACACGGGAATGTTATTTTTAAACCCACTTTCTGACTGGAGTGAATTTTTTCTATAGTGCAAACATTTTTTTTTTGCATTTTTCGCGAAAACGCGAATTGATCTAGAATAACTGGGAGACACGGGAATTTTATTTTCCGCCATACTCTCGGAATTTTTTAGTCCGGTTCATGTGTACAGCCAAAATTTGAAATTTTGTCGGACGGTGTATTATGAGACTTAGTCATCAGCCTGTCCCGAAAAATAAAATTTAAGGTAATAGCAAAAAAACGATGCTCTTTCAAGAGCTGATAATCGGAAAAATAATCCAAAAAAAATTGGAGTATGTCTTTGCTTCCCTACAACCGGTTGAAGTTCACAATAGTAGTGTATTTTGTCAAAAAAAATATTTTTTGTTTTGGCCGCAATTGGTGTCAAAATTTGCAGAATGTGGAGTACATTAAGGGAAAAATATTTGCATGATGAAATTTAATTCACTTATTCAATTTTTGTTGCAAAAACTAGTAAAATAAATATTTTTTCGACTTTTTTCAAATTTTTGTGGCTTAAAATGTTACTAAAAGAAATTGAAGTTAATTATGTATCATTCGCGTCAATATAAAAATTTAAAGTTTAATATTGCCAAAAATTTCGATTTTTTTTCTTAAAATGCTCTGGTGGACTAAAATTATTCCATGAAAACTTTTTAAATATTTTTCACTTAATGTACTAAACATTTCGCGAATTTTGACACCAATAGCGGTCAAAAGAAAAAATATTTTTTTTTGACAAAATACACTACGATTGCCAACTTTACCCGGTTGTAGGGTGGCAAAGACAGACTTCAAATTTTTTTGCATTATTTTTCACATTATTAGCTCTGTAATACTCATCATTTTTTTGCTATTACCAAACGAAATTCCAAAAAGTCGGGACAGGCTACTAGATATGTTATATACCAAATGAAAGGTCTTTGGAAAACTTATATACGTTTGGACCGCTAAAAAGATATGTGTCGAATTAATTTTCGTTCTGAACAACATATTGAAATTTCAAGAAGATCGGAGGGTGACACCTGGGAGACTTCCCTTGTTAGTACAGCACAGCAGAGTGGTGAAGTGGTGATCTCCAAAAAATATCTAAACAAAACCTGAACTTTTATTGAACAGGTTTTCTAAATATTGTATTACTTAAAATCCTCTTAAAGTTACAAGGCAGGTTCCCCTTGTAATTTCCATCAAATAAAAATTTTAATTGTCTAATTCTGTGTAACGTTTTAAATAATTTGAAAATTAAACAAATACTTAAATATTTATTTACAACTTTTAATGTAAATTTACAATTGATTTTCTAAAAATATACATTTTATTTTGTGTAAATTTACATTTTTTGTTAAGTTTTTAATTTTTTTCTGTAAATTTTGCAGCACTTTACAAAAAAATATGTAAATTTACATAATATTTTGTAATTTGCGTCATCAGAAAAAATTTTCGTCATCCGAAAAAATTACAAAATGTTATGCAAAATTACATATTTTTCCGTAAAGTGCTGCAAAATTTACAGAAAAAATTTAAAAACTTAACAAAAAATGTAAATTTACACAAAATAAAATGTATATTTTTAGAAAAACAATTGTCAATTTACATTAAAAAGTTGTAAACAAACATTTAATTTTCAAATTATTTAAAACGTTGCAAAGAATTGGAAAATTTAAATTTGTATACACTACAAAGAATTTTGCTGCTATCGAGGGAAGTCTCCCTAGTGTCACCCGCGGAACTTTATGGAATTGGTTTTATTTGGTAGAGCAGAAAAAATAAAGGGACACGTATTATTTTTAGCGGCCCAAATTCATATTTAGATGGTAAAAAGGAGGGGGAAAACAAGGCCATTTTTTAGTATATCTCCTATATCATGTTACACTGTACGAAAAAATTCAAATTTTGGTTGCACCCATTATCGGGACCAAAAAATTCTGAAAGTAGAGCTAAAATAAAGATATCCGTGTTTCCCAGTTTTTCTAGATCAATTCGTTTTCGCATTTTATAAGCAAACTAATATTTTGTATATATTCAAGATTTAATCACTTGGGGAAGTGAGGATTACACCCGCAACAGTTAATCGTGATAGCTTACATTTTGTTGAAATACTTGTTAATAGTGTCAGATAAAATGTGCAAAACATGAGGAAGATCGGTACACGGGTTTAAAAGTTATGAAGAAATTTCTTAAATTTTGATGTTTTTTTTACATGTTTTTATACCTACTATTTAGTGATAAAGGGTTTAAAATACTCAAGTTTTGAATGCCAATTTGGATGCTCCTAAAGTTTGACATACACCAATACCCCGGTTTGCGTCGCTTCGGTTTGCGTCGTTTCGAAGTTGCGTCGTTTTCAAATTTCTGTGATTTCGAAGTTGCGTCGTTTTGGTTTCAGTTTGCGTCGCATGGCTTCGAAGTTGCGTCGCCAGTGCTTCGATTTGCGTCGTTGATATAAAAATGTGTGTACAAAGCTAAAACAAAAAAAGGGGATTTCCCGTTTATATTTCAGTTTGCGTAGCATGACTTCGAAGTTGCGTCGTTAGTGCTTCGATTTGCGTCGTTAATATGAAAATGTTTATACAATGATTGCTTTTATACTTGCTTTTATGCTATGAATATTTTATTTTTATCTTAATATTTTTATGTTTTTGTTATGTTTTTTACGGTTTTCTCATGAATTGTTATATTTTTATTTTAATTAAAACTGTTTTCAAAAAAAAATACAAAAACATTGCATTTTTTATTGAAAAATCAAATTTTTCTGCTAAAATTATAAATCTCGGAACCAATTAAATGAAAATCAATACAAATGTATGGAAAATCGTGCTTCGGTTTGCGTCGTTTCGGTTTGCGTCGCGTTTCTCCGGTCCCAATTAACGACGCAAACCGGGGTATTGGTGTATATATTTGTTATTCACCTGGCTAGGTTGGTATTGAATTTCTAGGATATCGATCCAGGGTTTCAGAAGTTATGATCAAACCCTTGAATTTCGGATTAATTTCACCTTGAATTCCCTCTTTCAAAAAAACCCTAAATGCTCTTTTAAAATATTGGTGTGCCACAAATATATATTACAAAGTAATTTTATCGCTAAAAAAATATTTACAGTCGAAAAAAATGTACACTTAAAAAAATTGTACACTCAAAAAAAATTTACGCTCAAAAAAAAATATTGCACTCAAAATTTTTTTTACAAAAATTATAGAAGAGTTTTTTAATCCAAATAAAAAATGTTGAGCCAAAATTTTTAAAAATTTTGTTTTCACGTTAGAAAAGTTACTATCACTTAAAAGGGGCTAATGGAGGGTATGCATGGATTCGGCCAAGTCGTTTTTAACTTTGCTGGATGTTTGTTAGTGGCAATTCTAAAGTAAATTGCGGAAACTCTGGGAAAGTTTTAAACATCTTTTTGCAATGCACACATCTTATTTTTTTGCCATCATAGACAATTTGGATTACCAAAAATTTTTGAGTGTACAATTTTTTTGAGTGTACTTTTTTTTGCGTGTAAATTTTTTTTTGAGTGTAATTTTTTTTCGAGCGATAAAATTACTTTGTAAAATATTTTTGTGGCATACCAAATATTTTTTAAAGAGCATTTAATGTTTTTTTTAAAGAGAGAATTCAAGATGAAACCTTTTCGAAATTCACGGTTTTGATCGTATCTTCTTAAACACTGGATCGATTTTCTCGAAATTCAATAGCAACCTGACCAGGGAAATAACAAATATATATGCCAAACCTTAGGAGCATCCAAATTGTCTTTCAAAAGTTAGCGTATTTTTAACCCTCTATCATTTAAAAGATGGTATAAAAACATGTAAAAAAACGTCCAAATTTGAGAAATTTCTTCATAACTTTTAAACCCCTGGACCGATTTTCCTCATATTTCGCACATTTTATCTGATACTATTTGCAAGTATTTCAGCTTAACTTAAGCCGTCACGATTAACTGAAGCGCGCGTAATCCTTACTTCCCCAAGTTATTAAAACTCATATATATACAAAATATTGATTTGCCAATAAAACGCGAAAACGAATTGATCTAGAAAAACTGGGAGACACGGGTATCTTTTTTTTTACCTCTACTTTCAGAATTTTTGGTCCCGATCATGGGTGCAAAATCGTGTCGTACAGTGTTATATACCAAATGAAAGGTCTTTGGAAAACCTATCTTCGTGTGCTAATAACGTGTCGAAACATGCACAACTTTTCGTCATATTGAGTAAAATACCCAAATTTTGGGACATTTTTGTTAATTAGTCAAAAAATATTAACTTCTTTCGCCCGTTGTTAGCACCAGGAGATAGGAATTTTTAATACCTTTAATCTGATACCACCCATGCCTATATTAATTTTGTTTAAATAGGCGTAAATTGTAAAAAACTGAAAAATGCCAATTTCCCTCCATACAAATTGACCCCCCCCCCCCTAAAAATGAGTTTGGGCCGCTAAAAAAATACGTGTAGAATTAATTAACCTTCTTAACAACATATCCAAATTTCATGAAGCTCGGAGGGTGACACCAGGAAGACTTCCCTTGTAAGTTTCTTACAAAACTTTTTCCTGTAAATTTAACTTTTTTTTGTTGTGTATTCTTACTACTGGGTATACCCCTAATAATTTTACTAAAACGACTTTATTCATGACTACACTTTTTTAACAAATTAACACCAAAATAATACAAAACCAATAATTAAAGAAAATTTGTGTAAAAATTAACTAAATTTAAGAATTTTTGTGTTAGTTGTAAAAATTTTTAGTGTTAGAAATTGCAAACTTGCAAAAAAAACGTGTTAGAATAAGAGTTGTGTTAAAAAAGTAGTAAATAGTAAAGTTTTTAAAAAGAGGAAGTAGTAGTAGTAATAATAGTAGTAATAGTAGTAGTAGAAAAATAAAGTAGTACTAGTAGTAGTTGAAAAATAAAGATGCCTAATGAATAACTATGTAAGTCTTAAGTAGACTATACTCACCCAGTGGGACCGTGAGACAATATATCCTGATTTAGACTTATCAGCGAGGCGCCACTATTCGGAGGTGTTGATTCGTGGAGAGGGCGTATTAATATTGTACTAGTCTAAAAATTAAAAAAGGATAATAAAAATATGAGTAAAAAGAAGTAAAACAATTAGGAAGTTATAGCCGGTTAAGACCGACCATATAATACTCTACACCAGTATTTGTCGGAAAATTGGTCCCAAGTCAAACATGGACCGATTAGATCTATATTTGGTTAGATCTTTAATAAGAAAATACACACGAAACTAATTTGAGGGAATAGGCTTATTTATGTTACCAACAGACTGATTTAAGTAAATACCGGTTGCACTTTTTATATGAGGACTAACCAGATAAGTCTCCCTACACTTAAAAAAAAAAAACTTAACTTAAACTTTGGAAAAATTATCTTCAAAATAATTTTCCCACAATTTAGTTAAATTTAACTAAATCCCGATTTTAATGAGATGAAAAAAATGTTGACTGTTTCGATTCTGAGAGGGTAAAAAATTGTACTTTGGCGCACATAAAAAGGAATTATCCACCAAACAGGACAATCCGAGTATAGAGTTTTACTACCTTTTGGTAGTACTTAGAATCGTCAAGTTCTTTTGTTTTTCAAAAAGTCTTTATTTGTTGCATAGTGTTATTAATAGCACTGAACGGAAGGTATACAAAATTACGTCTTTAAAATTATGATATATCACCTGTGATGGTGGTGAATCCGGTGAAGAATCACGATTATCAAAAATATTACCACCGGCCTCTATAGTCCTTCTTAAGCCAAATCGTGCAATTTCATCTATATATGGCTCATAATCGGTTTGTTTTAAGAACTCCTGTTGGAATAGCAATTCCTCTGACATTTGACTATCCACAGATTGTTCATTTGTGTTGGTTGTATTTGTGGTGGTGTTGTCCATTAAATTCAATTGTGCCAATTCATGATCTGGTTGTGTTGATGTTGTACTAGGTGGTGTGGGTGGTGTTGGACGAGGTGATGTACCCTTACACTGCATTTCTCGACGGCAATGTTCTGCTCTTGCTATTTCCGCAGCTAACCATGATGGCAGTTCTGGTAATAGCCATGTTAAGGCTGAACGTAATCCCAACATAATGTGCTGTGTGTATGTATTAAAAACAGAGAAGTAAATTAAAGAAGTTGTGGTGTTAATGGGAATTTGTGGTAAACCAATTTATGTGCCATTAAAATAAGCTAAAGGGGAAGGTATGCCTAGGGAAATAAGAACATTTTAATATAGTTTAAGCAAGTGATATATTAAACAAATCAAAGATTATAAATATTTCCCCAACTGTTCCCTAAAAAAAATCATTGAAATAATAAAATAGCACTTGGCATACCTTCCCTGCTTACATTAGCTTACTGTAACTTCAAGTATTTTACTCTTCAACACCCCCCTTCAAACATTACTTACCTCAAGTGTAACAATTAATATTATTGTTTGTGCGGTTGTTAATCCTGGCCACAAACGAGACACTTGTCCGGATAAACCAATTAAAGCACAATTCACTATTACGGCTGCCAATGACAGCAGGCTTAACGCATTTTGCCAGGTACCAATATTAGCTACACGCTGTCCAAATGGTCGTTGATGTACATGAGCCAATTTAAAGGCATCCGAACGTATTTCCATTAGATTATTAATGATGGCACATATACCGGCCAAAGGAAATGCTGCTGAGAAGAGTACAACATAACCCATTTGTACTAACATTTCTAAATGATCTGAAAATGTGCCATCATACTGAAAGAGAAGAAGTGGAGAGGGGGAAAAAGAAAAGGATTTTGGTATTATTTATGTTTTTTGGTAAACTGTTGCAACAATTTTGTGTTTATCATTTGAGTTGTTTATGAGATTTACGGTTAATGAGTTTATGGAAAAATGTGGTTGCCAGACTATGAAAAATGATGCTGAGAATTTAACAACTTGAAAACTACAAATTTTTCATGCGAAACTCAGAAAATCTTAACTGGCATATAAAAAGCTCAATTTAACTTTAGAAAAGCTCTTTAGAAAAACATAAAAGCCCCATTTTTAAATATAGAAAACCTCAATTGCAATTCTAAAAAAAATCAAAAAAGCCCAATTCAAATTTAGAATACCGCAATTGAAAGTCTTTAAAGCCCAAAAAATTGAAGTTTGATTTTAATCTAGCACACTTTTAGTGTGACAATCGAAAAGAGCTGATGGTGGAAAGGCGACAACTTCAGAAAGCTATTGACATCTTTACATAGCCTGTGTTTTCACTTAATTTCACTTAATCAAAAGCAATAGTTTTTGATCCTCAACGTTTTTTCAGAACATTACATTTTTTATAAAAATGTAATTCAAAATCTTTAAAACCCAAAAAAAATAAATAAATTCTTATTTTTAACAATATTCACTGTCTGATTTTAATCTGACACACATTTAGAGTGACAATCGAAAAGAACTGATGATGGAAAGGCGACAACTTCAGAAAGCTGTTGACATCTTCACATAGCCTGTGTTTTCACTTATTAAATAGCAATGGTTTTTGATCCTCAACGTTTTTTCAGAACATACCTACCTTATATCTTTAACCGTTAAAGAAGTTCCCATACAATTAAAAGAAAATAAATTTAGTAAAAAAAAATTCTAAAAAATAAAAAAAATTATATGGGAACCACTTTAAGGGTTAAAAATAGAGAGTAGATATGTTCTGAAAAAATGTTGAGGTTTAAAAACTATTTTTTGGGTCGGTCATACATTCTACTCTTTAGGGGGCACTCTTGAGACAGTTAGAGCGGTGGGAGCAATTGTTATAGAAATGTCATTTTGTATAAGAGCCCCAATAGTGAGTAGAGATCGGGTGTAGGTATGTTCGGAAAAAATGTTGAGGAGTAAAAATTAATGGTGGTCGGTCCCACTTTGGACTGTAGGAGCTGATTTTATAAAACAAATTCATAAAGAAATAAAAAAAATGTATAGGGAACGCCTTAAGGATTTAAGATAGAGCGTTGGTATGTTCTGAGAAGATATTGTGATGGACAAAGTATTACGGGTCGATCATACATTTGACTCTTCTAGAGGCACTTTTGAGGGCAGTTAGAACTGTAGGAGCAGTTTCATAAAAAAAATAATATTTGTATGGGAACCTTCTCCAGGAGTGGAGACAGTGCTTAGGTATGTTTGCAAAAAATGTTAGGGGAGAAACGAATGGGGGTCAGTACTGCATTTTGTCTCTCTAGGGGCGATTGCGGGGCTTTTGGTTGATTTTTTTAGTAAAAATCTACCAATTTTGAGGTACGGAGTGATCTTCATTAGCCAGTTAGGGTGCCTAAACACATTCCGATTGTTTTGGTGTGTTCATAAGAGTTGTTCAGCTTGACCGTGGCTACAATTATGCTAAATATTGTTAGGGAAAAATCAAAAGTCCGTGTAAGTTGTGCTGAAAAAGTGAAAAAATAAATTTTTTCTTATATTTTTGTTAAAAAAAGTCCCGGAAAAAATATTTTTTTATCATAAAATGTAAGCAGAATTTGTTTAACGGACTATAAGCCACATTTTTGCCAAATATACGCAAGCTATAGCACCAACTCAAATTAAGCTGTTGGGCAAATACAGATGACACCATATTTTGAGGGTCCCACTGCTTTTCTGAATCTTTGGAGACCTATAAAAACGAATTGGTCACCAGACAGGACAATCTGTGTGTAAGGTTTTACTACCTTTTGGTAATAAAACCTATGTACCCGGTGAAAAATGTTCATATATGAATCATATGTGGTCCAAATATGGACATGTATGTTCATATATGTAAATATATGTTACACATGCGAAAATTGGCGGCATGTGTACATATATGGCATGGGTTCATATATGTGCATATGTGTTCTTATATCTATATATATAAAAATGGATGTGTGTATGTATGTGGGTATGTATGTATGTATGTTCCGTATGGACTCGAAAACGGCTGGACCTATCTTGATGAAATTTTCAGGGAATATTCAGAATAGCCTGGCGAGTAACACTGTCAAGTCGGATTTTTGATTTTCCGTCTGTGGGCGGAGGGGCGTGGCAAAATCCAATTTTTGCATCCCACCATTAATGACATCTATATATAAAAAACGGATGGACCGATTTTGATGAAATTTATATCAAAGATAGAACTAACTGAGTACTCACTATGTGCCAAATTTGAGCGTTATCGGACAAAGTTGCGTAAAATGCCATGCAACTTTGTATTGAATTGAAAGTTATTTCAATAATGCAAAAAACGGCTATATGTATGTTCTTTATGGACGCGAAAATGGCTGGACCGATCTTGATGAAATTTTCAGGGAATATTCAGAATAGCCTAGGGAGTCACACTGTGCAGTCAGATTTTTAAGTTTTTGTGTGTGGGCGGATGGGCGTGGCAAAATCGAATTTTTACATTGCACCACTAATGACATCTTTATATAAAAAACGGATGAAATGATTTTGATGAAATTTAAACCAAAGATAGTACTAACCAAGTACTAACTATATGCCAAATTAGAGCGTGATCGGACAAATGGGCGTAAAATGCCATGCTTTATTGCCTGTGGGCGGAGGGGTGGGCAAAATCGAATTTTTACATTGCACCACTAATGACATCTATATATAAAAAACGGCTAGACCGATTTTGATGAAATCTAAACCAACGATAGAACTAACCAAGTACTAACTGTGTGCCAAATTAGAGCGTGATCGGACAAATGGGCGTAAAATGCAATGCCCCTTTGTATTTAATTGAATTTTATTTCTGCATGATGCGCAATAAGGCAAAAACTGTTGATTTGATTTTAAAGAAATTTTCAGCACTGATAGTATTAACCGAGTGCGGAACTATAGGCCATGTTATACAACGATTGGGAAAAGGGGCGTAAATTCCCACGCCCCTTTGTACTATACTGGACGTTGCCTGCCTCTTTCGCAATCACGCAAAAACAGCTGAACCGATTCACTTGACATTTTAAATACATACAGTGCTAATCAAGTGCATATGAAGGCCATATAAGATCGTTATTGGAAAAAGGGATCAAAATTGCAACGCCCTTTGTACTATACGGACCACGAGTAGGTCATATGTAGAGCGCGATTCAGCAAAAGTGTATAAAATGTCACTCCCGTTTTTCATAAATAAAAAGTTATTTCCTCCTCTTTCGTAATTACACAAAAACGGCAAAACTGATGTCAATGAAATTTGCAGCACAGATAGTACTAATCGAGGATGCAGCATGGAACTTTAGACTATCATGATTCGATAAAAATGCGTTAAATGACACGCCCCTTTGTGCTATACTTAACGTTCTGTTTGTCTGTTTCAAAATCACGCAAAAACGGCTGAACCGATGTTCTTCAGATTTCCTATAGATAGTGCTAACCGAGGGTGGAACCAAAGGTGAATAGCTGAACCCGGACCCGTGCTTTAATTCTGTCCGACACTATATTTAAATTAAGATGCAATATAAAACAGTTTTTTTTTTCTTAGGGCCAGCAACGCGGACCGGGTATAGCTAGTGTTTCATATATGTCTGTCCACATGCCGCCAATTTTCGTATATGCTCATATATCTATATATATAAAAATGGATGTGTGTATGTATGTGGGTATGTATGTATGTATGTATGTTCCGTATGGACTCGAAAACGGCTGGACCGATCTTGATGAAATTTTTAGGGAATATTCAGAATAGCCTGGCGAGTAACACTGGCAAGTCGGATTTTTGATTTTTCGTCTGTGGGCGGAGGGGCGTGGCAAAATCCAATTTTTGCATACCACCACTAATGACATCTATATATAAAAAACGTATGGACCGATATTGATGAAATTCATATCAAAGATAGTACTAACTGAGTACTCACTATGTGCCAAATTTTAGGATTGGCAATGCCAATTTTTTTTTATTTTAATTATATCTATATATATAAAAATGGATGTGTGTATGTATGTGGGTATGTATGTATGTATGTATGTTCCGTATGGACTCGAAAACGGCTGGACCGATCTTGATGAAATTTTTAGGGAATATTCAGAATAGCCTGGCGAGTAACACTGGCAAGTCGGATTTTTGATTTTTCGTCTGTGGGCGGAGGGGCGTGGCAAAATCCAATTTTTGCATACCACCACTAATGACATCTATATATAAAAAACGTATGGACCGATATTGATGAAATTCATATCAAAGATAGTACTAACTGAGTACTCACTATGTGCCAAATTTTAGCGTTATCGGACAAAGTATCGCAAAATGCCATGCAACTTTTTATTGAATTGAAAGTTATTTCAATAATGCAAAAAACGGCTATATGTATATTCCTTATGGACGCGAAAATGGCTGGACCGATCTTGATGAAATTTTCAGGGAATATTCAGAATAGTCCAGGAAGTAACACTGTGCAGTCAGATTTTTAATTTTTTGCGTGTGGGCGGAGGGGCGTGGAAAACTTGAATTTTTACATTGCACGACTAATGACATCTATATATAAAAAACGGATTGCCCGATTTTGATGAAATTTAAACCAAAGATAGTTCTAACCAAGTACTAACTATATGCCAAATTAGAGCGTGGTCGGACGAATGGGCGTAAGATGCCATGCTTTTTGCCAGTGGGCGGAGGGGTGGGCAAAATCGAATTTTTACATTGCACCACTAATGACAACTATATATAAAAAACGGCTGAACCGATTTTGATGAAATTTAAACCAACGATATTACTAACCAAGTGCTAACTGTGTGCCAAATCAGAGCGTGATCGGATAAATGGGCGTAAAATGCCATGCCCCTTTGTATTGAATTGAATTTTATTTCTGCATGCGCCGAAATAACAGCACTGATAGTGTTAACCGAGTGCGGAACTATAGGCCATGTTATAGAACGATTGGAAAAAGGGGCGTAAAATGACACACCCCTTTGTACAATACTGGACGTTGTCTGCCTGAACCGATTCTCTTGACATTTTCATTACATACAGTGCTAACCAAGTGCATATTTAGGCCATATAAGATCGTTATTGGAAAAAGGGATCAAAATTGCAATGCCCTTTGTACTATACTGACCACGATTGAACAACGAGGCGTAAATTGCCACGCCCCTTTGTTTTATACTGAGCGTTATATATGCCTGTTTTGAAATCACGCAAAAACGGATAAGCCGAATCTGTCACTACTGATAGAACTATCCGAGCGGGAGCTGTATGTCATATGTAGAGCGCGATTCGGCAAAAGGGTATAAAATGTCATTCCCGTTTTTCATAAATAAAAAGTTGTTTCCTCCTCTTTAGCAATCACACAAAAACGACAAAACTGATGTCAATGAAATTTGCAGCACAGATAGTTCTAATCGAGGATGCAGCATGGAAACTTAGACTATCACGATTCGATAAAAATGTGTTAAATTACATGCCCCATTGTACTTTACTTAACGCTATGTCTGTCTGTCTGTATCGAAATCACGCAAAAACGGCTGAACCGATTTTGTTGAGATTTCTCTATAGATAGTGCTAACTGAGGGGGCCCGGACCCGTGCTTTAATTTTGTCCGACACTATATTTAAATTAAGATGCAATATAAAAAAGTTTTTTTCTTAGGGCCAGCAACGCGGACCGGGTATAGCTAGTTAAATATATATGTTCATATATGTAATCATATGTGAAATATATATGATTCACATTTTAACATTTTTCACTGGGTAGTCAAGTTCTTATGTTTTTTTCACTGTTGTACAGTGTAATTTGCGCATCTTACAACCAAAAATGTGAAAAATACAATTTTTTTTGACTTTCGCAATAAAATCTAAACAGATTAAAAAATTAAATTAAAAAATCTGGCTGTATACGTCGATGCGAAATTTTTTAAGCTGCAAGCAAAAAAAATTTAAAAATCGGTTAAGAATTGAAGGCTGCAGGTAATTCTGACAAAAAAAAATGCATCTCACTCTACTGTGCGGCAATCAATGTTTTGGATTTATATTTATATTAAAAAAAAAAATAAAATCTGTCAAACGGTTTTCGAGTTATCGCTTTTTGAAATTTGCAAAAAATTAGTTTTCCCAATGTTTAAGAATTTTTTTAAGGAAAATCTCAAAACTTTTTTCCCTTGGCCCTTTCATAAAGCTTGTGACAATGCTTTATTTGATGTTTATCTGAATCAAATCCGATAATTTTTACCCATGGCGCCCTTTGATAAAATTTTTGGATTTTTGATAAATTTCCACCAAAATTTTTGGATTTTTAAAAAATAAAAAAAAAATCTTGCGATAAATTATTTTTATTATTTTAAGCATGATAAATATGAATAGCAAAAATTTCTGAAATCGATCTAGCGGTTTTCGAGATATCGCCATGTGATATTTGATAAACAAAAAATATAAGAATTAAGTGTTTTTCTGTTAAACTGATCGGATTTGGCCTAAATTGATTTTAAATTAAAGTTTGTCCCAAGCTCAATAAAAAGGATCAAGAAAAACTGGCATTTTGCAAATTTCAAATACCGATATCTTAAAAACTGTTTGACCGATTTTACGGTCACTGTTTAATTTAATAGGATTGGCCTCAATTTTTTACCATATAACTTTTAGGTCTCGTAGAATTAAAATTTGCCCATTCTTTTGAGAAAATCAAAAGTTGAAGAAAAAATGCCACCTTAAACAAAAAAATATTTCGCGGATCTTTTTTCACCAAAAATTTTTTTTGGGCCAACTTTTTTTCTTCAAATTTTTTTTTTTTTCAAAAATTTTTTTTTTGACATTGTAATGTCAATGTAAACTTTTAACTTGTGTTTTACTATATTATTCTCAAATTCTTCGGCTTCTAAATATTGCAAATTCTTTTTACCATAATTTTCTAACTTTAATCTTCAAATCATGTTTCTTTATATAAATCTTAAAATCTGGCAACTCTTTATTTTTCAACAATAACACTGTGCAACAAATTTGGGTTTACCGAGTGCATCTTAAATGGGACCAGAAATTAAAGTATACCATTAGTACCTTAAATGGTTTCGAAAACATAACTTCAGTTCTTTTTTATGGCCCATTGATGGCCTTTGGAATAAGTCAGAAAAAAAATAGTAATATTAAATTTACCTTTTGGGCATTTTTATTTAAGTCCCATTTAAAAATATAAAATCATGTGGCACAGTGTAATTACCCTAACCAAAACAAAATGCACAAACTTACCTTATATAATGAACTTTCAATTTCCGCTTGACCGATATTACGTTTAGCACTTGCCGTTGTTGGTGTAGAACATCCTGTATCTGCTGTTGATGATTTCCTTTTAGGCAAATGTTTCGACGGAGTACCTGGTTGTTGTGGTGTCGATGTACCACTACTGGGTTGTTTAGTTTTTTCCGAATCTGATGATGCAGCAGTTGCGGCTGATGCAACTGCAGTTGTTAAAGTATTAGCAAATGTACGACTAATATCTTGGGTGGGACTTAAAGCACCCCACATGTTAAAACTTAATTTGGCCAATTTTAATTGCTCCAAAAAGTAGGGTACAGCAGATTCACGTAAATTACCAATAATTTGGCGAGATATCAAAAGACCAGCTAGTTGCTAAAAGAGGGGGGAAATGGTAAAGTTTTAGTTATTGTGGTTAAATAGAGAAAAAAAGATTTTACCTCTTTTAATTTCTCCTCATCTCTCAAATAGAATGCTATATAAAATAGCGATAGAAAAGAGTTGACAAATTGAAATAATGCCACTTTGGCTATTAAATGATTTTCATATTTTGATTGTAAACGATAATTTTCTAAAATTAAAGAAGGAAAAAATCATAACATAATTAGCATTAAATAAAAAAAAAAACACATTTAGTACACTTAAAAAATTTTTAGAATAAAGAAAAACTGGTAAAGATTTTAATAACCACTAAAAAAGTATAACTTAACATATTTTATCCCTAACCAAAATTTTCAGATTCATTTCTGAATTTGTTTTTAATTGCTTTTCCGAATTTTTCATATTCTTGTGAAATTTCTAAATTTTTTTCATACACCTCAAAATATATGTAGGTCAAGAACCCCATAAATTATATAAATTCATGATTCCCGATCGATTTTAAGCCGATCTACCAATGTTAGTCTGTCGGTTTTGAACACGCAAACTTTTAAAAAACAAATTGGATAATTGTTATTTTCCTGGTCAGGTTGGTAGGAAATTTAAGCAAAATTGGCCCAGTAATTCAAAAGTTATGAGCAAAGTCGTGAATTTTATATTGGTTTCACCTTGAATTCAAGTGTTAAAAAATTTTATGGGGACCGCCATAAGGATTGAAGATAGAGGTTTACGATTTGTCATTAAAATCCCTTTTTATATTTGCTTAATAATCTTGACAATGGAATCTTGCTAAAATGACCAACACAAATAAATTTTTAACAGAAAAATGATTTTTTTGAAAATTATTCTATGAGAATATTAAAGTTTAATAAGTAAAGAAAATAATGACCTCAAGCTAGAATAAACCTACTCAAAGTATAATATTTTAAAGGTCGAATAAAAACAATTTTTATTTTTTAATAAAAATTAATAATAAATTTTAATAAAAATTAATAAGAGGTTAGGTTTCTTTGCGAAAATGTTAGGGTTAAAAAATATTGGGGGTCGGTCATACATTTGATTGCTCTAGTGGCATCCTTGAGACAGTTAGAGTGATGGGAGCAAATTTCATAAAAATGTAATTTTGTGTGGGAGCCCCCTTAAGAAGTGGATATAGGGAGTAGATTTGTTAAAAAAAATGTTGGGGGGTAAAAATTAATGGGGATCGGTTTTGTGTTTGAACCCTCTTTGAAGCGCAGGGAATTGATTTAATAAAACAAATTTAAAAAAATTAAAAAAATAATAATAAATTGTATGGGAACCACCTTATGGATTAAGGGTTGGTTTTGAGAAAAGATTAAAAAAAATATTGGAGGTCTGTCATACATTTGATTCATTTAGGGGCATCCATGCGACAGTAAGATGAATATAAACAAATTTCATAAAAATGTAATCTTGTAGGTAAGGTTAGGTTAGGGTGGCGGTGTACGATTTACACCTCGCATAGACCTTTTGGTCCATAACGATACCACAAAACTTTTTTCTTTTTTCTCGCTGGCGCGCAAGTTAAACACGTTCAAAGTCATTGCGAATCTCTTTAATATTCTAAGATCCATTCGCGTTATATCCTCCAAAGTATTAAAGCTTATCTGACCAGTAACCGATCGGCGACTTCTTGCCACCACACAGTGCCACATTTGGCCAATCTAGCACGACAAAAATCAAAAAAAAAAGCTCCCCGATTTTTATTTGTTTGTATGTAATATAAAACATTCCTAATAGCACGGAAATACTCATATAAGGACGATAATTCTGTTCGTTATTAAGATGTGGGTGCATAAAGTTGCACCTTGTAAAATCCTGTAAGTAGTGTTCATTATTTCGCATTAATTAAGTCGATTTTAAACTGTTGTAACTTTTTAACAAAAAAATATATTTATACACTCTTTTTTGGTAATTTTAAACGATATTTAAAGGCTTTAAGTCATATCTTTTCTTTTTTTTAAAAATTTTTTCTATTTTTTGTATTAAATTTTTAACATAATAAAAATTTGCGAAAAGAAAATTATATATTTATTTTTTTTGATGGAATAGAACTTTTGTTTTTCGTCCCTATTGGTCGCCGGACATTTTCAGACATATTAACCAATATCCATAGTACTTATTTCAACGGCTAACTTCTGCGACCGTCTGCGACGCCGGCTACAGTGGGGCGATATGTAAACCTTGTTTTCACATGTTTTTTAAACATATTTTTAAAAAGTGGGCGTGGCAATTGTCTGACCGCCCCCTTTTTTGTGGTATTATTCCTACAGTCCTTGAGAGTATACATACCAAGTTTAAAGAAATTACTACCAAAATTAAAAATTTTTTAAAAAGTGGGCGTGGCCTTCAACTGGTCTCCCATATTTTTCATAATGTTGGTTTTGAAGTCAAAACGAACACGTATACCGAATTTTCAGTCAATATAAATAAAAATGGATTTTTGTCGCCCTAGATTGGCCAAATGTGGCACTGTGCACCACAAGACAGTGAAAAAGTATGTGTTCTATCGTTTCATCCACTCCTGGTGAGTCGCATCTTTTACAACTGGCGTCTGGTATGAGTCTAATATTCTTAGCATGAATGCCGATGAGACAGTGACCAGTTCTTATTTCCGTCAGAGCTCGACATTCCCTTCTCGTAAGACGATAGGGAGTATGTTTGTTAAAAAAAAATGGTGGGTGCTAAAAAAAGGGGGTATGTTTTGTGTTAAAACCCTCTAGGAGGCACCATTGGAGCTAAGGGATCTTATTTAATAAAGCAAATTTATAAAACTAAAAAAAAATATGAGCATACCTTAACGGCGAAAGATAGAGGATAGGTATGTTTGGAGAAAAAATTGAGATTGAAAAAATGTTGGGAGTCGGTCATACATTTGATTCCTCTAGGGGCATCCTTGAGATACTTTTAGCGAAGGAACCATATTTCATAAAAATGCCATTTTGTGTGGGAGCCGCTTTAAGAATGGAGATAGGTATTAGGTTTTTTCAGAAAAAATTTTAAGGTGTAAATTGATGGGAGTTGGTCTTATATTGCACCCCTTTAGGAGCAATTCTGAGGTTAAGGGATTTAAGTAATTTTTATTTAAATAAATAAAAAAAATTGTTGTGAGAAAAAAATGAGTACAAAAACTTTTTTGACTGCAATTTTTTGTGTGAAAGAAAAAACGCTAAGTTAAGTATTTATCTCGCTAATCCTACACAAAATTCCTTTAAAAAATAAATTTACTAAAATTTTCGAGGCGTTCTTACATTTTTACTCACAACTTTTTAGCCGTCAAACCGATTTCGCTGAAATGCAAAACCAAACTGATGAGGACTAAATCGAATATGTACCAGTAATATAAAAATGCAAAAAATCAAAAATTAAGCTTTATTACTAACTTTAAAAATTTATTGCTCGATAACACGAAAACACACCTCCCTGAAATTTTAATAAAAGGACATTCTAAACTTCAATAAGAAATTTGGCTTTTAAAATCCATGGTGTCCTTGCCAGGAAAAAAGGACATTCCAATATTGTTTTCCATATTGTCGCAGATAGTTTTTTTCGTTACAACTTAAAAAAATTATTGGGCTCTCAGACAAATTTTGAAAATTGATTCCTCGACAATATAAAAAAACAACTCTCTGAAATTTTCAACATTTTTTGTTGAATTAAAAAAAAAAAAAAAAAATCTTCATAATTTTACCTAAAATATTGTTTTTACAAGGGTAATCCGTCAGTTAAATTTCAAATGGATTTGCTCATATACATTTGAGTAAAAATACAAAATTCGGTTTTTATACATTTTTAGTTTACTGAGTGTAACACTAGTCTACAAATTTAAAAAATTGTTCTATTTACGATGTTTGAAATTTATTTTTCGAAAATGAAGTCACAATGTTCACAAGTAGAAATTTTTTTAAGATATTTCCGAATTCCATATTTTAAAAAGTGGTTTTACGTAAATAAAAATATCTCCAGACAAAATCGTAGGATTTGATTTTTTTACATTTAAATTAAAGCTAATTAAGTAAATACTTTTATCAATTCTTTATGCAACATTTTTCAATCTGATTATTGCCTTCAGTTTTTTGAGGATTTTCCGCATTTCTTTAAAAGAAACTCTATGAACATTTAACACAGATCAAAGGTTTTTTGAAGGCCTATATGAAGTGGCGTATCGGTCGTGTCCAAACTCGGCTTCCTTAAGTTCCTTATTGTCAAAAATGTATAAACGTTGGGGTAGTTTATATGGAGATGTAAATACACCAATACCCCGGTTTGCGTCGCTTCGGTTTGCGTCGTTTCGAAGTTGCGTCGTTTTCAAATTTCTGTGATTTCGAAGTTGCGTCGTTTTGGTTTCAGTTTGCGTCGCATGGCTTCGAAGTTGCGTCGCCAGTGATTCGATTTGCGTCGTTGATATAAAAATGTGTGTACAAAGCTAAAACAAAAAAAAGGGTATTTCCCGTTTATATTTCAGTTTGCGTAGCATGGCTTCGAAGTTGCGTCGTTAGTGCTTCGATTTGCGTCGTTAATATGAAAATGTTTATACAAAGCTTGCTTTTATACTATGAATTTTTTTATTTTTATCTTAATATTTTTATGTTTTTGTTATATTTTTTTACGTTTTTCTCATGAATTGTTATATTTTTTTTTTTTTAATTAAAACTGTTTTAAAAAAAAACAAGTAAAAAAGTTAAATTCGGCCTTGCCGAATGTAGTGATACCCTCCACAATTTCAAAAAGATTATTGCAAACAACTTTATTTAAAAGGAAATTACTTTTGAAAAAAAAAAAAAAAATGAAAAAAAATTTCCGCGAAAAAAAATTTTGGTAAAAAAAAAAAATCCTCGATTTTTTTTCTTTTTTTGTCAAAAAATATGTTCGTACTTGTTTAAATACCATTTGGTGTTCAATTATGTTCACATATGTCAACCAGAAGCCGAATTAAAGCATTTTGTATTTTTAGGTTATGTTGAATGTACTGAAATTTTTGAGGTGTGCTTACATTTTCGTTCATAACTTTTGAACCACTGAACCGATATCGCTCAAATGCAATACCAAACTTCTCGGGAGAACTTCCAATATATATGTTAAGTTTCAGTCATCTCTGTGCAATGTTTTGTCCGCGAGAGCATTTTCCACAGACAGACAGACAGACAGACAGACAGACGGACAGACGGACAGACGGACAGACGGACAGACGGACATCGCTAGAATGTCTTAAAATCGATCGGGCATCATGAATATATATACTTTATGGGGTCCCAGACCGATATTTCGATGAGTTACAAACGGAATGACAAACTTATATATACCCTCTATCACTAAGTGGAGGGTATAAAAATACAAAAAAATTGCATTTTTACTAAAAAATCTAATTTTTCTGCTGAAATTATGAATCTCGGAACCAATTAAATGAAAATCAATACAAATGTATGGAAAATCGTGCTTCGGTTTGCGTCGTTTCGGTTTGCGTCGCGTTTCTCCGGTCCCAATTAACGACGCAAACCGGGGTATTGGTGTACGTACGACCCCCAAAATAATATATAATAATCTCTATTAAAATTAAGCTGCCCCGTATTTTTGCGTTTAGCGAAATTCCTGCTAGTTCGGCATTTATTAAGATTTTCCCCAGAGCCCATATTTTTTCATATGGTGGCAAACCCATTTTTAAATTTGAGATTGGGCAGCTAAAAAAAAACTGGTTGCCCCGTGAAAGACATTCCTTGTTAGTTTAAATTTTTTTGAATTTTATTTTACTGTATTCAGATTTCAAGTCTGATATATTATGAGGAAAACAAGAGGCTTTTTTATAAAATTCTTCAAAAATTGTAGAACTTACATGCTTTTGAACAAAAATGAAAAAACAGTTTTATACAAATATAGTTGTATTTTTTATGGCGAGTGTGCCGACGATTAAAACTCACAAATATTATTGTATTTGTATGAAAACTGAGTTTTTGGACTTTTACTCAAATGCATGTCACTTTTACAATTTTCAACAGGTTTTTTTAAAAACCCTCTTATTTTTTTGTAATGGATCAAATTTGAACTGTAAAGAGAGAAATGGATTTAAAAACGGCGATGCATTTAACTACCGTTAATTTAAATTAAAAGATGTGACCCGGAGATATTTTTATTTAAGTAAAACCAATTCTTCAACAAATTAAAAATTTTAAAAATTTGGCAAAATCTCGAAAACTGTTCTACTTTTGAAACTTTTTACTTCATTTCTGGATTCATCGCAAGATTTCATATGGAAAATCAATGTAAAATGTCGTAGATCGCATTTTTTTAATTTGTAAACTAGTGTAATTTTATAAAAATCTGCTACTACAAACTTTTAAAAACAATGAAAATTTAATAAAAAAATTTCGGATTTTCCAAAAATAAATGAAAATTTAATGAACTTATTGAAAATTTATGAACACATTATAAAGCTTTCATTTGCTTAACTTCCAAATTTTCTTTAGTGTAGCTATTTAAAAAAGGATCAACTTTTTCGGTCTTTTATTTTTTTCATACAATTTCTTTTCATAAAAAAAATCAAACAATTACCTTTATCATTTAACCATACAGCCAATTTATAATAAGCTTCATCCATTAGGGTTATAGCACCGGCCAACAAAACTTTTGGTATAACACTTAAACAACAAAATATACCAGTTTCCGGTAATTTAGAATCCCACCAATCCTGTAAGCAGCATTTAGCAAAAAAAAGATACAAAGAAAGAATGAAAAAAAGAGAGGGGGAGAAAAATCATATAAAATTAATTAGTTTTGTGTAGGAGATTTAATTTCTTTTTAATTTGTTTCAGCATGTTGTTAATATATTTTTTTTTTTGCTTTTATAATATTTCATTTATTATTCCATCCTCATTTATACAGATTCTTTGAAACAGATTTAACAATTAATAATATTTTCTTTTGTAATTGTTTGCAAAAGTTTTAGATTATTTTTTGTTATAACAATTACACTGTGCTACTGTGAAAAAATACTTCTGATGTGACATGGTATAGGTTGTTGGTCTTGTCGAGTAGATCACAAAAATGCCCATTAAACTTGGCAGACACCCTCAAATTTTAGAGTTATTGTCAAAAAACGTTTTTTTGGGACTTTTCTCACTAAACCTTGTGTAATTCAGAAAATTTTCAACCGATTTTAAATTTTTAAACTGTTTTGGATAGAAAAAGGATAGGGCTTTCCATGTGGGTGAATTGGTCAATACGTAAAAAAAAGATGACTATTGATTTTTTCTATAAAGTTATTTTTTTGTTATTTTTTATTTTTTGAAAATTTTTTGAGTTTATCGATTTTTTTCTGCTATAGTTCGTTTAACAACCTTTATATTTATGAGCGTTTTTTTAAAGATAATTTAATTCTAAATACGATAAGCTTTATCCTGAAAAAATCGGATAATAATTTACAGAGTTGTGATAATTTTTCTAAAAAAGAAAATTAAGATTTTGCAGGAACTCGCCGTTCACATAACCCAGGAAAAAAAAAATAAATTTATCATAAATGGTAATATACAATATTTTTAAATGTTTTTGGCGCGCTGAATCCGAATCTTGCCTTTAAATTGCTCTGTCTTGTTAGGTTTTTGAGATTTTTTTTTTTTTTTTTTTTTTTTTTTTATTTTATTTATTAATTCAATAAAAAATTAGGTAACAATTAATAAAAAGTTAACGCCTCAGCGCCTTAAAGGCTTAAAAGAGGCTATAGTAGGCAACTTTACATTATATGCTTAGAAGATTAATTACATAATAAAATTTGTTAAGTATTTTTTGGAAATTTTAATTTAGATAAAAACATATTCAACAACAATATATTTTAAAAGTATGAGAAAAAAAAAACAAATTACATAAGAAGCGTTTCTACGTTTTGAAGTAAATAGCTTTTTAGGTGGTTCTTAAAAGTTGAAAGAACTTGTATATTTCGTAAGTTAACTGGTAGTTCATTATACTCATGTGGTCCAGCAAAAGCAATACGCTGTTTAGTCAGGTCCAGACGACATCTCACTGAACTTAAATTTAAAGCTTGTCTGGTAATTCGTCGAGTGTGGAATACATTTTGTGTAAACTGAATGGATTGTTGAGGATTTCCTTTCAATGATTTAAAAACATATGTCAAAATTTTATGTTTATATAGACCTCGAATTGGCAGAATATTTTTAGCATACGTTTTAAACAGATCCAACGTAGAATGCGTTATAGGAAGGTTATAAACAAGCTTTAGAGCTTTATTTTGAGCAGACTGAAGAGATTTCAATGACTGATTGATTCTACATCCGTAAATTATTGGAAGGTATGTTAAATGGGAATGTACAAGTGACTGGTAAAGCAGCATTTTTACCTCAAGACTTAGCTTATTTTTAAACTTGTAGAGAATACCAATCCCGGAAGAAATTTTTGATTTTAACATATTTATATGAGAATCCCATAGTAAGCTGTGGTTCAAGTTTACTCCTAAATACTTCACCATATCAGACTCAGTAATCAAACTACCATCTATATGAACAGTCATCTTTTCTTCATTTCTAGAACGGTATGGTTTAAATCTTATAACCTTTGTCTTATCTGTGTTTAGAACAAGTCTATTGAGTCTCGAGAACTCTGATAGTATTGCGGCATCGTACTCAATCTGGGTCTGCAAAACCTTCAAATGATTATATCTATAAAATAGGCAAACGTCATCAGCATACATAAATAATTTTCCGTAAAAGTTTATATTAAATATATCATTAACAAAAATTTTAAACAGCAACGGACCAAGGACACTTCCCTGGGGAACACCGCAAATTACAGGCTTCATTAAACTTTTTGATTCACCCACCTGAACAAACTGCTTTCTGTTAGATAAGTAATGCATAAAAATATCCAGAGTTTTCCCCGCTAATCCAATCATTTTAAGCTTTTCTATTAAAATATTGTGATTTACTAGATCAAATGCTTTGGAATAATCAAAAAAGACACCTGCAACACCACAAAAGCCCGCATCCAGCTCACCACATAAATAATCAACAACACTGACCACTGCTTCCTCAGTTCCAGCTCCTTTTTTAAAACCAAATTGATTTTCAAATAAAATTTTATTTCTGTCAAGATAATCAGAGAGTTGGTAAAATATAAGTTTTTCAAAAATCTTATCCAAAATATTTAAAACCGATATAGGCCGAAAATTTGCAATATTATTCGATCCAATAACTTTAGGTATTGGGATTATTTTATGTATTTTTAGCGCATTAGGAAAACTTCCTTCATCAATCATATTATTAAAAGCAGCTGTTAATATATCAGCTACTAAATCAAATCTTGTCAATAACATTTTAGGAGTTATTCCATCATAACCTGGACTTTTATTGCTTTTTAAATTATTCAAAACTTCTTCAATATTCATCCTGCTTACCTTTTGCAAAACAAAAGTATTTCTTTGAGGTATTAGAGTACGATAAAAATTAACGTCATCATCCACATTTACTGGTATTTTTAATTGTATATTGTTTACAGTTTTAACAAAAAAATCATTAAATGCCATAGCTTTCTCTTCATCAATTGTCAAAATACTCCCATTTTCATTTACGACGTTTTTTACAGAACGGTTATTACGACCAAGCTCTCTGTTCAAAAACTGCCACGTTCTTTTTGGATCACCACTACATAGTTGCAAGTTGTTCTTGTAATAATTATTCATAAGCATGTGGTTGCAATTCTTTATTATTTTACTTATTCTTTTAAGTTGGTTAGCTAGAGCTTTATTGCTACGATTTTTTCTTCGAGCCTTTAATAAACTTTCTTTGAAGGCAATCAAAGATAGCAAATATTTAACATAAATTGATATATCAAAAACTTAATAAGATAGCGCAATTTCAAGGTCAAATTCGAATTCAGGAGGTCGAAAACCTTTAAAATAATGATACGCGACCTTTCAGTATGTTTGTTTATTTTTTTATTTTTTTTTTGCCTGGGTTATCCGCACGGCAATTTCATACAAAATCTTAATTTTATTTTTTAGAGAAATTATCACAACTCTGTCAATTGTTATCCAATTTTTTTGGCATAAAGCTCATCGTATTCACAATTAAATTTTCTTTAGGAATACGTTTATTAATATAAATGTTGTTGAACAAACTATAGCAGAAAAAAATCGATAAACTCAAAAAATTTTCAAAAAATAACAAAAAATTAGATATTGTTGAGAAAATCAATACATATCTTTTTTATATGTATAGACCAATTCACACACACATGAAAAGCTCTATCCTTCTTCTATCCAAAAATGCTGAAAAATTTAAAATCGGTTGAAAAATGTTTATGTTACACGTGTTTTAGTGAGAAAAGTCCCAAAACAACGTTTTTTGACAATAACTTTAAAATTTGAGGGTGTCTGGCAAGTTTGAAGGGCATTTTTGTGATCTTTTCGACAAGACCTACAACCTTAACTACCTCATTTTAAAAGTATATTCGATTTTGTGTTTTTTGTAGCACAGTGTTATTATGGGTTTATATAGAAAAAGAGAGAAAAGAGATGTTTTTCATACAGAAAAGTTCTCAGATTCGGAGAAAATTTTCATATAGAAAAATTGTCAGATTCTGAGAGATTTTTTGTATAGAAAAATTTTCAGATTCTGAGACATTTTTCGTATAGAAAAATTCTGAGATTCTTAGACATTTTTCAAATAGAAAAACGTTTAGATTTTTAAACATTTTTCGTAAATAAAATTTCTCAGATTCTGCGACATTTTTCGTATAGAAAAATTCTTAGATTCTAAGACATTTTTCGTACAGAAAAATTCTTAGATTCTGAGATATTTTTCGTAAAGAAAATTTCTCAGCTTCTGCGACATTTTTCGTATAGAAAAATGCTCAGATTCTGAGACATTTTTCGTACAGAAAAGTTTTCAGATTCTAAGAAATTTTTCGTATAGAAAAACTTTCAGATTTTTAAACATTTTTCTTAAAAAAAATTTCTTAGATTCTGAGACATTTTTCGTAAAGAAAAACTTCTCAGATTCTGAGACATTTTTCGTATAGAAAAATTCCCAGATTTTGAGACATTTTTCGTATAGAAAATTTGTCAGATCCTGAGGCATTTTTCGTATTAAAAAATTCCCAGATTCTGAGACATTTTTATATAGAAAAAATTTTAGATTCTGAGACATTTTTCATATAGAAAAGTTCTCTGATTCTATTGAAAAATTCTCAGATTCTAAGATATTTTTCGTATAGAAAAACTTTCAGATTTTTAAATATTTTTCGTAAATAAAATTTCTCAGATTCTGAGACATATTTCGTATAGAAAAATTCGCAGATTCTGAGACATTTTTCATGTAGAAAATTCTCAGATTCTGAGACATTTTTCGTATGAAAAATTCCAGAATCTAAGTTATTTTGATTATAGAAAAATTCTCTGATTCTGAGACATTTTTTGTGTAGAAAAATTCTTAGATTCGAAGATATTTTTTGAATATAAAAGTTCTCAGATTCTGAGATATTTTTTTTTTTACAGAAAAATTCTCAGATTCGGAAATATTTTTCGTATAGAAAAATTCTCATATTCTGAGACATTTGTCGTTTAGGAAAATTCTTAGATTCTGAGACATTTTTCGTGTAGAAAAATTCTCAGATTCTAAGACATTTTTCGTATAGAAAAAACTTTCAGATTTTTAAATATTTTTGGGAAATAAAATTTCTCAGATTCTGAGACATTTTTCATAAAGAAAAAATTCTAAGATTCTGAGACATTTTTTGTATAGAAATACTCTCAGATTCTGAGACATTTTTCGTACAAAAAAATTGTAGGTTCTGAAACATTTTCTGCATCGAAAAATTCTCAGATTCTTAGACATTTTTCGCTTAGAAAAATTCTCAGATTCTCAGACATTTTTCGTATAGAAAAATTTTCAGATTCTGAGACTTTTTTCATATCGAAAAAATCTCAGATTCTGAGACATGTTTCAGATTCTGAGGCAAATGTTTCAGATTCTGAGACAAATTCGTATAGAAAAATTTTCAGATTCTGGGAAACTTTTTGTGTGGAAAAATTTTCAGATTTTGAGACATTCTTCTTATAGAACAATTCTCAGATAGAAGAAAAATTCTCAGATTCTGAGACATTTTTTTTATAGAAAAATTCGCAGATTCTGAGACATTTTTCATATAGAAAAATTCTCAGATTCAGAAACATTTTTGGTATAGAAAAACTCTCAGGTTCTGAGACATTTTTCATATGGGCATTTCGTACAGAAAATTCTTATAGAAAAATTTTCACTTTCGCAGATTCCCAGAAAATTCTCAGAACCTGAGACATTTTTCGGATAGAAAAACAATCAGGTTTTTCGTATAGAAAATTTCTCAGTTTCTGATACATTTTTCGTATTAAAAAAAATTCTCAGATACTGAAACATTTTTCGTATAGAAACATTCCGAGACTCTGAGATGTTTTTCGTAAAAAAAATTTCTCAGGTTCTGTGACATTTTTCGTATAGAAAAATTCTCGGATTCTGAGACATTTTTCGTACAGAAAAAGTCTCAGATTCTGAGACATTTTTCGTAAAAAAAAATCAAAGATTCGGCGATATTTTTCGTATAGAACAATTCTTAGATTCTGAGACATTTTTCTTATAGAAAAATTCGCAGATTCTGAGTCATTTTTCGTATAGAAAAATTCTCAGATTTTGAGACATTTTCGTGTGAAAAAATTCTTAGATTCTGTAACGTAGTTCGTAAAGAAAAATTCTCAGATTCTCAGATATTTTCCGTAAAGAATTCTAAGATTTTTCCAAGAGAAAAATTCTCAGATTCTGAGATATTTTTCGAAGAGAAAAATTTTTAGATTCCGAGACATTTTTAGTGTAGGAAAAATCTCAGACTCTGAGATATTTTGTGTATAGAACAATTCTCAGATTCTGACACTAGAAAACCTGTCACATTCTAAGACAAGGATCATTTTTCGTATCTAAAACTTCTCACGTTCTCAGATTCTGGTACATTTTTCGTATAGAAAAATTTTCAGATTCTGAGACATTTTTTTTAAAGAAAAACTACGACATTTTTCATATAGAAATACTTTCAGATTTTTAAACATTTTTCGTAAATAAAATTTCTCAGATTCTGCGACATTTTTGTATAGAAAAATTTTCAGATTCTGGGATATTTTTCGTATAGAAAAATTCTTAGATTCAATAAATTTTTCATACAGAAAAATTCTCAGATTCTGAGACATTTTTCGTATAGAAAAATTCACAGATTCTAAGACATTTTCGTATAGAAAAAATCTTAGATTCTGAGGCATTTTTCGTATAGAAAAATTCTCAGAAAAATTCTAAAACATTTTTTGGATAGAAAAATTCTCAAATTCTCATATGAGGCATTCCACACCAAATGTCCCGCTACAGAAAAGCATGTGTCTCGTAAATTTCTGAATAGGTTGTTTGGTTAGCCCTATATGAAACTAAGAAAATTGTGTTTTTGGTTTTTCAAATTTTTCAAAAACTGGGCTTAGGAGGCGTGGTCAAATATTGGAAAAATGGTAAAATTTGTGGCGAGTTGCCTTGATTAAATATTTATCACATTAAAACGGAATGCACCACAATGTCAAAAAACTACATTCTTATATAGTTTTGTATGGGCTATCGATTAAATTTTTTTTTTTTTGGAAAATTTTCAGAACCCGTTCTGAAATTTTCCATTTTTTAAAAAAGTCAATTTATCAAAAATCCGTCCACTTTTTTTTTTTTTTTAAATTTTTTTTTAAGTTTAGATGTGTGTCCATCCACACAAAAAAATTCAGAAACACGTTCTTCGTTTTTTTTTCGAGCAAATCGCATTTGAACTTTAAATTTCATAACAATTTTGTAATTTGCTTGTATTTCTTTGTTTTATCGTTGCGAATGAGTATTATTAATTGCATAAATATTCCTCATACGCTTTGTTGGAACAAGAAAATACAAACAAATTACTAAATTTAAAATTCAAATGGAATTTCCCGAAAAAAACAAAAAATGTGTGGATTTTAAATAAATTGACTTTTTTTAAAAATAAAAAATTTCAGAACGGGTTCTAAAAATTTTCCAAAATCAAAAAATTTTTATCGATAGCCCAAAACTATATAAGAATGTAAATTTTTGAGATTGTGGTGCATTCCGTTTTAATATGATAAATATTTAATCAAGGCAACTCGCCGCAAATTTTACCATTTTTCCAATATTTGACCACGTCTTCTAAGCCCAGTTTTTGAAAAATTAAAAACCAAAAACGCAATTTTCTAAGGGCTATCCACACAACCTATTCAGAAGTTTACGGTACACATGTTTTTTTTTTCGCTGGACATTTGGTGTGGAATGCCTCATATTCGTATACGAAAAATGGCTCAAGTTGTCTGTAGAATGCACGTACGAAATTTAACAAATTTTAAAGGACGTGCGGTAAAGTAGTGTGTCTATGCGTTTTGTTTTCGTCGGTATAGAAAATTTTTCAGATTATAAAACATTTTTCATACGAAATAATTTTCAGCTTCCAAAATATTTTTTGTTTGAAAAATTCCGTGATTCTGAGACATATTTTTTATACAAAAATTCTCAGATTCCGATACATTTTTCTATAGAAAAAGTCTGAGTGATGGTTTCCCCTTTTCTATTTAATCGTTTAACGTTGCGTGTAAATCACTTTTAATCTAATTTTTTATTCAAATTTATTAATTTGAATATATTTTTTTTACGACACTATTCGCGTAAACCCCTTTAACTAATTGCCAGTAATTACGGTAATTTATTTTTTTGTTTAATGTGTAGACTTTATTAAACATAAAAAAGTTAACATTTACATTACAAATGAATTGAAATATACACACACATACACTAGCAAATATATGAGGAATTACCAGTTAAATGTCTTTTTTAGTATAAGATTTTTTTTTTGGAAAAAAATGGCCCAGGATCTTTCAAAATTGTTTGAGTAACTTAGAATTATTTTTTAAATTTTAAAATTTAGATCGAAATATCTGTCAAGGACACCACATTATTGATCAGTGATCGAGTGTAACAAGGGAGGTCTTTTAGAGGGCACCCACCGATTGTCTTGAATCTTACATATGGAAAAGAGGGGAGAAAAATAGAAGTTACCTTTTTTTTTTAGCTACCCAATCTCACATTTAGCTGGTCAAAGGGGAGGGGAAATGGAATTTTTTCGTTTTTGGAGGATTTTCCACAATTCTTCAAAAGAAAATTTATTTAAATTCTATAGACATCGAAAGGTTTTTTTGAAGGACTATCCAATGGTGTATAGGTCGTGTCCAAAGTCGGCTTAGTAAAGTTTATATGGAGAGATATATACGCACGACCGCCAAAATCATATATAATAATCTCTATTAAAATTAAGCTGAGCCGTATTTTTGCGTTTGGCGAAATTCCTGTTGTTCGGATTTTATCCGGATTTTTCCGAAAGACCTTGTTTTTTTACTAGTTGGCAACCCGTTTTTAAATTCGAGATTGGGCAGCTAACAAAAAACTAAGGTAACTCTTATTTATTTATTACTAGCTAACTCGCCCGGTACTTCGTTACCGGTTAGCTGTAAAAAAAAAAACAACTTTATTGCTTCAAATTCTTATTAATTTTTAATTAAACATAAAAATTGTTAGTTTCGACCTTTAAAATATTATATTTTGAGTAGATTTAAAATTGCTAAAAATTTTATTTTGGCGAAACGATCCCATAGTTCAAACTTTAGGTTTCAAGGAACATTAGTGCATAAGGAACAATATGTACCAAATTGAAGCGAAAATTCAAAAATTTATTTTCCCAGAATGTAATTTCCGCGAGTGGATCGTAAAGTACCAATTTTAAGTATCTCTACTTTTTCTCTTTTTACCCATTAGAAGCAGAATTTTCATAAAAGTACTTATTTTAGAAAGTTATTTCCGCGAAAGGATCGTACAGTCCAAATTTCAAGTATTTAGGACCATTTTCCCCCTTAGAAGCAGAATTTACTAAAAAAGTGCTTCTTCCAGAATGTTATTTCCGCTAGAGGATCGTACAATCCAAACTTCAAGTGTCTAGAACCATTAGTTCAGCAGATACAAAACAGTTCAAAATTCAAGTATCTAGGACCATTAGTTCATCAGATACAAAATTGCCCTACTTTTCCCTCTTTTCCACCTATAAAACAAAATTTTCAAAAAAGTACTTCTTTCAGAATGTTTTTTCCGCGAGATGATCGTTCACTCCAAATTTCAAGTATCTAGGACCGTTAGTTCAGCAGATACAAAATTGCCCAAATTTCCCCCTTTTTCCCCGTAGAAGCGAAATTTTCCAAAAAGTACTTCCATTAGAATGTTGTTTCCGAAAGAGGATTCAAATTTCAAATTTGCCCTATTTTCCCTCTTTTTCCCCCTATAGAAGCAGATTTTTCCAAAAAAGTACTTCTTCCAGAATGTTATTTCCGCGAGAGGATCGTACAGTCCAAACTTCAATATCTAGGACCATTAGTTCAGCAGATACAAAATTGCCCTTCTTTCCCCCTTTAAAAAATAATTTTCAAAAAAGTACTTCTCTCAATATGTAATTCCGCGAGATGATCCTATATTGCAAATGTTATGTTTTTAAGACCATTAGTTTAAAATTTACCAAATTGCCCTATTTTGCCCCTCTTGGCCCTCCTTAAAACCAAAATTTTCAAAAAGTGTATTTTTCAAAAAATTATTTCCGCGAGAGGATCAAAACTTAAAGTTTTAGTTCAGAAGATACAAAATTGCCCTATTTTCCCCCTTCTACTTTTTTCAAGATGTTTTTTTTTTGCGAGATGATCCTAGAGTTCAAATTTCAAGTTTCTGGAACCATTTGTTTAAAAGATAAATAATGTACCGATTTTCCCTATTTCTCCCCCTTTCCCACCGTGGAGGAGGAATTTTTCAAACAATATTTTTTTCGGAATGTTGTTTCCGCGAGAGGATCCTAAAGACCAAACTTCACGTTTCTGGGACCATTTGTTCAGAAGATAAAAAATTGTTCAGAAGATAAAAAATTCACCGGTGGGAAACCTTGGAGGCGGAATTATCAAAAAATTTTGTTTTCCGCATGTTAATTCTGCGAGAGGATCTTAGAGTACAAATTTCAAGTTTCTGGGACCATTTGTCCAGAAGATAAAAAATGTACCAATTTGCTTTATTTCCCCACCTTGGAGGCGGAATTTTCAAAAAAATATTTTTTTAGTTTTTTTTTCGCGAGAGGATTATAGAGTCCAAATTTCAAGTTTCTAAAACTATTAGTTCAAAAGATACAAAATCCCTCAAAGGGCCCTACTTTCCCCTTTTTCCCCCTTAGAAGTGGAATTTTTAAAAAAGTTCTTTAAGTATGTTATTTTTGAAAAAAGTATCGTTCAGTTCAAATTTCAAGAATCTAGGACCATTAGTTCAGCAGATTCAAAATTGCCATTCTTTCCCCCTTTTTCCCCCAGAATTTTGAAAAGTACTTTCTTAGGAATGTTATTTCCGCGAGAGGATCGTTCAGCCAAATTTCAAGTATCTAGAACCATTAGTTCAGCAGATACAAAATTGCCCTACCTTCCCCGTTTTCCCCTTGAAATCGGAATTTTTAAAAAAAGTACTTCTTTCAAAAGGTAAATTCCAAGAGAAAGGATCATGCAGTCTAAATTTCAAGTATCTAGGACCATTAGTTCAGCAGATACAAAATTGCCCTCCTTTCCGCCTTTTCCCCCTTAGAAGTGGAACTTTCCACAATAAGTACTTTTTTCGCAAGAGGATCGTACAGTTCAAATTTTAAGTATCTAGGATAATTAGTTCTGCAGATACAGAATTGCCCTACTTTCCACCTTTTCCCCCTTTAGAAGGAGAACTTTCGAAAAAGTACTTCTTCTAGAATGTTGTTTCCGCGAGAGGATCGTACAGTCCAAACTTCAAGTCTCCCGGACCATTAGTTCAGCAGATACAAAATTGCCTACTTTCCCCCTTTTCCCTCTTAGAGGCGGAATTTTCCAAAAAGTCCTCCATTCGAATTTTATTTCCGCGTGAGGATTGTGCAGTCCAATTTTCAAGTATCTAGGACTATTTGTTCAGCAGATACAAAATTGGCCTACTTTCCCCCTTTTTCCCCCTTAAAGAAGAATTTTTAAAAAAGTATTTCTTTCCGAATGTTATTTCCGCGGGAGGATCGTACAGCCCAATTTTCAAGTATCTAGGACCATTACTTTAGCATATACAAAATTGCACTACTTTCCCCCTTTCTCCCCCTTAAAAGCGAAATTTTCAAAAAAGTACTTCTTTTAGAATATTATTGCCGCGATATGATCCCATATTACAAATGTCATGTTTCTAAGACCATTAATTTAAAGTTTAGCAAATTGCCCTATTTTCCCCCTTTTGGGCCTCCTTAAAACCAAAATTCTCAAAAAAATATATTTTTCAAAAAATAATTTCCTCGAGAGCATCCAGATTCAAAATTTCAAGTTTGTTCAGAAAATACAAAATTGTCCTATAAAACCACTTCTACCCACCACCCCGCCTTTATAAAAGGATTTTTCAAAATATTACTTTTACAAAATGTTTTTTCCGCAAGAGTAGAGTTAAAATTTCAAGTTTTTGGGACCATTCGTTTAGCAGATACGAAATTGCCCTTCTTTCCCCATTTTTCCCCCTTTAAAAACTAATTTTCAAAAATGTACTTCTTTTAGAATGTTATTTTCGGGATTGGATTGTACAGTTTAAATTTTAAGTATCTAGGACCATTAGTTCAGCAGATACAAAATTGCCCTACTTTCCCCGTAGAAGCATAAAAGTTTTTCTTTAACAATGTTATTTCCGCGAGAGGATCGTACAGATGAAATTTCAAGTATCTAGGACCATGAGTTCAGCAGATTCAAAATTACCGCACTCACCCCCTTTTTCCCCGTAGAAGCATAATTTTTAAAAAAGTTTTTCTTTAACAATGTTATTTCCGCGAGAGGATCGTACAGATGAAATTTCAAGTATCTAGGACCATGAGTTCAGCAGATTCAAAATTACCGCACTCATCCCCTTTTTCCCCCGGAATTTTCAAAAAGTACTTCCTTTAGAATATTATTTCCGCGAGAGGATTGTACAGTTCAAATTTCAAGTATCTAGGACCATTAGTTCAGCAGATACAAAATTGCCCTACTTTCCCCTTTTTCCCCGTAGAAGCGGATTTTTTGAAAAGTTCTTCTTTAAGAATGTTATTTTACGCGAAAGGATCGTACAGTTTAAATTTCCAGTATTAAGGACCATTAGTTCAGCAGATTCAAAATTGCCCTACTTTCCCGATTTCCCCCCAGAATTTTGAAAAAGTACTTCCTTTAGAATGTTATTTCCGCGAGAGGTTCGTTCACTCCAAATTTCAAGTATATAGGACCATATTTTCAGCAGATACAAAATTGCCCTACCTTCCTCTTTTTCCCCTTTTAAAGCCGAATTTTCAAAAAAGTACTTTTTTCAGAATGTTATATCCGCGAGAGGATCGTGCAGTCCACGCGAGAGGATCGTGCAGTCCTATTTGTTTAGCAGATACAAACCGGAATTTTCAAAAAGTAGTTCTTTCAGAAAGTTATTTCCGCGAGAGGATCGTACAGCCCAAATTTCAAGGATCTACGACCATTAGCTCAGCAGACACAAAATTACCCTACTTTCCCCTTTTAAGCGAAATTTTCAAAATAGAACTTTCTTCACAATGTTATTTCCGCGAAGGATCCCATAGTCAAAATTTCTAAGTTTCTGGGAAAATTAGTTCAGAACATACAAAGTGTACCAAATTGTCCTATTATCCCCCTTTTTACCACCCTAGAAGCGGAATTGAAAAAAAACTTTTTTTCGAAATGTTTTTTCCGCGAAAGGATCTTATAGTCCAAACTTTAAGTTTCTAGGACCATTAGGTCAGAGAAAAGAAAATGTACCAAATTGCCCAATTTACCCCTTTTTAAAAAATTTTCCCCTTTTTAAAAAAGTACTGCCTTTTTAAAAAAGTACTTTCTTCAGAATATTATTTCCGCGAGAGGATCCTATAGTCCACATTTCAGGTTTCTGGGACCATTAGTTCACAATATAGAAAATGTTCAAAATCGACCTATTTCCCCCCAAATTTAAATGAAAAATTTTCAAAAAATACTTTCTTCAGAACATAATTTCCGCGAGAGGATCATATAGTCCAAATTTTTAAGTTTCTAGGACCATTAGTTCCGAAGATACAAAATGTACCAAATTATCCTACTTTCCCCCTTTCAACCCCCTAGAATCAGAATTTAAAAAAAACTTTGTTTCAGAATGTTTTTTCCGTTAGAGGATCTTATAGTCCAAACTTTAAGTTTCTAGGACCAATAGGTCAGAAGATAGAACATGTACCAAATTGCCCTTTTTTCCCCATTTCCCCTTCTTATTTTTTTTTTTAAATACTTTCTTTAGAGTATTATTTCCGCGAGAGGATCCTATAGTCCAAATTTTAGGTTACTGGGGCCATTAGTTCAGAAGATCGAAATGTTTAAAATTGTCCTATTTTCCCCTAAATTTAAGTGATTAAATCAATAAATTCCCAAAAATTAAAAAATAAATGAGAAAAAAAATTGAGTAAAAAATTTGAGTCAAAAAATTAAGCGAAAAATATTTTTTGTAAAAAAAAAATTGAGTAAAAAAAATTTGGGTGAAAACACCTTCTAAGTAAAAAATTTAAGTAAAAAAATGAGTTAAAAAAACTGAAGAATAAAATACAATTGAGTGAAAAAAATTTTTGTTAAAAAAAAAATTGAGTAAAAAAAATTTTGAGTTAAAAAAAAGTTTTGAGTAAAAAAAAAAATAGTAAAAAAAAAAAATTTGAGTGAAAAAAAATTTTGAGTGAAAAAAAAATTTGAGTGAAAAAAAATTTGTAAAAACAAAATTTTTTGAGTGAAAAAAAATTTTGAGTAAAAAAAAAATTTTGAGTGAAAAAAAATTTTGAGTAAAAAAAAATTTTGAGTGAAAAAAAATTTGTAGAAAAAAAAATTTGTAAAAAAAAAAAATTTGTAAAAAAAAAAAAATTTTGAGTGAAAAAAAAATTTTGAGTGAAAAAAAAATTTTGAGTGAAAAAATTTTAGTAAAAAAAATGTTTTTTCCCCGAGAGGATACTATAGTTCAAATATCTAGTTTCTAGGACCATTAGTTCAAAATTCACCAAATTGCCCTATTTTCCCCCTTTTTGTCCCCCTTAAAACCGGAATTTTCAAAAAAGTACTTTTTTCAAAATTATATTTCCGCGAGAGTATCCTGTATTCAAAATTTCAAGATTGTAGGAACATTAGTTCAGAAGATACAAAATGTACCAATTTGCCCTATTTTCCCCCTCCCCCCACCTTAGAAACGGAATCTTCAAAATATTACTTTTTCCAAAATGTTATTTCCGCGAGACGGTCCTACACTTCAAATTTCAAGTTTCTGGTACCATTTGTTTAGAATATAAAAAATGTACCAATTTGCCCTATTTTCCCCTTTTTCCCCCCTTGGAGGCGGAATTTTCCAAAAAAAAAAAAATCCGAAATTTTATTTCCGCGAGAGGATCCTAGAGTTTAAATTTGAAGTTTCTAGGACTATTAGTTCAAAAGATACGAAATCCCCCAAAGGGCCCTATTTTCCCCCTTTTGCCCCCCTTAGAATTGGAATTTCCAAAAATCCCTTCTTAGTGGGTGGTTTTGTCGGGAACCGAACCTACATTCCAAATTTCAAGTCTCTAGCTTCAGCGGTTTGGGCTGGGCGATGATTATTGCCAATCAGTCAGTCAGTCAGTAAGTCAGTCAGTCACCACACTCTTTTATATATATAGATTTTTTTTTATTGAAAAGTATGTGAAAATCTAAGAAATTTTCTAAAAAAAAATGTCTCAGAATTGCGAAATGTTTAAAAATATTAAAACTTTTTGGAACAAAAAAATGTCTTATAATTTTTTAATAGATCCGAAATTTTTTTAAAAAAAATTGTCCAGAATCTGCAAATTTTTTTTTGTAGGCAAAATGTCTCAGAATCTGCAAATTTTTCCATTGGAAAAATATCACAAGGTTTGTGTAGCATTCTTTTTCTGTAAAAGAATGCCAAAGACAAAAAATTCTGCGAATCTAAAAATCGTTTTATTGAAAAAATATCATAGAATCTGGAAAGTTTTCAATAAAAGGAATCTGACAAATTATGACGGGGAAAAATATTTTTTAATTGGAAAAAAATATTTCAGAATCTGAAAAAAATCTGAAAAATTTTCAATATTATTTAAATTTTACAAATATTTTTTTGTTGTCTTCCAAATAAATATGTAGTTATGGAATGCCTTATATACATAAATAAATCAACTAGATATAAGCATATGAGCAGATTTTAAAGTGAGTCTCAACTTTTCTAAATCCCCAATTGAAATTGTCCTTAATTGCCCAAAAAAATCAGCCCTATTTAAGTGTGATTAAAACACTCGCGTAACACTCGTGAAGCAAACTGTTCGTGAGTCAACCTTTTTTAAGTGGGTGGACCTCAATTGACATATTTGATTGTTAGGGAGTGAAAAGTGTGGAGGACTGAGAGTGCTAAAAAAGCCTTGAATAAGTGTGCCTGTTTAAAAACTATATTTCTTAATTGTGAGTGAGCATAAATTCTATAGTCACTCACTTGCTCATCCCTTACATCAACAGTTTATTGGGTTTTTGTACATGTAGTAAAAGTTATTTTTTTTTCGTGTGCATGTAGTAACTGTTATTTAAACAAAAGGTAGGCTGGCGCCTGAAAGTATAATAAAATATATTTTTTTATAAAGCCACTTACAATGCGAAAATATAAAATGCCGCCAAAAAGTCAATGTCCTTTAAAACTAAAACGTAAAAACTAAATGAAATTACGTGTAATATAAAAGTGAGATAAGTGAACTTGTAAGCAGTGTTGCCAGAACTTGGTTATCAAAAACGGCTAAATCCTTTTGAAAAAACGGCTAAAAAACGGCTAAAAAATGGCTAATAAAAGGCTAAAATATGTATTTTACTTTTTAAGAAAAACTAATGTAAACTCAAATTTTGTAACGTTTTTTATACATATATTAAAATAAGGAGATCGTTTGTTACTGTTTTGGCATATTTTAGGTAAAATGAAGAGTGTTCCAAACACTTTTTTAATGATTTAAATATTTTATATTAAAATTTTTTATAAAAATATATATATTTTTATAAAAAATTTTAATATAAAATATTTAAATCATTAAAATTAAAAATTTTGACTACAAAAAATTTATTTAAGTAAAAAATCTTTTTTAGTTATTTTGGCTTAAAAAAACTTTTCAACACGTGAATTCGAGGGGAAACTTTTTACCCTTGGGACTGTTTTCGCTGAAACCTGACCAGAAGAATTCCAAAAATATATATGCTAAGATTTAGCAATCAGCCTTCAAGTTATGTTTTGGACGTTAGCGTATTTTTAAAAGACAGAGAAACGGGCATTGCTAGATCGTCTAAAATTTAGTATAATGTTTATGGTATGAATATGACAAAAATATACGTGATTTTATTCCAGACTAGTGTTAAGAAAAACTCAAATATATGAAAAACAATTACCTACTAACAAAACAAACCAACATTTAAAATCCTTCTGATGAAAACACAAAACAAAAGTGTTTGAAACCGGTTTGGAAATACCAGATATGTCTATAATTTTTAGAAATTAAATTTTCTCTTACATTTTAACTTAAACCTTTATAACAAATAGTATTAGAGTCTGTAATCGATCTGTATAAACTTAAAACCCAATTAATTCTCTATTTTAGTATAAAAAACACACTAAAAATTACTTTTTAACCGAAAACTCAAAAATGGCTAAAAAACTGCTAAAATATTTTCGAAAATGGCTAAAAAAACGGCTAAGAGCTAAATGCCTTTTTCTCCGGCTAAACGAGTTCAAAAGGAGCTAAATATAGCCGGAAAATGGCTAAATTGGCAACACTGCTTGTAAGTAAGATGGGAGGAATTTTAAGTTAGTCTGAGAATTTTTTTATACGAAAAATTTCTCGGAATCTAAGAATTTTTCTATACAAAAAATGTCACAGAATCTGGGAAATTTTCTATACAGAAAAATGTTTCATAATCTGATAAATTTTCTATACGAAAAAAGTCTCAGAATCTGAGATATTTTTCCAATAGAAAAATTCTGAAATTTTCTACACCAAAAATGTTTAAGATTCTGAAAATGTCTCAGAATCTGAGAAATTTTTTATGCGAAAAATTTTTTTCAAAATCTGATAAATTTTCTATACAAAAAATATCTCTGCATCAGAGATATTTTTCAAATAAAAAAATTCTAATTTTCTACACGAAAAATGTTTAAAATTCTGAAAATTTTTCTGTACGAAAAATATGTCGGAATCTAATAATTTTTCTATACGAAAAATGTCTTAGAATCTGAGAATATTTCTATACGAAAAAGTCTCAGAATCTGAGAGTTTTTCTATATGAAAATTTTTTCTGAATCTGAGAATTTTGCTATACGAAAAGTGTCCCAGAATCTGATTCTATACGAAAAAATTCCCAAAATCTGAAAAATGTCTCAGAATCTGAAAATTTTTCTATACGAAAAATATTTCGAGATCTTGAAATTTTTTTATACAAAAATTTTTCGAAATCTAAGAGTTTTTCTATATGAAAAATGTCTCAGAATCTGAGAACTTTTTTATACGAAAAATCTAAAAATATTTTCATACGAAAAATGTCTCACAATCTGAGAAATTTTTCTATACGAAAAATGACTCAAAATGTGAGAATTTGTCTATATATAAAATATCTCATAATCTGCGAATTTTTCTTTATTTTAAATATCTCAGAATCTGAGAAAGTTTCTTTATGAAAAATATCGCAGAATTGGGAAATTTTTCTGTACGAAAAATATCTCAGAATCTGAGAACTTTCCTTTATGAAAAATCTATACAAAAAATGTCTCAGAATCTGAGAATTTTCCTATACAAAAAAATGTCTCAGAATCTATGAATTTTTCAACACGAAAAATGTTTCAGAATCTAAGAATTTTTCTATATGTCTCAGAATTTGAGAAAGTTTCTATACGAAAAGGTCTCAGAATCTGAGAAATTTTCTATACGAGAAAAGTCTCAAAATCTGAGAATTTCTATACGAAAAATTTTTTAGAATCTGAGAGTTTCTCTATACGAAAAATCTCTAGAATTTAACAATTTTCTATACTAAATGTCTAAGAATCTGAAATTTTGTCCATACGAAAAATGTCTCAGAATGTGAGAATTTGTCAATATGAAAAATGTCTCAGAATCTGTGAATTTTTCTTTATGTTAAATATCTCAGAATCTGAGAAGTTTCTTTATGAAAAATGTCGCAGAATCTGAGAATTCTTCTATACAAAAAATGTCTCAGAATCTAAGAATTTTTCTATATGTCTCAGAATTTGAGAAAGTTTCTATACGAAAAGGTCTCAGAATCTGAGAAATTTTCTATACGAAAAATGTCTCAGAATCTGAAAATTTTTCTATACAAAAAATATCTCAGAATCTAAGAATTTTTCTATACGAAAAATGCCTCAGAATCTAAAGAGTTTTTCGGTACGAAACCTGTCTCAGAATCTGAGAATTTGTTCTCCCATAGAAAAAAAAATTAAAAAATCTGAGAATTTTTCCATAGCAAAAGTGTCGCAGATTCTGGAAAATTTTTTATACAAAAAATATATCAGAATCTAAAAACTTTTTCTATACGAAAAATATATTAGAATCTGAGAATTTTTCTATACGAAAAATGGCTCAGAATCGGAGAATTTTTCTATACGAAGAATGTCTCAGAATCTGAGAATTTTTCTATACAAAAAATGTCTCATAATCTGAGAATTTTCTAAACGAAAAATTTCTTAGAATCTGAGAGTTTTTCTATACGAAAAATGTCTCAGAATTTAACAATTTTCTATACGAAATGTCTAAGAATCTGAAAATTTTTCTATACGAAAAATGTCTCACAATCAGAATGTGAGAATTTGTCAATATGAAAAATGTCTCAGAATCTGTGAATTTTTCTTTATGTTAAATATCTCAGAATCTGAGAAAGTTTCTTTATGAAAAATGCTTCAGAATCTTAGAATTTTTATATGTCTCAGAATTTGAGAAAGTTTTTATACGAAAAAGGTCTCAGAATCTGAGAAATTTTCTATACGACAAATGTCTCAGAATCTGAAAATTTTTCTATACGAAAAATATCTCAGAATCTAAGAATTTTTCTGTTTGAAAAATACCTCAGAATCTAAAGAGTTTTTCGGTACGAAAACTGTCTCAGAATGTGAGAATTTTTTCTCCTATAGAAAAAAAATTATAAAATCTGAGAATTTTTCCATAGGAAAAGTTAAGCAGATTCTGAGAATTTTTTATACGAAAAATATCTCAGAATCTGAGAATAATTCTATACGAAAAATGGCTCAGAATCTGAGAATTTTTCTATACGAAGAATGTCTTAGAATCTGAGAATTTTTGTATACGAGAAATGTCTCATAATAAGAGAATTTTCTATACGAAAGTTTTCTTAGAAGCTGAGAGTTTCTCTATACGAAAAATGTCTCGAAATCTGAAAATTTTTTTCCTATAGAAAAAAATAAGAGATCTGAGAATTTTTCTATAGGAAAAGTGTCACAGATTCTGAGAATTTTTCTTTACGAAAAATGTCTCAGAATCTGAGAATTTTCTCTACGAAAATATCTCAGAATCTGAGAATGTTCTCTTCGAAAAATGTCTCAGATTCTGAGAATTTTTCTACACGAAAAATGTTTCAGAGTCTGAGAATTTTTTTTATGAAAAATATCTTAGAATCTGAGAATTTTTCTATATAAAAAATGTTTCAGAATCTGAGGGTGTGAGGATTTTTCTATATCTCAGTATCTGAAAATTGTTCTTTATGAAAAATATGTCAGAAGTTCAGAATTTTTTGATACGCAAAATGTCTTGGAATCTGATAATTGTTCTGTATGAAAACTGTATCAGAATCTACCAGTTTGCCTGTACGAAAAATGTCTCAGAATCTTAGAAAGTGGTTTTATAATGCCTCAGTTTTCTTATTTTTTTTTTAATTTTAAATTAAAAATAAAATCTCTATTTGTAGCACAGCCAAAACCATAAATTATATTTAAGTACTTGTTTGTGACCTTCATCCTTTATTATGCATTAACATGCCACATTTTGTAGCAATGTTATGTTATACAATTATGGCAATCATGTTGCTTATTTTTTGTGATAAAATTCTGTAAAAATAACACACACAGACTCAGTCTCCCCACAAACATATAAACTCTAACAACATGTTTATAAGTATGCTTACATATTAGTAGCCGTATGTGTGTGTGTGTGTGTGCAGCAAGGGGAAAAATCGGTATTTATGTTGTAAAAACCATAAATAAAATCTGCACAAACATAATAATAACGCCCAAAGGCGTTATAGAAAAATTATTACAAAAATAACATTATCATGTTGTAGGAAAATACAGGGTTAAATGGGGTAATAAATGAAAAAACTTGCAATAAACAAACTTTGAATTTAAAATATTGAGGTAATTGAATGAAATGACACAGGTTGAATTTTACACACAGTGCCTAAGTTCAGTTTAGACTTAAGTGAATAATTTTTTGAGCCATGTGGATTAATTTTAAAATTAATGAAAACTTTATCATGCTTTTAAATTCATTCCAAGAGGATTCTGCCCTGCAAAACAAACACTTTAAAATGGTTATCATTAATTAAAAAAAACTCCCACTTAAGTTTATGTAAAGACTTAAATACTGACTTGAAAATCCAGCCATAATATAAAATGTATTCAGGAAATTAAAAAAAAAATTTTTAAAAATAATTTTTCCAAAAAATCCAAAAATCTTTTTCTTATCGTTATATTTTTAAAACAAAAACCTTCATGGCGTATGAGTGTTAATAATTTTTTTTTTTTTTTGATATTAAGTATACGCACTGAGCAAAACCAATTTACTATGTTCACGGTAGCGTATGATTGATATAGTGATGATATCACTAGTTTACAAATAAAAAAAAAATAAAAAATTTTGCGATCCACGACAGTTTGCATTGATTAAATCTTACGCTGAATTCTAAAATGAAGTAGAGCAAATCCAAGAAAAATTTAACTGACGGATCACAGATTTTGTTAATTTTTGGTTATTTGGTAGAGCTTCGTAAATGATTAAAACCCATATTTTTTGTCAATACTTTGGAGGAAATGGGCGATAAAAAATCGATTTTTTTACAATATTGACTTTTTGACAGTTTTTTAAAATTTTTGTGCTCGGAAACCGTAAGTCGTACGAAAAAACAGATAAAAACAATATGGTTTATAAAATTATGAAGATTTAAAATTAAAAAAAAAAATTATTAAAATTATAAAAAAAGTTTGAAAACTATATCTGAATATCCTGGGAAGGCCAACATGAATTTCCAAAAGCAAAATTTTGTATTAAAGTTTAGAATGTCTTTTCAACGCTATTAAAATTTCAGAGAGGTGTTTTTTCGTATTGTTGAACAATAAATTTTCAAAGTTTGTTAGAGAGCCAAATATTTGATTTTTTTTTTCAAAATTTTGGCAAAAAATCAAACAGCTGGCTTTAGACAGTTCTTTTGTGTTTTTTTACTTGAAAATCGTAAGTTGTTTGAAAAAGCTTTCAGTGACAACATAGTTGTAAAATTATGGAGATTTAAAATTTAGAAACAAAAAAAAAAAAAAATTAAAATAATATTGGAATGTCATTTTCTCCTGTCAAGGACACCATGGATTTCCAAAACCAAACTTTTTTATTACAGTTAAGAGTGTCCTTTAAACGCTGTTAAAATTTCAGGGAGGTGTTTTTTCGTAATGTCGAGCGATAAGTTTTCAAATTTCATGATATAGCTAAATTTTTTAATTTTTGCCAAAATTTAAAAAAAAATCAAATATTTGGTTCGCAGGCGAAGTCTCTGATATTGTTTGATTTTTTATAGCATTAGTTATTACTAGGGATGAGATTTCCATGCAAATGCATGTTTTTTGTCGATAGTCTAAAAACGATATCGACCAATTTTCTTTCCGAATCAAGAAATTTGCGTTAAAATGGCATCGATTTGTTTTAACATATTTTTGCATATTTTGGTGAAAATGCATATTTTTCATATTTTGGTCTTAAATGCATATTTTGCGCATTTTTCCAACTTTTAAGCGCATATTTTTGCATATGTTGCCAAAAATTATCAAAAACACACATTGAAACTTATTTTTTACAAAAACTATTTTAAATTTTAAAAATATATGTTCAAAAAATGAAAAAAAAAAAAAATTTCTTTTTAATTTTTTTTATAATTGTCTAAATTTCTTAAAAATCTTGCTTACATAAAGTTTTAAATGTTTCTTTTTAAACCTGGCGTTATTTTTTGATTTTTCCTATGAAAATAAGATTTTTGTTGCACGATTTTTAATTTTTAGTGCATATTTTTAGGTTTTTTAGTGCATATTTCGAATTTTTTAGCGCATATTTTAAGCGCATATTTTGGATTTTTTAGTGCATGAAAATCTCATTTCTAGTTATTACCTTAGAATTAAATTTTAGATTCCCCGATCTGCTAACAGATTTTCTTAGTTTCATGCTCTTTTTGAGGAATCCAGATTGAGTGGATCCTAAAAGAATTCCTAGAAAAACACCTTTAGCCAAAGAAGCCTTAGGTGTCGTTTGGCTCCTTTATGAAATCTTCTGCTTTTCGGAAAGCTGAAATCCTAGACCGAGTCGTTGAATTTTCTCTGGTCATTCGCCAAAATTATAAAAACATCGTTCAATTAAGCAGAAAACAAATAAATGAATTTTCAATTTTTATTTTTTCTTGAAATTCAAAATTACTATTTTTAAAAATTTCGGTAAAATTGAGGCAAAATTGTCGATATTTCGATTAATAGTTTCTAAGGGGATGCTGATCAGCATCTGTGAACCAAATCGCGTTTTTTATACCCTCCACTCTAGTGATAGAGGGTATATATAAGTTTGTCATTCCGTTTGTAACACCTCGAAATATTGGTCTAGGAACCCATAAAGTATATATGTTCATGATCCTCGATCGATTTTAAGACGATCTACCGATGTCCGTCCTTCCGTCCGTCCTTCCGTCCGTCTGTCCGTCTGTCTGTCTGTTGAAAACACGCTTTTGAAAGACTTTACGGAGGCTCCTGAAGTTTGGCATATATGTTGGGCATTTACCTGGTCAGGTTGGTATTGCAATCCAGCGAAATCGGTTTAGTGGTTCAAAAGTTATAAGCAAATGAGTGAATTTCGGCAAGGGTTTTTCTGGAATTTACGAGATAAAACACACGGTAACTTTCGAACGTTAATTCCCAGGGTGCTGAAGTGTGGCATATATATTTGCCTCTGGTCCGGTTCGTTTTAAATTTCAGCCAAATCGATCCAGTGGTTCAAAAGTTATTAGCAAAACCGTAGATTTTAGATTAGTTTAACCTTAAATTCACGTGTCGAAAACCCATTAAACATGTTTTGAAAACATTGGTAAGTCACAAAAATATTTTGCAAGGTATTTTTGTCACTCAAAAATATTTTTACTCTAAAACAAAAAATTTTACACTCAAAAAAAAAAAAATTAGTAAATTATTTTTTTTTTTTTTTTTTTCAAAAATTAATAAAAAAAAAGTTTTTTTACACAAAATAAAATATTTCTAACCAAAAATTTTATTTTTTTCACGTTAGAAAATTTACTATCACTTAAAAAGGGCATTGTGGAGGGTATTCATAGATTCGTCCAAGTCGAATTTAACTTTTCTACTTGTTTTTACATGTTTTTATACCCTCTTTTAAATGATATAGGGTTAAAAATTCGCTAACTTTTGAAAGACAATTTGGATGCTCCTAAAGTTTGGCATATATATTTGTTATTTCCCTGGTCATGTTGGTATTGAATTTCGAGAAAATCTATCCAGTGCACAGAGGGCCAGACAGATCAATTTCCGGCCAAAAGTCCTTATTTGTAAATTCTCAAAAAAATGTTTACCAGTTTGTTGGGCATATATAGAAGCAGGTTTTCTGAAGTTATCTTTATGATCCAATCACACTCTTTCCTTTGACAGGTCTTCAAAGTTAAAAAAGTTGGTAAAAAATTTTTAAAAGTTGAGATACTTTTTTAATTTTTTTTCCAAACTTCTATTGCTAATGTTTAACTTTTTGTTTCAGTGGTTCAACCTTATATATAAGCCTTTGTAACGAAAATAACATGGACAAATATAACTCATTTGGCTGTCAGCAATTCGCGTTTTTTGTGAAAAAAGTTAAATTGTTTAGCTATTTACCTCGCGCCGAAAAAATCCTCAGCGATCCTCAGTTCGATACAATCGGTCTATATTTTTTTTGATATAGAATGGATCCATATCTTTCGAAAAAAGTTGCCCAAACTTGCTCGAAATGATAAATGGCGAAATTACAGCAATATATGCAGTGATCCGAGATTTGTTTTTAAAAAAAATAATTTAACCCAAAATAATGTTTTACGGTTTGATTAGTTTTTTTTATCGTCAGAGAGTGCCTTAAGTGTAGGAAAAAAAATTATCTACATTTCTAGTTTTTTTTGTAGAATTATGGAAAATATAAGTAACACCATTTCCAATTAAATTCAAAGATTTTTTTTAATGAATTTCCAAAATAGAAAAAAGTGAATTATTTGTCGTCACCATTTCCAAAAGCTTTTCTGAAACTTAGTAAGTCATTTACACCATTTCCATATTTATATCAAAAATAAAAAAATATATGTATATATAAAAATTATGTTTGTAGATTTAACTTCAGACACTCTTAATACTTTTAAAACTAATTTTAAGTTAGATCAGACAAAGTTAAAAAATCAAGCCACCATATTGTGTCCGCCATATTAAATTTTATCAGTTCGATTTTAAGATAACAGACCCGGAAATTTACTAGGCCACACTTTCAGCTAGCTTCAACAAAGAAAAGGAATATAACTGTTTATAATTACTTGTAACAAACTTTACTGAGCATATTTAGTCCGCCATTTTCTTTTTCAGAATTCACGCCAGTAATTCAGATTCAGTAACTCCAATACCCCCTTAAAACAAAATTTGAGTTAAATCGGACAATTATTAAAAAAATTTGATGCTCCATTTTGATTTTTTTCGTTTTTAGTTAAATTTTAAAAAGAGCGACCCCGAAATACTCTAGAAGCACATTTTCAGCCGGATCCAACAACGATAAAGACTTTTGGCCCGAGTTGGATCATTCTTCAAAACTTTAAGAACCATATTTAGTCCGCCATTTTGTTTTTCAAAATACGGAGTAACAATTCTTATTCAGTAACTCCAAGACCCGCATAAAACAAAATCTGAGTTCAATCGGACAATTTAAAAAAAAAAATTGTCCGCCATATTGGATCCGCCATTTTGATTTTTTTGGTTTTTGGCTAAATTTTGAAATCAGCGACCTCGAATTCCTCTAGAAGCACATTTTCAGACGAATCCAACAACGACAAAGACTTTTGGCCGGAATTGGATCATGCTGGGCCCTGTGTGCAGTGTTTCAAAAGTTATAATCAAAACCGTGAATTTCGAAAAGGTTTCATCTTGAACTCCCTCTTAAAAAAATACATTAAATGGTCTTAAAAAAATATTGGTAATTCACAAAAATATTTTACAAAGTAATTTTACCGCTTAAAAAAGAATTACACTCAAAAAAAATTTTACACGCAAAAAAAAGTACACTCAAAAATTTTTGGCCATCTAAATTGTCTATGATGGCAACAAAAATAAGATGTGTGCATTGCAAAATATGTTTAAAACTTTCCAGAGTTGCCACAATTTTCTTTACAATTGCCACTAACAAACAATCAGAAAATTTAAAAACGCCTTGGTCGAATTCATACAAAAGGGTCGGCGGAATGAAATTTTGAGACTTTTTTTTAAATTTCTTGAACGTCGGAAAAACCGAAAAAAGCGATTTTTTTTTTTATATTCGTGCTCAGCGCATCGATACTAAAAAATATGATTTGTCGAAAGATAAATATTTTTTTAATTTTATTTTTAAAAATTTTTCAAAAATCCAAAACTTTGACCGCCGGGCGCCACGGGTTAAATTAATCCGATTGACCTCAAATTTGTACCACATTAGTTTTAGACCTAGGACAATAAACATTTTCCCGGACACTTGGGAAAATCGAAAGTTGACAAAAAAAATGCCAGTCTAATGTGAGATTCTGTAGTTGATTTAGAAAAATATTATAGAATATTGAATTTTAAATACGCGAAATAAACAGTTTTTTGGCTCTCCTGAAAAGTTTTGTTTTTTAGATAAAGTGTTTTAAATATAGGCCCTCGAATTGTTTTTATATTTTATAAAAATTATCCAGGATTTTTTTTTTTTTTGACATGAAATGTTAACAGAATTTGTTCAACAGACTATTATCCACATTATTACCAAATAAACTAATCACCATATTTTGAGGGTCACACTACTTTTCAGAATCTTTGGAGTCCAATAAAAAAGGAATTGGTCACCAAGCTAGGCAATCCGGTTTAACTACCTTTTTGGTAGTAAAATCAAACCAATACTTTTAATTTGTTGTCTTTTATTCTCTGTTGCACTGGGCAATCTTTTACTTTAAAATTTCAGTGCGTATGAGTTATATTAATTTGTTTATTAATATTACGTATACGTATTAGTAATACTTTTATTTTTTTCACAAATTTTTTATAGTAAAATTTTATTTAAATTGTATATAAATACGCATTTATCTATTTAAATAAAAAAAAATCCACGTGTGAACATGAAATTGTCACAATTCTGTTAATTAAAAAAATAATATTTAATATTTATGAAAAGCAATCAAGTGAACGTGACGATGATGGTGATGATGAAAAACTTAAATACATAAAATATTTAAACAAAAAAAAAATAATTAATATTTAAAAAAAAATACAAAAAATGAAGAATAATAACCTTGTGCAAATTATACATGCATTGAGTAATTCCTCTATCAGGTATATTATTATTATCCAGCCAATCCTGTAAATAAAAAATGTATGAGTGTGAAATTTTTTATTTATTGAAAATGTTAAAAATTAAATGAATGAAAAAAGGAAAAACTAAACAGCGAAAGGAAGTAAAGTAAAAAAACAACACAAATAACAACAAAAGGAACAATTTATTAAACAATTATGAAAGAAAAGAAAAAAAAACTTTGCTAAGTACTGAAAGGAAAATCGATTACACGGTGCGGCAGTCAATATTTAAGATGAACTGGATGAAATACGTCTAAAAGTAGAGATCTAATGAAGTAAAACTGCATTAACAGTTTTTTATTTCGTGATCCTGTTTCCTTTTAAAAGCACTTAAAAGTTTTAAAGGATTACATTTTGTAAAATATTTTATTTAAATATTTGTATTTGGTTTATAATGGCACTATTGATGTCAACTGAAAAGGAGAATCTTCGTTAAAATGATGTGAATTATTCCTTTTAAAACTTTATCAAAATATTTTGTTAAAAAATTTAAATGACTTAAATGATTGGAAAGGACATTACTTTTTATTGAAATAATATAAGAATAAGAAAATAAGAAAATTAGCGGAGATCTGCCTCTTTAATTTGGCATCCCCAGAGGTATCCTAGGATAAGTACAAATATTTAAAATATATTTTACAAATCCTGTTTACAATTGAATCCTGTAAAACTTTGAAGTGCTCTTAAAAAGAAACAGGATCATGAAATGAAAAACTGTAAATGCAGTTTTACTCCATTTGATCTCTACTTTTAGACGTATGTCATCCGGTTCATTTTTAATATTGGCTGTCGGATGGTGTTATCGTATATGTGTCGCACTGTGTTATAAGAAATAAAAAGAAAAAAGTTTTTTTCAAAGGAAACGGACATAAATGTGAGAAATATGGTGACAAATGGAAATATAATTTGGTTTGAAAAAAAAAGAAAAAAAAAAACAAAAAACGATTACAAAGAAATTACACAAATGAAACGCGCTTTAACTACAACTGCAAATGAAATATAAAAAGAGAAACTTGTAACAAGGATTAAGTTTTGTAAGTAATTATTAAAACTACTTTTTGCTGTTATAGTTTCATGTTGTTGTCGTTGTCGTTGGAACAATAGTTATTGCTAACTCTCTCTGGAGGCAACTAATAAACAACAATGACCTGTAATAAGTTTTATTAAAAAGAAAAACAACAGTGGGAGATGAAAAATATAAGTAATGAAGGAACATTGAAATAACAGAACTACCCTACAGGAAAAGAGTGTCGGTCATTCCTAAATCACATATCCCGTGACTGGCTAAAAGGGTAACTATCACTAAAATGTCGTAAATGCTTAACACGTGGCAGGTGGAAAATGGACTCCAACAAACCGGTTTGCCTGAAATTTAAATTATTTACACAAAAATAAAATTTTGTCAAATTACTAGAAAAAGTCTCGTAATCCCATTTTACTAATATTTTACAGTTTTTCTTGTTTTTTAACAAAAAATTTCGAACAAAATTTAAATGCTTTTTTTTTGGTAATTTTTCATTTTTTTGTAATTTTACAAATTTCCGAGGTAATTTTACAAAAAAAAAAGGATCTAGTAAATTCACAGGAATTTCTTGTACATTTTATTGCACCTATAAAGCTGTAAATTTACAATTTTAATGGTAAAAAGCTTGTAAAATTACAAAAAAGCTCGTAATTTTTATTAGGAATTCTAGTAAAATAGGATGTAGAAAAAAAAAATCTAGTAGTTACGAGAATTCCTTGCAAGTTTAAGCGCGTCAAAAAAATTGTAAATTTACAATTTTTTAAGGCAGCAAAAAATTAAAATAACAATTTTTTTTTTGTCATTTTACAAGTTTTTTTTTTGAGTGTACAAAAGAGACGATTTTAAGGTTGTGGTGTCTCGGCCATATCAGTGTTTCAAAATTTCGTTGCCACCTTTAGAAACAACGAGGACCTTCGAGAAAATTCCGATAGCTCAAAAACCAACAGAAATATCGTCTAGAGCAAAAATACTTGCCGACTTAAATTTAATAGATTATTTCTTATTCATACACACAAAAAAAAAAAAAAATTGTGAAATTATTAGGAAAAGTCTCGTAATCTCATTTTACCAATGTTTCCCAGTTTTCCTTGTTTTTCAACAAACAAATTTGGATTGAAATTAAATTTTTTTTTGTTATTTTACATTTTTTTTGTAATTTTACAAATTTCCGAGGTAATTTTACTAAAAAAAATCTTGTAAATTCACGAGAAATCCTTGTAGGTTTTATTGCGCCAAAAAACTTTAAATTTACAATGTAATTGGTAAAAAGCTTGTAAGATTACAAAAAAGCTCGTAATCAAAAAATCTAGTAAAGTGTAGACCTTCGGGGAAAATTTCGGTAACTCCCGAACTAACGGGAATATTGTCAAAAGCAAATATACGTGTCGTCTCAAATTTAATAAAGATTATTTCATATGGATATCGTTGGTCTTCACATAAATACCCCTACAATTTACACATTTTCGTAAAAAAAATATTTTACGAAGCCCAAATTTTTATGAGGTTATGCCCCCATTATTAAAATACTTTTTCTTCCCATATAAAAACATCTCATAGTTTGTTAAAATGGAAAAAATTGCCCAAATTTAACCCATTTTTGAACCGATAAATGGCTGATAAGCCAAGACACCCCAACCTTAAAATCGTCTCTTTTATATATCGTCCATTTCACGAGACATTTTATAAAATCTGGACAAGGATCTTCTGATTTTTGTTGTATTTTGCACACAGATTCTCTATGGAATAATTTACAGATTTCATTCATCAAATCAAAAATAGTCGAAATCTCGCGGTTTTATTTACGTTAAAAAAAAAATTTAAAATCTGTGTAATTTTTAGTGTCCGACCGAACAGTTTGACCAAAAAATGTAATTTAATCAAAAATTTGGTATTTGGAAGTACTTTTAACAACTTTTTTTATATGGAGTAGAATTGTTGAGGCGATGGAAGACGATTCTGAGTGTAAAATTTAAGAACTAGTACGAAGTTAAGCCACAATTTCGAAGTTCGGTAACCGAACTTTTTTCAATTTGGCCGAACGTTCGGTTACCGAATATCTAAATTGGTGCATAATTTTGTCCTCGCCATTAAGTTTGAAAGTCAGAATAGTCTTCTATCGCCTAAACAAACAAACGGCCATCAGAAAAAGCTGTTAAAAATGCTTGCAAATATTAATTTTTGGTCAATACCGTTTTTTGGCCGAACTGTTCGGTCGGACACTAGTAATTTTAAGCAGTGTAATATAGCACACGATCTCGGTCCACTGTAAGGAGGACATTTTTTTGTAGCAAAAATCCTAAACTTTTCACATCTGATAATTAAAAAAATATTAAATGGAGTAAAAGTTTCACTTCAAAACTGCATTTGCATATAAAATGCACTTTTGAAACACCAATATTTTTGAAGACTTACATACCATTCGCATGCGCTTTACTACTTATCAAATGCGATAAGTAGTTTAGAAAATACAGCTGCTCAAAGTCACACAGATTTTGCATTTTTTTTTTTTTACTTTTTTAAAAACGAAAATCGTGAATAAAATCGCGGGTTTTTCGAATATATCGATCTGATGAATGAAATCTGTAAATGGCTCCATAGAGAATCTGTATGAAAGATATAACAAAAATCGAAAGACCCTCGGTCAAGAAATGCTTAAAATCACCAAATGTCTGGTGGAAAGCCCAATATATATTTTAAGTTTCAGGAAAATCAGTGTAAAACGGTTGGGGTACTTTCCTTGTACGGGATAAATAAGTTGTACTTTGGTACTTTCTCAGTTTCCTAAAATAATATTCTTATGTTCTGTTTCTACTGCATTTAAAACAACATGTTTTTCCAAATCATCTGCTCTTTATGCTACTACAATTGGGCAATACTTCTGTTACAACATGTTTTGCAAAAAATTACTCTTAATAAACATTGGAAATTATGAGAATATGAGAATGTTTCAGAATCTGAGAATTATTCTATAGAAAAAATGTCTCAGAATCAGATAATTTTTCTGTAGAAAAAATGTCTCAGAATCTGAGGATTTTTCTATAGAAAAAATGTCTCAGAATCTGAGAATTTTTCTGTTAAAAATGTCTAAAATCGGAGAATATTTTTAAAGAAAAAATGTCTCAGAATCTGAGAATTTGTAAAAAAAATATCTCAGAATTTAAACATTTTTTATAAAAAAAATTCTCAAAATCGGAAAAGCAGTTTTATAGAAAAAATAACTCTGAATCTCTGAATTTTTCTACAGAAAAAATGTCTCAGAATCTGAGAATTTTTCTATAGAAAATTGTCTCAGATTCATAGAATTTTTCTATAGAAAAAATGTCTCCGAATCTAAGAATTTTTCAAAAAAAATGTCTCAAAATCTGAGAATTTTTCTATAGAAAATGTACCTCAGAATCTGAGAATTTTTCTATAGAAAAAATGCCTCAGAATCTGAGAATTTTTCTATAGAAAAAATGTCTCAGAATTTTGGAATTTTTCTATAGAAAAATGTCTCCGAATCTAAGAATTTTTCTATAGAAAAATTTCTCAGAATCAAAGAATATTGCTACAGATGTCTCAGAATCTGAGAATCTCAGAATTTTTCTATAGAAAAAAATTTCCAATTTGAAACTGCTATCGTTTTGCATTGCTGCAGTATACGTGTTCATATTTTTTTTTTCAAAATTCCTTTCTCAAGTGCTAACGTCAATTTCAATGTTGTTAAACCGCAAAAAAATTTAAAATAAAAATTAAATAAAAACATTTAAGGTTTACAAACACGTTTCGTTCTACGTATGTATCAAAACTTTTTTTAAAGGAAACGCTAAAATAGAATAAAAGGGATTTACTACATTACTTTCTTTATAAAATACACACATACATATGGGGCATTCCATGCCATATCGGACACTTTGAATTTTTTTTAGATTTTCCCAATTTTTTTACAGTCTTTAGTACCCTGCAAAAAATTGATGGTCAAACGAATTGGAGGTCAAAAAATTCGGATTTCTTCGTCTGAATTTAAAAAAATTTGATTTTTGTTTGGGTCATTAGAAATTGTGATCACAGCAAAAATATTACACGGAGATGACTGAAATTTAACATATTTATTGGAAGTTCACCCGAGCAGTTTGGTATTGCATTTGAAAGATATTGGTTCAGCGATTCAAAAGTTATGAATGAAAGTGTAAGAACACCTCAAAAATTTCAGTACATTCAACATAACCTAAAAATACCAAATGCTTTAATTCTGCTGCTGGTTGAAAATTTAAATTTCATTTTTAAAAATGTTTGTACTCTTTGATTATTGAAATTTTTTTGTGGAAAACTTCTATCGATTATACAATTTTTTTCCCCAGTATGATCGTGGGACTTCGATTATTACTATTTGTTTCGATTTTTTTAAAAATTTGTATTGCAGTTTTCCATCCTTTAAATCAGGTGTTTTGCTCCAATGGTGCGTCTTGGAGGGGTCAATATTAATACCGACCTTCATTAACTTTTACTCCTTAACATTTTGTCGGAATAAATTTATACTCTATCTCTAATTCCTAAGGGGGCTTCCATACAAAATATAATTTTTAAAATTTGGTCTAACGGCTCTAACTGCCATAAAAGTGCTCCTAGAGCACTTTTCAAAAAATCGAAAAATATAGTTGAGTTGTTGAGTTGAGGGTGGGTTGTACAAGCCTCAAATAAGGAAACTTTTTAGGCAAGTCCATGGCGCTCAGACTTAAAATAGTCCATAGTATCGTTAAAAATATAGTAATAATAGTAAGTCCACGATCCTGCTGAGCAAAAACTTTTTAAAATCAATTGAAGTTTTCCACAAAAAAATTTAAGAAAAAAAATCAATCAGTACAAACATTTTAAAAAAATATTTTTTTTAAACGTAAATATCGCAAACTACAGCACTTTTAGGATTTTTTTAGGAGATAAAAAAAAAAAACGAAAACTTAAAAAAAAAATATTAGAATTTGGACCATTTTTAAAGAAGTTATAAGTAAAAAAAGGAATTTGGAGCAGTTTTGAGGAAATTAGGAGTAAAAAAAGTTTGAGCAAGGAAACAAACTCCGAATTTTTGTAAATTCGGTCATCAAAAAAATCTAAAAATTTAGCACGAAGGAGTTTTCGAAAGGTACTAAAAACTGTATAAAAAGTAAGAAACTCTAAAAAAAAGTTTAGAAGTGTCCGCTTCGCCATCGAATGCCCCACATAAAAACTTTTACTCTTTTTGACATGCACACTAGGAAACAACAAGTCAAGTATACAAGTATAAGTAAAAATAGTTTAGCAATAGAGAAGAGGATTCTTATACAATTTTTTTTTAACTTTACTTTTGTAAAAAAAATACACAAGTAAGTATGTATGCAGTTACCTACACATACAATAAATGTAAATACCATAAGACAAGTCAAGTATGTGCATGATTACACTTAAAGTTAATCACGAATCATGTGCACCAAAGTTCTATTATTGCATGAACCAGAGGACAAAAGGGATACTGGCTTTTTTGTTGTTATTGTTTATTATATTTTGTAAAAACACTTACCTGAAAACGTAACATCACAAACATGACGAGGAATACCAAACACAGACATAATCCGATTATGGGAAAACTAACAAGATAACGGAAAGCACGTCGTTTCCACGCGGGTGCTTCTTTAGGTTCTAAACGACCGGTGACGTTGTTTTCAACAAGAGGACCCTGGAAGTGCAGAAAAAAGGGAAAGTGTAAAAGGTTGAAAGATTTAAACATTTAATTCATGTCTTCTCACCTTATATAACGGTCTCGGTGGTTCTAATAATTCCGGTGGCGTTGACAAAGTACCCCAACGAAAGGCCAACTCCACAGAGTAACGCTTCCAGGCTTCCAAGTACAAAGAGGCCCAGGCCACATTAAATAATGAAAACAACACATGACCCATATCTTGAGCCGTCTGACCTTTACCCCATAGAAAGGCATATAAAATGGTGCCAAAAACAGCCGGAACACCCAAAGCACAAGTGTAATGACCCAACCAAGCAAAATATAAAGCAACCTTGACACCAAAATATTCAGCAATGTCATCTGGTAGAAAGAAAAATATAGAATATAATAATAAAATAAGGAAGTACACCATTTACAGGTGAAATTCTAAAAAAGAACAACTGTTATTCAAAGAATCTACTTTCATTTGCGATTCGAAAATTCTAATTTTATTTAAAACAAGTAGAAAAGTTAAATTCGACTTGGCCGAATCTATGAATACACTCTGAGAAAAATGCTTCATAATATTTATGACATGGTTTCATAAATATTTTTGTCATAAAATGTCATTATATTTATGAAACCATCATAAATATAATGAAGTTTTATTAAAAAAGTCTATGAAATGCATTTCATAAAATTTCATGATTTCATAAAAAAAAAATCATAAACGTGTCATATCGTTTTTATACCCTCCACTTAGTGATAGAGGGTATATATAAGTTTGTCATTCCGTTTGTAACTCATCGAAATATCGGTCTGGGACCCCATAAAGTATATATATTCATGATGCCCGATCGATTTTAAGACATTCTAGCGATGTCCGTCTGTCCGTCTGTCTGTGGAAAATGCTGTAGCGGACAAAATATTGCACAGAGATGACTGAAACTTAACATATTTATTGGAAGTTCTCCCGAGAAGTTTGGTATTGCATTTGAGCGATATCGGTTCAGCGGTTCAAAAGTTATAAACGAAAATGTAGGCACACCTCAAAAATTTCTGTACATTCAACATAACCTGAAAATACAAAATGCTTTAATTCGGCTTCTGGTTGACATATGTGAACATAATTAAACACCAAATGACATTTAAACAAGTACGAACATATTTTTTACAAAAAAAAAGAAAAAAATCGCGGTTTTTTTTTAACAAAAATTTTTTTCGCGGAAATTTTTTTTAAAATTTTTTTTTTTTTTTCAAAATTAATTTCCTTTTAAATAAAGTTTTTTGCAATAATCTTTTTGAAATTGTGGAGGGTATCACTACATTCGGCAAGGCCAAATTTAACTTTTTTACTTGTTTGTAGTATGATTGAGAAATTGGTGAAACACAATTATAGCTCCTGACGACGATTTTTATACCCTACACTTAGTGATAGAGGGTATATATAAGTTTGTCATTCCGTTTGTAACTCATCGAAATATCGGTCTAGGACCCCATAAAGTATATATATTCATGATGCCCGATCGATTTTAAGACATTCTAGCGATGTCCGTCTGTCCGTCTGTCTGTCTGTGGAAAATGCTGTCGCGGAAAAATTATTGCACAGAGATGACTGAAACTTAACATATTTATTGGAAGTTCTTCCGAGAAGTTTGGTATTGCATTTGAGCGATATCGGTTCAGCGGTTCAAAAGTTATGAACGAAAATGTAAGCACACCTCAAAAATTTCAGTACATTCAACATAACCTAAAAATACAAAATGCTTTAATTTGGCTTCTGGTTGACATATGTGAACATAATTGAACACCAAATGGTATTTAAACAAGTATGAACATATATATTGACAAAAAAAAAAAGAAAAAAATCGCGGATTTTTTTTTACCAAAAAATTTTTTCGCGGAATTTTTTTTTTCAAAAATAATTTCCTTTTAAATAAAGTTTTTTGCAATAATCTTTTTGAAATTGTGGAGGGTATCACTACATTCGGCAAGGCCGAATTTAAATTTTTACTTGTTTAAAATTGTAATTCCTTTTTATAGTTCTTTCAATGTAAATATCATAAATTTGAATTCTAGAAAAAAAAATAATGCATTTGCATTATTAATGAAACATTTCATAAATACTTTGAACATTTTTCATAAATATAATGAAACTTGTCATTAAAGTTCGTCCAATGTAATTGTTTCATAAATATTATGAAATATTTTATAAATACTATAAAACATTTCATAAAAATAATTTTATTTTTTTTTTAAGTATTTCATTATAAATATAAATATATAAATATAACTATTTCATAGTACCAATATAGTGGTTCATAAATACTATGAAATAGTTTCCTAATATGATTAAATATCTAAGAAAAAATAAATAAAATCTATGAAATGTTTCATCGTATTTATGAAATATTTCATAATATTTATGAAGAGTTTTATAAAAGTTTATGAAATTTTATGCATTATATTTATGAAAACTTTTATAAATACAATGAAAAAATTCATAAATATTGACCCTATGAATAATTATGAAACTGTTTCATTGTATTTATGAAACTTTTACATTGGACGAACTTTAATGAAGATTTTCACAATATTTATGACAGTTTTCATAAATATAATGAAGCTTTTTCTTTCAGTGTACCCTCCACATAAGTGATAGTAATTTTTCTAACGTAAAAAAATTAAAATATTTGATTAGAAATATTTTATTTTGTGTAAAAAAACTTTTTTTTTAAGAATTTTTGAAAAAAAAAAAAAATAATTCACAAAATTTTTTTCTGAGTGTAAAATTTTTTTTGAGTGTAAAATTTTTTTTTGAGTGTAAAATTTTTTTCGAGTGTATTTTTTTTTAGTGTAAATATATTTTTGAGTGACAAAAATATGTTCTAAAATATTTTTGTGACTTACCAATGTTTTTAAAACATGTTTAACGGGTTTTCAACACGTGAATATAAAGTGAAACTAATCTAAAATTTACTGTTTTGCTGAAATTCATTACGAACCAGGCCAGGGGAACAACAAATATATATGCCAATCTTCAGCATAATCAGAATTGCCTTTCGAAAGTTAGCGTGTTTTTTATCTGGTAAATTCACAAAAAACCCGAAATTCAGTCTTTTGCTTATAACTTTTAAATCACTGGACTGATATCGCTGGATTGTAATACCAACCTGTCCAGGTAAACGCCCAACATATATGCCAAACTTCAGGAACCTCTATAAAGTCTTTCAAAAGTTAGCGTGTTTTCAACAGACAGACAGAAGGACGGACGGACATCGCTAGATCGTCCTAAAATCAATCGAGGATCATGAATATATATGGGGTATTCCATGTCAAATCGGGCACTTTAAATAATTTTTTTTTAGATTTTCCCAATTTGTTTACAGTTTTTAGTACCCCTCGAAAACTCCTTCATAGTAAATTTTCAGATTTTTTTGATGACCCGTTCAAAAGATATCGAATTTTTAAAAATTGTTGTTTGTTCAAACCTCTTTTACTTATAAATTCTTCAATAATGGTCCAAATTACAATTTTTTTTATTTTTAAATTTTGTTTTTTACGTACTTTTTACAAAAATTCAAAAAAAAAAATCATTAAAAACGCTCTAGTATGCGATTTTTAAGTTTTAAAATTTAAATCTCATTTTTGAAAATGTTTGTACTCTTCGATTTTTTTGAAATTTTGTTCTGTAAAACTTCTATCGATTCTACAAATTTTTTGCCCAGGAAGATCGTGGGATAACGATTATTACTATTTTTTTTAAATTTTGTTTAAAAAATTTTATTGTAATTTTCCAATCTTAAAATCATTTTTACTGCTCCAATGGTGCGTCATAGAGGGGTCATTTCCTAGACCGACCCCATTAATATTTACGTCTTAATATTTCTTTGGAACAAACTAATACCCTATCTCCAGTTTCTAAGGGGGCTCCTACACAAAAGTACATTTTTTAAAATTTGTTCCAACCGCTCTAACTGCCCTAATAGTGCCCTTAGAGCAACAAAATGTATGACCGACCCACAATATTTTTTTAGTCCAAACATTTTCTCTGAACACACCTACCCTCTATCTTTAACTGTTAAGGCGGTCCCCATACAATTTTTTTTTTATTTTTTGTAAATTTGTTTTTTTTAATCAGCTTCTACCGGTCCAATGGTGCGTCCGAGAGGGGTCATTAGTGAGACCGACCCCCATTTATTTTTACCCTACAACATTTTTTTAAAACATACCTACGCCCAATCTCCACTCCCTAAGTAGGCTCCCATACAAACAACAGTTGGAGCAAATTTTATAAAAATGTAATTTTGAATGGAAGCCTACTTAGGGAGTGGAGATAAGGCATAGGCATGTTTTAAAGATAGAGGGTAGGTATGTTCAGAGAAAATGTTTGGACTAAAAGAATATAGTGGGTCGGTCATACATTTTGCTCTAAGGGCACTATTAGGGCAGTTAGAGCGGTTGGAGCAAATTTTAAAATATGTCACTTTTGTGTGGGAGCCCCCTTAGCAATTGGAGATAGGGTATTAGTTTGTTCCAAAAAAATATTAAGACGTAAAAATTAATGGGGGTCGGTCTAGGAAATGACCCCTCTATGACGCACCATTGAAGCAGTAGAATTGATTTTAAGATTGGAAAATTAAAATAAATTTTTTTCAAAAAATTTAAAAAAATAGTAATAATCGTTATCCCATGATCCTACTGGGCAAAAAATTTGTAGAATCGATAGAAGTTTTACACAACAAAAATTCAAAAAAATCGAAGAGTACAAACATTTTTAAAAATGAAATTTAAATTTTAAAACTTACAAATCGCATACTAGAGCGCTTTTAAGAATTTTTTGGGATTTTTTTTTTAAAGTACGTAAAAAAATAAAAATTTTGAAAAAAAAAATTAAAATTTGGACCGTTATTTAAGAAGTTATGAGTAAAAGAAGTGTGAGTAAGGAACAAACTACCAATTTTTAAAAATTCTATATCTTTTGAACGGGTCATCAAAAAAATCTGAAAATTTACAACGAAAGAGTTTTCAAAGGGTACTAAAAACTGTAAACAATTTGGGAAAATCTAAAAAAAAAAAAATTCAAAGTGTCCGATTTGACATGGAATATACTTATACTTATATGGAGTTCACACTAGCGACTTTAAACATCTTATGAGTGTTTAAGCGCTAAACGATCAAAATTTGACTTGTTTCCCCATACATTTGGGGAACAATCAAATTCGACTTGTTTCCCTGTTGAACATTTCGCTAAACATTTCAAAGGCAGGGTTCGGTATATTTCCTTTTAATTTTTCTTTATTCTATGCCAAAAAAAAAAAAAATCATAGCAACCAGCTTCTGTATATGTCCGCCATTTTCTTAGCAAAACATGGGAAAATTGAGAAATAATAAATAAATATTTAAAAAACTAATAAAAACTACTGAAAAATCAGAAAAAAGTGTGTGTTTTGTTTATAATTATATTGGAAAAGCGTCACTAATAGTGAATTTTGCCTTCCATCGAAGTATAAATTTGCAAACAGCTTCGGACAGGTCCGGAACAAAAAACAGAAAAATTTTCCTATTTACTTGGAATGAGTCAATAAAAAGGTGTTCCGTGTAGTGGTGTTATGAAAATGTTATAAAAAAATTAAATATTTTGTCTTCCGCCAAAGTTTAAAAGGTTTTTAGAAATATTTTTGCAATTTTTTTCAGAATTAGGTTATGTGCGTTTGTTTACAAACGTTAAACACTCAGCGTTAAACGCGCAAAATGTATTCTGAACGATTTTGTTTACTTTTATAAACAAGTGGCTAAAACGAGTACAAATTCTCTAGTGTGAACTCCATATTATACTTTATGGGGTCCTAGACCATTATTTCGAGGTGTTACAAACGGAATGACAAACTTATATATACCCTCTATCACTGGAGTGGAGGGTATAAAAAGATCAATTGTAATTCCAAATATATGAATTTTAATTGGAAAAAGGTCAATTTCCATTTGTAATTCGAGAAAGATCAATGAAAATTCAGTTGATATTTTTCGAATTACAAATGGAATCTTCGAATCATAATTAATCTTTTTTGAATTTCAATTGCTCTTCATCGAATTACAATTGATCTATTTCGAATTACAACTGATATTTTTTCAAATTACAATTGATGTTTTTTGCTGTTTTTACAATTGATCTTTTTAAATTACAATTAATCTTCTTCGAACTACAATTGATCTTTTACTGATTTTAATTGATCTTTGTCGTATTACAATTGATCTTTATCGAAGAACATTTGATCTTTTTCGAAATACAATGGATCTATTTAGAATAACAATTGATCTGTTTTGAAATACAATAAACATTTTTCGAATTATAATGGATCTCTTTCGAATTACAATCGATTTTTTGAATAAAAATTTATCTTTTTCGAATTGTAATTGATCTTTTTCGAATAACAACTGATCTTTTACAAAAAACAGTTGAAAAATATCATCTGTAGTTCGAAAAAGTTTAACTGTTATTCTCAGGGTCCAGTTATAATTCGAAAAAGATCAATTGTAATTCGAGATAGATTAATTGTATTTCGAAATTAATTGTTATCCGAAATAGATCAAGTGTTATTCGAAAAAGATAAACTGTTCAAAAAATATCAATTGTTATTCGAAAAAGATCAATTGTTTTTCGAAATATATCAATTGTAATTCGAAAAAGATCAATTGTAATTCAAAAAAGATCAATTGAAATTCAAAAAATATCAATTGAAATTCTCGTAGAATCTTCAAATTACAAATATAATGGAATTTCTAGTAGAATATTTGAGTTACAAATGGAATCTTCGAATTACAAATGGAATCTTCGAATTACAAATAGAATTTTCGAATTACAAATAAAATCTTGAAATTACAAGTAGAATCTTCGAATTACAATTGATATTTTTCAAATTACATCTGTAAATGGTGTGGATTATATTTTTTTTTGTTTGTAATTTTCCTACCTAAAGGCTGTGGAGCAAACACTTGTCTAACCCAACTATATTGCAGCTGTGTTAAAGTTTTCGTCTCATGTAAAGGAAATATTTGTGTTATAAGACCGGTTTCCTGCCAAGCAGCCACTATGCTTTGACCCTCTTCCACAGCTGCTCTACCCTGCAGTGCCTCAATATCCGATTGTCCAGCGCGTAGACCTTGTAATACCTGTAATACCAACCACTGACGTTCCTGAGAGGTAAAAAGAGATGTATTACCATCATCACTTTTAATTTGTTGAAAACAATGACTTTCACGTGTTGTAAATTCACGTAAGGCACCACCTAAATCCGGACGTAAACGTTTTGGTAAACGAGCCTCTTCCGCTGCTCTAAACAAACTGAAAAAAGAAAACATGAAATACAAAGATATAATTATTTTAATGGATTTTCTTTGAATTCAAAAAAATACAAGAACATTATAATTTTTAATGTTATTTGTTAAAGATTTTCAATTTTGGGACAAGTTTTTTCAAGACACACAGATTCTGAGACATTTTTCCTATAGAAAAAGTCTCAGATTCTGAGAAATTTTTCTGTTAGAAAACGTTTCAGATTCTGAGACATTTCTCCTTCATAGAAAAAGTCTCAGATTCTGAGAAACTTTTTCTATATAGAAAAAGTCTCAGATTCTGAGACATTTTTTCTATATAGAAAAAGTCTCAGATTCTGAGACATTTTTTCTATATAGAAAAAGTCTCAGATTCTGAGACATTTTTTCTATATAGAAAAAGTCTCAGATTCTGAGATATTTTTTCTATATAGAAAAAGTCTCAGATTCTGAGACATTTTTTCTATATAGAAAAAGTCTCAGATTCTGAGACATTTTTTCTATATAGAAAAAGTCTCAGATTCTGAGACATTTTTTCTATATAGAAAAAGTCTCAGATTCTGACACATTTTTTCTATATAGAAAAAGTCTCAGATTCTGAGACATTTTTCTTATAGAAAAAGTCTCAGATTCTGAGACATTTTTCTTATAGAAAAAGTCTCAGATTCTGAGACATTTTTCTTATAGAAAAAGTCCCAGATTCTGAGACATTTTTCTTATAGAAAAAGTCTCAGATTCTGAGACATTTTTCTTATAGAAAAAGTCTCAGATTTTGAGACATTTTTTCTATATAGAAAAAGTCTTAGATTCTGAGACATGTTTTCTATATAGAAAAAGTCTCAGATTCTGAGACATTTTTTCTATATAGAATAAGTCTCAGTGTCTGAGACATTTTTTCTATATAGAAAAAGTCTCAGATTCTGAGACATTTTTTCTATATAGAAAAAGTCTCAGATTCTGAGACATTTTTTCTATATAGAAAAAGTCTCAGATTCTGAGAAATTTTTTCTATATAGAAAAAGTCACTGATTCTGAGACATTTTTTCTATATAGAAAAAGTTTCAGATTCTGAGACATTTTTTTGATATATAGAAAAAGTCTCAGATTCTGAGACATTTTTTCTATATAGAAAAAGTCTCAGATTCTGAGACATTTTTTCCATATAGAAAAAGTCTCAGATTCTGAGACATTTTTTCTATATAGAAAAAGTCTCAGATTCTGAGACATTTTTTCTATATAGAAAAAGTCTCAGAGACATTTTTTCTATATAGAAAATGTCTCAGATTCTGAGACATTTTTTCCTATAGAAAAATTCTCAGATTCTGAGTCATTTTTTTATTTAGAAAAAAATCTCAGATTCTGAAACATGTTTTTTATATAAAAAAATCTCAGATTCTGAGACATTTTTTCTATATAGAAAAAGTCTCAGATTCTGAGACATTTTTTCTATATAGAAAAAGTCTCAGATTCTGAGACATTTTTTCTATATAGAAAAAGTCTCAGATTCTGAAATATTTTTTCTATATAGAAAAAGTCTCAGATTCTGAGACATTTTTTCTATATAGAAAAAGTCTCAGATTCTGAGACATTTTTTCTATATAGAAAAATTCTCAGATTCTGAGACATTTTTCTTATAGAAAAATTCTCAGATTTTGAGACATTTTTCTTATAGAAAAAGTCTCAGATTCTGAGAAAGAAAAAGTCTAAGATTCTGAGACATTTTTTCTATTTAGAAAAAGCCTCAAATTCTGAGATGAGAATTCTCTCATTTTCAAATACCAAAAGTCTCAGATTCTGTGAACAAGTTCTCACTTGTATTTTTTTCCCCCTTTAAAACAATAATACCAATAGAACCTCATCTGTAACGTAAGTTTAGTTCAGGATTTTTTTCACAAAATCGTTCTCGAAATATGTATATTCATTACTTTGGATCCGTTGGACCAATTTCTCCCATTTTTACATACAAACAACTTTGATTCATGATAATTATTTTGAAGTTTCCATCTACCCTTAACTCATCCTAGTTTTGCTAAAAAATTGATTTCAACAGACAAGTAAACGAACATTGCTATTTTGACATAAAGCGATCTAGTAATATGACTATTCTCTTTATACAAAAATAATTTTAATTAAAATCGCTTATGAAAAATTTTGTCAACATTAAATAAAACTTTACTCACATATTTGTGGGTGCACTTATATAAAATGCATTTCTCCTTGAACTTTCATGTGCCTTTACTTGTACTACCAAACCCAGACCGGCCGGTGCTTGTGAACGTATGCGTGCTAGTAACCATCTTAATGCCTCATCTGGAGCATCTTCGGGAAATTCTATGACCACATCACATTGCGTGGGTATTTTGTTAAGCCACAATCTTCGGGGTGTCATCAAATGACCAGCATATGGTACTTTACGTCTTAATTGTCGGGAAGCTGTAATTAAAAGAGACAAGGAAATTAAATGACACATTTGTTTTTGAAACAATTTTTGTAATTTATCTTTATGTTCGTTCTTCTTGTATAAATATTTTAGTTTAAAGTTTTTCTTTTGTAAATAGTTTAAGGATATGTTCATTAAACAACTTTGTTGTGCGTTGCTAAGTGGAAAATATTTCATTTGCTTTACTTTAAGTAAAAACTTTGTGTAATTTTTCAAAACTATTTTCTTTTATCATAATGTGTTTTGTCATTGTTGGAAGAAACACTCATGTGTTACAGGGATAATGTTACTAAAGGTTTGAAAGGTTAAACAGGTTAGTTTTCCATATTTTAGAATTTTTTTAAAGCTTTTATTGAGCTCATTATAAAGCTTTTAACGTTGCTTTTCTTTGACTTTTAAGCAAGTATTAACACGAAGTTTTTATCAAAAGTCAAAGCAAAGTAAGTTTAAAATGGTTAAACGGTATATTTTTTTAGATTTGAGAAACTTTCCAAAGCTTTTATTAAGCTTTTTTAAGGCTTTAATCGTTTAGGTGCTATTTTTTGGTTGAATTTTATTTATCAATGTTGGGAACCAAAGTAATGAATGTTAAAAAAAATTCGAAGAAATCGAAAAAGTGGAAAAGGTTGAAATGGTTGAAAAATCGAAAGCAAAAGTCGACTTTCGATTTATAGAACCCTATCACTGAGGTTTTTCCAATAATCAAAAATATTGGTAAATATTTCACTTAACACATTCTAACTCATGAATTTTTAGCATTTTTGCTTTACATACAAAATAAATGGTAACAACGAAATGCCAATAGTTCAATTGTTATTAATAACCTCCGCTCCGCTGACTGTTTGGCAAATTGTGGTGCCAGGCGACCCTTTATTGGCCATGAACCATTCTTTGGTTTGCCATCGGGACATGTTAGGTAAAAACTCAAAATATGGAGTGAATCTAAGTTCATGGAACATTGGAACTATTGCGCTGGGCAGCGGCAGGCAAAAAGATTCATAATTCCATCCACCACTGTATCTAAACGATTACTGTCTTTAGACAAAAAGGATCTTCGAATCCTAACGTCCTACCTAACTGGACATTGTAACCTACGTTACCAACTTAGAAAGAAAAATCTATCTGACACGGACACGTGCAGATTCTGCGAGATAGAGGAGGAAACAGCAGAACATATACTTTGTACATGCCCAAGACTGACTGGTAGAAGACTTCAACATCTAGGGGGACACTTAAAATCTCCGACCGACGTGTGGAACTCTCTGCCAAATAGGATTCTCGGCTTTATTAAAAGCCTGAACATTTAGGGCACCCTTTTTAGGCTGCACAATAGATCTTTCTGGTCGCACTGCATAGGGCCTCTTTAATCTAATCTCTTATCTCTAACCTCCGCTCTCATTTCAGAATTTTTTTCAGAAAAAATAAATTATTTTCATCTGGCCAAAGTAAAAAAAATGCAAGTCGATAAAGTCGGAAAAAGTCGAAAAAAAAGTTAAAAAAACAAGTAAGAAAGTTATAGTCGGTAAAGACCGACCGTATGATACCCTACACCAGTGTTTTTCGAAAAATGGGTCCAAGTTCAAACATGGACCGAGTGGATCTATCTTTTGTTAGATCTTTATTTAGTGTAGAAAACACAAACAGATCAAATTTAAGTGGAATTGCGTTATTTTTTTGTCAATAGACCGATTTCACTGAATATCGGTCGAAATTTTTATATGGGGGACTAAGTCCAAAATGGTCCAATTATATTCCAATTTGATTATGTTAACGTACACGTTTAACACCTAAAAATAAAATTTTTATCAAATATTTTAATTTTGATGAATTTTGAGGGAATTATGTGAATATCGGGAGGGTGGTTTGTATGGGGACTACCAGAAGGACTGACCCGATTCCTTTGAAATTTAGAATTCTGGTTTGTGCATACAAAATTTGTTTACCTGCTAAATTTCAAAGCGATATCCATTATAATACGGTTATTAGAGTCATTTAAGCCGAATTCAAAGGGGGCGTTTGTAGGTAGGTCTTAACATGGACCGATTTTCTCCAATTTCAATAGGCTTCGTCCTTGGGCCAAAAGATGTTTAAGTTTCAAATTTAAAGTCAATTGATTGAAAACTGCGACCTGTATCGTGCTTAAACCGATAGATGGACAGACGAACAGACGGACGGACATCTCTAAATCGTCCCAAAAAGTCATTCTGAGTCGATCGGTATGCTTGAAGGTAGGTCTAGGACATGGACGTATACAGGGGGTGGGCACAGGGGAACGTGCCCCCCCCTTTTCAATTACTTTTAAAGTACTTCTAGTAAAAAGTAAATATAAATAGGCAATGGCAAACAATTTTGGGAGTTGTGCCCCCCCCCCCCCCCCCTTTTTCAAATTCCTAGATACATTGCTGGTCTAGGACCAATATTTCGGGTAGTTACAAACATCAGCACAAACTCATTATACCCTGTACCACAGAGTGGTGTAGGGTATACAAATTAAAAGCAAAAGCCGACTTTTTAACAACAAAAAAAGTCGATTTCGACTTTTTCATACAAAAAGTCGATTAATCGATTTTTCGACTATAGAATCCTAGTATGATCATTATCTTCGGAGATATTTCAGAAAAGGGTATGAAAACCAAGATTTTTTAAATTTTGATATAGTTACTGCCGGCCTTTTCAAAAACGATTAGAAATAATTTTTAGAAAAATGAAGTGGGCGATTAGATCGCCCTCCCTTTATCAACTAACACTGTAAGTAGCCTCTTCAATTTTTATATTTTTTAAAAACTATTTTAGATATTTTATTTTGAAATTTTAGATTTTGGTTACCTTTTATACAAATTTTAGTTCCTTAAAACCATTTAACTAAGTTCTTTAATTTTGTCTACCCAAGCCAATTTAATTTGACTTTTTAATTTTTTTCTATTTAAAAGTGTTTCCACAGAAAAATGTTTCATTTGTGTAAAATTTAATTTTAAACAAAATATTGATTTTTTTTGTTCATTCTCTTAATGATTGACAATCACGTAAATTTTTTTCTTTAAATATTGTAAAAGTTTAATATTGACTTCAAATACAGACCTCTGGTCTACAAAAACAAATCAACAACATATAGTGATAATGAAGTTTTCAATTTTTATTGGTCAACATGTCTTGAATGAATAATGTGGCTAAGTGTTAGGGTGACATTTAGTATATACTTTGTAGAATTTTCTTGTTTTCCTCAAAAAGGTAAAATTTTCTTGATCACAACCACTATAAAATAATGTAAAATAATAACCTAAAAATACAAAATGATATAATTGGCTGCTGGATGACAAATGTGAACAGAATTGTATACCGAAAGGAATACAAAAAAAATGTTCACCAATTTTTTTTTTTTTTTACGCGAACCTAATTTTTTCTACAAAATTATTGTTTTTTTTTTACATTGTGGCAAGGCCGATTTTAACTTTTTTAATTGTTATATTTAAGTTTTGCACTTAATTTTTCAAACCAATTCGTAAAACTTCGAAATTATATAAAACAACGCGAATTTTTGTAAATAAATAATTAGTCATTTATTATTTTATTTTAAATTTCGTATAAAAAGTCTGAAAAAATCACAAAATAAATTCTTGCCGCTCTGATCAGCTGTTTTTTTTCTACATTTTGCACATTTTACTACAGAGTAAACCGAGCGTCTTCACTTATGACATGTGTCCAAATTTAATGAAATTTTTTAATGAAACTACGAAATTAAATGAAGCAAATTTCATTGAATTTGTTCCCAAAATGCATAATATTTTAATAAGCTCATGAATTTCTTCATTGCTTACATAAAAACAAAATAATGAATCTGTTTCATTTATATCTCGAATGTATTTTTTTTTTCAGCGTGCAACCTATGGAACGTTTTGAAAAAAATTATGGTATCACTTTTTTTTATAAATCTTAATAAACTGAAAGAGAATACTCTGAAGAAATCCAAAATTTTTTTTAAAGGACCACCCTAATGGTCCTAATCATTGATTCATACATCTGCATGAATATACAAATATTATGGACATTTGTTACAAAAGCAAAATATTTTAATGAACATCACACATTTTGATCTAGAAGTATTTAAAATTTTGAAACTTGAATTAAAAAAAAACAAGTGAAAGTGCTAAATTCGGTTGTGCCGAATCTTTTATACCCTCCATCATGTTAAAAATATAAAAAAAAAAATCCAGGGGCGTCTTCTTTTTTGTCGGGGAGGGTGTGTTTGGAGGGGGCTGTGGGGATACCTTCCCTCTCACGATCAATGTTTACTAATTATTTTTTTTATGCATTTTGACTACAGTAATACATTTTTATCATAATTTTAATGATTTTTTTTTACATCCACGCCCACAAAAGGGGCGGCCCAAAAAAATCGTCATTTTCTAACCCCCTGGGTCCAACTAGAGGACTTTGAACTTCTTCTTTCATAAAAATGTTTAATTTGCTTAACAAAAAATACAAAAAAACATATAAAAAAAATTAAGTTTTTCAGAGGTTGGTTCAGTTCTTTAAGGGGAAACTTTTTCCCCCTGATCCGATATTATCCGTTTACAAACTTAATCTGCCTATGACTATAAGACATATTCGTGCCAAACTTCAGGATCGTAGCTCTTTTATTTTGGACTGCATTGGGTTATCTACAGTTAGACGGACGGACAGACGGGCATTCATACAATGTCTAAGAATCGATCATGGATCAATAATATATATGGGGCATTCCATGTCAAATCAGACACTTTGAATTTTTTTTTTTTAGATTTTCCCAATTTGTTAACAGTTTTTAGTACCCTTCAAAAACTCCTTCGTGGTAAATTTTCAGATTTTTTTGATGACCCGTTCAAAAGATATCGAATTTTTAAAAATTTATAGTTTTTTCCTTTACTCAAACTTCTTTTACTCATAACTTCTTCAATAATGGTCAAAATTTCAATTTTTTTTTTTCAAAATTTTTGGTTTTTTACGTACTGCGTATGCGATTTTTAAGTTTTAAAATTTAAATCTCATTTTTGAAAATGTTTGTACTTCTCGATTTTTTTGAAATTTTTTTTGTGTAAAACTTCTACCAATTCTACAAATTTTTTTCCCAGGAGGATCGTGGGATAACGATTATTACTATTTTTTTAAATTTTTTGAAAAAATTTTATTGTAATTTTCCAATCTTAAAATCATTTCTACTGCTCCAATGGTGCGTCATAGAGGGGTCCTTTATAAGACCGACCCCCATTAATTTTTACGTCTTAACATTTCTTTGGAACAAACTAATACCCTATCTCCAATTTCTAAGGGGGCTCCCACACAAAACGACATTTTTTAAAATTTGTTCCAACCGCTCTAACTGCCCTAATAGTGCGCTTAGAGCAACAAAATGCATGACCGACCCACAATATTTTTTTAGTCCAAACATTTTTTCTGAACACGCCTACCCTCTATCTTTAACTGTTAAGGCGGTCCCCATAAATTTTTTTTTATTTTTTGTAAATTTGTTTTATTTATTCAGCTTCTACCGGTCCAATGGTGCGTCCGAGAGGGGTCATTAGTGACCATTTTTTTTTACCCTACAACATTTTTTCAAAACATACCTACGCCCTATCTCATCTCCCTAAGTAGGCTCCCATACAAATAACAGTTGGAGCAAATTTTATAAAAATGTAATTTTGTATGGGAGCCTACTTAGGGAGTGGAGATAGGGCGTAGATGTGTTTTAAAAATATGTTGTAGGGTAAAAATAAATGGGGGTCGCTCTTACTAATGACCCCTCTCGGACGCACCATTAAACCGGTAGAAGCTGAATAAATAAAACAAATTTACAAAAAATAAAAAAAATTGTATGGGGACCGCCTTAACAGTTCAAGATTGAGGGTAGGTGTGTTCAAAAAAAATGTTTGGACTAAAAAAATATTGTAGGTCGGTCATACATTTTGTTGCTCTAAGGGCACTATTAGGGCAGTTAGAGCGGTTGGAACAAATTTTAAAAAATGACGTTTTGTGTGGGAGCCCCCTTAGAAATTGGAGATAGGGTATTAGTTTGTTCCAAAAAAATGTTAAGACGTGAAAATTAATGGGGGTCGGTCTTATAAAGGACCTCTCTATGACGCACCATTGGAGCAGTAGAAATGATTTTAAGATTGGAAAATTACAATAAAATTTTTTAAAAAAATTTTTAAAAAAAGTAATAATCGTTATCCCACGATCCTCCTGGGCAAAAAATTTGTAGAATTGATAGACGTTTTACACAAAAAAATTTCAAAAAAATCGAAGAGTACAAACATTTTCAAAAATGAGATTTATATTTTAAAACTTAAAAATCGCATACTACAGAGCTATTAAGAATTTTTTGGGATTTTTTTTAAAAAGTACGTAAAAAAACAAAAATTTTGAAAAAAAAATTGAAATTTGGACCATTATTGATGAAGTTATGATTAAAAGAAATTTGAGTAAAGGAACAAACTACCAATTTTTATAAATTCGATATCTTTTGAACGGGTCATCAAAAAAATCTGAAAATTTACCACGAAGGACTTTTCGAAGGGTACTAAAAACTGTAAGCAAATTGGGAAAATCTAAAAAAAAAAGTTTTTCAAAGTGTCCGATTTCACATGGAATGCCCCATATACTTTATGGGGTCCTAGACCAATATTTTGAGGTGTTACAAACGAAATGACAAATGGAATGAAGGGTATAAAAATTTAAAGAATTTTAAGTGTGAAAATAGTGCATTTCGGTACTTTTTATTTTTTCTGAAAAAATGGTCATAGAAACTTGAAATTTGTGAATGTAGGATCCTTCGGTCAAGACAGCATTCTATAAAAAGTACTTTTTAGAAATTCCATTCCTAAAAGTGTTAAGAAAAAGTACTTTTTGGAAATTCCATTCCTAAAAGTGTAGAATGGTACTTTTTATATTTCCTGAAATACGGTCCTAGAAACGCGAAATTTGAAATGCTGAATCCTTTAGCGTAAAAACATTCTCGATAAATTATATTTTAAAAATTGTAATTTTAAGGAGATAAAAAGGGGTAAAATAGAGTATTTTGGTACTTTTTCCTGAGTTAATGGTCCTAGTAACTTGAAAAGTATTCATTCGGTGAAAAAAAACATTCTGGAAAAAGTTCTTTTTGTGTATTCAGTTTCAAAGGTGATAAAATGGGTAAAAAAATGTACTTTTGATACTTTTAATATTTCCTGAAATAATGATCCTAAAAACTTGAACTTTGTACGATCCTTCAGTTAATAAAACATTAGGGGAAAATTTTGTTTCTTAGGGAGTTAAAAAGCTTTCTTTTGGCGCTCTTTATATTTTTTGACTTTTGGTAAAAAAGGGATAAAAAAGTGTACTTTTGGTACTTATTAAATTTTCAGAAATAATAGTCCCAGAAAATTGAACATTTGGAATTTTTTGATCCACCCTCAAAAAATTATGTCATTAACTGTTTGTAGTTTATTTAAAAAGTTTTCCGTTTAGTCGTTTTTAAAAGAAAAAACATTTGTTTGATGTTTAGTTTTTATTAATGACTACTTCAGTCCTTTGTTTTAAAAATAACACACTTAAAAATAAAGACTTTCATTAACATTTAATTTTTAAAGTCATTTATTTTTGTTCTGTAAGTAAAAACTACTGATTATTCTTTTGATTTTTAATGATTTGTGTAAGTAATTTTTTTTTTAAATTGTTGGTATTTTTTAATGAAATATCATTAGTTTTTACCTACACATATCAGTTATTTTTTGTAGAAAAAAAAATCAAAAAATTATTTATAGAAATATAAAAACGTGTTTGTATCAAGTGACTTTGGCACGATGGGTAGAGTGTCTGGCCAGAATGAAGTTGATTGCGGGAACGATTCCCCAAAAATTTTATTAAAAATATTTTGAGGATGTTTATTCTGGCTCGAGGTCATTATTTTCTTTACTAATTAAAACCATGATATTCTCATAGCATAATTTTCAAGAAAATTATTTTTGTTTTAAATTTATTTATGTTGGTCATTTTTGCAAGACTTAATCGACACGTGTTTCGGAATTTGTCAAGATTCCATTGTCAAGATTATTTAGCAAAAATAGAAACGCCTTTTACTCAAATTTAAGTCCCATTTTTTGCATACTACTTTTTGAATACAGGGTAAACTATTTCTATTAAAGTGTATACACATGATATACAGAGAAATATGTTTTATATATTTCTCTGTATATCATTCTTCCAATAAGTAATTGAGCTTATTTTTCATTTAAATAGATTCATCTTAGAAATCAACTCAAAAACAGAAATTCTACAAAATGAATTGTTGTTATTTCTACAGTAAGTTAGTAGTACTTTAAATAAATTACTTATTTTAAGAATTCTTTGTTATTTTGGTATAACAAAGTCTTGTTATTTTCTCTATCCATGATTAAGGACCGAAATTTGGAATGTGGATTAAGTTTAAACTAAGTTTAGTTTAACATAGCTATGAACTCACAAGGAAGGTCTTTCACAGGGCACCCACCGATTGTCCTGAAACTTGAATATGGGAATGATGGGGGAAAATAAGAGTTACCTGTTTTTTTTAGCTGCCCAATCTCAATTTTAAACAAGTAGAAAAGTTAAATTCGACTTGGCCGAATATATGAATACCCTCCACAATGCCCATTTTAAGTGATAGTAAATTTTCTAACCCGAAAAAAATAACAGATTTGATTAGAAATATTTTATTTTGTGTAAAATTTTTTTTTTTAGTAATTTTTGAAAAAAAAAAAATAATTTACTAATTTTTTTTTTTTGAGTGTAAAATTTTTTTTGAGTGTACAATTTTTTTCGAGCGTATTTTTTTTGTTGTTTTGGTATAAAAATATTTTTGAGTGACAAAAATACGTTGTAAAATATTTTTGTGACTTACCAATGTTTTTAAAACAGGTTTAACGGGTTTTCAACACGTGAATTTAAGGTGAAGCTAATCTGAAATTCACGGTTTTGCTAATAACTTTTGAACCACTGGACCGATTTTGCTGAAATTCAACACGAACGAGGCTGGAGGAACGCAAAATATATATGCCAAGCTTCAGTATCCTCAGAATTGCCTTTCGAAAGTTATAGTGATTTTTATCTCAAAAATTCACGAAAACCCCTTGCCGAAATTCAGTCTTTTGCTCATAACTTTCGAACCACTGGATCGATTTCGCTGGATTGCAATACCAACCTGACCAGGTAAATGCCCAACATATATGCCAAACTTCAGGAGCCTCCGTAAAGTCTTTCAAAAGTTAGCGTGTTTTCAACAGACAGACAGACAGACAGACAGACAGACGGACAGACGGACGGACGGACGGACGGACGGACGGACGGACGGACATCGCTAGATCGTCTTAAAATCGATCGAGGATCATGAATATATATACTTTATGGGGTCCTAGACCAATATTTCGAGGTGTTACAAACGGAATGACAAACTTATATATACCCTCTATCACTAGAGTGGAGGGTATAAAAAGGGTTGCCACCTTATAAAAAAATAAGTGCTTTTGGGAAAATCCGTATAAAAACCGAACTATCAGGAATTTCGCCAAACGAAAAAATACGGGTCAGCTTAATTTTGATAGAGATTATTATATATATGTACAATGTAACAAAATGGTGTGAAACACGTTTGTATGTAGGATTATAATAAAAAACAACAAAAATTTTAGTTAGTTATCACTTTTATTAATTAAAAAAAAAAATTGTTTGCATAAAACTTCAATGCGTTTGGTGCGTGAACTTTTTTCACGATCGGGAAAAATCATATGCATATTTCTTAGTATTTTTCCGTGCCCTACACGATTCCGTGAATGGAGGATGTCGCAAAAAAAAAGTCATAACCCTAATGTACATCTCCATATAAACTACCCCAATGATTTTACATTTTTGACAATAACGAACGAATACCCCATTAAATAGGCCTTCAAAAAACCTTTCGATCTGTATAAAATGTTCATATAGTTTCTTTCGAAGAAATAGGAAAAATCCACTAAAAACGAAAAAAATTCAATTTTTCCCTTAACTCTTATTTTGTTCCCCTCTTTCTTGTATGCAAGTTTCAGGACAATCGGTGGGTGCCCTGTGAAAGACCTTCCTTTTCAGATGCTTTTAATTTTTTTTAATAAGGATCAAAAATTAAAACAAATGGCTGTTTTTTAAGTTTTCTTTACAAACTAACTAAACCCAGTTTAACTAATATTCCAAAAACTAGGCCTTAGTGTAGCATCATTTTATCTCATCATGGCGTAATTTATGTTGTATTCACACGAGTAATATAACTGAAAGGCGTATATAATGAGTCTCAGGTTGGTATTTAGTTTACAAATACAGTAAGACCCGGTTAAAACGAACTCTGCGGGAACAGTACAAATAGTTCGTTATAAGCCAAGTCGGAACTTTAGAAATATTTCGTTGTAAACAAAAATTCGACATAACAGTTTACGTTATAACCGAGTTTTACTGTAGCTAGAAAGTATAAAATTACACTGTGCAACAAATTTGGGGTCTTCGAAAGTATCTCGAACGGGATCAAAAAAACTTAAAGTATACCAATAGAAGACCAAAACCCCCGAAGGGGTTCTTTTTTTATGGCCCACTGAAGTTTTTCAATTTTTTTCAAAGGCGTTTTGAACAAGTCACAAAATAAGTATTAAATCAAATTCTAAGGTAAATAATGTCAAGACATGTCTTCAGTAGAATTTCATGGTGGTTCTTTGAATATTTAACCCTCTATTGACCCCACTTTAAGGGGTAATTTTGGTCCTTTTTTTCAAATATCCTCATAGAACACCAACAAAACGTACGTTTAAAGGGTTAAAATGTTCTACAAAAATCTTCTGCATCAAATTTCACTAGAGGTTAACAAAGATCAAAAGTTTGTGCGAAAAGTGGAAAATGCTTGAAAAAGTAAAATTGTAAATTATCAATTACTATTAAATTGTTTTTCATCAAAGTCGTGTGAAATAAGTCGAAAAATTTTTATAAATCTGCTTCTGAGCTAAATTACAGCAATGAAACTTGATGGTGGTTCTTTTTTAAAACATTTTAACCCTCTATCTTCCATTTTAGGGGTCATTTCGGCCCTTTTTCAAATATCCTCTTAGAACACGATTAAAGCGTGCGATTAAAGGGTTTAAATATTCTACAAACATTTTCTGCATCAAATTTTACAAGGGGTTAGTAAATGTCAAAAGTTCGTGCAATATAAACCACCATCAAAATTTACTTAAGACATCTATTGTCGTAATTTAGCTTAGAAGCAGATTAATAATTTTTTTTTTATCTATTTCACACGACTGTGATGAAAAACAATTTAATAGTATGTGATAATATACAATTGTACTTTTATAAGCATTTTGTACTTTTTGCACGAACTTTTGATCTTCGGCAGATCAAATGTAGAACATTTGAGCCCTTTAAACGCACGTTTTATTAATGTTGTATGACGATATTTGAAAAAAGGACCAAAATGACCTCTTAAAATGAGAGATAGAGGGTTTATATATTCTTAGAAACCGCCATCAAATTTTATTGAAGAGATGTCGTAACACTGTTTACCACAGAATTAGATTTAATACTAATTTTTTGACTTTTTCAAAACGCCTATGAAAAAAATTTGAAAACTTCAGTGGGCCATAAAAAAAGAACTCTATCAAAGTTTTCAAAACCCTTTAGGAGTTTACAAAATAGTGTTGCACAGTGTAATTATTAAAAAGATATATTAAAAGTTTTATGAAGTTTGGTTTATCATACAAAGCACCCACATGAATGTTTGGGACAAGTTTTTCTGAGACTATTTTATATAAACTGATGACTAGGGAAACGAAAAATATGATAAAAAAACGGATGTTTGCGTTTAAAATATGCAGCATAAAACCAAAAATTTGCTGTTAACAGTTCTTCTTTAAAATTCTACATAAAAACGATGAAATTCAAAATTTTTTAGTTTTATGTAAGAAATTTATCAAACAAATTAATATTTTGGAGTTTTTTACAAATTAGCCTTTTGCAAACAATTCTAAGCTAAAGTCTACTTAAAAACTGAAAAAAAAAATTATATAAAAAATAATATTTTATGATTTTTATCAAAAGATGCAGTTTTTTTGTAAAATATTCTCTTAAAACACCAAAATATACCCTAAAAATACGCTTTTATGCTTAAATATACTCGTAAGACTAAAATATACAATAATATGCTTTTAAGACCAAAAAATGCAAAAATGTGCTCTAACAAATCAATGACAGATTTCTTTAATAAATTTGAAACGGATAAATACCTTACCCATTAATCAATACAATGCTTTGGACTCAAAATAAATTCTCTGTTCAATCAGCAGAAAAATCTGCTTTTGAGTGTATTTTGAGCCATATGAAAAATCTTTGACACAAATAAATACAAGCCAATTTTCTAATTTTTCTTTTAAAATGTTAATATTTTAAGTTACACAGTTTTCCAAGAAAAAAAAATCAAATTTGTTTTTAAGATCAAGCAAAAAACTTATAATTTTTTTTTTTTTTTCAAAAAGAAAAACATAACTAAATATTTTTATTTAATTAACAAAACAATCTGCTGTTTTTTTTTTCTTTTTTTTTTAATTTTAGGATAATAAATCTTACAAAAATTAAAAAAAAAAATATTTACATCTTCAAAAAACTTAGAAAATTTTTTGAAAAAAAGTCAGCAAACTTTTTCTGTAAAATAACAAAATAAGTTGCTCAAAATCTGCACAAAAATATTTGAAATTCAGCTAACAGTCAAATTGCAGTTATTTTCTAAAACTGAATGACAGAGAATTTACTTAAAATATCAATTTCAACAGAAAAATCTGCTAAAACTTTGTTAATTGAAAGTCATTTTACAGATTTTTTGACAGAGCTTTTCTTTTGAGTGAAGAAACATGAAATATCATATTTTTGGTTTCCCTGCTAATTTAAAAACGAGTAGGTTAGGGTGGCGGTGTACGATTGACACCTCGCATAGACCTCTTGGTCCATAGCGGTACCACAAAACTTTTTTCCGCTAGCGGTGCAAGTTAAACACGTTCAAAGTCATTGCGAATCTTTTCAATATCCTAAGATCCATTTGCGTTATATCCTCCAAAGTACCGAAACTTATCTGACCGGTAATGGATCGGCGACTCCTTGCCAAAGCTGGGCAGTCGCAAAGTATGTGTTCCATCGTTTCATCTACTCCTGGTGAAGCGCATCTTTTACAACTAGCGTCTGAAGTAAGTCCAATATTCTTGGTATGGATGCCGATAAGACAATGACCAGTTATTATCCCAGTCAGAGCTCGGCATTCCCTTCTCGTAAGTGATAGTAGATATTGAGATTTCCCTTGATCATAAGTTGGCCACAAAGTTCTGCTGATTTTGCATGTTGTCAGTTCTCTCCACCTCCTGTTTGCCTTTGCAACATTGATGGAATTCCGTTTAAGTTTATAGTGTTGAAGTGGTGGTAAAACTGGCACCATGGTACCTAAACTATCAGCTCCAAGTTTTGCGAGTTCATCTGCCTTTTCATTTCCCTGTATTCCGTTGTGTCCTGGTACCCATAATAAATTAACCTGGTTGTGTAGACACTGCATCTGCAAGTTCTCGTAACATTGTAAAACTATTTTAGATTTAATATAATATCCTTGAAGAGCCTTCAAGGCGGCCTGACTATCTACGTAAAAATTTATGGTTGTTCCTTTGGTTTCCCTGATATGTTCCACAGCTTTAGTTATGGCAACTATTTCAGCCTGAAATATGCTCGAGTCCAAAGGTAGGTTAAAAGAAAAGTTCTGGTTTTGTTCCACGTTCGTAAAACCCGCGCCTACTCCATGCGTTTGTTTGGATCCGTCGATATTTATGGTGTCTGCAGGGGTGTCCTGCCAGTTAGACCAATATTCTCGAGTTGGAAATCTTATTTCATATTTCCGGTCGAAAAATAGTTTGCCTTTGACTCTTTGAGTCTAAGGCAAGCCTTGTAAGCTTCACCTTTCGCAAAAACGTCAATTGGTATAAGGTGCAATAAGGCGTCAATAGAGTTGGCCGATGTTGTTCTCAAAGCTCCTGTAATACTACGTCCCATAAGCCGTTGAAGTCTTTGAAACTGCTTTAGTATCACATCCCTTTCAAGTGCCTTATACCAGACTAACACTCCGTATAGTAAGATTGGTCTTACTGAAGTATAAATCCAGTATGTAACTCTAGGCTCTAAACCCCAGGTAATACCGAACATTTTCTTACACGCGTAGTAAGCATTGTTAGCCTTCTTTATTCTCTCAACTGTGTTCATTTTCCAAGAGAGCTTACTGTCCAAAATCACTCCTAAAAATTTCGCGTAAGGGGATTGGGGAATCTCAACTCCACCGACACGAATCTTCCTAAAATTTGGGATCTTATACTTTCTCGTAAAAAGAACTATTTCGGTCTTTTTCGGGTTAACGTTGAGTCCGTTATCTGATGCCCACTTCCATACCATCTTCAGTGACCCTTCAAGTAAATCGGGTATCGTGTCCGGATATTTCCCACAGGACAATATTACGACGTCGTCCGCATAAGCGATGGTTGAAGTTCCCAGTTTCTTCAGTATAGGGTCTACCACTAACAGCCCGAGTAAAGGTGATAAAACTCCGCCTTGCGGTGTACCCCTAGTCGCGTAACGTGAGGCCTTAGAATGACCCCATTCAGCGGTAATTTCCCGATTGGAAAGCATTCGCTTAACCCACATTATTATACAGTGATTAATAGATGCATTGTTCATCGCATCAATTATTGACTCCGTATTCACGTTATTAAAAGCGCCTTCAATATCAAGAAATGCTGCCATGGCATATTCTCTATATTCAAGAGATGTCTCTATCCTCTGTACTACACATAGAAAAATAAATTTCCAACTGAATTTTTCAGTTGTTTCAACTCAAAATTCGGTTGCTGTTACTACATTTTGATGTGGCTAACGAATTTAATAGTTGTTTTAATTAAAAGACAGTTGTAATAACAACATTTTGTTGTAACTACCGATATTTAGTTGTTTCAACCTTAATTCAAATGCATCCACCGATTTTGTGTTGCAGCAACTGAATTTCAGTTGGAAATTAGCAAATTTGTTTTCTGTGTGTAACGAATGGAGTGCTGTTTCTATGGATTTACCCCGCTGATAAGCATGTTGCGAATCCGATAGAAAGTTTGGCGCCAGGTTAGCCCTTATATGTAAATCCAATAATCTCTCTAGAGTTTTCAGTAAAAACGACGTCAAACTAATCGGTCTGAAATCCTTAGCGGTCGCGTGGTTAATTTTACCACTTTTAGGTAAGTACGTTATAATGGCCTTTCGCCATGCGATAGGTATGTAACACAACCTTAAACAGGCATGGAAAATTGTCAATAAGTATGGCGTTATGCCATTAGCAACATTTTGCAACATGGCAGGTATAATACCGTCTGGTATCTGGTATCTGGTACCGAGTAAAAACGGTAAATTTGATTTGACCGAATCTCTGAAGATCCTTCTCAATTTTCAAATTTGTTTAAGTTTGAGTGCAAAACTATAAAATATTTTTTTGTGTAAAATACTTATTTTGCAGTTAAGTTTAAAAATTAATTTTATATGCACTAAAGTAACACAATTTTATTATTATTTGAGTAATTTTCTAATATATTCGCACACAAAATGTGGCGGGCAAAAAAAAAATATTTTCCAATTCCCGGGGACCAAGAGCTTGTTTTGCTTTAGACATTAATATGTTTCATTTGCTTAACAAATGTATAATGAAACCGTTAAAAAAATAAAATTTTTCAAGAGGTTGGTTTAGCTCCTCAACTTTTTTCCCCTGGTCCCATTTTGCCCATCACCGACCTTAACCAGCCAAACTTCATTTTGGACTGTATCGTGTCATCCACACTAAATATAAAAACTCTGCGAAAATTCTGTAAAATTACTTTCATTTTGATTTAACAAACTTTCAGCAAATTTTTCTGCTAGCATTGATATTTTTACTTAAATCCCTGTCATTCAGTTTTACAAAATAACAGAAATTTTCCGCATTTTTACTGATTTTGTTTGCTGAATTTCAAAATATTTTTAAACGTATTTTTAGCAGATTATTGTTTAATTATATACAGATTGTTTGATTTTATTTTTATTTCAAGAATTTTTTTTTTCCAAAGTGTTAATTTATTTTTTTTAGTTTTTGATTTTTGATTTTTGTTCAAAATCAAGTAGATTTAAATTAAAATCTAGTGAATTTAAAATGAAAATCTACTACACCTTAAAAAAAATCCAGTTGAATAAAAACAAAAATCTGGAAGATTTTAAACAAATCCATTTAATTTCCAATATCTAAAAAAGCAAAATCTTAATAAAAAAGCAAAATCTTAATATTTGATTTAAAACATAACATTCAATGAATTAAGGATTTCCCATTTAATTTGTAGGAAATTCAGATTTTCACACAGTCTAGTCGAAATTAAATATCAATCAAGTAGGCATAAAAAACGAAACAGTTGTATATGTTAATTTAAATTAAAATCTACAAGGTTAAAGAACCATATCCAGCAGATTTGAAATCATTATCAAGTATTTTAAGATTGTTTTTTTATCTATTAGTTTTTATTCTTTTTTAAATCATAAATCTATTGACAAAAATTTAAATTTATTCACCTTCACAAAACACTCTTGTGAGAGATTATTTTTTTCGTTTTAAAACCTGCAAAGTAAAGTTCAATTTAATCTTTATGTGGTGGATTATTTTTTCTTTCTGTTTATCTAGGTTGTTTCACTGCAATTTGTTGTTGCAGTTTAAGCTATTTAACGATTTTTTGCGGTTTTGTTTAAAATCCTTAAAAAATCATTTTTTTCCCCCAAACAGAAAGAAAGATTAAGTATTTGTATTAAAGGTTTTAGTAACATGTTGCCAAAAAAAAGGAGTATTATTTTCTATAAACTGATGGTCAAACGAAAAAAAATATTGTTAATTTAAATGTAAAACGTTTCGTCAATTTTGTATGTCTTTTCTGCTATTGTGGCTATAAAATACTTTTCTCCCCTCAAAATTGATACAAAACTTAAATTTCCACAAAACCCCTAATACGTATGATTAATATTTAATTCATATTAAAATGTATTTTTAATATTACTCATACGTATTAGCACTTTTTTAAAGAAATTTTTTGTCCCTCCTCTGACAAAATTTTGTTGTAGAAAATTTATTATAAAACATAAATTTTAACAACAATTTTCCTTTAAACCCTTAATACGTATGATTAATATTTAATTCATATTAAAATGATTTTTTAATATTACTCATACGTATTAGCACTTTTTTATAAGAAACCTTTGTAAATACTTGTCCCTCCTCTAACTAAATTTTTTGTAGAAAAATTATTATAAAAACATCAATTTTATCAACAATTTTCCTTTTTTTAAAAAATTCTCATCACAAACGGAAATCAAATAGAAACGACAAAACAAAAATTGAATTTAAACTGCAACACACAAGTGTTGATAATGTCATTAATTAAAAAAAGAGACTTGTGGGAGTTGTTGAACTAAACGAACGTTTTGAAAAATATGTACTACATTAAAATGAGCATGATAAAGCGAAAACAAACAACGTATAGTACTCTTTAACGTGTGCAACACAATGTTGCAACGTAAATAAAGTTCTTGTTAATGTTAGCTTATAAAATGGGTTTTTATTTTTCAATGTGGCAACGATTGGATATATGTTGCAGTTTTAATTTTCTAGGAAATTATGGGTAATTTAAAAAAAAAATATGTACATATAAACATTTTTCCAAGGTATTAATTAGCCTTACATATTTTTAATGTGCTGCAATAACAAGTGGAAATTAAACTCAAAATTATTTTTCAATGTGTCGATAACAATTTTTTTTACATGCAGCGAAAAAACATAACTGCGACAACCATAATGGAGTGGTAAAATAGTATGGCCCTTACCACAAGAAAACAAAAAGTATATTTTAACAAAAGTTTTATTTTAAATGAAAAAGAGTTTATTCTGATTCGAGGCCTTTTCATGTTCCCCATTATGAATTAACATAACAAGTACTTATGATAACTCTACCTTCTTTATTGGGATATTCTCCCATTAAATGCTCATAGAGTTTCTTGCTTTCAAAAATGTTTGGTAATTTTCAGGAATGAATTGACGATTGTTTCGGTTTGTTAGGTAATACTGTTAGCATGCAAACATCAAATATTCATACTCTAAATAATCTCAACTTACAAGGGAAGTATCTCAACCCTTATGAACCGATTTGCCTGAAACTTAAAATATATATAAAAGAGACAATTCTAAGGTTGGGGTGTCTCGGCTTATCGGCCATATCGTGGATTTAGGGCTTCAAAACATGGGTCAAAAAATGGCGAAAAAATAGTTTTTTTCTATTTTCAGCCATTTCTTTTTAAGAAACTGTATGATGTTTTCATATGAGAAGAAGGGTTTTTAATGCCTATCTAATGGTGGCATAACCTTGTAAAAATTCGGCTTCTTTAAATACTTTTTTCGTATGACTAAGAAATAATCTTTATTCAATTTAAGTCGATACTTATTTTTGCCCTAGACGATATTACGTTTAGTTCGGAAGTTAACAAAATTTTCCCGAAGGTCCACATGGTTTCATAAGGGGACAACGAAATTTTTAAACACCGATATGGCCGATAAGCCGAGACACCCCAACCTTAAAATCGTCTCTTTAATATATATTTTAAGTTTCGGGCAAATCGGTACATAAGGGTTGAGATACTTCCCTTGTTAGTGAGAAAGCAAATATGATTTTCGAAATAACTAATTTTTATTATTTAATAAAAATTAAAACACACTTGGTTTTATTTTAAATTTCAAATTTTCTATACATTTTTATAAGTCGATTTTATAAACAAAAACAGTTTGTATGGAAATAAAGTTAAAAGCTCATTTTAAATTTATTTTATTTTCTTGTGGTAAGGCTGTATGATTGATAATTTTAATGGAGGGGTAAAATAGTATGATTGATAATTTTATCACAACATGAATGTAGCAATCATATAATGATCTTCGCTAATAATACTTTGTTTAAAAAAATGTCATTTAATAATTGTTAATGATCATAGTATGATTGTCACTATGATATAAATGATCAAATGGATCAACCATACTATGTTGCCCCTCTATTATTCGTGATTTGGTGTGCTGCAATCATGTTCCAAACATGACCTTCTTCTGTGAGTACTAGAGTGCCCAGAAAAAAATTTTTTTTTTCTTTTTTTAGGTCTTACCCCCTAAATTTGTTCCTTTTAATGAAAAAAAATTTCGTTTTTTTTTGTGGATTTTTAAAATAAAATCTTAAGGTCGCGCTCGCGGCTTTTTTACGAAAATCTACGAATTTACGATTTTTAAATTATTTAAATTATTAAAATGCTTTAAATTGGTGAAGTAAAAAAAATTTCATCAAAAAAGGAGACTTACGCTAAAAATATGTATCGTCCATTCCATACGATATTGCACATTCCATGAGATATATCCCATTCTTTAAGAAATTTTACATAATGTCATGAAATATTGCATGAAATCACCTTTACGAATTGAAGATAGGTTGTTGGTATATTCAGAAAAAATTTTTTGGGGTAAAAGTTAAAGGGGGTCGGTCTTACTTACGTGTAGGTGTAAAAATTCACAAAAAGCCCCACAACTGCCCAGAGTCTCCAAAAACTGGATAAAATGTAAGATTTTGTCACCCTAACCTTTTTTACAAACATACCTAAGCCCTACATTGACGCCCTATAGGGGCTTCCATACGAAAACAACATTTTAACAAAAAAAATTTCCTACCGCTATAACTTTCCCAAGAGTGCCTCTAGAGGAGTCAAATGTATGACCGATCCCCATTAGTTTTTCAACCCGAACATTTTTTTAGAACACACTTACCCTCTATCTTTAACCCTTAAGGTGATCCCCTTACAATTTTTGTTTTTTTTATAACTTTGTTTTATAAATCCGCTCCTAGCGCCCTCACGGGGCCTCCTAGAAGGGAAGAAAATAAGTTATCGATTTTCTAAAGAAATTAGTTATCGGCAATAAAATTCTCTAATGAGAATAAGTTATCGGTAACAAAATTTTCTAAAGAAAATTAGTTATCGATAACAACATTTTCTAATGAAAATTAGTTATCGATAACTAAATTTTCTAAGGAAAATTAGTTATCGATAAAAAAATTTTCTGAAGAAAATAAGTTGTCGAAAAAATAATTTTCTAATTAAAATTAGTTATCGATAACAAAATTTTCTAAAGAAAATTAGTTATCGATAACATACTTTTCTAATGAAAATTAGTCATAGACAAAAAAAATTTCTAAAGAAAATAAGTTATCGATCGCAAAATTTTCTAAAGAAAAAAAAATTTGTTATCGATAACACAATTTTCTAAAGAATATTGGTTATCGATAACAAAATTTTCTTAAGAAAATTAGTTATCGATAACAAAATTTTTTTAAGAAAATTAGTTATCGATTACAAAATTTTCTAAAGAACATTAGTTATCGATAACAAAATTTTCTAAAGAAAACTAGTTATCGATAACAAAATTTTCTAAAGAAAATTAGTTATCAATAACAAAATTTTCTAAAGAAAATTAGTTATTGATAACAAAATTTTCTAAAAAAAATTAGTTATCGATAACAAAATTTTCTTAAGAAAATTAATTATCGATAACAAAATTTTGTAAAGAAAATTAGTTATCGATAACAACATTTTCTAAGGGAAATTAGTTATCGACAGCAAAATTTTCCAAAGAAAATTTTTTATCGATAGATAACAAAATTTCTAAAGAAAACTAGTCTTCGACAACAACATTTTCTAAAGAAAATTATTTATCGATAACAAAATTTTCTAAAGAAAATTATTTATCGAAAATAAAATTTTCTAAACAAATTAGCTGTCGATAACAAAATTTTCTAAAGAAAATTAGTTATCGATAACAAAATTTTCTAAAGAAAATTAGTTATCGATAACAAAATTTTCTAAAGAAAATTAGTTATCGATAGCAAAATTTTCTAAAGAAAATTAGTTATCGATAACAAAATTTTCTAAAGCAAATTAGGTTTCGAAAACAAAATTTTTTAAAGAAAATAAGTTATCGATAACAAGCATCTCTAAAGAATATTAGTTATCGATAACAAACTTTTGTAAAGAAATTATTTGTCAATGTTTAGATAACAAAAGTTTCTAAAGAAAAATTAGTTATCCATGTATCTAAATAGAATTAGTTATCGAAGTATCGGTAGCACACTTTTTTAAAGAAAATGTGGTGGTAAAATTGTTTCTTAAGAAATTTAGTTTTCGTTAACAAGATTCTCTAACGAAAAATAAGCTATCGATAACAAACTTTTCTAAAAAAAAAGTTATCGATAATAAACTTTCCTAAAGAAAATTTGTTATCAATTTATCGGGAACAAAAAATTCTAGTGAAATTTATTTTTTCTTTAAAAAAATCGTTAACCCTTTTTGGTAGGGGGTCAAAAATGATAATTTTCGATAGAAATTTACATTTTTTTTTTGTAATTTTACAGTTTTTCTTGTAATTTTTCAAATTTCTAAGATTTTTTACAATGAGAATCTAGTAAATTTACGAGAATTTCTTGTAAATTTTATTTCGCCAAAAAAATTGTAAATTTACACTTTAATTGCTAAGAATCCTGTAAAATTACAAAAAAAGCTCAAATTTTTACTAAACCTCCTTGTAAGTTTTATCGCGCCAAAAAAATTGTAAATTTACAATTTTCTTGTTAAAAAGCTTGTAAAATTACAAAATTATTGGTAAAAAGCTTGTCAAATAACAAGAAATTTTTGTCAAATAGGAGGTAGCGTAAAAAAAGTTACAAACTTTTCTTGTAATTTTACAAGGTTTTTTTTAGTGTAACAATCCGGTTCGTGTTAATTTCCCTTCTTCTCCATTCTAACAAAAAAAAAATATTTCCAGCCCATGAAAATATTTTTCTAAAAAAATAAACTACTTTCTATTCCTTTTAACTTTTCATTAACACCATTGTTTTCCAACGCAATTGTTAAACATTTCCAATTGCATTCTCGTACAATGTTAAAATCATGTTATTTAACTTTGATATACAACCTCCATTGGGTGCCACCTCTATGTATTTTTATCTAATTAAAACTTTTGTTCATTCTAATACAAGGAATTTATTTATTTTTTTGTTTTCTTCCTGACAGTGCAAATTTATATGGTATTCCTCCCATTTGCTAACAATCTAAACATGCAGATATTTTTGTTTTTTTTTTCGGTTTCTTGGTATCACAAAATATTTATTATTGTTTTTTGAAAAAGTTTTCTAAGGGGTGTTAATATTGTCTTTTCAATGTGTATGTATTTAAAAAGTATACTACTTTACAACATACAATATTTGTACAGTAGATCATAAAAGTAAGTACACAGGGCTATAGTAGATGGTTTTGGATTTGATACAACTTTTCTAATGACAGATTCGTGTTTAGGAGGCCAAAATACTTTAGAAAATGTGCTTTAGTAGTCTGTGCAAAAAAAAGTTGATTTTTGTAGAGTAGTGTAATGTTTGGAGGTGCTAACTTTGTAATCTCCTGCACGAAGCAAGATGTGACTCACTGTATGTGTATTTATCAAGTTCTACTTCAAACAATATTTGTATGTACGTGAGTGACTTTAAGCAACTAGAGAATTGTTTCTTTTCTTATCAAGTCGTGACAGGATTCTTTTCCTATAAGTTTGTGTTCTTGTATGTGTGCACTAGCACGCTCGACGGAAAAAAACATTTTTTCCTACCTAATTTTCAAATTTTCATTACAAATTGTCAAAACACTAATTTTGTAAATGTAATTAATGCATTTTATCAGTTTTTGATTGTTGTAGCAATCGTTGACAGTTAATACCATAAAACCACATTAATCACAGTTAAAGGTCATTGATAACAAAATACAAATCAAAGTAGAAATGGAAAAATAAAGATTATAATGCTTGCATGCAGAACTGAAAATAGCACAACAATATTATGTAAAATCGATAAAATGGAATAAGTGACATGCACAACAATTTTAGACAAGTAGAAAAATTTACAATGATACAGTTACTGCATTCCAAACTAATAAGGGAAGGTTCCCTGATAAGACCCTCCCATCTTCGTGAAACTGGTTTTATATTGTAGAGCAGGAAAAACAACTGTCATGTTGCATAGCAAATGAGAGGTCTTTGGAAAACTTATCTTAATGTGCAAAGAAAATGTCCAAAGATGCACAACTTTTTGGCATTTTGAGTAAAATAGCCAATTTTTTTTTTAATTTTTGTAAAAAACACAGTGCAACATCCAAAATCATAATGAGATGGAAAAAAGCAAATGAAAGTTGACATATTCCTTAACAAACCCCTCAAGGTTTTTTTTTAGTTCAGCGCTAGATTTTTTTACACGCATTTGAAGTTGGTGAACTTTTATTAAATGTAATTATAATAAAAATTGATGGAAAATGCATATTAGGGTGGCAGCGAAATTGTGCAATATGGTCTAAAACTGATGTAGGCAAAATTTCAGGCAAATTGGATAACTTTAACTTGTGCCCCTTTGAGGTCAAAGTGCACAAGGTAAAAAAAATCGATATAAGCAAAAATTTCTTTTTTCGATTTTTTTATTTTTCAATGTTAGTGAACTTTATTAGCTTATTAATGGAAAAAAAGTTCATTTCGATCGGACAAGTTTTTCAATACCAAAATGGACTTCGAAAAAAAGTTGAGGCGTTGAGTGCTTACTCTAAAAATTTTTCATTTTTTTTAGTTTTGATAACCATACATTAAAGATTTGTTCTTGCTCTTGAAAATAGATTAAATTACATTTTTTTGGGACATCGTATTTTGGTCTAAAATTGGGGTCAAAACCTGCAAAAATGGAGCTTTAGCCCTATTTAAGACTAACATTTCGATGTCACCGAAACGTAAATAAATAAACTATGTTGAGAAGACCTATTATAACGGGTTTTTTTCATCCGGGTTTTATAAAAGTCTGTATTCGAGTTATTCAAGAAACCGTTTTCAAGTGTCGAAGTTTTCAATATTTTCAAACACGTAATTATTTTTTACATTTTTGGTTAACCTTCCGATGCTGGATTCTAAATTAGTTCATCACGTCAAATTTTTGAGAAAATGTAGGTCAAAGTTCACAAAAATTAGTTTTTGTGCGTTTCAAAAACTTTTTTTCAATTTTGGATGCGTCTGGATCTAATGTACCACTGATTTCACCGCCCGACAAAAATGAAAAAAAGTCGGTTAACACGAACTGTATAATATACGTTTGAAACTAGAGACTATAGTTTTATAGTAAAATTGCATTTACAGTTTTTCTTTTCGTGATCCTGTTTTCTTTTAAAAGGACTTTAAAGTTTTAGAGGATTAAATTTTATAAAATATTTTTTTTAATATTTGTACTTTCCCTATGATGCCACTAGTGACAGCAAATGAAAGAGGAGGATCTACCCTAATTTTCCTATTTTATTATTTTTACATATTAGCAAAAAGGAGGTAAGTTACGTCCTTTCAAACATCTATCCTTCAATGCCATTCAAAATTTTCAACAAAATATGTTGATAAAGTTTTCAAATGTTTTATTCACATTCTTTTATACTTATGAGGCATTCCACACCAAATGTGCAGCGAAAAAAACATGTGTACCGTAAACTTCTGAATAGGTTGTATGGATAGCCCTATATGGAACTTAGAAAATTGCGTTTTTGGTTTTTAAATTTTTTAAAAACTGGGCTTAGGAGGCGTGGTCAAATATTGGAAAAATGGTCAAATTTGTGGCGAGTTGCCTTGATTAAATATTTATCACATTAAAACGGAATGCACCACAATCTCAAAAATTTACATTCATATAAAGTCTTGCATGGGCTATCGATTGAATTTTTTTTTTTTTTTTGGAAAATTTTCAGAACCCGTTCTGAAATTTTTCATTTTTTAAAAAAGTCAATTTATCAAAAATCAGGCCACTTTTTTTTTTAATTTTTTTTTAAAGTTTATAATCCACACAAAAAAAATCAGAAACACGTTCGTCGTTTTTTTTCGAGAAAATCGCATTTGAATTTTAACTATATAAGAATGTAAATTATTGAGATTGTGGTGCATTCCGTTTTAATGTGATAAATATTTAATCAAGGTAACTCGCCACAAATTTAACCATTTTTCCAATATTTGACCACGCCTCCTAAGCCCAGTTTTTGAAAATTTGAAAAACCAAAAACGCAATTTTCTTAGTTCCATATAGGGCTATCCAAACAACCTATTCAGAAATTTACGGGACACATGTTTTTCTGTAGCGGGACATTTGCTGTGGAACGCCTCTTAAATGAAAAAATAAAATAAAATTGAAAAATTAGTTGAGATCCTCCTCTTTCATTCGACATCACCAGTGTCATCCTAGGACAAGTACAAATATTTCAAAAATATTTTACCAAATGTATATTTTAAAACTTTAAAGTCCTTTTTAAAGGAAATAGGATCACGAAATGAAAAACTGTAAATGCAGTTTTACTTCATTTGATCTCTACTTTTAGACGAATATCATGTGGTTAATGTTTCGGACGGTGTTCTAAGTCATTTTTTTTACTTATACCTAAATTCATAATAAGATCGGCAGATATTTTTCACAGAAAAATTTCAGATTAAATTACATTTGTCCTTTAGAAATTTACAAAATTTTTCTTTTAAAAATTTTCAAATTTCTTCTACAAAAATTTTCAGATTTTTTTCTATAAAAAATTTTAAGATTTCGATATTTTTTTCCTTCGGAATTTTTTTTTTTAGAAAATATAATTTTTCCTCTTTCTTTTTTTCTTTCTTTTTCTTTCTTTTTTTCCTCTTATTTTTCTTATTAAAATTGGTTTTGGAAATTTCCCCAAAAATTTTCAGATTTTTTTCTGTGAAAAATTTTGGGATTTCGATATTTTTTTCCTTCGGAATTTTTTTTAGAAAATATAATTTTTTCTCTTTTTTTTTATACCCTCCACTTAGTGATAGAGGGCATATATAGCGATGTCCGTCTGTCTGTGGAAAATGTGATCACGTCCAAAATACAAAACAGAGGTGACTGTTATTAAACATATATATTTGAAGTTCTCCCGAGAAGTTCGGTATTGCATTTGAGCGATATCGGTTCAGCAGTTCAAAAGTTATGAACGAAAATGTAAGGACACCTCAAAAATTTTAGTACATTCTACATAACCCTAAAATTCAGAATGCTTTAATTCGGCTGCTGGTTGACTTATGTGAACATAATTAAACACCAAATGGTATTTAAACAAGTACAAACATATTTTTGGACAAAAAAAGAAAAAAATCGCGGATTTTTTTTTACCAATTGTTTTTTTTGCGGAAATTTTTTTTTTCAAAAATAATTTCCTTTTAAATAAAGTTTTTGCAATAATCTTTTAGAAATTGTGGAGGGTATCACTACATTCGGCAAGGCCGAACTTAACTTTTTTACTTGTTTGTTCTTTTTCTTTCTTTTTTTCCTCTTTTTTTCTCTTATTAAAATTGGTTTTGGAAATTTCCTCCATTTCCCACCCTTATACCCGCGCATGATTAGGAGCATAGGGCATCTGAACACTTTGTTGGTATTCGCACCACCCTAGTATGTAGTTCACATCATGTTTAAGACATTCATACACAAAAAAATTATAAACAACTGTGAAAATTTAAAGACAGTTATTTAAAACGCAATTGTTGAACATATGACTGTCAAACAAATATGAAAACAAAAGTAACAAATTTTAATTAAAATGTTGTTCAAAAGTTTAACATATAGTTGAATATATTTTTTAAAACAAAAGAATATTTTTTAACAGAAAAATAAAAAAAAACTAATTTGAGTCCGTGTTTCTTGTGAGGAACACATACATAAATGGAGACATTTTAAAATTTATTCTGGAAAAAGTGAACCTGGTATACAAGGAGCTCTACAATCATGACTCCAAAGACAGCCAAATATATGAAGGGCTTTCTGCAAGAACTTGATAAGCAACATTTTATTTTTTCGTGTTTTTCGTCTTCTGCTGATGTTCCATTGATAGATTTTTGGCAGAAGTCTTGCTTTAACCCTTCGTAAAAGTATATTGAGAATAAAAGTTCTGCAAAAGTTCTATTTTGTACATTATTTTAAAAGTTTTAAGACAAAAACCACCATAAAATGAAATGTTGCTTATCGAGTTTTTACAATAAGCCCTTCATATAATCAATTTATATTCCTTAAATTCTGGAGATTTAATTTGGTCACAGTGATAACTAGGGATGAAATTTTCATGCACTAAAAAATCGAAAATATGCGCTTAAAATATGCGCTAAAAAATTGAAAATATGCACTAAAAAACCTAAAAATATGCACTAAAAAGTAAAAAGTGTGCAACAAAAATCTTGTTTTCATAGGAAAAACTTCATAAAAATCAAAAAATAAGGGCAGGTTTAAATAGTAACATTTAAAACTTTATATAAGCAAGACTTTTTTTTAGAAATTTAGACAGTTTATAAAAAAAAATTAAAAAGAAAAAATTTTTTTTTCTTATTTTGAAAATAAATTATTAAAATTTAAAATAGTTTTTGTTTCAAATAAATTTTGAATTGTGCTTTTTGCAAATTTTGCCAAAATATGCAAAAATATGCGCTTAAAAGTTGCAAAAATGCGGAAAATATGCATTAAAAAAATATGCAAAAATATGCATTTTCACCAAAATATGCAAAAATATGCAAAAACAAATCGATGCCATTTTAACGCAAATTTCTAGATTCGGAAAGATAATTTGTCGATATCGTCTTTAGACTATCGACAAAAAACATGCATTTGCATGGAAATCTCATCCCTAGTAATAACAAAGCTTTTGCACTTTAAGAGACCATAGAAGAACATTTTTAACCGGGTAATATACAAAAAAATTACATCTACGCACTGAAAATTAATTTTTGACATACTTCAGTTTATATTGTATTCGGCCAAGTCGAATTTATGTTTACTTTTGTTTTATTAACAAATTTATCTTAAAATGTTATTGGTCTCTTGTATATTTTTTTTTTCCATTGTGTCAATACAAGTCTCCATGGCATATTATTACTATTGTTCGTTTGGTATCATTTCTCTACAAAGAAATGTATAAAATTGAAAGGTTTAAAAGGATTTAAACAATTTACCTTGTGACACTTTTTTAACTAAAACTCACTTATGTGCTACTAACAAACTCATACAATTACAGGCTCTTTTTAAGTTTCACATGCACAATTCTATACCCGTATAATAGTTGTTAAATGTAGGTTAGTTATTTTAAAGTTATTCAAGAATGACACTAAACAACAGTACAATGAATACTAAAGAAACTAGAAAAACTACAATGAAACTAGAAAAACTACTAGAAATAAAAAATAAATTATCTTGACAACTTTTTTAAACAGATTAAGAGTTCGAATAGGACAATAGCGGTACAGGTGATGGTTGTCATTTCAAAAGAACTTTATTTTACAATAACATTTTGAAACACTTAAAAGAAAAAAACATGTAATGATAGATGGTTATTGCAATTAAAAATTTGGCCCCAGCTTGGGCGCCATAATTCGTTATTTATGAATGACACTAAACAACAGTACAATGAATACTAAAGAAACTAGAAAAACTACAATGAAACTAGAAAAACTACTAGAAACAAAAAAAATAAATTATCTTGACAACTTTTTTAAACAGATTAAGAGTCCAAACAGGACAATAACGGCACAGGTGATGGTTGCCATTTCAAAAGAACTTTGTTTTACAATAACATTTTGAAAGACTTCAAAAAAAAAACATATAATGATAGATGGTTATTGCAATTTAAAATTTGGCCCCAGCTTGGGCGCCATAATTCGTTATTAGGAATGACACTAAACAACAGCGCAATGAATACTACAATGCAACTAGAAAAACTACAATGAAACTTGATAGACGACTAGAAACAAAACAAGTAAAAAAGTTAAATTCGGCCTTGCCGAATGTAGTGATACCCTCCACAATTTCAAAAAGATTGATGCAAACAACTTTATTTAAAAGGAAATTACTTTAAAAAAAAAAAATTGAAAAAAATTTCCGCGAAAAAAAAATTTTGGTAAAAAGAAAATCCGCGATTTTTTTTTTTTTTTTTGTCAAAAAATATGTTTGTACTTGTTTAAATACCATTTGGTGTTCAATTATGTTAACATATGTCAACCAGAAGCCGAATTAAAGCATTTTGTATTTTTAGGTTATGTTGAATGTACTGAAATTTTTGAGGTGTGCTTACATTTTCGTTCATAACTTTTGAACCGCTGAACCGATTTTGCTCAAATGCAATACCAAACTTCTCGGGAGAACTTCCAATATATATGTTAAGTTTCAGTCATCTCTGTGCAATAGTTTGTCCGCGAGAGCATTTTCCACAGACAGACGGACAGACGGACAGACGGACATCGCTAGAATGTCTTAAAATCGATCGGGCACCATGAATATATATACTTTATGGGGTTCCAGACCGATATTTCGATGAGTTACAAACGGAATGACAAACTTATATATACCCTCTATCACTAAGTGGAGGGTATAAAAATAAATTATCTTGACAACTTTATTAAACAGATTAAGAGTCCAAACAGGACAAGAGCGGCACAGGTGATGGTTGCCATTTCAAAAGAATTTTATTTTACCATAACATTTTGAAAAACTTAAAAAAACATATAATGATACATGGTTATTGAAATTTAAAATTTTGCCCCAGCTTGGGCGCCATAATTGGTTATCAGGAATGACACCAAACATCAGCGCAATGAATACTACAGAAACTAGAAAAACTAATAGAAGCATAAAATAAATTATCTTGACAACTTTTTTAAACAGATTAAGAATCCAAACAGGACAAGAGCGGCACAGGTGATGGTTGCCATTTCAAAAGAATTTTATTTTACAATAACATATTGAAACACCTAAAAAAAACATGTAATGATAGATGGTTTTAAAATTTGGCCCCAGCTTGGGCGCCATAATTCGTAATCAGGGATGACACCAAACAACAGCGCACTGAATACTACAGAAACTAGAAAAACTACAATGAAACTAGAAAAAACTACTAGAAACAAAAAAAAATAAATTATCTTGACAACTTTTTATACAGATTAAGAGTCCGACCAGGACAATAGCGGCACAGGTGATGGTTGCCATTTCAAAGGAATTTTATTTTACAAAAACATTTTGAAACACTTAAAAAAAAACATATAATGATAGATGGTTATTGCAATTTAAAATTTGGCCCCAGCTTGGGCGCCATAATTCGTTATTAGGAATGACATCAAACAACAGCGCAATGAATACTACAGAAACTAGAAAACTACAATGAAACTAGAAAAACTACTACAAACAAAAAATAAATTATCTTGACAACTTTTTTAAACAGATTAAGAGTCCAAACAGGACAAGAGCGACACAGGTGACGGTTGCCATTTCAAAAGAATTTAATTTTACAATAACATTTTGAAACACTTAAACAAAACAACATATAATGATATATGGTTATTGAAATTAAAAATTTGGCCCCAGCTTGGGCGCCATAATAACCCAATAATAGACTAGTAAGTCGGTTCTAGGGCTTCCTACCGGGATTGGTTTGTTTTAAATTCCGGCAGTCAAGATTGAAGAAAAATTTTAGGAATTTTCTGGATTCCGGAATATTCGTGACACTTTGAGTCCTGTAACTCGCGAGTCTTTTTGAAAAATTTTGGAGATTTTTTATCACTTCAAATTCTCAAGTTCCTAAAGATTTGCGAAGTTCGATTGAAGTTGCGAAAAATTTCCACACAATTCATGTATACACCATCAGACAGTCAATATTAAACATGAACCGAATGATATACGTCTGAAAGTAGAGATTTAATGAAGTAAAACTGCATTTACAGTTTTTCCTTTCATGATCCTGTTTTCTTTTAAAAGGACTTCAAAGTTTTAAAGGAAACATTTTGTAAAATATTTTTGAAATATTTGTTCTTATCCTAGGATGCCACTAGTAACGCCAAATGAAAGAGAAGGATCTCCCCTAAAATTTCCATCTTTTATTTTGCCATATCAGGATAAAAGAATGTGAATAAAGTCATTTAAAAACTTCAGCAAAATATTTTGTTGAAAATTTTGAATGATATTGAAGGATACATTTTTGAAAGGACGTTTTTCCTGATATTAAAAATAGGGAAATTAGAGAAGATCCTCCTCTTTCATTTGCTATCACTAGTGGCGTTCTATAATAAGTACAAATATTAAAAAATAAATCCTCTAAAGCTTTGAAGTCCTTTTGAAAGGAAACAGGATCACGAAAAGAAAAACTGTACATTTAGTCTCTAGTTTCAAACGTATGTTATCAAGTTCGTGTTTAACCACTTTTTTAATTTTGTCGGACGGTGTAATAGACTAGTAAGTCGGTTCTATGGCTTCCAATCGGGATTGGTTTGTTTAAATCCCAGCAGTCAAGATTGGAGAAATATTTTCGGAATCTCAATTTCTGGATTGCGGGATATTCGTTTTTGAAAAATTTTCTGGATTGTTTGGCATTTCAAATTCACACGTTTTTAAAGATTCGCGAAGTTCGGTTGGAGTTGCGAAAAATTTCCACACAATTCATATACCAATACACAATTCCATACCAATTATTGAAAAAAATACAAAATTTAAATAAAATATGGGTACTCTGAAAACCCCGATACTGAAAATCAGAACTCCGGAAAATCCCAGAATTTCCAGTGTCGGCATTTCGGAAGTGATAAAAATTTGTTGAATCGTTTAAGTTACTGTCACGAATTTGGCCCGCCTGTTCTCATTGTCGGTGGTTTCCATCTTGCAAATTAGTACCTGGTCCCTGTTTGGGCGCCATAATAGTACATTAGTTACTCAATGTTTGAAAATAATATGTTGAATCGTTTTAATTGCTGTCATAAGTTTGGCCTGACTTTTTCTCTATGGTCGTGATTTTTGGAATTCAAAATTGTGTCCTTGTTTGTTCGCCATAATAGCTCAATAATATCCGAGTAATTCGATACTCAATGTTTAATTATAATTGGTTGAATCGTTTAAGTTGCTGTCATAAGTTTGGTCCGATTTTTACTCTTTTAGCGGTGGTTTTTGCAATTTGGAATCGGGTTCTACCTAGGGAGCCAAATAAACCCAACAATATTCGAGTAAGTCCGTACTTCATGTTTGGTAGGGGGCGATTATTTCAATTCGGAATTGGGCCCCATAATATTTGATAATAACTTGTTGAATAGTTTTAGTTGCTATTATTAGTTTGGACCGAATCCTACTCTTTTTTGTGGTGGTTATTGCAATTCTAATACGGGCCCCTGATTGGGCGCCATAATAACACAACAATAGACTATACTCAATGTTTGATATCAATTGGATGAATCGTTTAAATTTCTGTCAAGAGTTTGTCCTGACTCTTTTATAGGGCCCCCTCTTGGGCGTCATAATATCTCAACAATATTCTAGTAAATCGGTAATTAATGTTTCATAAAATTTGAAGTAAATTCGATACTCAATGTTTGATATTAATTGGCTGAATCGTTTTAATTGCTGTCAAGAGTTTGTCCTGACTCTTATATATGGCCCCCTCTTGGGCGCCATAATATCTCAACAATACGGTAGTAAATCGGTACTTAATGTTTGATAAAAATTTGAATCATTTTAGTTGCTGTCATTAGATTGGCCTAAACCTAAATCTTTTGCGGTGGTTCTTGCAATTCGAAATCGGCCCCTTTTTGGGCCTCATGTACTTCAAATTTTACTTCAATTTTATTTGTTGAGTTCTCAACCCTCATTTTTTGCCAGATATTTTTAGATTTTTAAAAAAAATGTTTAGAGGTGTTTCAACCATCATCAAGTGTATTACGGATGCAAAATGATGTTTTTCGTATAGAAAAACTCTCAGATTCTGAAACAGTTTTTCTATAGAAAAAGTCTCAGATTCTGAGACAGTTTTTCGTATAGAAAAAGTCTCAGATTCTGAGACAGTTTTTCTATAGAAAAAGTCTCAGATTCTGAGACAGTTTTTCTATAGAAAAAGTCTCAGATTCTGAGACAGTTTTTCTATAGAAAAAGTCTCAGATTCTGAGACAGTTTTTCTATAGAAAAAGTCTCAGATTCTGAGACAGTTTTTCTATAGAAAAAGTCTCAGATTCTGAGACAGTTTTTCTATAGAAAAAGTCTCAGATTCTGAGACAGTTTTTCTATAGAAAAAGTCTCAGATTCTGAGACAGTTTTTCTATAGAAAAAGTCTCAGATTCTGAGACAGTTTTTCTATAGAAAAAGTCTCAGATTCTGAGACAGTTTTTCTATAGAAAAAGTCTCAGATTCTGAGACAGTTTTTCTATAGAAAAAGTCTCAGATTCTGAGACAGTTTTTCTATAGAAAAAGTCTCAGATTCTGAGACAGTTTTTCTATAGAAAAAGTCTCAGATTCTGAGACAGTTTTTCTATAGAAAAAGTCTCAGATTCTGAGACAGTTTTTCGTATAGAAAAAGTCTCAGATTCTGAGACAGTTTTTCGTATAGAAAAAGTCTCAGATTCTGAGACAGTTTTTCGTATAGAAAAAGTCTCAGATTCTGAGACATTTTTTCATATAGAAAAAGTCTCAGATTCTGAGACAGTTTTTCTATAGAAAAAGTCTCAGATTCTGAGACAGTTTTTCTATAGAAAAAGTCTCAGATTCTGAGACAGTTTTTCTATAGAAAAAGTCTCAGATTCTGAGACATTTTTTCATATAGAAAAAGTCTCAGATTCTGAGACAGTTTTTCTATAGAAAAAGTCTCAGATTCTGAGACAGTTTTTCTATAGAAAAAGTCTCAGATTCTGAGACAGTTTTTCTATAGAAAAAGTCTCAGATTCTGAGACAGTTTTTCTATAGAAAAAGTCTTTAAAATGTTTTAGACATTGTGGAGGGTATTCATGGTTTCGACCAAGTCGAATTTCACTTTTTTTTTCTACTCTACAATAACTTTTTTTCCATGAAATGACATCCTTTGCACCACTATGATGGATGGTCAACACTTAATTTACGTAAAACTTTTTTCCTCATTTTTTGTTTTAAATGTTAAACATGACATGGCAAACATTTAAGTTCGTCTATATGATCTGATGGAAAGTACAGTAACTCAAAGTTATAATGGAACAGCATATATTTGATAGCAGCTCCTTAAAGGAAAAGTTTTAAATACTTAAATATATATTATTATTATTATCAATCGACTATTTTGTAGAAAATGTTATATAGGAAATTTTCCAAGCTTTTATTTAAGCTTGATAGCGTCCAGATTGAGCAAATAATAAATAAGATACGAGGGTCGCACTGGCAAATTAAATTATTTATAGATATTTTTTAAAAATATTTCTAAGTCGATTTTTTTGAACTTCAAACAATAAAAATTTAAAAAATTATCCAGTTATTTATATTTTTAATTATTCTAGTACCTAATTACTATACACTTAGGTGTACTAACATTAATAAACAATAAAATATTTTCTTTGTTTACAAAAAACTGGTGGTCAAAAGAGTTGGAGGTAAAAAATGCGGATTCTTCTATTGTATTTAAAAATTTTTATTTTTGTTTGGGTTGTTGGAAAAAAATAGCTGATAACTAAATAACAATTATTGTATAATTTTTTAAATTTTTAATTTTTAAACTTGAAACAAATCGACTTAGAAATATTTTTAAAAAAATTTCTAAAAAAATATATATAAATAATTTAATTTTTCAGCGTGATCCTCGTATCTTATTTAATATTTGCTCAATCTGGACGCCATTAAGCTTAAATTAAAGCTTGAAAAATTTCCTATATAGTATTTTGTTCAAAACCATTCAATTGATAATAATCAGGTTTAGTATTGATAACTTTTCCTTTAAATAACTGCTATAAAATATATGCTGTTGTCTTATTAATTTGAGTCACTGTATGTATATAATTTGTAATAAGTTTGTTGGTATTAGTTTAAGTAGTTAACTAAAACAAAATAAAACAAATAAATTTATTTTATTAAGTTTTATTTACACAACTTAAATTGATTTTCATCATCTGTTATATAAATACAGTTGACTTGACAAAGAATAATTGCATGGATCTGCGTTAAGTTTTTGTGATGGAACATTAAATTTTCATATGTCCTTTAGCGCGAAAATACACAGAAGAAAGAAAGATGAAAAAAAAACAGATGGGAGTGAGCGTGTTTTTTCTTTGGTTATTGATTGTTATGGTTTTTGATTATAATCAAGTAAAATAAAAGATGTCAAAGAAATATTTTTTTAATATTGAATTTCTTTCAAGGATAATAAATTATGAAAAACAGTTTCTTATGTTGCTATGATATAATATAACACCGTCCGACAAAAATTAAAAAAAAGTCGTTAAACACGAACTGGATAATATACGTTTGAAACTAGAGACTCATTGTAGTAAAACTGCGTTTACAGTTTTTGCTTTTTGTGATCCAGTTCCTTTTAAAAGGACCTCAAAATTTCAAAGGATTACATTTTATAAAATATTTTTTTAATATTTGTTATTGTCCTAGGATGCCACTAGCGATAGCAAATGAAAGAGCAGGATCTCCCCTAATTTTCCTATTTTATTTTTTTACATATCAGGAAAAAGGGGTTAAGTTATGTCCTTTCAAAAATGTATCCTTCAATATGATTCAAAACTTTCAACAAAATATTTTGATAAAGTTTTAAAATGACTTTATTTACATCCTTTTATCCTTTTAGCCGGCAAAATAAAAAAATGGAAAAATTACGGGAGATCCTCGTCTTTCATTTGCCATCACCATCATCCTAGGATAAGTACCAATATTTCAAAAATATTTTAAAAAATTTATCCTTTAAAACTTTGAAGTCCTTTTAAATGGAAACAGGATCGCGAAATGAAAAACTGTAAGTGCAGCTTTACTCAACTTGATCTCTACTTTCAGACGTATATCATCCGGTTCATATTTAATATTGGCTGTCGGACGGTGTAATATAATATACAAAATAAATGGTTATTGTTTTAAATTTAATAAAATTTGATATGATTCATTTATTTTTAGAAAATTGATTTTACATAACCCTTACTGAATGATTTATGTTTTAAATTTAAATATATAAAAAGAAATTAAATTCGATTTGACCGAATCTATGAATTCCCTCCAAAATAATCTTTTAAGGTGATAGAAATTTTTCTTTCTTAAAAAAAAATTAAAGCTTTGACCAGAAATATTTTATTTAAAGTAAAATTTTTTTTTTAATTTTTGAAAAAAAGTGTAGAATTTGTTTGAGTGTAAAATGTTTTTTAGTGTAAAATTTGTTTTGAAGTGGCAAAATTTTGTAGAGTGCCCAAAAAACATTGTAAAATATTTTTGTGGCTTACCAAAGTTTTCAAATTATGATTTTTTCAACACGTGAACTAGTGAAAAACTTCAGTCTAAAGTTAGCGGGTTTTCACATACAGACATAAGGACCGACATAACTAGTTCGACTTAAAATCGATCGAGAATCACAAATATATATATATATATATATATATTAGGGCGGGTCGATTTTTTTTGTCAAAAATCGTATAGCAAAAACATAATCTACAAGAAATTCTAAGAACATTTCCCAAAGAAACCATGTTCCTAAAATCAAACCCTATACCGCGCCTAACGACATAAAGATTTGTCCGTCCGTCCTTTTTTCATAAGCAAAACATAGAACTTGACTCTTTTTTTGTTTTTGTGTTAATTTTTGGGCTTTGGTGTGCTCTGAGGTATATAGTAAAATTTTATTGGCAACATTTTTGTAGAACATTTCATCCCCACCCTCCCCCTCTTTTGGTGTGTTTTTTGCGATTTGTTAGAATAGAGCAAAAAAATACCGTTATAAGAGGGAGTTAGAGGGTTAATATGTTTTACAAAAATATTTGCCATAATATTTTCTACAAAGTTCCTGAACATACCCTACACCTCAGATGTAAAGAAAACATGGTTTTATATACCGATATGCTGCAAGAACATATCCAGCGACAATGTTTTACTAATTGCCGCTGTATATAATTCGAAAAATTTTTGGGATTATGACCGGCAGATATATTAGACATAATGCCTGAAATGAAGTTATAAATAATTAGATTGATTTGTAATGAAAACGCCACGGACGAAAAATTATAATAAGAAATTTTAACAATAAATCGCTGCTTTTATCATTAATCCATGATAATTTTACTCCATATATTGGGTTGCATTATATTAACATGTAGCGTGATATTCTGAAAGTAAGTGCAAGGGTTGCGGGTTCGATTCCCTCCAAAGCCTTTGTATGTTAATTACAAAGGGAAGCTGGCGCAGCGGATTTTTCTTAGTAAATAAAAGTATGTAATTGAGGATCATAATGATATTTCGTAAAAAAAAACACAGATACTTTTGTGGGATGAAATTGGAGTTGTATATCGGAGAGGAAAAAAGCTGTGTTCGATAAAAATTTTTGATAACTGAATATTTTTTTTACATCAGTATTTGATTTATTTTGAGTAAAAAATTTTTTTTTTTAATTTTTGTAAAAAAAAAAAAAAAAAATTGGAGTGTAAATTTTTTTGAGTGTCATTTTTTTTTTGAGTGTATTACTTTTTTTTTTAGTTTTTTTTTGAGTGACAAAAATAGTTTCTAAAATATTTTTTTTTTTACTATTCCTTTTTAAAGCGTGTTTAGTTTTTTTCTTCAACACTGGAGTTTGGGATAAAACCCATCTGAAACTCCCCATTTTGCTAATAACTTATGAACCACTGGAGAGATTTCGCTGAAATTTAGTATTAACCTGACCGGAAGTATAACAAATATATTCGCAACGCCTCAGCAGCTTGCCATATGTATTTTTTATTCTTTCGCTAACATTAGAAAGTTAGCGTGTTTCCCACAGACAGAAAAACAGACGGACGCACAGTGGGAAAAAACGCCAATCTGGCAGGAAAAAAATCATATCTTCTAAACTATTGGTCTGATCCGATAACAATACTTGGAGATTTTATAGCTAAGGATATGAGCTTTTTGTATAATGAATAATAAGAAACTGTTTTTCAATACAGGGTGCCCCAAAAGGTGTTATATACGACTACCTCAGGAGTATTTTCTTTATGTACCTGTTACCTGTGGAAAATTATGTTTAAAATAAGAATTTTATACTTTTTGAAAAGTAAATGGGGTTACCAAATATTGTAAGTGAAATCTGATAACATTTGGACATATACCCTACATCCAGCATATAACTAAGTGTGTAAGTGAAATCTGATAACATTTGGACATATACCCTACATCCAGCATATAACTAAAATAGGAGTCTTATACCATATTCACATTGGCATGTTTAAATTTAAACATGCGTTTTCCCATACATTCAAAACAAAACATCGTTTAATTTTAAACATCTCGAAAACATATTCAAAACATTTCCATAACATCTCGGAAACACGAAATAACAACCCTGTGTTAAGTTGTCATCAAAAAAACAGCCGCTGCTAAATGAATCAGAAGAGAAGCGGATGATTTTTTAAACTACTGGCAATGCGAACACTTTCGTTTAGTTTTAAACACAAAAGTTAAACGATGTTTTAAACATTGTATGCGAATATGGTATTAGCACCTGATTGCATAAGCATATACGAATTTTTAGTTAACCTTTTGTCAATGTATAGTGCCATTGCCTCTTCTGGTGTGTATTATGTCGGTGCTTCAGTGGGGTAAAATACGGCTTTTTTCAGCTTTGTAGCCCTTTTTGGTGTTTTTTTAATTTCATCTAATAATTGGGCTGCATCTCTCTTTTCAGATTTGTACAGACTTACTTTCGTAGCGACCAATAATTATTCCTTGATGTTATTTTGTACAAGATCCGAAACACGACTCCTCTTGGATTTTTTTGTCGTTTCCAAAAAAGTCTTCAAAGGACGCCCTCGAGGTTGTGACGGTCCTGGTTCTTCGTCTTCTACTAGAAAATCTATATTTTCATTCAACCATATATTGTACTGATTTTCAAAACTATATAAATTGCGAGAAACACTGGCCCATCTACATTTAAATTTACTACATAAATCTCGCACACTAACAGTTAGTTTTTTATAACTATCATTCTCGTTGTAGATGTTATTTCCAAGTTTGGACAAGATATAATTGATAACTGTTGAGTTCCGATCAGAAGCACTGTCGCATTTACGCCAAACTTCAAATATCTCTCTCCGTTGAAATGACATGTCAAACAAATTTAAAGAAACGAAAGAGTTTATTAACCAATTCAAATGATAGTATTAAATTTATTATTATTTATAACAATATTTTTATTAAGAATTTTTTCACCAACTGAATGCGAATTAAATCGGTTATTCAAAAATCATAAAATCAAAAATCATTTTAATTCAGCACCAACTTTTTTCAAGATTTCGACGCTCTACTATGTTAAAAACAAATTACTAACAATCCTTCGCGATTCTCAACATATACGTGAGTCGTGTTCATCGCTGCTTAGGTTTGGAATAATAATTATTGAAAGACAAAATTATAAAAATAATTTTAAAAAATCGCTACGTAGGCCTACGCAGCTAATTTTTTAAATAGTAATACTTCATTATATGTAGAATAATCTATAATTAAAGATTAAGCAGCATCTGACAGCGTATTTTTTGTAGCTCCATAAGAATTTAAACAAGTTAAAAAAAACGTTGTTTATGTAATTCGTTACGAGGGAGCCTTCGCAAAACAGATAACGTATGGAAATTTATACATAATATACCTAATAGCACCCTTTAAAATAAATAAAACACTTGGTAGGTAACGGCTTACCCCTTCCGATACACGGCGATGACAAGTTTACTATTACAAACAATTAACTGTGAGAGCCCAATAAATTGGCAACATTTGATAGTGTCTAATTCCCTAATGGGTTAACTTAACTTTAAGTTCTTAACGGATTTAAACGCAGTCACTATCCCACTTTAAAACCGCATTATAACTTTGTTAAAATCTGTTAGTTATATTTTGAATTATTTCCCGCTAGATTGGCAATTTTTCCCACTGTGGGACGGACTGATTTTCATGTCGTTACTGATTTTCATGTCGGACGGACTGATTTTCAGTCCGTTTCAATTGAAATTGCAACGATGGAAGATACATTCTCTAAAGAGTACTTTTTAAAAACTCCAATTCTAGGGGCAAAAAGGAGTAAAAATTTGTACTTTGGTCCTTTTTTCCTGAAAAAGATCATAAAAACTTGAAATTTAATATATAGGACCCGTCAACAAAAAAAAAACATTTTGAAAAAATCACCTTTTGGGAATTCCGTACTTTTTCTGGTACTTTTTCTATCTCCTAAAATAATAGCTCCAGAAACTTAAAATGTGGAATATAGGATCATCCAACAAAAATAAAGACATTCTTACAAAAGTTCTTTTTAGAAAGTTTCGATTCTAAGAGGGTAAAAATATGTACTTTGGCACTTTTTTCATTTTGAAATTCTCCATCAAAACAAAATATTCTTAAAAAAGACTTTTATAAATTTCTGATATTGAAAAGGCAAAAATTGGAAAAAAAATTGTGCATTGGTACTTTTTCGATTTCCTAAAATAGTAATCTTATAAATTTAAAACTTTGAATCCAACATTCTCCAGCAAAAATAATTTGGAAAAAACGTTTTAAAAATTTCGATTCAATTCTTTCCCTTGACCTTTAGGAGGTAAAATAAAAAATGGTACTTTTTTAACTGCTCTTCAGGCAACAAATTTTGGATTTTTTTTTTAATTTCGAGTCTAACAATAAGGGAGTAAAATTTGACATGTTTAACAAACTTTTTTATTTTGAGTGTGTGTGTGTGTGTATAATTATATATATAATTATATGTTTTGTTTCTTTATGTTAATCTTTATTTCAAACTATTTATTCAATATTTTTCTCCTTTAGGGCTCTTATTAATTCCACTTGATTAAGTTTATTATTAATTAACCACCATAATTATACAGTTAACAGTAATTTTATCGTACACGTACTACTTACATTTACTTATTATCTAACATTATTAATTTCCCATACTATCTCATATATAAAAACACACAAATACATGTGTGTATCTACTAATCTACTAATAGTTAAATGTAGTAGTAATTTCCTGTCAGCTAGATTAACCCTTAAAAGGCAATTTTTTTCAAAAGACGCCAAAATCTTAGAATCGAGATGGAAGAGAAAGAAATTAAAAAATAAATAGAAATTATAATGGAAATTTAAATTTTGGAAATATGTAGAAAAAAAAAATATAGAAAAATCAGAAATATTCGGAAATATTCGGAAAAATTCGAAAAAAATTAAGAAAAATTCAATTCAAATAAAAAATTACGAAAAATTCAATAGAGTGCAGAAAACTTAAAAATAAATCTAAAAAATTCTTTAATATAACTAAATACTCTCAAATACAAACAAAAATGTACTATTTAAAAAGGTACCAGTTTATAAAAGTACCATTTAATTAAAGAAAAATTTTATTAAAGTACCATTTTACTAAAGTATAATTTTATAAGGTACCATTTTATAAAAGCAGAATTTCATACAAGTACCATTTTATTGAAGAATATTTTTTTTTAAAAGTACCATTTTAAAAATAACATTTAAAAAGGACTATTTCATTAAAGTACCATTTCATAACGCTCAGACAATTAAAAAATATATAGAAATTACAATAATGCAAATTTGCAGTAAAACTAAAAAATAAATCTAAGAAATTCTTAAATATAACCGTATATTCTAAAAAAAAACAAAAAAGTACCATTTTAAAAAGTGCCATTTAATAAAAGTACCATTTATTTAAAGTACCATTTATAAGTATAATTTTATAAAAGCAGAATTTCATACAAGTACCATTTTATTAAAGTGCCATTTTATTAAAGAATTTTTTTATAAAAGTACCATTTTGAAAATAATATTTAAAAAAGGACCATTTCATTAAAGTACCATTTCATAACCCACGGACAAATAAAAAAGAAATAGAAATTATAGCAATGGAAATTTAAATTTTGGAAATTTAAGAAAAATTCTTGAAAAATCCGAAATATTCGAAAAAGTTAAAGAAAATTTTGAAATATTAAATAAAATGCAGTAAAACTTAAAAATAAATCTAAGAAATTCTTAAATATAACTGAATATTTTCAAATAAAAACAAAAAAGTAGGTACTATTTAAAAAAGTACCATTTAATTAAAGTACCACATTTCTAAAGTACGATTTTTTAAATTCAACATTAAATTAAATTTTATTTCGTATTTTAAAATATATCTAAAATAAAAAAATAAATTAATTAAAAATCCGTTTTGTAGAAAAACCATTTTAAGTACAACACTCAACATATTTTGTAGGCAAAAACAAATGAAAACATATTTAAGACAAGTGATAAAACATTTGAAAACCATCCCAGTAATTAGTCATTTGTTTTAACAAACATCAACATTTACTTTTTACTATTAATACAATTTTCTAAAATAAATAACATTGAACATTAAACAATAACTTCACTTTAATTTTTTTTACCAACAAATTCGAAAAAAATAACCTACTAAAACAGTAAAAATTAATGATTGTTGTGTTATTTTTACCAACAAATTCAAAAAAAAAATTACCTAAGAAAACATTAAAAATTAATGATTTCGTAGGTTATTTTTACAACTTTTCTATCGAATTTTATTTAAAAAAAATTTTAATACAATTTTTGGGGAATCGATCCCGCAATCAACTACGTTCTGGCCAGACACTCTACCCATCGTGCCAAAGTCACTTGAAGAACTTCCAATAAATATGTTACGTTTCAGTCATCATATTTTGGCCATGATCACCATTTCCACAGACAGACAGACGGACAGAGACTTTTTTTAACAAGCTGTTCAACCAATTGGTAAAGTTAATTCGAGTACGCTGAATTCAATGGTGCTAGCCGTTTGTCGAAGTTAGCGCTTGTATTCGCGATATTCGCAATTTAAAATTCTGATGCTCAAGTAAAATAAAACCATATTTTTAAACTTTTGCTATAATTTTTAAATTTAAAACCATTCAAGTCTGTTAAACTAACACAACAAACCATAATACCGTGAATTTTTTCGCGAAAAAAAAATATTTGTTTACGAAAAACCTTTATTTTCGTGAAAAAAAATTGGTTCAATACAAATATTTTTAGTTTTATTTGAATTTACGACACACATCTGGTAAACCTAGTTCGTGTACACTAAATCCCATTATAATATCAGTTTTTTTCAAAGTTAGCGTATGTACTAGCGACATTCGCGATTATTTTTTTTTTATTTTTACCCAGCAAAAAAAAATCGAAGTGGTGCAAAAAGAATAAGTGATTCACTACATACATAGTAGCTATATGTGCCGATCTTCATATTCCATAAGAAGTACTTTTATAAGCACTTCCAAAACTGCCAAAAAAATGCCAATAATAACAACTTTCACCAGTTCTTTCCTCAATGATTTATAAGTACCATTTTCATATGTGTTTACAAATGCAATTGAAAAGTACAAATTTGTGGCACTTATGTTAAGTATTGAATTTGTTTTGTTGAAAATTTTTTTTATAATTTTCTCTGATTTTATAAAAAGTTAAATTTTATAATTGAATTAACTTGATATGCCGCAAAAGCGAATTTGTTAAGTAAATTATGTTATAAAAAAAAATACAGTTTCCAGATTTTTGTTAAAATTACCAAATGACTCAAGAAGTGCTAAAATGACTCAAGAAGTGCTAAAAAGTGCCACCCACCTAATCCGTTCCTACCAACTACCACTACCATTTCATGACACAACAATATAATTGAAATGTTACAGGTGCTTAATAATAAGTACTTGGAAGAGCATCTTCATTAAAATGGTATAGCTCAAAATAATGAAAATTTAATCAATGAAAACTTGAACTAAAAATCGTATTAAATATTAGATAATGACTGTCAGTAGGATTATGAAATGAACTTTTCTATTATAACTAAATAAATAATTAGTAATTTAATTGGAAAAAGTTTAATAAATTTGAAGCAGAATGTTAAAAATTTAAAACATTTTGTAATTACAACGACAATAAATATTAACATGAGAATAGAATAATTAAGTATACCCCAGTAAAGTCTTTCAAAAGTTAGCGTGTTTTCAACAGACAGACGTACGGATAAACGGACGGACAGACGGACTTCTTTCACTATAGTTAAGGGTATAAAAAATTTAGTTTAAAAATAAACAAAATTAATATATCGCATGATTTTTACTCTTTTTATTAACAATTTTTCAAAATTCACTGAAAAATTCCGGTCTTATGGCTATACCATCCACTGTAACTTGATTATTTTTGTTTGTATAATTATTTTCAAAATTGAATATTATAATTTAATTATAAATTTACATATAAACCAGTAAATACATATATGTTTGTTTGTACTTTATACAATGTTTCTGGGCCTGTATCATAAAATTGTAAACATGTTTATGAATATTCTAGCATGGTTTTAGCATTAGAGCGGCATTTTTATGGAATAGCATTTTTGGATTTTTGCAAAATTTACACCAAAATTTATAAATTTTTTTAAAAATTTAAAATAAATATCTTGCGACACATTATTTTTATTAATTTTGCCATGCTTAATATGAATATCAAAAATTTCTTAAATCGGTAAAGCGGTTTTCGCGATATCGCCATTTTTTTATACCCTCCACTCTAGTGATAGAGGGTATATATAAGTTTGTCATTCCGTTTGTAACACATCGAAATATTGGTCTAGGACCCCATAAAGTATATATATTCATGATCCTCGATCGATTTTAAGTCGATCTAGCGATGTCCGTCCGTCCGTCTGTCTGTCTGTCCGTCCGTAGAAAACACGCTAACTTTTGAAAGACTTCACAGAGGCTACTGAAGTTTGACATATATGTTGGTCATTTACCTGGTCAGGTTGGTATTGCAATCCAGCCAAATCGGTCCAGTGGTTCAAAAGTTATGAGCATAACAGTAAATTTCGGCAAGGGGTTTTCGCAAATTTACGAGATAAAAAACACGATATTTTTTGAAAAATAATAATGAGACTGCTGAAACGTAGCATATATCTTTGCCGTTCCTCAGGTCTGTTTGCTATCGAATTTCAGCTCAATCGGTCAAGTGGTTCAAAAGTTATAAGCAAAACTCCGAATTTCAGATTTTGTTCATCTTAAATGCCACGTGGTAAACAAGTTTTAAAAGCATTGGTGGTAACTAAGCAATGCTTTTCAAACTTGTTTAGTTTTAAAGCAATGCTTTTTAAACTTGTTTAGCTTAAAAGCATTGGTAACTTAAAAATTACACTCCAAAGAAAGCTTAAACTCGAAAAAAATTTTACACTCAAAAAAAATTTTACACTCAAAAAAAACTTAGTTTTTTTTTACAAAAATGTCAATATTTTGTGTACGTGCATTCACTCAGAAATATTTTTACAGTAAAAAACTTTACACTCGAAAAAAAGTTTTACACTAAAAAAAAAAAAAATAGTAATTTTTCTTTTAAATGACAAAAAAAGAGTTTTTTACTCAAAATAAAATATTTCTAATCAAAATTGTTAATTTTTTCACGTTAAAATGTAATATCCTTTAAAAAATGCATTGTGGAGGGTATTCATAGTTTCGGCAAAGTCGAATTTAACTTTTCTACTTGTTACTGACTGTTTCATTCACTCAAAAAAAAAACCTTGGCGAATTACAGGAAAAAGTCTCATAATCCCATTTTACCAATATGTGACAGTTTTCCTTATTTTTAACCAATAATTTTCGATCGAAATTTATTTTTTTTTTGTAATTTTACAGTTTTTCTTGTAATTTTACAAATTTCTAAAATTTTTTACAAAAAATCTAGTAAATTTATGAGAATTTCTTGTAAATTTATTTCGCAAATAAAGTTGTAAATTTACAATTTAATTGGTAAAAATCTTGTGAAATTACAAAAATTCTTGCAATTTTTCTAGGAACTCTCGTGAAATAGGAGATAGCAAAAAATCTAGTAAAGTTACGAAACCTCCTTGTAAGTTTTATCGCGTCAAAATTGTAAATTAACAATTTTTTTGGTAAAAAGCTTGTAAAATTACAAAATTATTGGTAAAAGGCTTGTAAAATAACAAGGAATACTTGACAAATAGGAGCTTGATAGAAGCTTTCATTCAAATGTAATTTGAGCAAATTCAAAACATTTTAACCCATGGCGCCCTTTGATCAACGTTTAGAATTTTTGGTGAACATTTTCTAAAAAACTAACTAAAACTTTGATCGAAGGGCACTACGGGTTAAAACGATCGGCTTTTGCTCAAATTAAGTTTAAATGAAAGGTTATTTAAGCTCTATGAAAGAGTCAAGGGAAAGAAAATTCAAGACAATTTTTTTTTTTTAATTCTTAAATTTAACAGAAACCGCCATTTTTTTTTTGCAAATTTCAATAGCGAAACCTCGACTGTTCGACCGATTTTAAAAAAATATGTTGAGCGCATCAAAAGACATATTTTTATAACTTCCACACAAGTGATAGAGGGTATATATAAGTTTGTCATTCCGTTTGTAACACCTATATATATTCATAATCCTCGATCGATTTTAAGACGATGCACAGAGGGCCAGACAGATCGATTTCCGGCCAAAAATCCTTATTTGTAAATTCTCAAAAAATGTTTACCAGTTTGTTGGGCATATATGGAAGCAGGTTTTCTGAACTTATCTTTATGATCCAATTACACACTTCCCTTTGACAGGTCTTCAAAGTTAAAAAAGTTGGTAAAAAAATTTTAAAAGTTGAGATACTTTTTTAATTTTTTTTCCAAACTTCTATTGCTAATGTTTAGCTTTTTGTTTACGTGGTTTAACCTTATATATAAGCCTTTGAAACGAAAATAACACGGACAAATATAACTCATTTGCCTGGCAGCAATTCGCGTTTTTTGTGAAAAAAGTTATAATTTTTTAGCTATTTACCTCGCGCCGAAAAAATCCTCAGCGATCCTCAGTTCGATACAATCGGTCTATATTTTTTTTTTGATATAGAATGGATCCATATCTTTTGAAAAAAGTTGTCCAAACTTGCTCGAAATGATAAATGGCAAAACTACAGCTATATATGCAGTGGTCCGAGATTTGTTGTAAAAAAAAAAAAAAATTTAACCCAAAATAATGTTTTACGGCTTGATTAGTTTTTTTTTTATCGTCAGAGAGTGCCTTATGTGTAGGAGAAAAAAATTATCTATATTTCTAGTTTTTTTGTAGAATTATGGAAAATATCAGTTACACCATTTCCAATTAAATTCAAAGATTTTTTATTGAATTTCCAAAATAAAGAAAAAAGTGAATAATTTGTCGTTACCATTACCAAAAGCTTTCCTGAAACTAAGTAAGTCATTTACACCATTTCCATATTTATATCAAAAATAAAAAAATATATATAAAAAAATTATGTGCGTAGATTTAACTTCAGACACTCTTAATACTCTTAAAACTAATTTTTATTTAGATCAGACAAAGTTAAAAAATCTAGCCGCCATATTGTTTCCGCCATATTGAGTTTTATCAGTTCGATTTTAAGATAACAGATCCGGAAATTTACTAGGCCACACTTTCAGCTAGCTTCAACAAAGAAAAGGAATATAACTGTTTTTTAATTACTTGTAACAAACTTTATTAAGCATATTCAGTCCGCCATTTTGTTTTTTAAAATTCACGCTAGTAATTTTGATTCAGTAACTCCAAGACCCCCTTAAAACAAAATTTGAGTAAAATCGGACAATTATTAAAAAAATTTGTCCGCCATATTGGACGTGCCATTTTGATTTTTTTAGTTTTTAGTTAAATTTTGAAATCAGCGACCCCGAAATACTCTAGTAGCACATTTTCAGTCGGATCCAACAACGATAAGGACTTTTGTGCCGGAGTTGGATCATTTTTTAAACTTTAAGAAGCATATTTAGTCCGCCATTTTGTTTTTCGAAATTTGGAGTAACAATTCTTATTCAGTAACTCTAAGACCCGCATAAAACAAAATTTGAGTTCAATCGGACAATTGAAAAAAAAAATTGTCCGCCATATTGGATCCGCATTTTGATTTTTTTGGTTTTTAGCTAAATTTTGAAATCAGCGACCTCGAATTCCTTTAGAAGCACATTTTCAGACGGATCCAACAACGATAAAGACTTTTGGCCGGAATTGGATCATGGTGGCCCAGTGTGCTTTGTAGTAAATCGTTTCTATTTTTGCTAAATAATCTTGACAATGGAATCTGACAAATTCCGAAGCACGTGTCGATTAAGTCTTGCAAAAATGACCAACATAAATAAATTTAAAACAAAAAATAATTTTCTTGAAAATTATGCTTTGAGAATATCATGGTTTTAATTAGTAAAGAAAATAATGACCTCGAGCCAGAATAAACATCCTCAAAATATAATATTTTAAAGGTCGAATAAAACTATTTTTATTTTTTAATAAAAAGTAATCAGGATTTGCTAAATATTTCAAAATTGCAATCGAGCTGTTAAAATTTTCAATTTTGTTTTCAAGATTTTTAATTGTACTTTTCTGACAGTGAGAGGGGCCTTCCTCAATTTTAAATAGTTTTCTACAAACTCCAGTTGGAATTTCTTAATTTTATTTCATTTCCGAAATTGCAACTAATTTTTTCAATTCATCAAAATCAGTTTTTTCACTAAACTCTAATATTTCCTATGTCAGAGAATGTCATGTGTGAAAAATATATTTAATAAAATAAATTTAAATAAAATTGATAAACGTTAGTTAGACGTTGTTGTGTTAAACACCCTCTCTTAAATGTTATTTATTATAAATTTATTGACATTTTCTATACATATTGGTAAATAAATTTGATTATAGTGTGCAACATTACACAGAAAAAAACGCATTTTTATATTGACCCCCATATTTGTGAATACAATAAACTTTTTCACTGAAAGTAGTCCTATACGGAAATTTGTGGTATCAACTGACGTTTGTAAATATTGATTGTTGAAAAAAAAAATTTAAAAAAATTGATAAACGAGTTTGTAATACATAGTTCTCTAAAATTATTATTTGTATTGACAAACGTACAAAATCTTAAATTTTTTTTCAACAAAGAAATTCAACAAACACAAACAGAATTTGTTGATCTGACAAACGTAAAAAATCTTATTTTTTTTCAACAAAGAAATTCAACGAACACAAAAACTTTTTGTTGACATGATAAAATAATTTGGAAATAAAATTAATTGACTGAGTTTGTTAAAAACAAAATCGAAGTTTTGTATTATAGACTAACAGGCGGCCGTTTTTATTAAATGTTTGGCTGATATCATGTTTGGTTGATTTACAATTGCTGTTTGTTGATTTAAATTTGACAATTTTATTTTCTGTGTACCATTATCATCAGCCTCAATGGCTCCAATGTGAAACTGGATATGATATAATGAAATTTTATGAGAAAAATACTTGTAAAACTTATAAACCCTTTAACGTTTTTTAGACTTCTATGTTTAATTTTAGAAAAACGACCAAAATGCTCTTAAAATTGCAGTTAGAGGGTTAATATGGTTTAAGAAAAAAAAAATTAAAACTTCTGAAAAACCTATAAATATATTTTCTTTTTTAAGTTTTCATTAATTCTTGTTTAAACAACCCCCGAATATGATATATTTTTATATATTTTTTTAAATCTCAGAAATCTTGTTAATAAAGTTGAAAAGCTTTAAAACCCCCCAAAAAAAAATATAAAATTTAATACAAATCCTTATACATACAAGCACGTAGTAATTGTAGTGCGAAAAAAAAAATCAAGAACAACTATTAAACAACAATAGCAAGTTTAAGTTTTCTTTTTTTTATTTCTTGAAAAAACTGACTAAAGTCATGGCAAATATTGCATTGTTGCCATTATAGCATTATTAACCACTAAAAAAAAAATCATGTTGAAAATAGTGCAACATAAAATGTGCTTAAACACGCGTGACTAACAATGTAATACAGAACTGTATAAAAAAATGTTAAGTCTCTTAAACTTGTAACAATTTGGAAATATGAAATATTTAGCTTTTTAAATTAAGTTAAATAAAATATGACATTTTTAAAAGTTTAAGCAATAAACGAAACATTTTTTTTTTTGCATTTTGAAATAAAGAATTTCGTTAACATTGATTTTAGAAAGGGAAAAAAACAAGTAGAAAAGTTAAATTCGACTTGGCCGAATATATAAATAACCTCCTTAATGCCGTTTTTAAGTGATAGAAAAATTTTCTAGAGTGAAAAAAATTAACAATTTTGATTAGAAATATTTTATTTTGAGTAAAAATTTTTTTACATATTTTTGTATTTTTATTTTGAGTGTAAAATTTTTTTCCGAGTGTAAATTTTTTTTAGTGTAAAAATATTTCTGAGTGACAAAAATACTTTGTAAAGTAACTTTGTGGCTTAACAATGTTTTTAAAGCTTGTTTTTTTTAAAGCTCGGTTTTTTAATACGTGAATTTAAGGTAAAACAAATCTGAAATTCACGGTTTTGCTAATAACTTTTGAACCACTAGACCGATTTGGTTGAAATTCAATACGAATCTGACCAGGGGAACGTCAAATATATTGTATATACCAAGCTTCAGCATCCTCAGAATAGTCGCTCGAAAGTTAGCGTGTTTTTTATCTTGTAAATTCGCTAAAATCCCTTGTTGAAACTCATTTTTTTGCTTATAACTTTTGAACCACTGGACCGATTTCGCTGAATTGCAATACCAACCTGACCAGGTAAATGACCGACATATATGCTGAACTTTAGGAGCCTCCGGTAAGTATTTTAAAAGTTAGCGTGTTTTCAACAGACAAAAATACAGACAGACGGACATCGCTTATTAGCAAATTTGTTTTGGACTTAAAAATTTTTAAAGTAAAACTTATTAAAAATGCTTTTAGGAAAAAAAATTTCAAAAGTTCCGAAAATTTCTTTGAAACTTTTCTAAATTTTGGAAACAATTTTCTGATAAGTTTTGAAGTAAAGAATTTCAATAATAACACAGTGCAACACCTAAAATCGGAATGGGATGAAACCAAAAGCAAATGAAAGTTGACATGTTCCATAACAAACCCCTCAAAGCTTTTTTCTAGTTCAGAGCTAGATTTTGTTTCACACGCATTTGAAGTTAGTGCACTTTTATTATAATTATAACAATGAATGCTTGAAAACTGTATTAGTGGCGAATGATTAATATTGTAATTGCCTTTAAATAACAATCATACGCAACGGTGTCCAGTGATTTATATTAATAATTGCCTTTAAATAACAATCATACGCAACGGCGTACAACGGTTTATTTTAATAATTTGGCTAATCAGTAAATAGGTACTGGACCGATTACAGCAAGTAATTTTGAGCTTATGTTTGGAAACTGGACCCTACGTGTCCAACAAGGGCACCACCAGCGGCCTTTAAAGTAGGACATATTTAGTACACAAAAACTTTAAATGCTTTAAAATCACCAACTTTAAATGCGTGTAAAATAAAATCTAGCTCTGACCTAAAAAAAAAGTCCTTGAGGGTTTTGTTATGGAAAACGACAGCTTTCATTTGCTTTTGGTTTCATCCCATTCCGATTCCGAAAGTTCGATTTTGTATCACTGTGTAATGATTTCAGAAAAATTGTGTTTTCAAAACAAATTTTGTAAATGACAAATAAAGCTCGTAATTTTTACTAGGAATTTCGAAGTGGCGAAAATTCCTTGTAAGTTTATCGCATTAAAATTGTGAAATTACAATTTTGTTCCTAGTCGGCAAAAGAAAATCACTCCTGACATACTGTTGACTCTTTTTTTATAAAATTACTGACATCTTTATACAATTTTTTCCAAATGTCCCCAATGACATTTCAGCAGTTGGTCAGTGGTTGTTTAAACGAATTGTTGGTGACCACCGATACTGGTGGGCACTACTGACCAACTGCTGACATGTCATTGGGGACATTTGAAAAATTTTTTTGGGCCCTAAAAGTATTCCAAGAAAGACCTAGCTAAAAAATGTCATAAAATCTGAGACTTACGAAATGAAAAATGTCTCATAATATCTAAATCTTCGATAGGATATAATTATCAGAACCTGATAATTTTTTTCAGAAGTTGAGAATTTTTTTTCTGAGACCTGCATTAGAAAAATGTGCAGTATGATTAGTTGTTCTATAGAAAATATTTATGTCTCTGGACATGATTCTTTTTAAATCGATAAATTGATATAAAATCTGTGTAAGGAATGACTCTGAAATTAACGGGTTTTTCTTCTAGAAACCAGAAATTTTAAATTTTTTAAAAATTTTTTTATAATTTTTTAGGGTAAATTTTCCTATAATTTCATGTCTTTGAAACATTTACATTCAGTTTCATAGACATAATTGAAAAATTCCTGTGAATCAGTTTCATAGTGTTCTAGAGGCAAAGCGTTGAGAACGAATTGTAAAAATTAACTGACAATGAGATAAATTAGAATAAATGATTAATTTGTATACCCTCCACTTACCCAGCAGAAATAAATCGAGATTTTGGCAACACAGCATCTGTTTATAGCATACCGTAGCGCATCCAAAGAGCGCTCTTAGGGATGCAATAAAAGGAAGGGGAAAAAATTTTAATTTTTTTTAAAGATTTTTTATGTAAAACTTATAATGTGTAATTATTTTTTGATAAAATTTCACACTTGCTTTCCTTTTTAATATTTTTAACAATTTTTGAATAAAAAAACATGAGTTTTAGACAAAGACACATGATTTGACTGCATCATTATTGCGCATTAATCAGCGCTGCAAAGAGCGCTTCAATCATAGCATCTTTGACCGCTGTTCCCAAAAAAAATCCCAAAAAAAATGTGAAAATGAAAATTTCCGATATTTTTTTGATGTTCACTTCCGATTTTTTTTTTTCATTTTGTTTCACATAAATAAAGTTTTGTAAAGTAAAACGAATGAATTTTTTTGTTATATTTTTTTAAATTTTAGTTATTTGATTTCAACTTTGAACAGACAAGGAAAAAATTCGAATTTTATTTAAAATTCATAAGGTATTTGAAATAAAATTTTTGTTTAAATAAAATTCTCAAAAACATTTGAATTTTATTATTTCCAAAAATAAAATTCTCAAAAAAAAAGAATTTTATTTTTGGTTTGAATTTTATTTTTGAATTTTATTTTTGGTTTAATTTTATTTTACTTTTGGTTTGAATATTTATTTGTTCAAAATATATTTGTTATTATGCTTGTTCGTTTACCTTACTACAATCTACTCATTTTTACTACTTTTACTACAGCTGGAAATTTTCAGTACAAAAAGTAAACAATAATTTCCAGTTGTAGTAAAAATAGTAAGAAATTTTTTGTTTTTTATCTCATTTTTACAAAAACTAAAAAGATACATGAATTTACAGCATCTTTATTCTGCTTAAATCAGCTCTACAAAGATACATGAATTCACTGCATCTTTAATCTGCTTAAATCAGCGCTAAAAAGATACATGAATTTACAGCATCTTTATTCTGCTTAAATCAGCGCTCTAAAGACACGTGATTTCAGTGCATCTAAAGAGCGCTGTTTCTGTGTATCCAACTAGCGCTCTAAAGTGGGACATCGCCTTAGAGAATCATGCATGAATTCAGCGCAAGTGGATGCGCTCCTTTACTCAAGTTCCCCTTCCAAAAGCTGCTGAACGTTCAGCAAAATTTCTGCTGGGTAGTGATAGTATACCCTCTATCACTAACTCATCGAAATATCGGTCTAGGACCCCATAAAGTATATATATATAATTGATCAGTGATCGATTTTAAGACATTCTAGCGATGTCCGTCTGTCTGTCTGTGGAAAATGCTGTCTGGAAGTTCTCCCGAGAAGTTTGGTATTGCATTTGAGCGATATCGGTTCAGCGGTTCAAAAGTTATGAACGAAATTGTAAGCACACCTCAAAAATTTCAGTACATTCAACATAACCTAAAAATACAAAATGCTTTAATTCCGCTTCTGGTTGACATATGTGAACATAATTGAACACCAAATGGTTTTTAAACAAGTACGAACTTATTTTTTGACAAAAAAAGAAAAAAATCGCGGATTTTTTTTACCAACATTTTTTTTCGCGGAAATTTTTTTTTCAAAAAAAATTTTTTTTTTTTAAGTAATTTCCTTTTAAGTAAAGTTTTTTGCAATAATCTTTTTGAAATTGTGGAGGGTATCACTACATTCGGCAAGGCCGAATTTAACTTTTTTACTTGTTTACCAATAAAATTGTAAATTTACAGTTTTTTGGCGCAATTGAAATTACAAGGAATTCTCGTGAACTAACTAGATTTTTTTGTAAAATTATCTTGGAAATTTGTAAAATTACAAAAAAAAAAATTTTAATTACAAAAAAAAAATGGAAATTTTGATTTGTTAAAAAACAAGGAAAACTGTCAAATATTGGTAAAATGGGATAACGAGACTTTTCCTAGTAATTTGACAAAGTTTTTTTTTGTGTGTATCTCTATTTCACTTTATATATTATAAAACGTTCCTATCTACTTATACTAAATTTTAATGTATATTTGCATAATTTATAAAAATCGCTTATTATAAGTATAAATAATTCTCTTCAGTAATGTATAATTAATGAAAAAATTATCTAATAAAATTTTCTTTAAAATCCTTGAAGGCAAATTTGCTTTGTTTGTATACCCTACACATAATGTTAGTCAAAGAGGTATGTATGAATTTCCATTCCGTTTGTAACATCTCAAAATATCGATCTGAGAATCTATATGATCCTTCAAAGATTTTAAGACAATCTAGCGATGAAAGTTTATCCTACCGTCTGGCTTTCACAATAAAAAAAAACCTTTTATATTTAAAAAATTTTACACACAAAAATTTTTTTTTTATAAAAAAAAAATTTTATTAAAAAAATGTTATACACAAAAAAAAATTTTGTACTCAAATTTTTTTTTTTCATAAAAATGACTAAAAGTAGCTTTATAAGCTAAATTTTTTTTAAGTTCAAAACATTTAAATTACTAAAACCCTAAAAAAAAATTGTTTCTATAAAATAAAAAAAAACTTTTTTACTCAAAATAAAATTTGTTTAATAAAACCTTTATTCATAATACTTAAAGTGTACTTAAAGTAGGTTTATTTGACAAATATTCATGCAATATCAGTCAAATAAACCTACATTAGATTTAATTTACTCATTATGAATAGCCCAGTAAAAGTTTAAAAAAAATATTTTGTCTTTAGAATAATAATAATCACTAAATAAGTTTTTTTGCATTGAAATTTATTTATATTCAATATATTTTCGACATTGTGTAGGGTAGTCAAGGATTCGGCCTAGTCGAATTCAACATTTTTTATTTATTTTTTTTTTAATATAATATAGGCCACAAACCTTTTAATTGCTTTTAGCCTTAGACTAATTAACATTTTTTAAAAGACTATTAACCCGAGTAAAAATAAACATATATAACAATATATAATTTGATACAAACATAACATATCATATAATATTATATATCCCGTAGGATATTTTCTAAATTTTTTAAATGCAATCATATGCAGTTATATATAATTTAATCATAATTCGGATTAAATGGTGTACGGTTGATATAATTATATAAAATTATATGAGGGTCAATACAAAATTTGTTTTTCTGCATAATTTAACATAAAATTATAAAGGGGTTATTCATAATACTTAAAGTGTACTTAAAGTAGGTTTATTTGACAAATATTCATGCAATATCCGTCAAATAAACCATTACATTAGATTTAATTTACTCATTAGTATATAGCTTATTCTGTTCCATACAAAACAATATATGTTTCCGATTAACAAAAAATGTTCTAAGTTTCTTAGGCAAAGTATAAGAAACTTTTTAAAATGTTCCTAAACATTTCCTTGTTAGGGTTATGTATATCACCTATCTGGTTCGAAGCGAACCCAAACATTTTTTTTGGTTTTGAAAATTATATGTTTGGTGAATGTATCGTTGACCTGTGGTGTATCTCAATCCAAACCAAAAAAACACCAGGATTTTATATGTTTTTGTGCAATTAGATCTAATTAGATCCACCAATATATGGCAATGTCTGGTCAAAACTCGGATGAAATCAAATGATATTTTATACAAGTTGATCTTTTTTAATGCAAAAACATCTACCATTATTCGGATCAAATTGTGTATTAATATATAATGTGTCATATATCATTATATATTGCATCACATGAAAATTTTTACTCGGGAAGAATATAATTTAAACAAAAAAAATGCTTTGCTATTATCTTTATCTAGAAACAGAAAACATACAAACATGTAAAATCACACACACTTATATACATTAGGGTGGCACCACATTTTTAAGGTGAAAAAGTGAATACAACTTTGGCCTCACGTTCTTATAGGCCACGAAATTCTTTTAAAATTAAATGCTCTGCAAGTTTAATTGTAACATTCTACACCAAAAAAAACCTTGTCAAATTACTAAAAAAAGTCTCGTAATCTTATTGTACCAATATTTGACCGTTTTCCTTGTTTTTTAACAAAAAATTTTTGATCGGAATTTACATTTTGTATACCCTCCACTCTAGTGATAGAGAGTATATATAAGTTTGTCATTCCGTTCGTAACACCTTGAAATATTGGTCTAGGACCCCATTTTTAGACGATCTAGCGATGTCCGTCCGTTTATCCGTCTGTCTGTTGAAAACAAACTAACTTTTGAAAGGCTTTACGAAGGCTCCTAAAGTTTGGCATATATGTTGGGCATTTACCTGGTCAGGTTGGTATTGCAATCCAGGGAAATCGGTCCAGTGGTTCAAAAGTTATAAGCAAAAGAGTGAATTTCGGCAAGGGTTTTTCACGAATTTACAAGATAAAACACACGGTAACTTTCGAACGGCAATTCTGAGAGTGCTGAAGTATAGCATATCGTCGAACTATATTCAATAAATGCCAACTCGAAAAAGCTTACTGTTCAGGAGAGCTAAATAACTAGTTATTTCGCATATTATTGTAACAAAAAACAATATACCTTCCATAAGATGGTTTAAATATTCTAAATCAGTTTTAGCTATGCCAAAAATTTTATATTTTGCACTTGTTTGCGTATTTTTCAGAGATGGCATTTATTACTATGACAAAAAACAAATATTTTTTTAGAGTTGGCATATTTTGTCGGAAAATAAAAACATTTTTTTTTTTTTTGAAAAATTTTTATAATATACTTATTTTTTTTTTTGTTTTTTGTTATCCTTAGTACAGTAATTGCAAAAACTGAAAAAAAAGTTAAAAATCGTTGCATATTTTTAAAAGCTACTAGCTCCGACCCCCTTTTAATCTCAGGGTTGTCAACTTTGGCGCTCTGTAACTCGCGCTATATTGTAATAGGGTCACTCCAAACTAGATATTTTGAAAGCTTATATCATTGACTTTATTTTCCCCACTCATATTGTTTCAATCTGATAAATAGTTTGAAAGTTACATAAATGTAAGAATTTTTTTTTTGCAAACAGTATTTACCGATGTTTTCAAAATGGCAATATCTCGAGAACCAGTCATTTGATATCAAAATCTTTACAAGATTCGTGTTCAGCATGCCAAATGCAATAAGATATGTGGTCTACTTTTTTTTTTTAAAAAATTTTTGAAAATTTTTTGGAAATTTACAATGGGAGTTGGCATTTATTTTCACCAAAAAAAATATGTTCTTTGAGTTAGCAGAATAACAAAAATGGATGTAAAACGACAACAAATTATTTTTTTGCTCTGAAATTTTTATGACAGATAGGTATTACATAGGGGAGCTATTTGCCATCGGAAACTCATTTCGGTCAAATTTGATTTGGCATATTTTGAATAAAGGTTCACAATATGTATTTTTCGTTCCTCTGGTCCGGTTCGTTTTAAATCCCAGCTAAATCGGTTTAGTGGTTCAAAAGTTATAAGCAAAACACTGAATTTCAGATTGGTTTCACCAAAAATTCTCGTGTTAAAAACCCCGAGTTTTAAGAAAACAAGCTTTAAAAACAATGATTAGCCACAAAATTACTTTACAGAGTGTTTTTGTCACTCAGAAATATTTTAACACAAAAAAAATACACTCAAAAAAAATTTTTACTCAAAAAAAAAACTATTTTTTTTACAAAAATTACAAAAAAAAAGTTTTTACTCAAAATAAAATATTTCTAATCAAAATTGTTAATTTTTTCACATTAAAAAATTTACTATCCTTTAAAAAGGGCATTGTGGAGGGTATTCATAGATTCGGCAAAGTCGAATTTAACTTTTATAATTGTTTGCAATTTTTTTTTTTTATAATTTTACAAATTTCCAGGGTTTTTTTAGAAAAAAAAATCTTGTAAACTCACGAGATTTCATTGTAAGTTTTATTGCGCCAACAAATTTGTAAATTTACAATTTTATTGGTAAAAATCTTGTAAAACTTCGAAAAACCTCGCAATTTTTAACAGGAATTCTCATAAAATAGGGGGAAGCAAAAAAGTTGGTAAAATCATGAAAACTCCTTGTAATTTTTATGGCGTCAAAAAATTTGTAAATTTACAATTTTATTGGTAAAAAGCTTGTAAAATTACAAAATCATTGGTAAAACGCTTGTAAAATTACAAGGAATTCTTGTCAAATAGGAGGTAGCAAAACAAAAAGTTACAAACTTTTCTTGTCGTTTTACGTTTTTTTTTTTTAGTGTACTACATACCGGGCAGATACAGGTTTCAATAACCTAAAAATTTTAAAACCGTGGTTTCGGTTTTCTAAAATTCCAGAACTTATTGGTTTAGATTTTACTAAATTATAAAATTTTATACAAATAAACATACAAACTCCAAAATACAATTCTTAAGCATTCTCAAGAAAATGGCGCCAAGGCAAGTACCGACTCTGACACTCAAAGCGGAAACACAAAAACCCCCGTCAATAAAGGACAGTCCGGCCAATGTTACGGCAGCAGCCAAAACATTGAATTTTGTTTAGCCTACTTATTTTTAACTCTGTTTTTAAAGTGGGTGGCATTTTTCCCCACAAAAAGTAGTTTTGTCCAATGTTCTTAACAAAATTCTAATTTTGAAATAATGGTGCCACCCTAATACGCAAACAAACACTATTATATAAAAAACACACATTAAATTATTTTATCGTCAGGTTCTTTTAAGTGGTTGTAGAATAATGTAAAACTAAATTTTTTAATTCAATGTGTATGAACCATATAGTTTTTGAAATTAAAAAAATTCCGTAGGGTGGTCCGATTTGGCCCCTCTCGGAACTTACCCAGTGACCTTAAGACATATTCTTGTCAAATTTCATAAGTCTTTTATTTTGGACTGTATCGTGTCCTCCACAGACGGATGCCTTAGAATCGATCACTGATCAATAATATATGTACATAATGGGGTCTCCGACCGATATTTCGATGCGTGTGTAAAGCATCGTGAGGGTATTTATAAGTTTTTCATTCCATTTGTAACTCATCGAAATATCGGTCTGGAACCTCATAAAGTATAGATATTATTGATCAGTGACCGATTGTAAGACACTCTAGCGATGTCTGTCTGTCCGTCTATCTGTTGGTGGCAATTGCGATCATGGCCAAAATATTACACGGATGTTACTAAAACTCTATATATTTACTTGTTTCTCCGAGAAGTTTGGTATTGCATTTGAGCGATATCGGTTCAGCGGTACAAAAGTTATAAACGAAAATGTAAAGGCACCTCGAAAATGTTGGTACATTCAACATAGCCTAAAAATTCAAATTGCTTTAATTCGGCTGCTAGTTGACATATGTGAACAGAAGTCAACACTGAAGGTATTTAAACAAGCACGAACATATTTTTAACAAAATAAAAAAATCGCGGATTTTTTTTTACCAAAATATTTTTAAAATTTTTTTTTTTTTTTTCTAAAAGTAATTTCTTCTTTAAATAAAGTTTTTTTCAACAATCTTTTTTAAATTGTGGAGTGTATTAATACATTCGGCAAGGTCGAATTTAACTTGTTTACTTGTTTTATTTCACTTATCCCAAACGCCTTTGAAAAAACTTTAGTGGGCCATAAAAAACTGTAAGTAAGTGTTATTATTAGTGTACTTTAATATGTTTCAAGCCAAATATATTATGTCAACTCAAATTTGTTGAACAGTGTTAGTGATTAGTGATCGATTCTACGACATTCTAGCGAAGTCCGTCTGTCTATTGAAATGGTGTCCACGGCTAAAATATTCCACTGATATGACTGTAACTTAACGTATAAACTTATTGTTGCTTCGAGAAGTTTAGTATTTCATTTGACCGATATTGGTTTAGCGGTTCTAAAGTTATAAACGAAAATGTAAGGTCACCTCGAAAATTTTAGTACATTCTACATAATCTAAAAATACAAAATGTTTCAAAAAGAAGTGGATACAAAAACAAATTTAAACAAGTAAAATCTTTTGTTTACCAGAACATTTTTTCGTGGAGTTCAAATATTCACAAAAAAAAAAATTCCACCGAAATTTTTTTCCAAAATATTATATTTTTTTTTTCCAAATTAATTTCTTTTACCATTATTTTAACCCACAAATTTTCTTTCGCGGAATGATTTTTCACCAAAAAATTTTTCCGCCAAAATTTTTTCAAAGAAAGCTCATTGCAATAATCTTTTTTACATTGTGGAGAGTATCTTTACATTCAGCAAGACCGAATTTTAACTTTTTTACTTGTTTTTACTAATATTCTGCTGTTAAGTTTATTTCGAGCAACATATTTTTTTCTACTTTTTAATGAGTGTAACTAGTGTAGTCATAGTCATAAATGTGTTAAACCATTTGGTAGTCTTTCATCATAAACTATTCTAATACACACACATATACGAATACATATAATAAGCCTTTTCAAACTTTAATGTAGTTTAAAGCCTTCTACTTTTGTGGGTGTGAACATTTAACCGCACACATACATTCACATGTTTAAACAATAGCGTTACCATACAAGTCTTATGCTAATGAAGCACAATTTCCACTGAAAGTTCATTAAAAATACAGTGTGTGTGTATGCGTATATGCATTAGAATGGAACTAAATCGGAGAATTTTTCTAGGTTAGGTTTAGGTTGGATGGGCGTCCGCCAATTTGGCGAATTCACTCGGAGGCCATAAGGCCCATTGTGATTCCCCTAAAGTTGTCTCCCTACTCCCCTCTGATATACAAAATTCTACCTCTCAAACCACCCCGATACTCTAAGGTATTCTGCTAGAGATGTCAATGGGACACTGTTTAGGCAATCTAGGTTATCAAAACATCGTTGCCCCAAATACTTAAGACGACGTTTCATCAGACCCGGAAATTCACACAACAAGTGCTTCACTGACTCCTCCTCCACCTCTCCACAACTTCTACAAAAGTCCCTGTCAGAAATTCCCATACGAACGGCCATTTGGCCGATTATACAGTGTCCTGTCAGTACTCCTACTAATAGGCTAACCGTCCGTTTGCCAAAGGTAAGAAGACTTTCTGTCCTCTTAGGATTTGGCAGTGGCCACATGGTTCACGATATCCTGCACGTGGTCAGCGATATCCACCTATCCCTCATCCTAGTCTCTGATATCCTATCAATTTCGTTCATCAAATCCACTATAGGAACCGAGATATCAGGTTCGACACGTTCCCCCACCGACTCAGAGCCATTTCTTGCACATTCATCAGCAAATTCGTTACCATCGACCCCACTATGTCCAGGGAGGGACCCAGATTAGCTTGACTGTGTGCTGACTGATTCGATGAAGGGATTGTATACAATTACTAACAATTCTAGATTTTACAGTGTTTGATCCTTCTGAGCTGCAAGACTGTCCACAAAAATGTTGCTGGCGCAAGGACTTAGGTCCTTTGTCATAATCATCAGCGCGGCTTTGTCAATTGCAAAAACCTCGGCCTGGAAAACACTACACTTGTCCGGCAGCCTTACTGAGGCCCTGATTTCGAGGAATTCAGAGTATACCCCCGAACCTGTACCCATCTCCATCATCGTGAAAATTGAGATCGCATTCCCCGTTATAACAGATTTTTCCGCTCAGTCTTCCCTAGTTGGTATTTGCACTTCGAAGTTCCTATTAAAGTTCGTCTGCGGTGAGATATAGTCGGTTTTTTGTTCTAATTCCGTCCCGCCCACCGTACTTAATATGGTCGAGTGTCTTAAGAGCGTTGCTTAAGCATTAGTGACTCTCTTAACCTAAGAGCCGATTTTAATGCTGTGCTCTTGATGTAGATATCTACGGGCTGAATGTTTAGTATCACTTCCAGACCGGCCTGGGGTGCTGATCTAATAGCACCAGTGATACCCACGCACGCCAGTCGCTGTACCTTCTGTAGGTTGCAGAGATATGATTTCTTATCCGCTGCTTTCCACCACACAAGGGCTCGATAGGTAAGTATTGGTCTAATTATCGCACCATACATCCAGAATTTTTCTAAATTGAAAAACATTCTAAGATCTGAGGCCATAGGACCCATTGTGATTTTCTTAATTGTTTACAAAGATCTACTTTTTAAACCACCCGATTCCCTCTTATATCCTGCTAGAGAAGTCAATGTGACATTTTAAAAACAAATGCTTCACTGACTCCTTCTCCTGCAACTCTCCACAACTCCTATAGTAGTGCCTGTCGGAGATTCCCATACGAACGGCGATTTGGCCGACTAAACAATGTGCTGTCAGTACCCCCACCAACGGACTAACGGTCTGTTTATCAAAAGTAAGAAGACTTTCTTTCCTCTTAGGACTTGCCAGAGGCTACAGGGTTCGTGATATCATGCACGTAGTTAGTTATGTCTCTCTATCCTTCACCCTATTCCTTGATATGTTGTGAATTTCGTTCATTAACCCGGAAATCCCTGGATTTTCAGGATTAAGCAAATCCCGAATCTCGGAATTTCTGATTTTCAATCCCGGGATTTTCGGGATCCCGATTTTTTAAATATTTTTTTATATTTTTTTTAATAATTTTGAAATTTGTAATACAAAATACTCTCATCACTTAGGGAGTCTTGGATGAGAGGCATTTTTGGAAGTGAAAACTCAATAAATTTTTACACAGATGGATTGATGCTTTACGAACAACTGAGCTTTGATATTGTAGATTTTGAATTTCGGTAGAGATTCAAAAATGTGTCGTCAAATGACTTTCGCCCAAATTTCATAGATGAGGAGCAGTTGGAAACTAAAGAACACTTTATTTACCATATCCCGGACTTTCTGATCAGAGACTTGCTTCACTTCACAAAATCTGAGAATTGTTTTCTATACGGAGAATTATCTCTGAGAATTTCTTTATAGAAAAAATATTTGTTTTACAACTTTCCACTTCTCAGGTCCACCCTATTGTACAGTCAGGCTTTTCGTTCTTACATTTTAAAGTATCATAATGTTTTTTTAAAGTTGCTGCAACTAGGTTTTCATGTTTGCAAAAGTGCATAAACTGTTATTTAATACGTTTTGTTAACATTAAAACTAGGACGTTCATAAATGAAAACAATGTAGGGGAGTAAGAAAAAATCGATTGATTTAATATATGCAAGAAGTGCTTTAAGGATTATAACTGCATAAAGAGAACCCCATCTTAAAGCATTCATTGTTTGCTAAAAATGTCCGTATACACTTTTGTAAACATTTAATTTTTTATTTTAAAAATTCATTTGAATGTCTCTAAAAAACCATCCCAAAAATTTTGAGTAACCTTGAAAAGTTAAGATAGTTATTTTTGGAAAATTTATTGCTAAAAAATAGTGATAGGAACCATTTATTATGAAACTGAGTTAAGTCCATTTAAAAAACAAATAAAAAAATTTTGAGAAAAAAAATTCCGCGGAATTTTTTGGTGAAAACAATACGTGAAAAAATCTTTGGTGTACAAAAAGTGGTGAAAGGAAATAATTTTGTAAGTGGACTTACAACATTTTAACTTTATAAAAAACTCTTATTACACAGTGATACAAAATCGAACTTTCGGAATCGGAATGGGATGAAACTAAAAGCAAATGAAATTTGACGTTTTCCATAACAAAACCCTCAAAGCCTTTTTTTTAGGTCAGAGCTAGATTTTATTTTACACGCATTTAAAGTTGGTGATTTTAAAGCATTTAAAGTTTTCGTGTACTAAACATGTCCTACTTTAAAGGCCCCTGGTTGTGCCCTTATTGAACATGTAGGGTCCAGTTTCCAAACATAAGCTCAAATTTACTTCAGCTATGACTGGTATGAATTTTGATGCAATCGGTCCAGTACCTATTTACTGAATAGCCAAATTATTAAAATAAACCACTGTACACCGTTGCGTATGATTGTTATTTAAAGGCAATTATTAATATAAATCACTGGACACCGTTGCGTATGATTGTTATTTTAAGGCAATTACAATATTAATCATTCGCCTCTAATACAATTTTCAAGCATTTATTATTATAATTATAATAAAAGTGCACTAACTTTAAATGCGTGTAAAAAAAAATCTAGCTCTGAACTGGAAAAAAGCCTTGAGGGGTTTGTTATGGAATATGCCAACTTTCATTTGCTTTTGGTTTCATCCCATTCCGATTTTGGGTGTTGCACAGTATTATTAGTAAATCTTTGCTTATTGCTTTTGCTAGGATAGTGCGATCAATACTAACATTTTACAGAACCTAACATAACAAAAGTTAAATTAAAAACATGCTATGTCGACTTAGCATGTTTGAGAATAAAACCGTCAATATGTTCCCATACAAATAATTTAAATTAAAATATTTTTTGCATACATACATATATATTATTTCTCAAATTTCAATCTTAAGTTTATTAGAACAAAAATAAAATAAAACTATTTTTAAAATATGTTTGTATTGAGGGAATTTGATTCCTCAAGTGATTTTTGATTGCTTTTCATTCTTATATTATTCTCATTGCATGCATGTTTTATATAAAAACGAAAACATTACACAAACTACAGTTGTTAACATGAACAATTTTATTTATTTTGGTCTTTATAAAACATACAAAAGTACTTAACTTATGCATTTGCTTGTGTGTGTTTACTAGAGTAAAGCGATTTTTCGTAATTTTCGATTTCGCTTAGCGTCGAAGTCGCAAAAGTTGCCTTTTAGGTTCCATATTAATACACAAAAAATATTAAATCTGTGGGACAATGTCTTTGGGTTCCTTTTTTGACTAAAAAAAATATTTTTTTTGCTGAAAATAAACATATTAGAGATGGGCGCGTGAGTGATTTTTGACTCACACTCACTCACGCTCACGACAGGAATTTTTCAATCACGCACACTCACTCACGACCATATTTTTTCTACTCACACTCACTCACAATCACGTGAGTAAATTTAATACAACTCACACTCACGTGCACTCACGTAAGCTTCACTCACACTCACGTTGACTCACACTCACGAAACTCTTATTTAAAAAAAAAAATTTAAAAAACTAAAATTTCAAAAATCTTTAAAATTTTTTAGCAAAATTTAAAGTTCAGCAAAATTTTACATTTCTTTTTGCTTTTTTAAGCCAAATTTTACAATTTTTTATTGCTTTTTTTGGTACGAAGGGTAATATGAAGAGCAAATAAATCACGCAAACTCACGCAAAAAATCGACTCACGCACAATCACTCACGCAAAAATCTTACTCACGCACACTCACTAACGCAATTTTTTCCCCACTCACAATCACGTCAGTAAAATTGAATTCAGTCACACTCACGCGTGATCACGAGTGAATCACGTGAATCACGCTCTAATGTGCTCATGTGCCCATCTCTAAAACATATCTCCTTAGATATAAGAGTTTGAGCAAAATAGAAAAAATCTCGGGATCATCATCAAAATTTTAAAATTTTTCTTAAAAACATGATTTACAATTATCTTCTTAAATATAAGAGTTAGAGCAAAATCGATGAAATCTCCCGTCAAAAATTTAATAACCTATTTTGTATGAAATTCTTCTAAAAATCTTTATTTGTCATTATCATTAATTATTATCTTAAACATAAAATTAAGAGCAAAATAAACTAAATCTGAGAATCACCATGGAAAATTTTAAAAATATATTTTTGTATGAAATTTTCTTAAAATCTTTATTTGCCATTATCTTCTTAAATATAAGAGTAAGATCAAAATAGACAAAATCTGGGGATCACCATCAAAAATTTAAAAATCTAATTTTACATTAAATTTTTCTAGAAATCGTTTTTGTTTGCAATTATCTTCTTAAATAAAAGAGTTAGAGCTAAATAGACAAAATCTGATTCTAAAAATCTTTATTTGCAATTATCTTCTAAAATAAATAAACTAACAAGATTTAAGAATCACCAATAAAAAAATTCAAAAATCAATTTTTGTTGGAAATTTTTCTTTAAAATCATCTTTTGTTATTATTTTCTTAAACATAAGTGTTAGAGCAAAAAAGACGAAATCTGGGGATCACCAACAAAATTTTTTTAAAAAATTTAAATATTTTTGTATGAAATTTTTCTTAAAATCTTAACTTGCAAATCTTTTATAAGATCCATTTTCGTATGAAATTTTTCTAAAAATCTTTATTTGCAATTATCTCCATTAATAAAAGAGTTACAGCAAAATGGGCAAATTCTAGGACTCACCATCATTAATTTTAAAACTTGATTTTTTAAATTTTTTTTTAAACATTATTTGTCAATTTCTCTTTAAATATAAGAGTAAGAACAAAACAGACGAAATCTGGGGATCACCATCAAAAATTTTAAAATAAATTTTTATATTAAATTTTCCTGAATTTTCCTTTTTTTGCAATTATCTTCTTAAATAAAATAGTTAGAGCTAAATAGACAAAATCTGATTTTAAAAATCTTTATTTGCAATTATCTGATAAAAAAACTAACAAGATCTGGGAATCACCATAAAAAAATTCAAAAATTCATTTTTGTTTGAAATTTTTCTTTAAAATCATCTGTTGGGATTATCTTCTGTTGGGATTATCTTCTTAGAGCAAAAAAGACGAAATCTGGGGATCACCAAAAAAAATTTTTTTTTTAAATATAAATATCTTTACTTGCAAATCTTTTATAAGATCCATTTTCGTATGAAATTTTTCTAAAAATCTTTATTTGCAATTATCTCCATTAATTAAAGAGTTACAGCAGAATGGGCAAAATCTAGGACTCACCATCATTAATTTTAAAACTCGGTTTTTTGAAATTTTTCTTAAAACATTATTTGTCATTATCTCTTTAAATATAAGAGTAAGAACAAAACAGACGAAATCTGGGGATCACCATTAAAAATTTATATAAAGTTTTTCTAAAAATCTTTATTTGCCATTATCTCTTTATATATAAAAGTTAAAGCTAAATAAACGATATTTAAAGATCACCATCAAAAATTTTAAAAATATATTTTTTTGTATGAAATTTTTTTAAAAATCTTTATTTGCCATTATCTCCTTTAATATAAAACTTAGGCAAAATAGACGAAATCTGAGGATAACCATCAAAAATTTTAAAAATCTATTTTTGTATGAAATTTTTCTTTATTTGCAATTATTTTCTTAAATAAAAGAGTAAGTTCAAAATCGTCAAAAAAGGAATCAAAAATTTTTAAAAATCTATTTTTGTATGAAAATTTTGTATAAATCTTCATTTAAAGACTAATTGTCAAAGCAAAATTTACTATTGCAATTATCTCCTTACATAAAAAAGATTAAACCAAACGAAATCCACCAAAAATAGAAATCACCACCAAAAATTAAAAAAAAAATGTTTTATAAAATATTTCTTAAAATATTTATTTAATAGGCCTGAGAGCATAATAGTCAATTTGCAATTATCTCCTAAAATAAAAGAGTAAGACCAAACGAAATCTGGGGATCACCATAAAAAATTTCAAAAAATCTGAATATTTTGTATGAAATTTTTCTTTCTTTGCAATAATGTATCTCCTTAAATAAAAGAAGTATGAGAAAAATAAAAGAAATTTTAGGAACACCGTCAAAAATTTCAAAAACCTTTTTCTAAATAAGAGTTAGAACAAAATAGATAAAATCTAGGGATCACCATTAAAATTTTAAAAATCTATTTTTGTAAAAGAAAAATTAACGAAATTTTAGGAACACCGTAAAAAAGTGCAAAACCCTTTTTCTTAATAAGAGTTAGAACAAAATAGACACAATCTGGGGATCACCATAAAAAATTTAAAAAATCTATTTTTGTATGAAATTTGTCTTAAAATCTTTATTTGGCAAAAATCCATTTTTGTATGAAATTTTTTTAAAAATCTTTATTTGCCATTATCTCCTTAAAGATTTTTTTTTTTATTATTTATTAGAGGAAAATAGACAAAATCTGAGGATCACCATCAAAAACTTCAAAAAGTTTCTAAAAATCTTTTTTTGCATTCATAACCTTAAATAAAATAGTAGGAGTAACATTAAAGAAATCTTGATATCACTATCAAAAATTTTAAATATCTGTTTTTGTAAAAAAAACTGTTTTTGTACTAAAATTTTTTAGTCATGTAGATTTTTTACAAATTAAGAAAAAAAATTGAATAATGTTTATTTGGCATCCACTTAGATTTGGCAAACTAAACATTTTCCGTCCACTCTAATACAAATATTTACATACATATCTGTAAATATTAATATAGTTTTTCTTGTATTACCATCTATATTATATCAATTTATTTTCGTTGCGGATTTTAAAACAAACAAAAACTCAATTGAAGAAATAATGAAATAAAACAAATCTTATTTAAAATCTTGAAAAAATATAATTTAAAGAATAATTCAAATAAAAAAAACATTTATAGATTTTTTAATTTGCATTAAACTTGTACGTCCGTAGTATTAATATGAAAATCATTACCCGAAATTAAAATTTGCGTTGGATTTAAATCTGCCGTATTTTACTTAACTTATGTTTTGGCGATAAACGATAAACCACCTGGCCCTTCCGGCTGCTTGTTTTCATATTTGAACAAATTTAAATATCGAATTGTATCTAAGCTAGTTAAAAAAAGAGAAAAAAATCGCGGAGTTTTTTCACAAAATTTTTTTTGCGGAATTTTTTTTCTCAAAAGTGTGGAGGCATTCTGCAAAGGCGAATTTTACCTTTTTACTTGTTTATTTTCATCTTGTTTAACACTTACGTGTGCGTATGATTAATATTAAAATTTTAATTCAAAATTTAAATATTACTCATACGTCACAGTACACTTCTCCCTTCGGATATATCAAAGTACTTAAAATTTATATCATAAAATTAATAAAAAGAAAACTTTATAAGGATGTTCTCAAAAAATAGCGATTTTCTCTTCTTTGATAATTTTTTTATTTGACGATTTTAAAGCATTTTCACAATTTAAATAATTTTAAAGTTTTAAATTCGTAAGTGTTCACAAAATGTGACCCTCCGAAAACTCACGACCCAACATCATTAACACTCTCACTTGTTTTTTAGTATAACGGCGAAAGTAAACTAATATTTTTTAAGCACTTACCACTTCAAAAGTTGTCATAAATTTGAAACTCACCTGCAAAGAGATAAAAAAATATAACGAATTTAGTATTGTACCAATAAAAAACGGTTAAATTCGGTTTGGTCGACGATATGAATTCCCTTCATTCACAGGAAATAATGTGGTTTTGTGAGAATTTATCTGAGAAATTATTTATATAAAAAAATATCTCAGAATCTGAGAATTTTCCTACATGAAAAATGTGCCAGAATCTGACATACAGTGGGCGACAATACATTGGAAACTTTTTTATAGTAGATGAAATTTGTTAAAGGCAAAGTTAACAATACTAAACGTTATAATTATCAAACAAATATTATAAAAACATGTTATGTAGGTAATTTATCAAACTTTAATTTAAGCTTAATAGCGTCCAGATTGGGAAAATAATGAATGTGTTACGAAGGTCGATGTGGAAAATGAAAAAATTTATAGACATTTTTCAGAACATTTTTAAAAAATATTTCCGAGTCGATTTTTTCCAAGTTAAAACATTAGAAATTTAAAAAAAGGTCCAATGGTTTTTTGGTACAGTAGCAAAAATCCACATTTTTTGACCTCCAATTCTTTTGACCACCAATTTGTTGTTAACAAAGAGAAATTAAAATTATCTTAATATATCCTTAGCATATACTTAAGTGTACTAAAATTAATAAACAATAACATCTTTTCTTTGTTTATAAAAAATTGGTGGTCAAAAGAATTGGAGGTAAAAAAATGTGGATTTTTGCTACTGTACTTAAAAAATTCCACTGTTTGTTTGGGTTGTTGAAAAAATTATTTGATCACTGAATAAAAACTATTGGACTTTTTTTTTAATTTCTAATGTTTTAACTTGGAAAAAATCGACTAGCAAATATTTTTTAAAAATGTTCTGAAAAATATCTATAAATTTTTTCATTTTCCGCATCGACCCTCGTAACACATTCATTATTTTCCCAATCTGGACGCTATTAAGCTTAAATTAAAGCTTGATAAATTACCTACATATCAGTTTTTTATAATACTTGTTTGATAATTATAATGTTTAGTATTGTTAACTTTGTCTTTAACAAATTTCATCTACTATAAAAAAGTTTCCAATGTATTGTCGCCCACTGTATATTTTTTTTTAAATAACTCTGTGAAAAAACCATGGTTGCGGTGGGAATTTTTGATTTTATTAAAAGTATATCAGAATCTGAGAATTTGTCATAAAAACCGGCGGAGGTGCCGAGAATTCCATTTGCCACCAAACCACCATTTTACTCTATATTTAATTTTCCTTTAGGGAATCTTTTTGAAAAATGTCGTATTAATTTAATGACTTTCAATTTTTGACAAGCTAAATTTTCATAAACTTTACCACCTGCTGAGGATGCCTATAATAATAATGAAAAAAAAACAATGGAAAAACTGTGAATACAAATGATTACAAGGAAAAAAAACAAATTTTTTGCCTTTTTCACCTCTGCTTTGCAACACCAATTGTTGTTTCATAACCTCTTTAAATTCTTATTAAAATACTAAACATAAATTTGATTAAAATTGCTATAAAATTGTTTATATACATAAATATATATAAAGGCTAATTAATGGTAAATAATAACTGGGGGAAAAATACAATAGTATAAAAGTGTTGGAGTATCATTAATTATGCAATTTATAAACAATTGTTTAACAAAGTTAATTGTATAATTTTGATAAAAAATTTTATGGAACAGATTGTTAGGAGTAAAATTTTCTTTATTATATAAAAAAAATACAACGTAAAAAAGATTATTGAAAACAAATTTTGAAAAAAATATTTGTGAAAAAAAAACTTTTTTGAAAAAATTCTCAGATTCTAAGAAATTTTTTTAAGACATTTTTTGTACAGAAAAATTTTTAGAATCTAAGACATTTTGCCCATAGAAAATTTCTTAAAATCTAAGACATTTTTCGTAAAGAAAAATTTTCAGAATCTGAAACGTTTTTGGTGTAAAAAATTCTCAGATTGTGAAAAACTTTTCGTGAATGAAAAAATCCAAGATTCTGAGAAATTTTTTAAGACATTTTTCGAATAGAAAAATTCTTAGAATCTGAAACATTTTAAGTATAAAAAATTTCTTAGAATCTGAGACATTTTTCGTAAAGAAAAGTTTTCAGAATCTGAAACATTTTTCGTGTAAAAAATTTTTAGGTTGTGTATAAAAAAATTTTAAGTTTCTGAGAAATTTTTTGTATAGAAAAATTTTCAGATTCTGTAAAATTTTTCATATAAAAAAAAAAATCTTATAAAAAAATTTTAGACTCTAAAAATTTTTATTACAAAAAATTTTTCAGATTCTGAAGAATTTAAAAAAAAATCTCAAATTTTCCCAAAGAAAAATTTCTCATATTCTAAGATATTTTCCATTTTATAACTTTTTTGCCATTGAAAAGACTGGCTTTTTTTAAAAAACGACAACAAGTATTTTTTAATCATTTCTTTTCAATCAAGAAGAGTGTCATTGTCATAAACTATAAAATAAAAGGCTCAAAAACAAAATTGTCTTCTTTTTTATGTCATGTTTATGATGATAATGATAATGATCATCAGCTACAAAACAAAAAAAGACTCATCAACAAACACCATCATTATTAACAACATTAAACAGGAAATGAATAAAGAACGGAAGTCGCTTGCCTCCTTTTAACAAACAACAATTCCCGGCTGTGTTTATAGATGTGTAGGTTTGTAATGTGTTTTTTCATATTAAAATATATTGTACATACAAAATGTAAACCACAATTACCATGAAAGAGGTCGGAAAAAATCAAAGAATATTTCCAGAATCCAGAACTAGAACATTTTTGGTCAAATTTTTAATTTGACTTATTTTATATAGACAATTTCTGTCAAATTTTATTTGACTTATTTTCTATAGAAAATTTTGTGTCAAATCTGATTTGACTTATTTTCTATAGAAAGTTTTTTGATTTTAGTTATTTTCTATAGAATTTTTTTTTCAAATCTGATTTGACTTATTTTCTATAAAAAAAAATATCAAATCTGATTTGACTTTTTTTATAGAAAGTTTTTGTCAAATCTGATTTGACTTATTTTCTATAGAAAATTTTTTGTCAAATCTGATTTAACTTATTTTCTATAGAAAATTTTTGTAAAATCTGATTTGACTTATTTTCTATAGAAAATTTTTGTCAAATCTGATTTGACTTATTTTCTATCGAACATTTTTTGTCAATTTTGATTTTACTTACATATTTTCTATAGAAAATTTTTGGTTAAATAATTTATTTTTTATAGAAAATTTTGGTCAAATTTTATTTTACTTTTTTCTATAGAAAATTTTTGGTCAAATTTTATTTTACTTTTTGCTATAGAAAATGGCATATTTTTTATAGAAAAGTTTGGTAAAATTTTATTTTACATTTGTTCTAAAGATTTTTTTAGGTCAAATTTTATTTTACTTTTTTTATAGAAAATTTTTGGGCAAATTTTATTTGACTTATTTTCTATAGAAATTTTTTGGTCAAATTTTATTTGACTTATTTTCTATAGAAAATTGTTGATCAAATTTTATTTGACTATTTTTCTATAAAAAACTGTTGGTCAAATTTTATTTGACTTATTTTCTATAGAAAAATATTGGTCAAATTTTATTTGACTTATTTTTTATAGAAAATTTTTGGTCAAATTTTATTTGACTTATTTTCTATAGAAAATTTTTTGTCAAATCTGATTTGACTTATTTTTTATTGAAAATTTTTTGTCAAATTTGAGTGATTTTTTTTCTATAAACAATGTTGGTCAAATTTAATTTTACTTTTTTTTATAGAAAATGTTTGGTCAAATTTTATTTGACTTATTTTCTATAGAAAATCTTTGGACAATTTTTTTTGTTTTATTTTTTATAGAAAACTGTTGTTCAAATTTTTTTTTTACTTATTTTCTGTAAAAAATATTTGGTCAAATTTAATTTGATTTTTTTCTAAAAAAATTGTTGGTCAAATCTTATTTGACCTATTTTCTATAGAAAATTTTTTGTCAAATCTGATTTGACTTATTTTCTATAGAACATTTTTTGTCAAATCTGATTTGACTTATTTTTTATAAAAAAAGTTTTTGTCGAATCTGATATGACTTATTTGCTTAAACTCACTTTTTGTCAAATCTGATTTGACTTAATTTCTATAAAAAAAAATTTTCAATTCTGATTTGAATTATTTTCTATAGAAAATTTTTTGACAAATCTGATTTGACTTATTTTCTATAAAAAAATTTTTGGTCAAATTCTATAGAAAATTTTTGGTAAAATATTATTTCACTTACTTTCACTTTTCTATAGATTTTTTTTGTCAAATCTGATTTGACTTATTTTCTATAGAAACCTTTTTTATCAAATCTAATTTGACTTATTTTCTATAGAATTTTTTTTATCAAATTTAATTTGACTTATTTTTTATAGAAATAGTTTTCGTTAAATCTGATTTGACTTATTTTTTTGTCAATTCTGATTTGACTTATTTTCTATAAAAAATTTTGGTCAAACTTTATTTTACTCTTTTTCTATTCAAAATTTTCGGTCAAATTTTATTTGACTTATTTTTTATAGAAAATTGTTTGTCAAATCTGATTTCACTTATTTTCTAAAAAAATTGTTTGTCAAATCTGATTTCGCTTATTTTCTATAGATTTTTTTTTTTGTCAAATCTGATTTGACTTATTTTCTATAGGAAATTTTTTGTCAAATCTGATTTGACTTATTTTCAAAGAAAATTTTTTATCAAATCTGACTTAACTTATTTTCTATAGATTTTTTTTTTAAATCTGATTTGACTTATTTTCTATAGAAAATTTTTTGTCAAATCTGATTTGACTTATTTTCCATAGAAAATGTTTATCAAATTTTATTTGGCTTATTTTCTAAAGAAAATTTTTGGTAACATTTTATTTGACTTATTTTCTATAGAAAATTTTTGGTCAAATTTTATTTGACTTTTTTCGTTAGAAAATTGTTGGTCAAATTTTATTTGACTTTTTTTTTATAGATAATTTTAAGTCAAATTTTATTAGATTTATTTTGTATAGAATATTTTTGGTCAAATTTATTAGTCTAATTTTCTATAGAAATTTTTTGACAAAACTTTACTTTTTTTTCTATAGAAATTTTTTTTTTTCAAATCTGATTTGACTTATTTTCTATAGAAACTTTTTTGTCAAATCTGATTTGACTTGTTTTTTATAGAAAATTTTTAGTCAAATCTGATTTGACTTATTTTCTTTAGAGATTTTTATCAAATCTGATTTGACTTATTTTCTATAGAAAACTTTTGGTCAAATCTAATTTGACTTATTTCCTATAGAAAATTTTTTGTCAAATCTAATTTGACTTATTTTCTATAGAAATTTTTTTGTCAAATTTGATTTGACTTATATTCTATAGAAAAAATTTTGTTAAACCTTATTTTTAATTTGACTTTATTTTTTTGTCAAATCTGATTTGACTTATTTTCTATAGAAAACTTTTTGTGAAATCTGATTTGACTTATTTTCTTTTTGTCAAATCTGATTTGACTTATTTTCTATAGAAAATTTTTTGTCAAATCAGATTTGACTTATTTTTTTTAGAAAATTTTTTGTTAAATCATGTTTGACTTATTTTCTTTAGAACATTTTTTGTCAAATCAGATTGACTTATTTTCTAAAGAATATTTTTGTCTAATCTTATTTGATTTATTATCTATAAAAAAATTTTTGTTAAATCTGCTTTGACTTATTTTCTACAGAAATTTATTTGTCAATTCTGAGTTGAATTATTTTCTATAAAAAATTTTTGATCAAATTTAAATGACTTATTTTCTATAAACAATTTTGGTCAAACTTTATTTTTCTCTTTTTCTATACAAAATTTTCGGTCAAATTTTATTTGACTTATTTTCTATAGAAAATTTTTTGTCAAATCTGATTTGAATAATTTTCTATTGAAATTTTTTTTTGTGAAATCTGATTTGACTTATTTTCTACAGAAAATTTTTTGTCAAATCTGATTTGACTTATTTACTATAGAAATTTTTTTTTCAAAGCTGATATGATTTATTTTCTATAGAAAAGTTTTTGTCAAAAGTTATTTTACTTAATTTCTATAAAAAAAATTTTGGTCAAAGTTATTTCACATATTTTCCATAAAAAAATGTTTGTCAAATTTTATTTGACTTATTTTTTATAGAAAATTTTTTGTCAAATCAGATTTGACTTATTTTCTAAAGAACATTTTTGCTCAAATTTTGTTTGACTTATTTTCTATAGAAAATTTTTAGTGAAATTTTTTTGACTTACTTTCTATAGAACAATTTTGGCCACATTTTATTTCACTTATTTACTATAGAAAATTGTTTGTCAAATTTCAGTTGACTTATTTTCTATAGAAATTTTTTTTTTAATCTGTTTTGACTAATTTTCTATGAAAAAATTTTGCCAAATCTGATTTGACTTATTTTCTATAGAAAATTGTTTGTCAAATTTTATTTGACTTATTATTTTGGTCAAATTTACAAGATTTTTTGTTTGTTTTTTTTCTTTCCAGCCTCCTCTAATGTTTTTACGACACTCGAAAATTTTCATGTTGTATGTATTGTTATAAAAGGCGTGTATATTGGTTGATGTACACAAAAAAAAACAAACAAAAAACACCACTAATGATGACAAAAACCTCTACAATATCACCAGCAACAAAAAAATAAAATACATTTATTACCAAGTGCATTCTATATTTGTAATTTCAGTTACGTTTTTTTTCTCGTTCAGCGAGTAAAGTTAACAAAGCTATATTTATACAATAAAACACAATTTAAAAGGGTGTTTTTTTAAAGATTTTTTTATAGTCGAAAATAAAAAACTGTAAACATACACTTGTTTTCGATTTTTGTTGTATACAAATTGGTTTATCATGATAATAAAATTTTCACATCAAAAATTGTGAAAAACAAATTGTCTACAGGTTATTAAAACTTTAATTTTTTTTGTGGTTGCTTTAAAATCTACATATTTAAATTATATTTATGTAGAATTAAGTTTTAAATGTTGTTAAATTAAAAATTGAAAAGTCCAACAATGCGTATACTTAATATTTTATTATAATAACACTCATACGCACTGATGTCTTACAAACTTAAGTAATGAGACCAGAGACGCTCTTAAGTGGATTTGACAAAAAAAATTCTATAGAATATAAGTCAAATCAGATTTGACAAAAAATTTTCTATAGAAAATAAGTCAAATCAGATTTGACAAAAAATTTTCTATAGAAAATAAGTCAAATCAGATTTGACAAAAAATTTTCTGTAGAAAATAAGTCAAATAAAATATGACAAAAAATTTTCTATAGAAAATAAGTCAAATAAAATTTGACAAAAAATTTTCCATAGAAAATAAGTCAAATCAAATTTGACAAAAAAAATTATAAAAGAAATAAGTCAATTCCAATCTGACCAAAAAAAAGGTCTAGCCTAATATGTTTATGTAAATACTCATTCTTATTTTGTAAATATATTTCCATAGATTCCCGCAATTGAATACAAAAAAAAAAAAATTAAAGATGCTGAAAGAGAAAAAAGAGGAAGACGTAAATTATGGTGATACTAAAGAAAATATTTCAGCAAATTACTTTTGAGACATTTTTTCTATATACACAAATAAGCTCGTCACGCAGCCATAGTTAGACTAGAAATATATCAACAAATACAATCACAATTTTCACCAGCCATGAGCGGTGTCATCTTCACACTCATATTATTGACGTTAAATTGAAACCCAGAATCTTCTTTTCTATTCTAAATGATGAAGTTATCAGAAGAAAAACTACAAATTCAACCATGACAAAAGACCTGACAATATATAAATTTTATGTGATGATAATGACGATGATGACAATAGTCAAATGCTAGTTGATGCTTAGAAATCGAAAATGATAATGAAATTGTTTCTTTAGAAAAATATGGTCTACAGAATATAAAATAAATATAAAATAGACAAGTATATGTATGTATTTGTTAGTTGTATGCGTATAAGAAAACATTCTTACATGAGTAGTGGTACAGTAATAATGTGAAAATTCTAATATGATAGTGACACAAAGGAACTTAAGAATTGATTGAAAAATTAAAGTCACAAAGGATTTGTAAGAAGTTATTTAAATATGTACACTGAACTAATTGTGGAAGTAAAAGAGGATTTGTTTTCTATAGAACATTTTTTTTGTCAAATTTGCCTTGAATTATTTTCTAAAGAAAATTTTTTGTCCAATTTCATTTGATTTATTTTCTATAGGAAGCTTTTTGTCAAATTTTATTTGACTTATTTTCTCTAGAAAATTTTTTGTCAAATTTTATTTGACTTATTTTTTATAGAAAATTTTTTGTCAAATTTTATTTGACTTATTTTTATAGAAAATTTGTTGTCAAATTTTATTCGACTTATTTTCTTTAGAAAATTTTTTGTCAAATTTTATTTGATTTATTTTTTATAGAAATATAAAAAAATCTTTGTCAAATCTGACTTGACTTTTTTTCTATAGATATATATGAGGCATTCCACACCAAATGTCCCGCTACAGAAAAACATGTGTCCCGTAAATTTCTGAATAGGTTGTTTGGATAGCCCTATATGTAACTAAGAAAATTGCGTTTTTGGTTTTTTAATTTTTCAAAAACTGGGCTTAGGGGGCGTGGTCAAATATTGGAAAAATGGTCAAATTTGTGGCGAGTTGCCTTGATTAAATATTTATCACATTAAAACGGAATGCACCACAATGTCAAAAATTTACGTTCTTATATAGTTTTGTATGGGCTATCGATTAACATTTTTTTTTTTTTGAAAATTTTTAGAACCCGTTCTGAAATTTTCCATTTTTTAAAAAAGTCAATTTATCAAAAAACCGGCCACTTTTTTTTTCTTTTTTATTTATTTTTTTAAAAGTTTAGATGTTTGTCCATCCACACAAAAAAAATCAGAAACACGTTCATCTTTTTTTTCGAGAAAATCGCATTTGAACTTTAAATTTCATAACAATTTTGTTATTTGCTTGTATTTCTTTGTTTCAAAGTTGCGAATGAGTAATATTAATTGCATAAACATTCGTCATTCGCTCTGTTGACATTAGAAAATACAAGCAAATTACTAATTGTTATGAAATTTAAAGTTCAAATGCGATTTTCTCGAAAAAAAATATGAACGTGTTTCTGATTTTTTTTGTGTGGATGGACAAACATCTAAACTTTTAAAAAAATAAATAAAAAATAAAAAAAAAAGTGGCCGGCTTTTTGATAAATTGACTTTTTTAAAAAATGGAAAAATTTCAGAACGGGTTCTGAAAATTTTCCAAAAAAAAATTTTTTAATCGATAGCCCATACAAAACTATATAAGAACGTAAATTTTTGACATTGTGGTGCATTCCGTTTTAATGTGATAAATATTTAATCAAGGCAACTCGCCACAAATTTGACCATTTTTCCAATATTTGACCACGCCTCCTAAGCCCAGTTTTTGAAAAATTGAAAAACCAAAAACGCAATTTTCTAAGTTCCATATAGGGCTATCCATATCACCTATTCAGAAGTTTACGGTACACATGTTTTTTTTTCGCTGGACATTTGGTGTGGAATGCCTCATATTTGTCAAATATTATTTGACTTATTTTCTATAGAAAATTTTTTGTCAAATTTTATTTGACTTATTTTTTATAGAAAATTTGTTGTCAAATTTTATTTGCCTTATATTCTTTAGAAAATTTTTTGTCAAATTTCATTTGACTTATTTTCTTGGAAATTTTTTTGGCAAATTTCATTTGACTTATTTCCTATAAATTTTTTTAAAAAAAATTATTTTACTTATTTTCTATAGAAAATTTTTTAAAAACATTTGCTTGACTTATTTTCTATAAAAAAATGTTGTCAAATTTAATTTTTCTATAGAAAATTTTTTGTCAAATCTGATTTGACTTATTTTCTATAGAACAATTTTTATCAAATCTGATTGACTTATTTTCTATAAAAAAAGGTTTGTCAAATTTTATATGACTTATTTTCTATAGAATTTTTTTTGTCAAATTCTATTTGACTTATTTTTTGTCATTTTTTTTATTTTAATAGACAATTTTTTGTTTACTTTTATTTAACTTATTTTCTATAGAAAATTTTTTGTCATATTCGATTTGACTTATTTTCTATAGAAAATTGTTTGTCAAATTCGATTTAACTTATTTTCTATAGAAAATTTTTTGTCAAATCTGATTTGACTTATTTTCTATATAAAATTTTTTGTCAAATCTGATTCGACTTATTTTTTATAGAAAACTGTTTGTCAAATCTGATTTGACATATTTTCTATAGAAATTTGTTTATCAAATTTTACTTGACATATTTTCTATAGAAGTTTTGTTTGTCGAATTTTATTTGACTTATTTTCAATAATTTTTTTTTTTTTCAAATTTTATTTGACTTATTTTTTATAGAAAAGTTTTTGTCAAATTTTATTTGACTTATATTCTTTAGAAAATTTTTTGTCAAATTTCATTTCACTTATTATAAGGGTTCAAGTTGAAAAAATGCAGAAGAAAAATTGAATTTCTAAAAATTGTAGACATTTCTGGTATTTCCCATACCGGTTTCAAACACCCCAGTTAGTGCCATCATCAGTAGGATTTTAAATGTCGGTTTGTCTTGTTAATGAAAACTGTTTTTTATATATGTGAATATTTATAGTTTCTACAGAATAAATTTTAACAGTTTCCAACACTACAATTCTATTTCTAGCAATCTCAACCTCACTTCATACTTTCTTTCAACTTTTTTGTCTCTTACATTATTTCGCAAGGGTTACCAACGTGATCTGGAATTGCAGACACAAATGAAGGAATTTGCATTTTCAGTTTCGGAGACGTGCCTAATGGCGACATATTTTGTCAGTAATTTTATTTGATTTTTTCTGTAAGTACAGATCGAGGACGGGCTCTAATTATATTTGTTATAAGGGAATTTTTGCTTGGAATTTTTTTTGGCAAATTTCATTTGACTTATTTTCTATACATTAAAAAAAAAATATTTGACTTATTTTCTATAGAAAATTTTTTAAAAAGATTTGCTTGACTTATTTTCTATAAAAAAAATGTTATCAAATTTAATTTTTCTATAGAAAATTTTTTGTCAAATCTGATTTGACTTATTTTCTATAGAATATTTTTTATCAAATCTGATTGACTTATTTTCTTTAAAAAAATGGTTGTCAAATTTTATATAACTTACTTTCTATAGAAATTTTTTTGTCAAATTTTTTTTGACTTATTTTGTGTCAATTTTTTTTAATCTTATCTTAATAGACAATTTTTTGTAAACTTTTATTTGACTTATTTTCTATGGAAAATTTTTGTCAAATCTGATTTGACATGTTTTCTATAGAAAATTTTTCGTCAAATCTGATTTGACTTATTTTATGTAGAACATTTTTTGTCAAAAAATCTGACTTGACTTTTTTTACATAGAAAATTTTTTGCCAAATCTGATTTGACGTATTTTCTATAGAAAATTTTTTGTCAAATCTGATTTGACTTATTTTCTATAGAAAATTTTTTGTCAAATCTGATTTGACTTATTTTCTATAGAAAAGTTTTTGTCAAATCTGATTTGACTTATTTTCTATAGAAAATTTTTTGTCAAATCTGATTTGACTAATTTTCTATAGAAAATTTTTTGTCAAATTTTGTTTTACTTATTTTCTATAGAACATTTTTTGTCTAATTTTATTTGACTTATTTTCTATAGAAAATTGTTTGACAAATTTGACTTATTTTTCAAATTTAATTTCTTTTAACTTATTTTCTATAGAAAATTTTGTCAAATTTCATTTGACTTATTTTCTAAAGCAAATTTTTGGCCAAATTTCATTTGAATTTTCTTTAGAAAGTTTTGTGCCAAATTTCATTTGGCTAATTTTCTATAGATATTTTTTCCAAATTTTATTTGACTTATTTTCTATAGAAAATTTCGACTGATTTTCTATAGAATTCTTTTGTCAAATTCCATTTGATTTATTTTCTATAGAAAGTTTTTTGTGAAATTTCATTTGACTTATTTTCTATGGAAAAGGTTAGGTTAGGTTATAGATATTTTTTTCCAAATTTTATTTGACTTATTTTCTATAGAAAATTTCGACTGATTTTCTATAGAATTCTTTTGTCAAATTCCATTTGATTTATTTTCTATAGAAAGTTTTTTGTGAAATTTCATTTGACTTATTTTCTATGGAAAAAGTTTTGTTGAATTTGATTTGACTTATTTTCTATGGAGTTTTTTTTTATTCAAATTTTATTTGACCTATTTTTATAAAAAATGTTTGGTTAAATTTGATTTGATTTATATCCTACAGAAAATTTTGTTGTTAATTCATAACTTTTACTGAGCTGTGAAAAATAAAACAAAAACGCTCCGGACTATTATGCATCCTTCCATGTGTAAGTAGATATTTTATACATAATAAGAGACGCAAATATATACATATATAAATTTAAATTTTTTTCATAGAAATCTTTCAAATAGTTAAGTATAAATTTTCATCAGCAGGCGGTATTTTTATGATGATTTGAGTTTTTTGCTAGTAGTTTTATATTTGTATATCTTGGAAAATTAAAAAAACAAATCTGTACCTACTTGATAGTAACTTATATTGGGTTAACAAAAGATATTTTTTAAGGAAAATTTAAAAAAAAAAGTTATTTTAATTATATACAAAACTAATAGAAAAACTAACAGATTCTTAAACACTTAATTTCAGTAGAAAAAGTCTTAGATTTTTTAAAAGTTTTTCTTGGGGAAAAAAGTAAAAGGTTTTGGGACCTTTTTTAAACACCCGAGTAAAAATTTTTATATGATGCAATATATAATGATATATGACACAATATATATTAATACGCAATTTGATCCGAATAATGGTGGATGTTTTTGCATTAAAAAAGATCTACTTGTATAAAATATGATTTGATTTCATCCGAGTTTTGACCAGACATTGCCTTATATTGGTGGATCTAATTAGATCTAATTGCATAAAAACATATAAAATCCTTGTGTTTTTTGGTTTGGGTTGAGATACACCACAGGTCAACGATACATTCACCAAACATTTAATTTTCTAAAACAAAAAAATGTTTGGGTACGCTTCGAACCAGATAGGTGATATACATAACCCTAACAAGAAATGTTTAGGAACATTTTAAAAAGTTTCTTATACTTTGCCTAAAAAACTTAGAAAATTTTTGGTTAATTGTAAACATATATAGGTTTATATGGAACAGCATAAGCTATATATAATTTTAAGTTAAATTATACAGAAAAAGAAATTTTGTATTGACCCTCATATAATTTTATATAATTATATCAACCGTACACCTTTTAATCCGAATCATGATTAAATTATATATTACTACATATGACTGCATTAAAAAAATTTAGAAAATATCTCAGGGATGTATAATCATATATAATTTATTATGTTTGTATCAAGTTATATATTGTAATATATGTTTATTTTTACTCGGGCATACAAAAAATTTCTTAGACTTTGACACATTTTTCCTATAGAGTTAAAACACCTCAATTCAACCGAAAAAAGTAGAATTTTTGACCTTACCCCTTTCGAATTTGATGAAACTTGGAATATTGTTGGAACCTAACAAAAAAATCGTAGTGCCAAAATTTTGGACTTCTGGTACTTTTTCTTCCCGAGATATGGGGTCTTGAAAATTGGCAAAATCGTATATATTTGACAAAAGTGTTCTGAGATAAATAAATATAACTCGAAAAGTACTTACAATACACGTCTCAGTCAGGTCGCAAATAATAGGTAATAAGACAGCCTTTAAAATGGCATTCCCCAAGATTTTTTTTGAAAAAGGTCAAAGGTCATTGGTTTTAACCTTAATTTTTGGAGAGCTAGATCTCAAAAAACGATATTTTTAAAATTTTGGAAAAAATATATGTGATTAAGAATCATCTATACTACTTAAGTTTAAATTTTCAGGATGGAGACTTCATTAGAACTTTTTATATTAATAGAAACGTTGTGACAGGAAAGAAAAAGCGGTGTAATTTCCCTTAGAAAAAAAATATTTTTTTTTTGTCTTTGAAATTCTGGTAACAAAATTTATTTATTTTTCTGAATCTTTTTGACGTGCTGAGTCCAAATATGACCTTTGAACTGGCCTATCGCTATTAGTTTTCGAGATATCTGCACATAAATATGTGAAAATTGCTAAAATGCTAATGCTGTGTTATTTTTGAAAATTTAGGTGCATATATCTTGAAAAGTAATAGCGATAGGCCAGTTCGAAGGTCATATTTGGACTCAGCACGTCAAAAACATTCAGTAAAATGAACTTTGGTAGCAGAATTTCAAAGATAAAAAAAAATAATTTTTTTCTAAGGGAAATTACACCGCTTTTTCTTTCCTGTCACAACGTTTCTATTAATATAAAAAGTTCCAATGAAGTCTCCATCCTGAAAATTTAAACTTAAGTAGTATAGATGATTCTTAATCACATATATTTTTTTCAAAATTTTAAAAATATCGTTTTTTGAGATATAGCTCTCCAAAAATTAAGGTTAAAACCAATGACCTTTGACCTTTTTCAAAAAAAACCTTGGGGAATGCCATTTTAAAGGCTGTCTTATTATCAATTATTTGCGACCTGACTGAGACGTGTATTGTAATTACTTTTCGAGATATCTTTATTTATCTCAGAACACTTTTGTCAAATATATACGATTTTGCCAATTTTCAAGACCCCATATCTCGAATACTGGAATGACCAGAAGCCTGAAAAATTGGCAAAATCTCTTTTTTGTTAAAGTAAACATCAGTACTTAATTTCATTAAATTTTGAGGGGGTGCGGTCAACTCCTCGGTTGAATTGAGGTGTTTTAGCTCTATAGAAATGGTTTCAAAAAATTTTTCCAATACCAAAAGTACTATATCCTGAGACATTTTTACAATAGAAAAAATGTTCGATGTTTAAACATGTTTTCTAAAGAAAAGCTCCCAGATTCTGAGACATTTTTCCTTTAGAAAAACTCTCAGATTCTAAGACATTTTTGTTATAGAAAAAATTCTCCGACACATTTTTTTCTTTAATGAAAATTCTCAGATTCTGACTTATTTAAAAAAATCTTAAAAATTTTTACAATTTACCGCTTGATTTATTAAAAAAAATATTTTTTATAGGTACTCAATAATTTATGCAGTATTTTTTTAAGTATCCTCTTATTTCAATTTTAAGTGACATTATTATTTTCTATTTATATAAGATTTATTATACTTTTCTTTCAATGCGGTTGTTGGAAAAAAAGTATATTTTATTATAATAATGTTTTTTTATTGTTGAAAGTAAGAAAAAAAGATTTCAGGATTTTCTTAAATCTTCTATCAAATGTACTAAAGTAGGTAGACATTTTAGTTTATCCCTTAGTATGTTACACAAACAAATATTAAAATTAATTATTGTAACAGATCGATAAAAGTATCGGTTTAAACACCAAAAAAACACACTAGTTCTTCAATGGCGCCCAGCGTAGGGCCCAATAGAAATATATGAGATGGCAATCAAAATCTTAAATTATATGAAAAAAATTAAAAATTTGGGCATCAAATATTATTTGAAAAAAAAAAATACAGAAAATTAAAAAAATAAATTGGCGCCCAGTGCAGGACGCAATCGATATTAATGAATTGGCGATTAAATTCATAAATAATAGTAAATCAATTTTATAAATACTGGCATCAAATATTATTTGGGAAAAAAATGTATCTATATTTTGACAAATAAATTGGCGCCCATTGAAGGGCACCAATAGAAACTAAAAAGATAAGACGGGGCAAAAGGTCCGATTTTATTTTTTTAATAACACCTAGGGCTGGTAATGTATCAAACGCTAATAATTACCTTTTATTAAACTTAACTGTGTAAAATTTTTAACAAAAGTATTGTCTTATAGTAGGGCTTTTAAAATTCGAGGCAATTGTCCTTTTTACTGTGATTTGTATTTTTTCATATAAACTACAATAAAAATAAATACATGCATATTACTAAATATATAAGAGTCGTAAATCATGTTTTTTGAGCTTCTTCTTTGTTTTTTGTTGGCTTATGTTCGCATTAAGATGGATTTTAAAACTATACTTTTTTATAAAGATGTTTGTTATATAAAGAAAACTGTGCAAGGATAACAAAAGATAAAATAATAACAATACAATAAATCAAAAATAATTTTAACAAAATAATTTTCTAAATATTAGTCAAATTAAATTTGACAAATACTTTTCTATAGAAAAGAAGTCAAATCAGATTTGACAAAAAATTTTCTATAGAAAATAAGTCAAATCAGATTTGACAAAAAATTTTCTATAGAAAATAAGTCAAATCAGATTTGACAAAAAATTTTCTATAGAAAATAAGTCAAATCAGATTTGACTAAAAATTTTCTTTAAAAAACAAGTCAAATCAAATTTGACAAAAAATTTTCTATAGAAAATAAGTCAAATCAGATTTCACAAAAAATTTTCTATAGAAAATAAGTCAAATCAGATTTGACAAAAAATTTTCTATAGAATATAAGTCAAATCAGATTTGACAAAAAATTTTCTATAGACAATAAGCCAAATAAATTTGCAATGTCTATAGAAAATGACACAAATCAAATTTTTCAAAAAAAAATTCTATAGAAAAATGGTCAAATCAAATTTGACTAAAAATTTTCTTTAAAAAACAAGTCAAATCAAATTTGACAAAAAATTTTCTATAGAAAATAAGTCAAATCAGATTTCACAAAAAATGTTCTATAGAAAATAAGTCAAATCAGATTTCACAAAAAATTTTCTATAGAAAATAACTCAAATCAGATTTGACAAAAAATTTTCTATAGAATATAAGTCAAATCAGATTTGACAAAAAATTTTGTATAGAAAATAAGTCAAATCAGATTTGACAAAAAATTTTCTATAGAAAATAAGTCAAATCAGATTTGACAAAAAATTTTCTATAGAAAATAAGTCAAATCAGATTTGACAAAAAATTTTCTATAGAAAATAAGTCAAATCAGATTTGACAAAAAATTTTCTATAGAAAATAAGTCAAATCAGATTTGACAAAAAATTTTCTATAGAAAATAAGTCAAATCAGATTTGACAAAAAATTTTCTATAGAAAATAAGTCAAATCAGATTTGACAAAAAATTTTCTATAGAAAATAAGTCAAACCAGATTTGACACAAAATTAGCTATAGAAAATACGTCAAATCAGATTTGACAAAAAAATTTTCTATAGAAAATAAATCAAATCAAATTTGACAAAAAAATTTTTTTAGAAAATTAGTCAAATAAAATTTGACAGCAATTTAAAACAAAAAATAATTTTCTTGAAAATTATGCTATGAGAATATCATGGTTTTAATTAGTAAAGAAAATAATGACCTCGAGCCAGAATAAACATCCTCACAAAATATAATATTTTAAAGGTCGAATAAAACAATTTTTATTTATTAATAAAAATTAATCAGAATAAGTCAAATCAGATTTAACAGAAAAATTTCTAAAGAAAAAAAGTCAAATCAGATCTGACAAAAAATTTTCTAAACACTCAGAAGAAAAACTCTGTCAAAAAATCTGTAAAACGACTTTCAATTTAAATTAGCAATCTTTTAGCAGATTGTTCTGCTGAGAAGGATATTTTTAGTAAAATCTCTGTCATTCAGTTTAAGAAAATAACAGACATTTTACTATGTTTATATTGATTTTGTTTGCTGAATTTCATTATTTTTTCAAGAAATTTTTTTATATAAAAAAAAAGCAGAACAGATTGTCAGCAGATTGCTCTGCTGAAATCAGCAGATTGCTTTGTTGAAATCAGCAGATTGTTCTGCTGAAATCAGCAGATTATTCTGCTGAAATCAGCAGATTGTTCTGCTAAAATCAGCAGATTTTTCTGCTAAAATCAGCAGATATTTCTGCTAAAATCAGATTTCTCTGCCGTCAAACAACACACATGTTTAATAACTAAAACGCCAGATAAAAGTATAAGCTGCTGTAGCCTAGTGGTTAAGAAGTGTACTTTCAAATCGGAAGGTGGCGAGTTCGATGCTGGCTGGAGGCGTATGTTTTTTTTTTTTTTTGTTATATTTATTCACCTATTATGACAGATATTTAGCAAACCATGTCTGCTAAAATCAGCAGATTTCTCATATGGCTCAAAATGGGTGTATTTTCAGCAGATTTTTCTGCTGATTGGACAGAGAATTTATTTTGAGTGAAGAAATAAAGTCAAATCAGATCTGACAAAAAATTTTCTATAGAAAATAAGTCAAATCAGATTTGACAAAAAATGTTCTATAAAAAATAAGTCAAAACAGATTTGACAAAAAATGATGTTAAGAAAATTAGTTAAATTAGATTTGACAAAAAATTTCTATAGAAAATAAGTTAAATCAGATTTGAACAAAGATTTTCTATAGAAAATAAGTCAAAAAAATTTTCAAAAAAAAAAACTGCTAAGTTTTTTTATAGAAAATAACTCAAATAAATTTGACCAACAAATTTTCTATGGAAAATAAGTGAAATGAAATTTTTTCATATTTTCTGAAGAAAATAATAATTCATTTGTGTCTGCAATTCCAGATCATGTTGGTAACCCTTGCAAAATAATGTAAGAGACAAAAAAGTTGAAAGAAAGTATTAAGTGAGGTTGAGATTGCTGGAAATAGAATTGTAGTGTTGGAAACTGTCAAAATTTATTCTGTAGAAACTATAAATATTCACATATATAAAAAACAGTTTTCATTAACAAGACAAACCGACATTTAAAATCCTACTGAAGATGACACTAACTGGGGTGTTTGAAACCGGTATAGGAAATGCCAGAAATGTCTATAATTTTTGGAAATTCAATTTTTCTTCTGCATTTTTTCAACTTGAACCCTTATAATAAGTCAAATGAAGTTTGACATAAAATTTTCTATAAAAACTTAATCAAGTCAAATTCGAAAAAAATCTTATCTGGCGCCCAAGTAGGGTCTTAAAATTTCTCAGATTCGGAGATATATTTCCCATAGAAAAATTCTCTTGTCTATATAGAAAAAGCTTTTTAAAAATCCCTCAAATGTTATTAAAATTTTTCTAAATTGTTTTAATACCATTTGTTTGGTATGTTCTCGAAATTTGTGTTTAAACAATTTTTATTTTTTTATGTATGTATGTAATACCCAGAGGACTTACACATGTTTAGATATTTACTCAAAAGATTAAAAAAAAATATTTGTGTAAAATAAAAAAAGGAAAATTAAAGCAAAATGTCAACATTACCAATAATGATTACAAAAAATTGTATTTTATTTTTTAAGTAAAGAATAAACACAATTATTAATTTGTAATGATGTAGACATAAAGAAGCTTTACAAAAATGTGAGGGGACTTTAAGGAATGAGTAGCAGGAATAGTTATTTGTTTTGTATTTTGAAAGAATACATTTAATTGTTTGTCTGTCTGTCTAATATTTTGTATTGCGGCGTATTTTATACATAAAAATCGATTATTATAGCCAAAAAAAAACAATGTTAATAATATTTTGTATAGCATTTATAAAGTAATGGAATTCTAAGTAGACTTTAAGGCAGACAGTTGGCACAATAACAACTTTTTGTTATAAACTTTAATGTTTTGATTGTAAGACGGATAAACAAATATATTATTTTAATGGGAGAGTTGGCTGAAACGGGAGTTTAACTTAATTTTATAAATTTTCTACAAATGGCACAGCATTGGGCGCCAAAAAAAAATTAATTTTTTTAATTTTACTTGATTTTAACTTAATTATAGACTATAGTTTATAATAGCTTAAAAAAACTTTAGTAAACTTACCAAAAAAAATTGTTAAGCCCACAAAATAAATCTTTTCATTGGCGCCCAACTTGGGGTCCATATAAAATTAATAAAATATCAATCTCAATTTAATTACAGAAAAAAAATTTATAAATCCAAAAATTTGTTTGTAACTGCTCTATTTCCTTTTTATTATTATTTATCCCACTTTCATGTTCTTCCATTTATAACTAAAGTTATGGTTTCTTCAACTTTAATAACAAGAAAATCGTCGACCTCATTTTCCTATTTCTACCATTGAACAAAAAAAAATCGATATGATTGTTAACATTTTGTTATTTTTTTAATATATTTTTCAATTTAGAAATTGTTGTATTCATTTATGTTAAGTTGTTAGTGCTTTTTGATTAGAAAATTTGAAATGAACTGTTTTTTTTTTTGTAGATTTCAATTTTGTGGTTGAAATTTCCATTTCCTCAGACACGCAATACTACAATTTTTTTTTTTTTTTTTTTTGTAAAGCCAATGAACAATTGGCTTTTACACATGTGCCAACAAAGTGTTTAAATATTTTATATATTCAAAGCATACTCGTAGTAAAGCAAAACTAATCATGATTTAAAATGTTCTTTAAAAAAAATTTAAATTTGGAATTGAAAGGAAACTTAACTAAATTTTAGTAAATTTTTTAGTATTGATATTTTTTTAAGGGGAAAATAAGAAAAATTTTCTATAGAAAATTTTTTGTCAAATCTGATTTGACTTATTTTCTATAGAAAATTTGTTGTTTAATCTGATTTGACATATTTTCTAAAGAAAATTTTTTGTCAAATCTGATTTGACTTATTTTCTAAAGAAATTTTTTTGTCAAATCTGATTTGACTTATTTTCTGCAGAAAATTTTTGGTCAAATCCGATTTGACTTATTTTCTATAGAAAATTTTTTGTCATATTTGATTTGTCCTATTTTCTATAGAAATTTTTTGGTCAAATACAATTTGGCTTATTTTCTATAGAATTTTTTTTGTCAAATCTGATTTGCATTATTTTCTAAAGAAAGTTTTTGTTCAAATCTGATTTGACTTATTTTCTGTAGAAAATTTGTTGTCAAATCAGATTTGACTAATTTTCTATAGAAAATTTTTTGTCAAATCTGATTTGACTTATTTTCCATAGAAAATTTTTTGTCAAATTTGATTTGACTTATTTTCTATAGAAAATTTTTTGTCAAATTTGATTTGACTTATTTTCTATAGAAAATTTTTTGTCAAATTTGATTTGACTTATTTTCTATAGAAAAATTTTTGTCAAATTTGATTTGACTAATATTCCATAGAAAATTTTTGTCAAGATTGATTTGACTTATTTTCCATAGAAAATTTTTTGTCAAATTTGGCTTAGTTTTTTTTATAAAATTTGTTTGGCTTATTTTGGCTTATAACATTTCTGATTTGACTTATTTTCTATAGAAAAAGAATATTTTTTTTAAATCTAATTTGACTAATTTTCTATACAAAATTTTTTATCAAATCTGATTTCACTTTTTTTCTATAGAAAATTGTTTGACAAATCTAATTTGACTTATTTTCTATAGAACATATTTTGTTAAGTCTGATTTGACTTATTTTCTATAGAAAATTTTTGGTCAAATTTGATTTGGTTTGTTTTTTAAAGAAAATTGTTTGTCAAATTTGATTTGACTTATTTTTTACAGAAAATTTTTTGTCACATCTGATTTGACTTATTTCCTATAGAAAATTTTTTGTCAAATCTGATTTGACTTATTTTCTATAGAAAATTTTTTGTCAAATATGATTTGACTTATTTTTAATAGATTTTTTTGAATTTCTTTGCCTTGTTTTCTATAGAAAATTGTTTGTCAAATCTGTTTTGACTTATTTTTTTAAAAAATTTTTTGTAAAACCAGATTTGACTTATTTTCTATAAAAATTTTTTTGTCAAAGCTGATTTGACTTATTTCCTTTAAAAAAAATGTTTGTCAAATCTGATTTGACTTATTTTCTATAGAAAATTTTTTGTCAAATCTGATTTGACTTATTTTCTATAGAAAATTTTTTGTCAAATCAGATTTGACTTATTTTCTATAGAAAATTTTTTGTCAAATCTTATTTGACTTATTTTCTATAGTAAATTTTTTTTCAAATTTCATTTGACTTATTTTTAATAAAAACATTTTTTGTCAAATCTGATTTGACTTATTTTCTATAGAAAAATGTTTGTCAAATTTGCATTTGACTTATTTTCTATACAAAATTTTTGGTCAAATTTTATTTGACTTATTTTCTATAGAAAATTTTTTGTTAAACCTGATTTGACTTATTTTCTATAGAAAAATTTTTGTCAAATTTGATTTGACTTATTTTCCATAGAAAATTTTTGGTCAAATTTGATATCATTAATTTTCTATAGAAAATTTTTTGTCAAATTTGATTTGACTAATTTTCTATAGAAAATTTTTTGTCAAATCTGATTTGACTTATTTTCTATAGAAAATTTTTTGTCAAATATGATTTGACTTATTTTCTATAGAAAATTTTTTGCCAAATTTGATTTGACTTATTTTCTATAGAAAAATGTTTGTCAAATTTGTATTTGACTTATTTTCTATTGAAAATTTTTTGTCAAATCTGATTTGACTTATTTTCTATAGAAATTTTTTTGTCAAATCTGATTTTACATATTTTCTATAGAAAATTTTTTGCTTAATTTCATTTGACTTATTTTCTAAGAAAATTGTTTGTGAAATTTGATATGTCCTATTTTTTATAGAAATTTTTTTTGTCAAATTTCATTTGTCCTATTTTCTATAGAAAATTTTTTGTCAACTCTGATTTGACTTATTTTCTACAGAAAATTTTTTGTCCAATTTGATTTGTCCTATTTTCTTTAGAAAATTGTTGTTCAAATTTTATTTGACTCATTTTCATAGAACATTTTTTTTAATCAGATTTGACTTACTTTCTATAGAAAATTTTTAGTCAAATCTGATTTGACTTATTCCTATAGAAATTTTTTTTGTCAAATTTGATTTGACTTATTTTCTATAGAATTTGTTTTTTTTTGTCAAATCTGACAAATTTTTTAAATTTTGTATAGAAAATTTTTAGTCAAATCTAATTTGACTTATTTTCTATAGAAATTTTTTTTGTCAAATTTGATTTGACTTATTTTTCATAGAAAATTTTTTGTCAAATATGATTTGACTTGTTTTCTCTAGAAAATTTTGTATTCAAATTTTATTATTTTATTTCTATAGAAAATTTGAATAGAAATTTTTTGCCAAATCTGATTTGACTTATTTTCTAAAGAAAGTTTTTTGTTCAAATCTGATTTGACTTATTTTCTGTAGAAAATTTGTTGTCAAATCAGATTTGACTAATTTTCTATAGAAAATTTTTTGTCAAATCTGATTTGACTTATTTTGTGTAGAAATTTTTTGTAAAATTTGATTTGTGTTATTTTCTATAGCAAGTTTTTTGTTCAAATCTGATTTGACTTATTTTCTATATAAAATTTTCTGTCAAATCTGATTTGACTTTATTTTCTATAGAAAATTATGGTCAAATTTTTTTGACGTATTTTCTATTGAAAAGTTTTTTGTCAAATCTGATTTGAGTTATTTTCTATAGAGCATTTTTTTGTCAAATCGGATTTGACTTATTTTCTATAGAAAATATTTTCTCAAATCTGATTTGACTTATTTTCTTTAGAAATTTTTTGTCAAATCTGATTTGACTTATTTTCTATAGAAAATTTTTGGTCAACTTTTAGTTGACTTATTTTCTATAGAAAATTTTTTTATCAAATCTAATTTGACTTATTTTCTTTGGAAAAATTTTTTCAAATTTGATTTGACTTATTTTCTATAGAAATTTTTTTATCTAATCTGATTTGACTTATTTTCAATAGAAATTTGTTTGTCAAATCTGATTTGACTTATTTTCTATAGAAAATTTTTTGTCAAATCTGATTTGACTTATTTTCTATAGAAAATTTTTTATCAAATCTGATTTGACTTATTTTCTATAGAAAATTTTTTGTCAAATCTGATTTGACTTATTTTTCTATAGAAAATTTTTTGTCAAATCTGATTTGACTTATTTTCTATAGAAAATTTTTTGTCAAATCTGATTTGACTTATTTTCTATAGAAAATTTTTTGTCAAATCTGATTTGACTTATTTTCTATAGAAAATTTTTTGTCAAATCTGATTTGACTTATTTTCTATAGAAAATTTTTTGTCAAATCTGATTTGACTTATTTTCTATAGAAAATTTTTTGTCAAATCTGATTTGACTTATTTTCTATAGAAAATTTTTTGTTAAACCTGATTTGGGTTATTTTCTATAGAAAATTTTTATTTCAAATCTGATTTGACTTATTTTTTTCCATCAAAAATGGTCAACTTTTATTTGACTTATTTTCTATTTGACTTATTTTTCGACTTAATTTCTAAAGACATTTTTTTTTTTTCAATTTTGATTTGACTTAAATTCTATAAAACATTTTTTTGTCAAATCTAATTTGACTTATTTTCTATACTTAAACTTAAATTACTTAAACTTAAAGAGTTGTTTAGTTTCCTTTTCCTTTTTTTTAAATGAAATATAAAAACAAAAAAATGTTTACATTACAATTCATAAATCCTTTTCTGTTTTTGAACATCGCAACTGTGTACGTTTTGAGATTTATTCCCGCGCAACTTAAAAACTATGATTTTGTTAGTAAACTACAATAACAAAAAGTTGAGTTAGCTAAAAAATTCTGAAAAAAAAATCCTTCAATTTTATAAAAATGACAAAGTCGCCAACTGTGCATGGTACACACAGGACGGACTAAGACATAAATGTATGTCATTTATAAGAAATGCCAACAAAAAACTAGAAATTTTTTTTTATTTTTTTGGAAACTCTTACACACAAACAAATAAATTTGATATGATGGTATGTTGATATAACCAAACATCCATGTATCTTAAGTATCCATTCATTCATACCCCCAAAAATTGCGTCACCATCCATATACTCGTATATATTATAAATGCCAGTGGCGCAATAGTATAGTTAGTACGATGTTAAGTAATACTAAAAAAAAATAAGAAAAAATTTCAACAAAAATTGAAATTCATCACTAAAGGAAAAATAGAAAACATACATAGAAAGAAATCTTCCCGCTTTCTTTTTACTAGAAATTATATTTAACACTAGATTTACCGAGAGTTAAAAGCCAACACTGAGGAAAAAAAAATCGTAGTCAAATCAAATATGTTCGTACTCAATTTAAAAAATTTGAAATTTTTTTAAAACATTATAATTTATGAGGTTGAATGCAATGAAATTAAATATGTTTCGGAATTGATTTAAAAATTATATTTTTATTAGGATTTCGTTTTCAGTTAATTATTTTTAATTCAATATGGCGCCTTGTTGAAATTTATCATTTTGATAATTAACATACCTAATATGAGTTTTCACCAACTTTAACATCGACGCTAAAAAAAAATAACGCCATTATTTCATTGCTATTTTTGCTTCCTGGTAAATTTTTCAATTTTTTTGAGAGATCGAATTTTTAAAAATACGGAGCTTGTTCGTTTACTCAAACTTTTTTTACTCATAACTTCTTGAAAAAAATGGTCTATATTCAATTTTTTTACGTACTTTTTAGATAAAAATACTCAAAAATTTTCAAAAGTGTTGCGATTTTTAAGTTTTGAAATTTTTTTGTGTAAAATTCTACAAATTTGTGGCCCAGTAAGATCGTGGGGTTATGATTATCACAATTTTTATACCCTCCACTTAGTGACAGAGGGTATATATAAGTTTGTCATTCCGTTTGTAACTCATCGAAATATCGTTCTGGGACCCCATAAAGTATATGGGGCATTCCATGTGAAATCGGACACTTTGAAAAACTTTTTTTTAGATTTTCCCAATTTGTTTACAGTTTTTAGTACCCTTCGAAAACTCCTTCGTGGTAAATTTTCAGATTTTTTTGATGACCCGTTCAAAAGATATCGAATTTTTAAAAATTGGTAGTTTGTTCCTTTACTCAAATTTCTTTTAATCATAACTTCTTCAATAATGCTCCGAATTTCAATTTTTTTTTTCTCAAAATTTTTGTTTTTTTACGTACTTTCTTAAAAAAAATCCGAAAAAATTCTTAAGAGCGCTCTAGTATGCGATTTTTAAGTTTTAAAATTTAAATCTCATGTTTGAAAATGTTTGTACTCTTCGATTTTTTTGAATTTTTTTTGTGTAAAACTTCTATCAATTCTACAAATTTTTTGCCCAGGAAGATCGTGGGATAACGATTATTACTATTTTTTAAAATTTTTTTTAAAAAATTTTATTGTAATTTTTCAATCTTAAAATCATTTCTACATCTCCAATGGTGCGTCATAGAGGGGTTCTTTATAAGACCGACCCCCATTAATTTTTACGTCTTAACATTTCTTTGGAACAAACTAATACCCTATCTCCAATTTCTAAGGGGGCTCCCACACAAAACGACATTTTTTAAAATTTGTTCCAACCGCTCTAACTGCCCTAATAGTGCCCTTAGAGCAACAAAATGTATGACCGACCCACAATATTTTTTTAGTCCAAACATTTTCTCTGAACACACCTACCCTCTATCTTTAACAGTTAAGGCGGTGCCATACAATTTTTTTTATTTTTTGTAAATTTGTTTTAAATGTAAGCACACCTCAAAAATTTCAGTACATTCAACATAACCTAAAAATACAAAATGCTTTAATTCGGCAACTGGTTGACATATGTGAACTTAATTGAACACCAAATGGTATTTAAACAAGTACGAACATATTTTTTGACAAAAAAAGAAAAAAAATCGCGGATTTTTTTTTTACCAAAATTTTTTTTCGCGGAAATTTTTTTTTCAAAAGTAATTTCCTTTTAAGTAAAGTCTTTTGCAATAATCTTTTTGAAATTGTGGAGGGTATCACTACATTCCGCAAGGCCGAATTTAACTTTTTTACTTGTTTTTTTTTTTTTTAAATTGTATTGCAGTTTTTTAATCTTTGTATCAGATCCACTGCTCCAATGGTGCGTCCTAGAGAGGTCAACACCATGACCAACCCCCAATAATTTTTACACCTAAATATTTTTTCCTAATAAACTTATACTCTATCCAAGTCCTAATGGAGCTTCCATACAAAATGATATATCTTAAAATTGTCTCTAACCGCTCTAACTACCAAAAGAGTGTCCCTAGAGAAATTATATGAATGACCTAACCATAGTATTTTATCAATCCAAACATTTTGTCATAATAGCCTACCCTCTATCGTCAACCCTGAAGACGATCCCCATACATTTTTTATTTTTTATGCATTTTATTACTTAATCAGCTTCCACCGGTTCAATGGTGCGTCCTAGAGGGGTCAATATTGAAACCGACCTCCATTAATTTTTACCTCCTAACATTTTTTCAAAACATACCTACCTTTTAAAAAATTTGGCCAAATTGTAATTTGAATGGGAGCCGACTTAGGGAGTGGTGATATAAATAAAAATAGTCAAATCAGATTTGACATAAAATGTGCTATAGAAAATAAGTCAAATCAGATTTGACACAAAATTTTCTATAGAAAATAAGTCAAAAGAAATTTGACAAGCACTTCCCTGTAAAAAATAGTCAAATCAAATTTGACAAAAAATTTTCTATTGAAAATAAGTCAAATAAAATTTGGCCAAAAATTTTGTATAGAAAATAAGTCAATTAAAATTTGACCAAAAATTTTCCATAGAAAGTAAGCCAAATAAAATTTGACAAAATTTTTTTTATAGAAAATAAGTAAAATAAAATTTGACAAAAAATTTTCTATAGAAAATAAGTGAAATAAAATTTGACCAAAAATGTTCTATAGAAAATAAGTAAAATGAAATTTGACCATCAATTTTCTTTAAATATTAATTGAAAGAAAAGTGGACCAACAATTTTCTACCGAAAATAAGTAAAATAAAATTTGACCAAAAATGTTCTATATAAAATAAGTCAAATAAAATTTGACCAACAATAGAAAATAAGTCAAATAAAATTTGACCAATAAAATAATCCAAATAATATTTGACAAAAAATTTGACAAAAAATTTTCTATAGAAAGTAAATGAAATAAAATTTGACAAAAAATTTTCTATAGAAAATAAGTAAAATAAAATTTGACCAAAAATGTTCTATAGAAAATAAGTCAAATAAAATTTGACCAAAAATTTTCTTTAGAAAATAAGCCAAATAAAATTTGACAAAAAATTTTCTATAGAAAATAAGTAAAATAAAATTTGACCAAAAATGTTCTATAGAAAATAAGTAAAATAAAATTTGACCAAAAATGTTCTATAGAAAATAAGCCAAATAAAATTTGACAAAAAATTTTTTATAGAAAATAAGTGAAATAAAATTTGACCAAAAATGTTCTATAGAAATAAGTTAACTAAAATTTGGCCAAAAATGTTCTACAGAAAATAAGTCAAACATAATTTGACCAAAAATGCTCCTTCGACAAAATCAAATAAATTTGACCAAAAAAATTTTTTTTGGAAAAAAAATAAAATAAAATTTGATCAACATTTTTTATAGAAAATAAATCAAATCAGATTTGACAAAAAATTTACTTTAGAAAATAAGTCTAATCAGATTTGACAAGAAATGTTCTATAGAAAACAAGTCAAATCAGATTTGACAAAAAAATGTTCTATAGAAAATAAGTTAAATCAGATTTGACAAAAAAATTTATATAGAAAATAAGTCAAATCAGACAAAAGTTTTCCACAAAAAAATTCAAGGGTACAAATATTTTCAAAAATTAGATTTAAGTTTTAAAACTAAGAAAGTGGAAATGGGCCATTTCTAAAGAAGTTATTAGTAAAATAAGTTTGAGTAAACGAGCAAGCTCCATATTTTTGAAAATTCAATATCTTTTGATTGGATCATCAAAAAAATCTGAAAATTTACCAGGAAGGAGTTTTTAAAGGGATACTTAAAACTGTTAAGAAATTGGGAAAATCTAAAACAAAAATTATTATTGATCAGTGATCGATTTTAAGGCATTCTAGAGAAGTCTGTCTGTTCGTCTGTTGAAAAGGCTATCACGACCAAAATATAACACAGATATGACTGAGATTTAACATGCTTACTTGTTGTTGTCCTGAGAAGTTTGGTATTGCATTTGAGCGATATCGGTTTAGCGTTACAAAAGGTATGAACGAAAGTATAACATTTTTTTCTCAAAATTAATTTATTTTTCCAATTTTAACAAAATTTATTGTCTAATGAAGTTTTTTTGTAATAATCCATTTTACATTGTAGAGTGTAGGATAGGTGTAGTGTAGTGTTTTCCAGACTGAGGTACTTGCGATTAACAAAACCGCACAGATGATCATGACAAGGGACCTTCGTCCTTGTGCCATTTACATTTTTGTGGATAGTCGCGCAGCTCTGAAGGCCTTAGAATCAAATACTGTAAAATCGGGAACCGTTAGGAACTGTATACGATCCTTCGTCGAATCAGTCATCACACAGTCAATCTAATCTGGGTCCCTAGACATAGTGTGATCGCTGGGAACGAATTGGCTGACGTATGTGCAAGAAAAGGCTCGGAATCGGTGGGGGAACACGTAGAACCTAACATCTCGGTTCCTATAGTGAAATTGATGAACGAAATTGAAAGAATATCTGAGAATAGAATGAGGGATAGGTGGATATCACTGACTACGTGCAGGATATCGCGAACCATGTGACCACTGCCAAATTCTTAGAGGAAAAGAAGTCTTCTCACTTTTGGTGAACGGATGGTTAGCTTATTAGTAGGAGTACAGGACACTGTATAATTGGCCAAATGGCCGTGCTTATGGGTATTTCTGATAGGGGCTATTTTAAAAGTTGTGGGGAAGTGGAGGAGAAGGAGTCAGTGAAGCACGTGCTATGTGAATGTCCGGGTCTGATGAGAAGACGTCTAAACGGTGTCTCATTAACATCTCTAGCCGAATATCTTAGAGAATCGGGGTGGTTCAAAAAGTAACAATGTTTTGTTTTGTATTAGAGGGGAGTAGGGAAATGATAATTAGGGTAATTACAATGGGCCTTATGGCCTCCGAGTGAATTCGCCAAATTGGCGGACGCCCACCCAACCTAACCTAACCTTGTAGAGGGTATCAATATAATTGGCAAGGCCGGTTTCAAACACTCCAATTAGTGTAATCATCATACCGGTTTCAAACACTCCAGTTTGTGTAATCATCAGTAGGTTTTAAAATGTCGGTTTGTCTTGTTAATAAGAAATTGTACTTGTATATGTGAATTTCTATATTGGATATTTTTTCATATTCATATCATTAACAACACAGACTGACCAGCACCTTAGACAATACAACCACCACATTGATATTATGTGCTTTGACAAATTGTCGTTTCTTTTTATACCCTCCAACCACAGTATGGGGGTATACTCACTTTGTCATTCCGTGTGTAACGCATCGAAATATCGGTCTAGGACCCCATAAAGTATATATATTATTGATCAGTGATCCATTCTAAGACATTCTAGCGATGTCCGTCTGTCCGTCCGTCCGTCTGTGGAAGACACGATACAGTCCAAAGTAAAAGCGCTAGACTCCTGAAATTTGGCACGAAGATGTCTCATGGTATTGGGCTGGTTAAGTTCGAACATGGGCAAAATCGGTTCAGGGGGAAAAAAGTTCCCCTCTTAAGAACTAAAAAAAACTCTAAAAAAAGCCATTTTTTAAAGGTTTTTTGTACTTTTGCTTAGCAAACGAAACATTGTTATGTCAAAAGAAGTTCATAGTCTTGCAGTTGGATCCAGGGAGGTTGTGTCCAACCAACTTTACCCCCCCCAAAAAAAAAAAAAAAAAGACGCCCCTGTTTTTTTTTTACGTGTTGGAGGGTATAAAAGATTCGGCACAGCCGAATTTAACACTCTCACTTGTTTTATTATTGTTTACTTGCTATTTTTTAAATATCTCAATGAGTATTTGTAAATTTTTCTTTACGAGAAATATCTCAGAATTTATCAGAATGAAAAATTTCTCTGAATTTGATAAAAAAAAATTCTCAGAACCGGAGACTTTATTTTTAGATGCAGAGGTTTTCTTTCTTTGAAACTGACTTAATTTTAACTGACCGCTTCAAGTATATACAGTGTTTATTGCATATTTACATTATATGTTTCTATATATTTTATAAAACATATCTCTCTTTTGTATATTTTATTTAAGGCCAATTGTCACGATAAGATTTTCTATATTATTTTTGAATTACTTGTAGAAAAAAAATCAGTCGAATGATTTTCCAGTAATCCTAAAAGTATGCACTCCTTTTTACACAAAGCATTGAAAATTGGTTTTATTCACTCTTATCGTGACAATTGGCCTTTAAGTTTATATTTTTAAAGCTATTTTATATGTGCATATGTATATATTTCAATTTCAAGTGTGTGTGAAAATTTTCTTTTTTTATATACAATTTTTTGTTTTCCTTGTGTTGTTAGTAAAATGCTTTAAGGGGGTTTTTCAAAACAAACAAAATTTTAGCAACCTAGTTTCATTACTTTATCTTATACTTTTTATCTTCCTCCGCCGCCCCTGCTACAAGAGGGCCATTGCAAATATATTTGTTTTGTTGTAATGGTGAACTTTATATTTTAATATTATTCTGCTTAAACAGCAAGAGAGTAAGACGAAACGTTTTGTTGTCCTTCCTTTATTGGGTTTAGATAAAAACAAAATTCATTTTAAATATACTTTTGAAAAGTAAAACCAAAAAATTTAACACGCAAATTTAATTGATTGAAATTATGTAATAGAAGAAAAATTTGAATTTGAATAAATTTTAAGATTTTTGTATATTTTTGTAAAATTTTAGAAGTTTTTCTGTTAAAGAAAAATTTTCAGATTCTGAGACAGTTTTTCATGGAAAAGTTTTTAGAATCTGAGATATTTTCTCCATTTAGAAAAAGTCTCAGATTCTGACTCATTTTTTGGCATAGAAAAATTTTAGGATTTTGAGTCATTCTTTTGAAAATGTCAATTGTTTCGGCACCACTGACATTTTCTATAGAAAATAAGTCAAATTAAATTATTTCTCAATTAAATTCGACTAATTTTTTAAAAAAATTTTTGTCAAATTTATTTGACTTATTTTCTATAGAAAATTTTTTGTCAAATTTATTTGACTTATTTTCTTTAAAAACTTTTTGTTAAATTTAATTGACCTATTTCTGTAGAAAATTTTTTGTCAAATTTATTTGACCTCTTTTCAATAGAAAATTTTTTGAAAAAATTATTGACCTCTTTTCTATAGAAAACTTTTTGTAAAATTTGATTTTTTTTTCTTTAGAAAATTTGTGTGTCAAATTTAATTGACTTATTTTCTATAGAAAAATTTTGACAAATTTATTTGACTTATTTTTCTATAGAAAATTTTTTGTCAAATTTGATTTGCATTTTTTCTATAGAAAATTTGTTTGTCAAATTTATTTGACTTATTTTCTATAGAAAATTTTTTGTCAAATTTATTTGACTTATTTTCTATAGAAAATTTTTTGTCAAATTTATTTGATTTATTTTCTATAGAAAATTTTTTGTCAAATTTATTTGACTTATTTTCTGTAGAAAATTTTTTGTCAAATTTATTTGACTTATTTTCTATAGAAAATTTTTTGTCAAATTTTTTTTGACTTGTTTTCTATAGAAATTTTTTGGTCAAATTTATTTGACTTATTTTCTATAGAAAATTTGTTTGTCAAATTTATTTGACTAATTTTCTATAGAAAATTTTTTGTCAAATTTATTTGACTTTTTTTCTATAGAAAATTTTTTGTCAAATTTATTTGACTTATTTTCTATAAAAAATTTTTTGTCAAATTTATTTGACTTAATTTTCTAGAAATTTTTTGTCAAATTTATTTCACTTATTTTCTATAGAAAATTTTTTGTCAAATTTATTTGACTTATTTTCTATAGAAATTTTTTTGTCAAATTTATTTGACTTATTTTCTATAGAAATTTTTTTGTCAAATTTGATTTGCTTTTTAGAAAATAGAAAATTTTTTGTTAAATTTATTTGACTTATTTTCTAAAGAAAATTTTTTGTCAAATTTATTTGACTTATTTTCCATAGAAAATTTTTTCTCAAATTTATTTGACTTATTTTCTATAGAAATTTTTTTGTCAAATTTATTTGACTTATTTTCTATAGAAAATTTTTTGTCAAATTTATTTGACTTATTTTCTATAGAAAATTTTTTGTAAAATTTATTTGACTTATTTTCTATAGAAAATTTTTTGTCAAATTTATTTGACTTATTTTCTATAGAAAATTTTTTGTCAAATTTATTTGACTTATTTTCTATAGAAAATTTTTTGTCAAATTTATTTGACTTATTTTCTATAGAAAATTTTTTGTCAAATTTATTTGACTTATTTTCTATAGAAAATTTTTTGTCAAATTTATTTGACTTATTTTCTATAGAAAATTTTTTGTCAAATTTATTTGACTTATTTTCTATAGAAAATTTTTTGTCAAATTTATTTGACTTATTTTCTATAGAAAATTGTTTGGTAAATTTGATTTGACTACTTTTCTAGAAAGTTTTTTGTTAAAGTTGTTTGACTTATTTTCTATAGAAAAATTTTTTTCAACAAAAAAGCACGAAAAATTTTATCATGACAATGTTGTTAAGAAAATTTTTCAGAATTTGAGCCATTTACATATTTCAAATAAATAATTTTTAATTGTTTAACTAAATAAAAATTCTGTAAAAAAAAATTTAAAAAAATTTCTAAATTTAAATTTAAAAACGTATTCTTAAAAAAATGTAACCACTTACCATTTTCTATAGTCTCCTTAGCACATGATATAATTTTTCCTTTACGTCTTCTTAAATTTGACTCAAAATTATTTTCATCCGTATAGTCACCATCACCATCTATGGCAGCATCATCTGCCGTTGTTGTAGATTCTTGTACATCTTCTGATGATTGACGTTCTGATGACATATTGCCGCTATCGTGTTGTATTAGACTCTCAATACTTTTATTCATAATAATAATAAACACTTAGGCAAATAACCCCCTAAAGTAGGCAATTTATTTTTTTTGTATTTTCTTTCTTTATTTCAAAAAAAAAACACAATCACACTTAAATTCTCATAAATTTTTGATGATCTATTTTTCGATATTATTTAACGTAATTGAGAAGGTATTTTTTTTTGTTTGATATTTTATTAGGTGGAATATTCAATATATTTTTTAAAGGTTATTTTAGGATTATATTTGTTTTATTCCATTTGTTTTCAAAACACATGTGAATATAATAAATTATACACATAAATTTTCAATTATATTATAAACAGTTTTTAGGAAAAGGTTTATTTTTTTCATATTTATTTATGTTATTTGAATCCCTTTATAGATTTTCTTTTTTAATAGACTGAAAGTTTAAATTTAATCAATATTTCAAGATTTTTGTAAATTATTATTAGCCAAAAAAAAATACATACAAATTCCAACAACTTTTGTAATTGACTCAACTATAAAATTAATCAATCTTACAACTTTACAAAAAAATAAACTCAACTAACGGATTTAATCATATTTTTAATCAATGAATCTTTAAAAAATTGTTTGTCAAATTTGATTTGACTTATTTTCTATAGAAAATTTTTTGTCAAATTTATTTGACTTATTTTCTATAGAAAATTTTTTGTCAAATTTATTTGACTTATTTTCTATAGAAAATTTTTTGTCAAATTTATTTGACTTATTTTCTATAGAAAATTTTTTGTCAAATTTATTTGACTTATTTTCTCTATAGAAAATTTTTTTTCAAATTTATTTGACTTATTTTCTATAGAAAATTTTTTTTTCAAATTTATTTGACTTATTTTCTATAGAAAATTTTTTGTCAAATTTATTTGACTTATTTTCTATAGAAAATTTTTTGTCAAATTTATTTGACTTATTTTCTATAGAAAATTTTTTGTCAAATTTATTTGACTTATTTTCTATAGAAAATTTTTTGTCAAATTTATTTGACTTATTTTCTATAGAAAATTTTTTGTCAAAATTATTTGACTTATTTTTTATAGAAAATTTTTTGTCAAATTTTTTTGACTTATTTTCTATAGAAAATTTTTGTAAAATTTTTTTGACTTATTTTCTATAAAAAATTTTTTGTCAAAATTATTATTTTCTATAGAAAATTTTTTGTCAAATTTATTTGACTTATTTTCTATAGAAAATTTTTTGTTAAATTTATTTGACTTATTTTCTATAGAAAATTTTTTGTCAAATTTATTTGACTTATTTTCTATAGAAAATTTTTTGTTAAATTTATTTGACTTATTTTCTATAGAAAATTGTTTGTCAAATTCGTTTGACTTATTTTCTATAGAAAATTTTTTGTCAAATTTATTATTTTCTATAGAAATTTTTTTGTCAAATTTATTTGACTTATTTTCTAAGAAAATTTTTTGTCAAATTTATTTGACTTATTTTCTATAGAAAATTTTTTGTCAAATTTATTTGACTTATTTTCTATAGAAAATTTTTTGTCAAATTTATTTGACTTATTTTCTATAGAAAATTTTTTGTCAAATTTATTTGACTTATTTTCTACAGAAATTTTTTTGTCAAATTTATTTTAATTATTTTCTATAGAAAATTTTTTGTCCAATTTATTTGACTTATTTTTCTATAGAAATTTTTTTGTCAAATTTATTTGAGTTATTTTCTATAGAAAATTTTTTGTCATATTTATTTGACTTATTTTTGTCAAATTTATTTGACTTATTTTCTATACAAAATTGTTTGTCAAATTTATTTGACTTATTTTCTATAGAAAATTTTTTGTCAAATTTATTTGACTTATTTTCTATAGAAAATTTTTTTTTTTTCAAATTTATTTGACTTATTTTCTATAGAAAATTTTTTGTCAAATTTATTTGAATTATTTTCTATAGAATTTCTTTTTGTAAAATTTAATTGACTTATTTTCTATAGACAATTTTTTTGTCAAATTTATTTGACTTATTTTCTATAGAATTTTTTTTATCAAATTTATTTGACTTATTTTCTATAGAAAATTTTTTGTCAAATTTTTTTGACTTATTTTCTATAGAAAATTTTTTGTCAAATTTATTTGACTTATTTTCTATAGAAAATTTTTTGTCAAATTTTATTTGACTTATTTTCTATAGAAAATTTTATTTGACTTATTTTTTATAGAAAATAATAAAATATGAAATTTGACAAAAAATTTTCTATAGAAAATAAGTCAAATAAAATTTGACAAAAAATTTTCTATAGAAAATAAGTAAAATAAAATTTGACAAAAAATTTTCTATAGAAAATAAGTCAAATAAAATTTGACAAAAAATTTTCTATAGAAAATAAGTCAAATAAAATTTGACAAAAAATTTTCTATAGAAAATAAGTCAAATAAAATTTGACAAAAAATTTTCTATAGAAAATAAGTCAAATAAATTTGACAAAAAATTTTCTATAGAAAATAAGTCAAATAAAATTTGACATAAAATTTTCTATAGAAAATAAGTCAAATAAAATTTGACAAAAAATTCCTATAGAAAATAAGTCAAATAAAATTTGACAAAAAATTTTCTATAGAAAATAAGTCAAATAAAATTTGACAAAAAATTTTCTATTGAAAATAAGTCAAATAAAATTTGACAAAAAATTTTCTATAGAAAATAAGTCAAATAAAATTTGACAAAAAATATTCTATAGAAAATAAGTCAAAAAAAATTTGACAAAAAATTTTCTATAGAAAATAAGTCAAATAAAGTTGGACTAACAATTTTCTATAGGAAATAAGTCAAATAAAGTTGGACTAACAATTTTCTATAGAAAATTAGTCAAATAAAATTTGACTAAAAATTTTTTATAGAAAATTAGTCAAATAAAATTTGACCAACATTTTTTTATAGAAAATTAGTCAAAAAAAATTTGACCAAAAATTGTCTATAGGAAATAAACTATTAAAATTTGACCAAAAAAATTACTACAGAAAATAGGTTAAATCAAATTTGACAAAATATTTTCTATAGCAAATTTTTAAATAAAATTTGACAAAAAATTTTCTATAAAAATGTTTCAAATAAAATTGGACAAAAAAAATAAGTCAAATCAAATTTTACCAACATTTTTAATTGAAAATAAGTCAAATCAAATTTGCCAACAAAAATTGTGTAGAAAATAAGTCAAATTTAATTTGACCAAAACTTTTCTAAAAAAAAATTGTCAAATCAAATTTGACAAAATATTTTTTTGTTATAAAACTTTACAGAAGTCTAGTAACAAATGACGTCAATAGATTTAATAATCTTCTTTAAACCAAATTCACACCAAGAACATTAATTTCATTATAATAATCTGAAGTAAATATGATGAATTTCTTCTATCCTATATTTTAATAATTTTTTTGTTTAAAAAGTCCTTATTTTTGTTATCTACTTGATGATTTACAACTTAACCTTATTATATATAAGCTGTGTTTTTTAGTTATTTGGATTTTTTACGTTTTTTTAAGTATTGTCAATAAAAGGGGTTTTAAAAATGCTGTAACACATAAATAAAATGTAAGTAAGCCCCAACAGATGTCGCTAGTATACGCTGTATTAAGGTGTGCTTTAAAAATATAGCAAAAATACTACAAAAATTTACCTAACAATAGGTTGAGTCGTAGATGTTTAAATTTTAGTTGTGCTTAAGATTTATTAAATCCACTTGTTTGTTTATTAATTCCTTAACCAACTACTTAAAAAACACAGCTATAGTAAAAGTTGTTATAGAAAAATGAAGTAGATTATTATTAAGCAGTTAACAGCAGTAGGAAAAACTAAAGGTCTTAGCATATTTGTTTTCATTATATTATAAGCTTTCTTTTGATGCTGGATTCCTTTTCATCGTCGTAAAGTATAAATAAATATGGTATTTTTGTTTTTAGTTGGTTTTAAAAATATGACTTGTTATATTTTGTATTTTACTGTTTTTTTTTTTTTTAGAAAAAAAGTTTTTCCTTTGTTCATAGAAATAGCTTGAGGGATAAATATAATGCATGAGAGGATAGCAAAGGTTGCTGAAAAAAAAAATATTGCTTTAAAAATATTTTATTTTTTAAATTTCAATAGAATAGTTCGCAGTGGTTTTAACAAAAAAATAATTTAATTTACAAAAAAATGTAATTTTAGAAAAACTTTTTATTTTTAATGGGAATTCTCCTTTGGTTTTGCGAATTTCTTACACTGAACAGATAACATGTGTAACAAATTCGGGGCCACCGAGTGTAGCATGAATAATAAAGTATACCAAAACCCCTAAAGGGTTCTTTTTTATGGCCCACTAAAGTTTTGAATATTTTTCGAAGGAGCTAAAAATAAGTTACAAAAAATGTTTTTATTATAATTCTGAGTTAAATAGTGTTAAAAGATGTCTTCCGTAAAATTTTTATTTTTTTTAACATATGAATACTCCATCTCCCGTTTTTAGGAATCATATTAGTCCTTTTTTACAATATTTTAATAGAACACCACTAAAACATGCGTTTAAAGGGTAACAATGTTCTAATTTTTTTTTTTTTTTTCAGTGAAATTTGGTGGCGGTAATTGTCTTAAAACAAATTAAAAATTATCCCTAAAAATCCCATTTGTACGGGTCATTTTAGTCATTTTTTCAAATTTCCTCATAGAACACCTCTAATAAGTGCGTTTAAAAGGTTAAATCTTTTATAAAAATTTTCTGCGTCAATTTCACTTTGGTTTGTCAAAGGCCAAAAGTTCGTGCGAAAAGTGAAAAAATGCTTAAAAAAGTAAAATTGCAAATAATCACAAACTGTTAAATTGTTTTTTACCAAAACCATGTGAAATAAGTCGAACCTTAAACTCATCAAGATAAATTCTCCATTAATTAGGGAATTTCCCCATAGAAATTTTTTTTCGATTTTGAATCTCTTCTGTAACAAAAAAATCATTTTTTTTTTAAGAAAACTCTCCAATTCTAACGACTTTATGGATCTTCCAAGCACTGTAAGTATATAAAATTTTTTATTCCCTCTGTAACACATCGAAATATCGGTCGGGGACCCCATAAAGGATGCATATAATTGATCCATGATCGTTCAAAGTCCTGCACGTTCTATGAATATCCCTCCGTCCGTCTGTGGAAACCACGATGCACTCCAAACTAAAAGTGCTAGACACCTAAAGTATGGCACGAATATCTCTTATGGTCATAGGCTGGTTAAGTTCGGAAATGGGAAAAATCAGATCAATGGGAAAAAGTTCCCCTTGAAGAACTACACTTGGAAAATTATTGCAGTTACTAAATGACGGTCATTTGTGTAGTAATTAGTAGTTGTTGTTGTTTTCAACTACAATTTTAGTTGTTTTAGTATGAAAAATCTGAAACAACTGTGTTTTAAGAAAACAAATACAAAAAATTACTACATTGTAATAACAGTTTTTTTATGTAGTTGTTTTTAGTCTATAAAAAAAACTTGTAATTTTCAAGAAATTTTTAGAAAAACGGGTGTGGGAATTATTTCCAAATAGATTTAACCGTTTTTGATGTTTAGATTTTTTTTTGTTTAAAAAAAAATCTGGCAACAAAGTTACGGTAAAAACAATTGTAACTTGAAGTAGTTTTTCAAGTTTTTTGTAGCTGTTAATCAATAGTTAAAAACAACAAAAAAAATTTGATTTTAGTAAAATGTAGTGGACGCCTAAACAACAACAAATGTAGTAGTTTTAACTGTCTTTTGTAGTGGAATCTTCCGTCATAATTTTTTGAGTGATAAACTAAGGTGAACAGATTTTGAAAATAAATAATACATATTTTATAGACAAATTCACATTCACATAAATGGCCGCGAGTTCCATTAAGCGGTGGTCAACACCTTTTTAACGATGTATTAGAAGTAAAAAGCATCAAAAAACTAACATAAACATCTCGTTATCTCGAGTCTGTGGTTAGATTTTTAAAATATTTTATTGCAGAAAAAATTTATCTAATATTTTATTCATGAAAAATACAAGTTTTGGACCCCTATTTAACGCGGTTTAGCTAACGATAGATTATCGCTAGAACCCAAATATTTTGCGAATCATTATAAAATATGTCAAAGTTAATTTTCAGGGGGTACAACTTTAACCTTTTTTTGCCCATATAAGTGCAGGAACAGAACAAGCATGGCACGGGGGACGGTTTGCAATAAGAATGAGTCTCACCCAGAGTCATAGAGTAATACATCGACCGTTTTTTAGATCTGCCATCACCAAAGATAATTGGAAAATTTTGGCAATGCCAAACTAAAGTTCAAACGTAAAGCAAAGAGAGACAAAAAACAATCTGCATTCTCACTGTAAAACTGGTATCTTCCATCACGCTCACATTTTGATTTGTGATAAAATTTCGTAAACAATACCATATGGTTTTTGTTTACAACTTTTTCAAACGCCATTTGTTATCCTACTATATAACTCTGGTCTCACCACCTTTAAAAAATAGAACAAGTTTTATTTCACACCGGCGCACTGTGGCAGAAATCACTGATCTAGCGGCGTTTTAGTCAAAATTAAAAAATTAAAACTGATAAATGTTTTGCACTGTATCGATTACCTATACTTTACAGAGAAAATTACCGTTTTCACTTTTGTTTTTCTCTTAATTTTCGAACAGCTGTAAGCTATCAAATATACATTTTCTGCAGCAAGTGTATTAAAAGAATTTGGGGCCTAATTACTCAGTGAGTTTTTCTTGACACTTTTAAGTCAATTGTTTACACATTTTGAGCCAAAAAGTTTCAATTAAAAGTAAAAGGTATGTTTTAACTAAAAAATAAATGTGTGTGGCCTGTGTGTATCTAGTTTATTATTAGTTCATTATAGGAGTTTACATTTGTGATATTAACTATAGTTTCATGGACTGCAACTTTTGAAATTCGATCGTATTCGGTCCAATTCCTGTTTTGTTTATTATTTTGGGTTATTTTTGTTGTGACGTTTCAGTATGGCGTGCTAGTTCGCGCAAGTTGCTCGGTTTTTTAGGGTCCATCTGCTGTCCAAATAAACAGTATAAACGCGATACAGACCACAATTTTCAATCGATTTGGCTGAAATTTGAAATTTAAGTTTCTTTTATCGCAAGAACAAAACCTATTAAATTTTGGCAAAATCAATCCATGTTAACCCATAGCCCCCATGTAAATGTCCCCTTCAAGTTTTACTTAAATACCCCTAACAATAGTATTCAAGATATCCTCTTGAAATTCGACCAATAAATGTTTTTTATATTCATAAACAATCGCTCTAAATTTTAATGGAATGGGACCATTTTAATTTCTAGGCCTCATACAAACCACCCTCCCAATATTCACATAAATTTCCCAAAATACATAAAAATAAATAAATATTGTTTAAAAATTAATTCTTTTTAAATTTTATAATCGCAAATAAGCATTAGTCTTTATTATTTTACATTTCCGAATTAAGCGCCGCTAGATTGGCCATTTCGGCTACTGTGCGGCGCCGGCCACCGGTTTTATCTGTCAAATCGTATGAAAAAAGTCGTGCCGGGCATGTTCTGTTCCTGCACTAAGGTGAGTCAGTCTATTACACGTCCATACAACAAGTTGTACAACGCTAATGCATGTGTATGACCATTTTACAAAAAGGAAATTCAGTATGAGTATGAACAGAACAAGCACGGTGACCACCGTGAAATAAATTTTGTTTTAATTTTTAAAAATAAAGAGGACAAAGAGGACAGAATTTGAAAAAAGAGTACAAAAAGAGGACACAAATTTTATAGAGTACAGCCAGTTAAAATTGAGTATTGTCCTCTAAAAAAGAGTACGTATGGTCACTTTAGATAAACCAATTACTAATAATCGTAATTTTTTACAGGTTTTTTGCATTTTTGTTAAACATTTTTATGTCAGAAAACGTTCAAAGTCCTGCACTTGGACCTAAGGGACTAACATTTTTTTTTGGCCCGCCCCTTCTTTTGTGGGCGTGGATACAAAAAAATGGTTTTAATGATAATAATGTTTTACTTAAGTGAAAAATCATAATAAATTAATTTTCCAACATTTACCGCGAGAGCAAAGTGTCCTCCCACCGACCACCCCCTTTGAAATCGCCCCTGATTTTTATTTTTTTATTTTTTACACTTTGGAAGGTACAGAATATTCCGCACAGCCGAATTTAACTCTCTCACATGTTCTTAATGAAAATTCCTTAAACTAAGCTTTTCCTATAAAAGATTTAAAATTATGAGAAATTTTTTATAGAAAAATCTTTAGAATCAACGGATTTTTTCTTGTTGAAAATGTTTTTATTCTTAAGACTTTTTCCTATGTATTTCTTAGATAAGATCTTCGAACGATATTTTTTAAAGAAACTCCCTTATCAAATTCTGAGGACCTTAGAAAAATAGTCGAAAACTCAAATTTTTTATGTATTCGTGATTTGACGCGAAATGTTTTTCGGGGCATGTCACTGACTCAATTCCGTTCGGAAGTAGAAAAAGTGGTTTACTCGTAAAACGCAAAACAAATATTTTTTTCGGAATGAAACCACTTTTATGTAATTCAATTCCACTTTGATTTTTGATTTCATTCCTAAAAAATAATATTCGTTTTACGAGTAAACCACTTTTTTCAAATCCGAAATGAATTGAGTCTGTGACATGCCCCTTCTTATGACTTTTTCGTAAAAAAAAATCATTAGATTCTGAAGACATTGTCTTTCCTTTAGAAATATCGTTCATTAAACGCAAAGGAAAAAACATGGAACATGACCAAGGCAACTATTCTATGTTCTCTGCAACTATACATTATTATAGCAATCATGTTATAATTGTTTAATTTTTTCCCAAAATTATATGTGGGTTCGGAAGTGGAATAAGTTATTTTCTCGTAAAACGCAAAACGAATATCAAAATGAAATCATTTTCAAAAATCAACGTGGAAGTGATATCATTTCAAAAAAAATATTTTGTGTTATATATTTCAAGAGGAAATCTTTAAAACCACTTACGAACGGAATTGACTCTATGTCAGGCCACTTCATATAGAAAATCTTTTAATTCTATAAAAAAAACTGTCAATTCGTTAGAAAATCCCCTACACACAAAAAAAACTTTTTCAAATTACTAGAAAAAATCTCTTAATCCCATTTTACCAATATTTGATAGTTTTCCTTGTTTTTTAACAAATCGAAATTTAAATTTTTTTTTGTAATTTTACAATTTTTTTTTTTTGTAATTTTAAAAATTTCCAAGATAATTAAAAAAAAAAAATCTAGTAAAATCACGAGAATTCCTTGTAATTTTAATTGCGCCAAAAAACTGTAAATTTGCAATTTTATTGGTAAAAAGCTTGTAAAATTACAAAATTTTTGGTAAAAAGCTTGTAAAATTACTAGGAATTCTCGTAAAACAGGAGGTAGCAAAAAATCTAGTAAAATTACGAAACCTCTTTGTTAATTTTATCGTGTCAAAAAATTTGTAAATTTACAATTTAATTGGTAAAAACCTTGTAATATTATAAAATTATTGGTAAAAATCATGTAAAATTACTGGGAAAATTTGTCAAATAGGAGGTGGCAAACAAAAAAAAGCTACAAGTTGTTCTTGTAATTTTACAAGGTTTTTTTTAGTGTAGATTTCAAAACCATATTCCTAGAAAAAAATCCTTAGATTATGAGAACTTTTTCAACAGAAAACAGCTCAGATTATCAAAAACTAAAAAAAGTGCAATTGAAATTTTTAATGAATTCCAGTCCACTTAATAACTTGTTAAGACCATTTTAAAATATGTTGATTAAAATGATATATAGAGTGCAATACAATGATGGAAATGAGGTTATCATACATCCATTAATTCCCTTCCCCTCCCCCCCCCCCCCCCCCTCCTTCGCAATACAATACACACTCACAACAAAACGATTTTGATTTAAATTGTAGTAAAACAACAAAAGGTGAATAAAATATAAAATAGCCTGAGAAATGGGTCGATGTACCAATACTTTTAACTACTCGTACCATTTGTAAACTACCACAAATACAATTGCAATAAATTCTACAATAAGAATAAAAGAAAAACTTGAACAACAACAAAAAGTGGTGGAAAATCAGCCAAAGATGAGCGAAAAACTGCCGGATAATATAAAATAGAAAGAACTTTTTATAACGAACACAGCAGGTTAAAGTAGAGTGGTGGGTGAGGTTGTATGTGGTAGGAATGATAATGTTGGTATTAAGGGTACTTTTTTTGGGGAACAATTAAGTACAAAACTTTTCCAATTGAAATTTAGAAAAGAACAATTGAAATTCTGAAAAGATTAAGTGAAATTCAGAAAAATTAAATTGTAGGTTAGCACAATTGGAATATAATTGAAATTCAGGGAAGTTGATTAAAAATTCAGAAAAGCTTAAATGAAATTCAGACAAAATTAATTGAAATTAGAGCCTACGGTCTGGACCGGTTACCCGGGTAGTTCGGTCGACCGGTCTTGAAAACCGGTTTACCCGGGTAGGCCGGTTTTATGTCTACTTGGGTAACCGGTCTTTCGGTAGAACGGTCTACCCGGGTAAACCAGTCTTTTTATTAATATATTTTTTTTTTCACAAATTTCCCATTTCTACCATTTCTAAGAACAATTCAGGAGTCGAAACTGTAAAGAAAAACTTCGTTACAATTATGTAGAACAATTTCGTTACATTTTTTTCTTGAAAAATTAAAAATGTCGATATCTCAAAAACTAAGCAAGATAAAGCAAAAACGAGAAAATTTTCAAAAGAAAGACAATAAAGGAAATAATGAAACAGCCTTCCTCTATCCATGTGTGGACTCAATAGGGACAAAAAGCTGTGGGTAGATCGGAAATTATGTCTACAGTATCCTTGTTCCATATGGAGTCATTTGAAGCAACCACAAAAAAGTGCGTCCTAAAGACCGAAAAAGACCGTCCCAATTTCATAAATACAACTTTAGGAGTTTAACAGCCGATTTCTCAATTTTTTTGTTCTACGACCGAGACAAAAAGCTGTAGGTAGATCGGAAATTATGTCTAGAGTATCCTTGCTACACATGGAGACATTTGAAGCAACCACAAAAAAAGTGCCGTCCTAAAGACCGAAAAAAACCGTCCCAATGTCATGTAAATACTTGGAATTTTATGAGTTTTACAACTGATTTCTCAAAATTTTTGTTCTATGACCGGGACAAAAAGCTGTGGGTAAATCGGCAATTATGTCTAAAGTATGCTTGCTACACATGGAGTCATTTAAGACAACCACAAAAAAGTGCCGTCCTAAAGACCGAAAAAGACCGTCCCAATTTCATGTAAATACATGGAAAACACACAACTTTATGAGTTTAACAGCCGATTTATAAAAATTTTTGTTCTACGACCGGGACAAAAAGCTGTGGGTAGATCGGCATTTATGTCTAGAGTATTCTTGTTTCATATGGAGTCATTTGAAGCAACCCAGAAAAAAGAGCCGTCCTACAGACCGAAAAAGACCGTCCTAATTTCATGTTAATACATGGAAAAGATACGACTTTACTAGTTTAACAGCCGATTTCTCAAAATTTTTGTTCTACGACCGGGACAAAAAGCTGTAGGTAGATCGGCAATTATGCCTAGAGTATCCTTGTTTTATATGGCGTCATTTAAAGCAACCACAAAAAAGTGCCGTCCGAAAGACCGTTCCAATTTCATGTTAGTACATGGAAAACACACAACTTTATGAGTTTAACAGCCGATTTCTCAAAATTTTTGTTATACAACCGGGACAAAAAGCTGTAGGTAGATCGTCAATTAATACATGGAAAACACACGACTTTAAGAGTTTACCAGCCGATTTCTCAAAAAATTTTGTTCTACGACCGGGACAAAAAGCTGTGGGTAGATCGACAATCATGTCTAGAGCATCCTTGTTTCATATGGAGTCACTTGAAGCAACCACAAAAAAGTGCCGCCCTAAAGAACGAAAAAGATCGTCCCAATTTCATATTTATACATGGAAAACATTCACTTAAAAAATTATGGGTAGATTCCACTACAAAAGACAGTTAAAACTACTAAATGTAGTTGTTGTTTAGGCGTCCACTAAATTTTACGGTAAAATCAACAAAAAATTGTTGTTGTTTTTAACTATTGATTTACAACTACAAAAAACTGTAAAAAACAAGTAAGAAAGTTATAGTCGGTCAAGACCGACCATATGATACCCTACACCAGTGTTTTCCGAAAAATAGGTCCCAGGTCCAAACATGGACCGATTGGATCTGTCTTTAGTAAGATCTTTATTTAGTGTAGAAAACAAACACAGATCAAATTTTAGTGGAAATGGTTTATTTTTTTGTAAATAGACCGATTGAACTGAATATCGGTCAAAATTGTGGGGAACTTCGTCCAAAAATGGTCCAATTATATTCCAATTTTATTAGGTTACTAAAATACACGTTTAAAACCTAAAAATAAAATTTTTATCAAATATTTATATTTTGATAAATTTTGAGGGAATTATGTGAATATCGGGAGGGTGGTTTGTATGGGGACTACCAGAAGGACTGACCCGATTCCTTTGAAATTTGGAATGGTGATTTGTGCATACAAAATTTGATTACCTGCAAATACGGTTATTAGAGTCATTTAAGCCGAAACCAAAGGGGGCGTTTGTATGGGGGCTAGGTCTTAACATGGACCGATTTTCTCCAATTTCAATAGGCTTCGTCCTTGGTCTAAAAGATGCTTAAGTTTTAAATTCCAAGTCAATTGATTAAAAATTGCGACCTGTATCGTGCTTAAACCGATAGATGGACAGACGGACATAGCTAAATCGACTAAAAAAGAAATTCCGAGTCGATCGGTATAATTGAAAGTAGGTCTAGGACCAATATTTCGGGAAGTTACAAACATCAGCACAAACTTTATACCCTGTACCACAGACCATTATACCCTGTACCACAGAGTGGTGCAGGGTATAAATACTTTAAATTACAGTTGTTTTTACTGTAACTCAAATTGTCTGAATTTTTTATTAACAAAAAAAAAAAACGTCTAAACGTCAAAAACGGTTAAAATTATTTGGAAATAATTCCTGCACATCCGTTTTTCTAAAAATTTCGTGAAAATATAAGTTTTTTTATAGACTAAAAACAACTAACATAAAACAACTGTTACTACAATGTGGTAATTTTTTTGCATTTGTTTTTTAAAACGACTACAAAAAACAGTTGTTTAAAATTTTTCATACAAAAACAACTGAAATTGTAGTTGAAAACAACAACTACTACTTACAACACAAATGACCGTCATGTAATAACTGCAATAATTTTCTAAGTGTACGACTTTACTAGTTTAACAGCCGATTTTAAATATCTCGAAAACCGCTCGACCGATTTCAGGATTTTTTTTTTGAAATTTGTATTTAGCCTGCCAAAATTTATGAAAATAATTTATAGCGATATAATTTTTATCGTTTGTTTTTTATTTTTAAAAAATCCAAAATTTTGGGAAAAATTCCAAAACTTTGATCGAAAGGCGACACGTGTTAAAATTATCGGATTTGGCTTAAATTAAATTTGAATGAAAGATTGTCTCAAGCTCGATGAAAAGGTCAAGGGAAAGAAATTTTGATATTTAAAAGAAAATTCTTGAACGTACGTAGGAAAAAAACACAATTTTCCCCAAATTTTAAGTAGCAATATTTCGAAAACCGTTCAACCGTTTTAAAAAAAATTTGTTGTGGGACACATTTTCTTCTCAAAAAATGTTAGCAAATTCATTAATTAGGGGTTTTGCACTAAAGTAATACTACTACAATTTTTATACCCTCCACTCTAGTGATAGAGGGTATATATAAGTTTGTCATTCCGTTTGTAACTCATCGAAATATCGGTCTGGGACCCTATAAAGTATATGGTGCATTCCATGTCAAATCGGACACTTTGAAATTTTTTTTTTTTAGATTTTCCCAATTTGTTAACAGTTTTTAGTACCCTTCGAAAACTCCTTCGTGGTAAATTTTCAGATTTTTTTGATGATCCGTTCAAAAGATATCGAATTTTTAAAAATTGGTTGTTTGTTCCTTTACTCAAACTTCTTTTACTCATAACTTCTTCTATAATGGTCCAAATTTCAAACTTTTTTTTTCAAAATTTTTGTTTTTTTACGTACTTTTAAAAAAAAATCCTAAAAAATTCTTAAAAGCGCTCTAGTAAGCGATTTTTAAGTTTTAAAATTTAAATCTCATTTTTGAAAATGTTTGTACTCTTCGATTTTTTTTGATTTTTTTTTGTGTAAAACATCTATCGATTCTACAAATTTTTTGCCCAGGCGGATCGTGGGATAACGATTATTACTATTTTTTAAAATTTTTTTAAAAAAAATTTTATTCTAATTTTGCTATCTTAAAACCATTTCTACTGCTCGAATGGTGCATCATAGAGGGATCCTTTATAAGACCGACCCCCATTAATTTTTACGTCTTAACATTTCTTTGGAACAAACTAATACCCTATCTCCAATTTCTAAGGGGGCTCCCACACAAAACGACATTTTTTGAAATTTGCTCCAACCGCTCTAACTGCCCTAATAGTGCCCTTGGAGCAACACAATGTATGAGCGAGCCACAATATTTTTTTAGTCCAAACATTTTCTCTGAACACACCTACCCTCTATCTCTAATTGTTAAGGCGGTCCCCATACAATTTTTTTTATTTTTTGTAAATTTGTTTTATTTAATCAGCTTCTACCGGTCCAATGGTGCGTCCGAGAGGGGTCATTAGTGAGACCGAACCCCATTTATTTTTACTCTACAACATTTTTTTTAAAACATACCTACGCCCTGTCTCTACTCCCTAAGTAGGCTCCCATACAAATAACAGTTGGAGCAAATTTTATAAAAATGTAATTTTGTATGGGAGCCTACTTAGGGAGTGGAAATAGGGCGTAGGTATATTTTACAAAAATGTTGTAGGGTAAAAATAAATGGGGGTCAGTCTCACTAATGACCCCTCTCGGACGCACCATTGGACCGGTAGAAGCTGATTAAATAAAACAAATTTACAAAAAATAAAAAAAATTGTATGGTGACCGCCTTAACAGTTAAAGATAGAGGGTAGGTGTGTTCAGAGAAAATGTTTGGACTAAAAAAATATTGTGGGTCGCTCATACATTTTGTTGCTCTAAGGGCACTATTAGGGCAGTTAGAGCGGTTGGAGCAAATTTCAAAAAATGTCGTTTTGTGTGGGAGCCCCCTTAGAAATTGGAGATAGGGTATTAGTTTGTTTCAAAGAAATGTTAAGACGTAAAAATTAATGGGGGTCGGTCTTATAAATGACCCCTCTATGACGCACCATTCGAGCAATAGAAATGATTTTAAGATTGGAAAATTACAATAAAATTTTTTCAAAAAATTTTAAAAAATAGTAATAATCGTTATCCCACGATCCGCCTGGGCAAAAAATTTGTAGAATCGATAGATGTTTTACACAAAAAAAAATCAAAAAAATCGAAGAGTACAAACATTTTCAAATATGAGATTTAAATCTTAAAACTTAAAAATCGCTTACTAGAGCGCTTTTAAGAATTTTTTAGGAATTTTTTTTAAAAGTACGTAAAAAAAAAAAAATTTTTGAAAAAAAAAATTTGAAATTTGGACCATTATAGAAGAAGTTATGAGTAAAAGAAGTTTGAGTAAAGGAACAAATTACCAATTTTTAAAAATTCGATATCTTTTGAACGGATCATCAAAAAAATCTGAAAATTTACCACGAAGGAGTTTTCGAAGGGTACTAAAAACTGTTAACAAATTGGGAAAATCTAAAAAAAAAAAATTTCAAAGTATCCGATTTGACATGGAATGCCCCATATATATTCATGATCCCCGATCGATTTTAAGACATTCTAGCGATGTCCGTCTGTCTGTGGAAAAGGTGATCACGGCCAAAATATTACACGTAGATGACTGAAACTTAACATATTTAATGGAAGTTCTCCCAAGAAGTTTGGTATTGCATTTGAGCGATATCGGTTCAGCGGTTCAAAATTTATGAACGAAAATGTAAGGACACCTCAAAAATTTTAGTGCATTCAACATAACCTAAAAATACAAAATGCTTTAATTCGGCTGCTGGTTGACTTATGTGAACATATTTGTGCACCAAATGATATGTAAACAAGTACAAACATAGTTTTGGACAAAAAAAGGAAAAAATCGCGGATTTTTTTTTTTACCAAATTTTTTTTTTTCGCGAAAATTTTTTTTCAAAAAAAATTTTTTTTTTTCAAAAGTAATTTGCTTTTAAATAAAGTTTTTGCAATAATCTTTTAGAAATTGTGGAGGGTATCACTACATTCGGCAAGGCCGAATTTAACTTTTCTACTTGTTTTAATTTAAAAACAGTTTTTTTATATCCACGACCTCTAAAGGAAGCCGAAAAAAATTGTGTTTTTAAATCCCCTGGGTCCAAGTGCAGGACTCTGAACGTCATCTGACATACAAATTTTTACTTTTCTTGACAATGATTCAAAATACATCTGTTAAAAAATTGCGTTTTTTAGAGGTTGGTTAGTTCTTTAAGAGGAAACTTTTTCCTCCTGGTCCGATTTTGTCCATTTTCAAACTTAACTACACTATGACCATAAGAAATATGACAAAGTGAGTATACCCCCATACTTTAGTTAGAGAATAACAGAAAATTCAGAATATTTAAAAAAAATTCTAAATTTTTTTTTGAATTCAAAAAAAAGTTAAGAAAATATAAAAACAAAAAATCTGGAAAAGTTTAGGCATTTTTTACCGTTATTTTGGATTTGGGCATAAAAAATAGTACATTTTTTAATATAATTTGGTACAATATGAAACAAAGCTAAATTTGTATCATCCCTGGCTATATGTGGTGTCGTCCACAAAACAAAGACTGCCAAAAAAAAAATAGAGACCATTATAATTTTTGTTTAAACACATCGAAAGACCATTTACGCATAACGTCATACCATTAGAAAGCACACGTTTTTTAATGCGATAGAGTAGAAAATTTGTAAACCTCATCAAATTGTTATAAACAATTTTGCACTGACTAGATAGAATTTAATTTAATCTACACCAAAGAATAAGAACCAAACCCATTTGGGTTAAGGATTACGTGTGAAAAATAGACATACTCATGAATATATATATAATTTTTTGGCTAACTCAATGGCACACACACAAAAAGGATGTTATTTCATAACACTTTTTTCATTCCAAATTTTACTTTTTGTAAGGTTTTCAAAAATTTTCTTTAAAACTATTTTTTTGTTGTTTAATGTGTTTTAAGGATTTAATTTTTTTAAAAATTTTATTTAGTTTTTTGTTAATTTTTAATTTTATTTATGTTTTTTTTTTTTCTTTTAGTTAATTTTTTCACTCCACCGCAAAAAAATTTTAATTTTTCGCCGTTTTACATTTTTTTTATCAACCGTTAAGTTAAAGTTACCGTTAAAGACTGAAAAAGGTTATGTCAAAAAAATAGTGGTTAAACTTTTTAACTGTGGTGAATTACTAATATTGATTATTTTGTTCTCTTTACGTTTTTGTTTTGCTCTCTTATTATTTGTTATTCCCTTTTCTACGACAAATTTGTTGTTATGCTTTATTCAAATGCCGGTTTTTGTATATTTGTTTTGGTATTTTTTTCAACCATGTAATGAAATGTCAGAATCATATGGTTTTTGGGTTGTAACGTTAAATAAGGGTTGTAATAGAAAATTCACCCCATAAAGGTGAAAAAAAATTAGTAAAGTTATAAACCATAAGCTAATTAAAAGCAAATAAGTTTATATTTATTTCTATTTTAATAAAGTTCCCTAAGGGCGGACACTCAATGTTCAGTTCGTTGCTAACTGTCGATTTAACATAAACTTGTCAAAATTTGTATGAATAAGATAAATTGAACGATTAGTTTTATGACGGAACATAAAGAAACCCAGCCTAAATAAAAAAAAATACTTAAAATTAAAGCTTTAAGCTTGATTTACACGTTAACTACCCTTGACTACCCTTATCTACTAGTTCCCAGTATTGGAGGATAGCAATTGTCAAATTCAAATAATTTTTCATACAAAATTATTTAAACCCGGCAAACCGTATCACCAATTCTGGGAAATAGTAGATAAGGGTGGTTAAGGGTAGTTAACGTGTAAACTGCCCTTTATTTAAATTTAAAGCTTTATATAAAAAATATATATTTTTATACCCTCCACCCACAGTATAGGGGTATAATCACTTTGTCATTCCGTTTGTAACGCATCGAAATATCAGTCGGGGACCGCATAAAGTATATATATTATTGATCCATGATCGATTCTAAGACATTCTATGAATGCCCGTCCATCCGTCTGTCTGTAGATAACACAATGCAGTCCAAATAAAATAGCTAGACTCCTGAATTTTGCACAAATATTGCTCATGTTCATAGGCAGGGTAAGTTGGTGAATGGGCAAAATCGGGCCAGGGGGAAAAAGTTCCCCCTTGAAGAACTGAACCAACCTCTGAAAAAAAAATACACTTTTTTTACATGTTTTGTTTGCATTTTTGTTAACGTTCTCTCAACGTCCCAAACTGACCCCATAACACCCCCTCCACCCGAAATTGATCTTATAATAGCTATTTTTATGTAATTTGTTGAGCAAAACCAAAATACGAATCTAATTATATATGGAGCAATATCTAACCATATAAAGTGGATCAACCGTATCAAAGTGATAGATATAATTTTATATGAATTTATACGGAATCATATTAACTCATATAAGATTGTATCAAATTATATATTATATCAGAAAATTTTTACTCGGCACATAATAATACTAATTTTTATATTTTGTTTAACTCATTTTTAATCTGAACCTAACCGAGAACTGGTACACACAGAAAAAAGAGAAGTTGGGATTCAGTTAGACTTATAAAATTTTTATTATTTAATACATTATTTATTTGTTCTTATTCATATTCAACCGCTAGGGAAGAAAAACTATATTAATGAATGTTAAAATATCAATATAATCGTTAAAAAGTCTTAGCGACCATATATTAGTTATATAAATAACATATTAAAATAATAAAACTGTTCCAGCAACTAGTAGTACAAGTAACCGTTAAAAGAATAAAAATTGGATATCACAATCGTTAATTTGTCGTATGTAACTAAAATTAGTTTTTGAGATTAACATCAAGAAAAATATTGTTATTTTTTGTATTTCAATTTATTTTAAATTTCTAAAACAACCATTTCCAAATGAATTTTACCAAAAAACAATGGTTCGAAAAATTGGAAAATAATATGTGCAATGGAAAAACCATTAAAAAACGGTAAGTTTTTTTATAACTATAATGTCGTTAAAAAGTTAATTATCCATTTGTTTTTCAGAACATTTTCAAAAACATACCACATAAAAAAGAAAACAGAGGAGGGTTTAGCACAGCGAGTAAAAAATTTGCAAGAAGCTTTTTAAGGAAATTGAAAGTACGAGTATGTATATTGTTTAGAATTTAAGAAAACATATCTCCATGTGTCTTTGAAAAATTTTGCACAAAAATATCTCACATGTGAGAATGTTTAAAATGAAAAGGTAGTATAATTAGTTTAAGATACAAAATGCATTTATTCAGAGTTTTTTTTTAGAATCTGAGAAATTTTCTATAGAGTAAATGTCTGAGAATTTTTCCACAGAAAAAATGTCCCAGAATCTGATCATTTTTTTTTATACAAAAAATCTCTCTGAATCATACAATTTTTCTAAATGTCTCAGAATCTGAAAGTTTTTCTACAGAAAAAATTTCTTAGCATCTGAGAATTTTTCTATAGAAAAAATATCTCAGAATCTAAGAATTTTTCTATACAAAAAATATCTTAGAATCTAAGAATTTTTCTATAGAAAAAATATTTCAGAATCTGAGAAAAAATATCTCAGAGTCTGAGAATTTTTCTATAGAAGAAATATCTCAGAATCTGAGAATTTTTCTATAGAAAAAATATCTCAGAATCTGAGAATTTTTCTATAGAAAAATATCTCAGAATCTAAGAATTTTTCTATAGAAAAAATATCTCAGAATCTGAGAATTTTTCTATAGAAAAAATATCTCAGAATCTGAGAATTTTTCTATAGAAAAAATATCTCAAAATCTGAGAATTTTTCTATAGAAAAAATATCTCAGAATCTGAAAATTTTTGTATAGAAAAAATATCTCAGAATCGGAAAATTTTTCTACAGAAAAAATATCTCAGAATTTGAAAATTTTTCTACAGAAAAAATATCTCAGAATCTGAGAATTTTTCTATAGAAAAATATCGCAGAATCTGAGAATTTTTCTATAGAAAAATATCTTAGAATCTAAGAATTTTTCTACCGAAAAAATTTCTTAGAATCTGAGAATTTTTCTATATATATCTCAGAATCTGAGAATTTTTCTATAGAAAAAATATCTAAGAATCAGAGAATTTTTCTATATATATCTCAGAATCTGAGAATATTTCTATAGAAAAAATGTCTCAGAGTCTGAGAATTTTTCTATAGAAAAAATATCTCAGTATCTGAGAATTTTTCTATAGAAAAAATATCTCAGAATCTGAGAATTTTTCTATAGAAAAAATATCTCAGAATCTGAGAATTTTTCTATAGAAAAAATATCTCAGAATCTGAGAATTTTTCTATAGAAAAAATATCTCAGAATCTGAGAATTTTTCTATAGAAAAAATATCTCAGAATCTGAGAATTTTTCTCTAGAAAAAATATCTCAGAATCTGAGAATTTTTCTATAGAAAAAATATCTCAGAATCTGAGAATTTTTCTATAGAAAAAATATCTCAGAATCTGAGAATTTTTCTATAGAAAAAATATCTCAGAATCTGAGAATTTTTCTATAGAAAAAATATCTCAGAATCTGAGAATTTTTCTATAGAAAAAATATCTCAGAATCTGAGAATTTTTCTATAGAAAAAATATCTCAGAATCTGAGAATTTTTCTATAGAAAAAATATCTCAGAATCTGAGAATTTTTCTATAGAAAAAATATCTCAGAATCTGATAATTTTTCTATAGAAAAAATTTCTCAGAATCTGAGCTTTTTTCTCTAGAGAAAATGTATTAGAATCTGCGAATTTTTCTATAGAAAAAATATCACAAAATCTGAGATTTTTTCTATAGAAAAAATGTGTCAGAACTTGAGAATTTTTCTATAGAACAAATATTTCAGAATCTGATAATCTTCCTATAGATAAAATGTCTCAGAATCTGAGAATTTTTTTATAGAAAAAATGTATCAGAATCTGAGATTTTTTCTATAGAAAAAAATGTATCAGAATCTTAGCATTTTTCGATAGAAACAATGTATCAGAATCTGAAAACTTTTTTATTGAAAAATTGTCTTATAATCTGATAATTTTTCCTTAGAAAAAATGTATCAGAATCTGAATATTTTTCTGTAGAAAAAATGTATCAAAATCTGAGAAATTTTCTATGGGATAAATGTGACATAATCTGGGAATTTTTCCACGGAAAAAAATGTCCCAGAATCTGATAATAGAAAAAATCTCTCCGAATCTTAGAATTTTTCTATAGAAAAAATGTTGTAGAATCTGACAGTTTTTCTATAGAAAAAATGCCTCAGAATCTGAAAATTTTTCAATAGAAAAAATTTCTCAGAATCAGCGAATTTTTTTATAGAAAAAATCTCTCAGAACCTGAGAATTTTTCTGTAGAAAAAATTAATTTTTCTATAGAAAAAATTAATCTGAAAATTTTCCATAGAAAAATGTCTCAGAATATGATAATTTTTCTTAAGAAAAAATTTCTCAGATTCTGATATTTTTACTAAAGAAAATATGTTTTCAGAATCTGAGAATTTTTCTAAAGAAAATATTTTTCAGAATCTGAAAATTTTTCTTAGAAAAAATGTCTCGGAATCTGAAAATCTATAGAAAAATTCTGAGATTCTGAGACCTTTTTTTAGAGAAAAATTATCAGAACTTTAAGAATTTTTTACAGAAAAAAATTCTCAAAATCTGGGAATTTTTCTATAAATAAAATGTTTTAGAATCTGAGAATTTTTCTATAGAAAAAATATCTCAAAATTGTTCTGTATAAAATTGTTCTGTATAAAATGTCTTAGATTCTGAAAATGTTTCTATAAAAACAAAAGTTTTAGGTGCTTATAAAAAAAACTATTCCTAAAAATTATTGTAGTATCAAATATCAACTTATGTATATATTTTTTGCGAAATTTATTTATTTAATAAATATATTACAAAAAACCAAGGATGGGTACCAATTCGATAAAAGTATTGGTATTGGTATTGGTTTTTAAAATTATATTAGTATTGGTATAGGTATTGGTTTTCATTTTTTGTTGAATTGGTATAGGTTTCGGTATTGGTTTTGAATTATTTAGGTATTGGTATTGGTTTTAGCCTCGAATCGGTATCGGTTTTTAATAAGTATTGGTATTTATCTTATATCGGTTTTGGTATTTGTATGCAAAAGGTTTTGTCGTTAATATTAATTAATTTAAAGTAAGTCGTCCTTCTGTCCACCCCACAGTGCACACTGGGCGAGATGGTAGGTTTTTTGGCCAAAAGTCGTAAATGTTAACCGATTTTTTTGAAATTCAGAATATAAGCCTATATTAAGGTAATAAATAAGTGCCTTGAAAGTTTTTGAAATCGTACCTACAAGGAAACTATTTCAGGGTGGACACTTCATTTTTAATAAAATTTACAGATGTTATAGATGAAACAAATGAAGAGAAACTTGTCTTTTATATATGTATTTGAATTAGAGATGGTCTGTGGTCCCGTAATTTGCGTGACTCAAAAAATCACGAGATTCAGGCGTGAGCGATTTTTATTTAAATCACGTGATTATAGAGGGATTTTCATTTAAATTAAGTACTATATTAGGGTAATAAATAAGTGACTTGAAACTATTTGAAATCGGACCTACAAGGAAACTATTTCTGGGTGGACACTTCATTTTTAACAAAATTTACAGATGTTATAGATGAATCAAATGAAGAGACACTTGCCTTTTGTTTAAGTATTTGAATTGGAGATAGTCTCTGGTCCCGTGATTCACGCGTGAGCGTGAGTGATTTTCATTTAAATCATTTGGTTATAGGGTGATTTTCATTTAAGTCAAGTGACTATATTAAGGTAATAAATAAGTGCCTTGAAACTTGTTGGATTCAGACCTACAAGGAAACTTTTTCAAGGGTGGACACTTCATTTTAAATAAAATTTACAGATGTTATAGATTAAACAAATGAAAAGACAATTGTCTCTTGTTTATGTACACTCAAAAAAAAAAAACTGTAAAGTTAGCAAAAAAAGATTGTAAACCTACAAGAAAATTTGCTGATTTTGAACCCACAATTTTTTTGGTAAAGTTAGCAAAAACGTTTTGCTAAAAATTAGTTAACTGAAATTTTTTTTTATTTCAACTTAGTTCATACACATTTGAGGACCCCATTGAGTTCGGACCCGATAGGTCCAGACCCCGATGGGCCTAGACCTACTTGGGTTCCATAAAAATCGTCATAGGTTTTGATCCAAAATTAGTGTCCGTTTCGCTATACCTTGCTTAGTTTTTGAGATACGTGATTTTAGGGGACCACCGGGGTTTTGAGAATTACAAAGCTTGATAACTTCAAAAATATTACTCGGAGAGCTTTTGATTATTTTGCGGTCTTGTTCTACCGAGATATGAGCATTTTAAAATTTTCGGGAATGCTAACTTTTTTGGATCCAAAGTTAGGACCCATTAGGGTCCACACATATGAAGAGGACCGGCGATACTAGAGAGCCCGAGAACCAAAAATGGCCTCCATTTTGCTCTATCTGGCTTAGTTTCCGAGATAGCGCCATTTTAAGTTTTCTGAAAATAAAAAAAAAATTACCATTTATTTTTGCTAATATTAGCAAAAAATCTTGTAAAAATGTTGTCAACTCAATTTCAAATTTAGCAAAAGAAATTAGTTCAAAGTTTGTTTAAAATTGCTATAGTGCTAAATGAAGTTTACAAGAATTTTTTGCTAACATGCTAATCACAACTAAAAATTTTCTAAAAGTTAGCTAACTAGCGTTAGCAAAAAAAAAATTAGTAAATCTACTAACGTATTTTTTTGAGTGTATTTGAATTGGAGATGGTCGCTGGTCCCGTGATTTGCGTGACTCAAAAAAGTGGTTTTCATTTAAATCACGTGATTGTGAGTTGAAAAATTCTGAGTGAGTGTCTAGAGAGTGAGTCGAATTTTTGCGTGAGGGATGTTTTTTTTTTTGAAAAACCCCTTTTAAAAAAAAAAAGTTTTTAGCAGTATTTGCATTCATAATTAAGTCTAACTTTAAACTAAATAGTACACACAAAAAAAATTTTGCCAAGTACTTGGGAGGATTCGCGTTTTTAAAGTTTTTTGCATATATTATGCAAAAAATAGCATCATTTTACCAAGTTTTTGCTTGTTTCTGATAAAAGTTTAGAAAATACTCATAAGAGTATTTGACCTTGTGTAATTTTAAAAACCTTAACCAAAATTATGCAAGAACTTGGTAAAATGTTACAAAATTTTTCATAATTAATGAAAAAACTTTAAAAACGCATATCCTCCCTAGTTATTGGTAAAATATTTTTTTGTGTGTACATGCTTAACCATTTTGGACAAAGATTCATTTTTTTTTTTTTGGAAAAAGGTACCTATTTAGTAAAATTAGCACCGGCTGATCTCAAAACCCTTGTAAAAAAAAAGTTAATGTTCCGTTAATCCAAAAAAGCCTGTATTTCAACTTTTTATGCAATTTTAATATTTGGATTTATTTGCTATTTTATTAATTTATTTCGTTATTTTCAAAATAAATAGCTTCAAAATGTTTCAATTAGTGGAATTTGATAATAAATTAAATCTAAAAAAAATTAATATAAATTAATAAAAAAATTAAAAGCCTAAACTAAAATAATGCAAATTTTTTCGGTTTTGCCTGAAACAATTTCTGTGCTGATGCACATTGCATTTAATGCACATATAAATTCCGGTGGTCAAGGGGAGATATTTTTTAATTGCAGAAAGATGAGACTTAACATTTGTAACAAAATATACCTGTACTTCATCCTTTTCATACATAAATATTTTTTTGAAAAAGGTGATCGAAATGGGTTATCATGCAGGGGGCCCCTTTTTCGATTTTAGATCTTTTGGCAATTGCGATTATAATCGCATATAATTGACCCGTGTATACACGCGTCAATTTTTTTCTTATATGGGTTCACACTTACGACCGTAAACAAGTTGTTTAACAAAACACCAGTAACAGAATAAAAACGTAATGGATACAGAAAAAATAATTTTTTTAACACGTAGCCCTTAAACTCACAAAAATAGCAAGTGTGAACTGCACATTATGCGTTCTTAAATTCTAATATAATATGACTGTGCCTCTAATAAAACAATAAATTTTTTTTTCTGGATTCTGGTGTTGTGACATAAAATTTTGTAACGTCTGCTTGATTAAAATTTTGGAATTTCCAAAAAAGGACATTAGTATTTTTTTTTTACAACGCAAAGAAGAGTGCAGTGACATTCAATGTACATATATCAAATATTAACAATGTTTGCAAAAGAAAAAATTTCATCACAGAAAAGGTCTAAATTTTTTAAGATCTACTTTTATTAGGGGTCATAAAAACCGTGACAAAAAATATTTCTTTTATGTTTTTATGGCTTTTAAAATTCAAGTAGCTAACTCCGTTTTGTTATGTGACGTTGCATGCAAACGATTACTGATTGATGTAACATCTTTTGCAATTCGTTAGTCAGGTAAAACCTAATAATGTGATGGAAAGAAAATGTTTGACGTCACAATTAAAACAAACGAAAATAAGAATACAAAAAACCGAAACAAAACCGATACGAAAGTAGAAAAAAATGAATTGGTATTGGTTTTTTATTGGTATTGGTTTTGAAGAATAAAAGTATTGGTTTTTAATTGGTATAGGTAGTGGGGAATCGGTATTGGTTTTTTATCGGTATTGGTATCGCACAAATAAAGGTATTGGTTTTTAATTGGTATTGGTTTTCAATTTGAATTGGTATTAACGGGTATTGGTATCGAAAAGGTATTGGTACCCATCATTGCAAAAAACACATTATTTTTGTCTTTTTATTTTACGGTTGAATTAAATATGTTAGTTGTGGTGCAAAAATATCGGTCATAACAACCATTTTTGTCTTATAATTTTTCGTTGCTTCAACAGATATATTAAGTTGCTCGTAATGAAATTCGGTAAATATACTACTCGATTGAAACCAAATTCGGTTGATCGGAATGAAATTATTAGTAATCACAACTGATAAAAGTGATAGTAGGCTGGACTACAAAAATTTGGTTGGTTCTAAATTTGGTTGGCACAACGAATCCGTTCTCTGTGTGTAATAATGACTATCGTCTTGTTGTAACAAAATAAACCAAGGGTTCTGGTGGGAATCGAACCCACGACCTAACGCTACTAACCAACCTACAGGGGTCCCTTTTTTAATCATTGTTTTAAGTACAAGCTAACATCATATTGACAAAAAAAAATTTGTCAATTTTACTAAATAAAGCCATTTTTAGAAAGTTTGTTTTATTTACTTCACAGTACAGACTAGTTAGTATGCAAACAATGGTGCTAATTGCGTACTTTCCAATATGGTGGTATGTTTTTTAATACAGAATTATCATCGCTGCCTAGTGCATGTGTGCCTGTACGTGTGAGCTTTCGTGCATGTATTTATGTTGTTTGTTTACGTTTTGTATGAAACTTCAAAAGTTACATCGTGTGCAGAGAACGAAGCCGATCGGCTAACAGCCGCGACTTAGCCGCCGCCGACATTTTTTCAGGTACTGCAGCCGCCGCCGGTTTGATCGGCTAAATTCGGCTTGAAAATATTTGCATAAAATTCTAACTAAACAATTTTGAAACTTATTAAAAATACCGAACTTGCTTAAAATTACAAAAAAATAATAGAGGTATTCAGAGTCTTGCTTGCCAGCCCTGGCACTGGTGGTAAAAGAGCACTTTTCAAAATTACTTTTCAAAATACATGTATTTTTTGAAAGAAGTACTCTTTTGCTACATTGCCAGGGCTGGCAACAAGACTCTGAATACCTCTATTATATGTGTGACCTCTAAGAAGTCGAATGTGGTGTTCAAACCCGTCGGGACATGCCCCCTCTAGAAGGGGTGGAGCTTAAAGTTAAAGTGGGCTTTCTTAAAAACACAAAAAATGCTTATCCGATCAGTACGAAAAATCGAAACTACAATTAAAGGTGGCTGGTGCAGAGTCAAGGGGTTTCTAGTGTGTGTGGGCACTTAATTTAAAGCCAATGAAAAAAAAAACGTTTTTCTGCGTAGCCGGCCTTCGGCTGGGACCCCCTTGGACATGATCTGCCACCCTATTCTCAAAATATTTTTTTAGGTAGCACGATTTACGCGTTTAATTTTGTATGTCTTCTTCAACGGCGCAGCAATGCTACACCGTTTCCACGTATGGACTGATTAAAAGGAGGTCGGAGAACTTAGTCTATATGCCACTTTGAGGGGACTTAACACGCGGGAAACTCCGGAAGCCATACGATCATTGCCCTCACAATGGAAGAGTGAAACGACGCTTTGAGAATGGTTAGAGAATGGTTAGACACCGTTGTTTAACGGTACTCGATTAAGACTCCCAATTTTGTGCGTGTCCAAAAATTTAAAATTTTACGAGTTCAGCCCCCTTAAATTTTAATTTTTGTTCCTTTCCTTTTTCATTCTAAAGGGGATGGCATATTTTATTTGTTTTTTTTAAATTTTTTTGTGCTTATTAAATTGCAATTTAGCCATAATTTTGTTTAAACAAATTTATTAAATTAAAAAAATAATTTCATAAAATTAATCGACTACAGCCGGCTATGAGCCGCCGCCGATCGATTTTTTGCTTAGCCGCCGCCGCCGACAATTTCATGTCGGCTTCGTTCTCTGATCGTGTGTTGTCACCAGTGTTGCCAATTTAGCCATTTTCCGGCTAAATTTAGCTCCTTTTGAACTCGTTTAGCCGGAGAAAAAGGTATTTAGCTCTTAGCCGTTTTTTTAGCCATTTTCGAAACTATTTTTGCAGTTTTTTAGCCATTTTTGAGTTTTCGGTTAAAAAGTAATTTTTAGTGTGTTTTTTATACTAAAATAGAGAATTTATTGGTTTTTAATTTTGTACAGATCGATCACAGACTCTAATACTATTTGTTATAAAGGTTTAAGTTTAAAAATGTAGGAGAAAATTAAATTTCTAAAAATTATAGACATTTCTGAAATTGTCATTCCGGTTTCAAGCATTTTAGTTATGTGTTATCATCAGAAGGATTGTAAATGTTGGTTTATTTTGTTAGTAGGTAATTGTTTTTCATATATTTAATTTTTATTAACACTAGTCTGGAATAAAATCACGTATATTTTTGTCATATTCATACCATAAACATTATACTAAATTTTAGACGATCAAGTGATGCCCGTTTCTCTGTCTTTTAAAAATACGCTAACGTTCAAAACTAAACTTGAAGGCTGATTGCTGAATCTTGTCATATATATTTTTGAAATTTTTCTGATCAGGTTTCAGCGAAAACGGTCCCACGGGTAAAAAGTGTCACCTCGAATTCACGTATAAAAAAAGCTTTTTTAAGCCAAAATAACTTAAAAAGATTTTTTACTTAAATACATTTTTTGCAGTCAAAATTTTTATATATATTTTTATAAAAAAATTTAATATAAAATATTTAAACCATTAAAAAAGTGCTTTGAACTCTCTTCATTTTATCTAAAATATGACAAAACAGTAACAAAAAAATCTCCTTATTTTAATATATCTATCAAAATCGGTACAAAATATGAATTTACCTTAGTTTTTCTTAAAAAGTAAAATATATATTTTAGCCGTTTTTTAGCCATTTTTTAGTCGTTTTTAGCAGTTTTTTCAAAAGGATTTAGCCGTTTTTGATTACAAAGTTCTGGCAACACTGGTTGTCACTAATACTTGCGCACACATCAAATGCACCTCTGTGAACCCACTACTCATGTACTGTGATTTACTTAAAGCTTTTTGTAGAAAAAATACTTTCAAATAAAAGCATTCTAACATATATTTGTTAATAAATATGCAGAGCTTTTTATTATTTTTTTTAACTAAATTTATATAAACTTTGTAAAAAGCTTTGAAGAGAAATATTTTGATTTAGCGTCCGATAATTTTTCGTTTCTAATATTTAAATGTGAGCTACCTAAATCAAACGGACGTAAAAATTTCAAATTTGATGTTTGTTTTTGTTTTTTTACGTCTTGCGCGACGCAATTTGATTCTGGTTCGACCCTTATATTTTAAAAGCTCTTTTATAATAAACAGCATTCATTAAAAACATTTTTATATAAACAGATTTTTAATAAAAAAAACTGTTTTATATAAAGTTCTTATATACAAAAAGTTCTTATATACAAAAAGTTCTTTTTTACAAAAAGTTCCTTTATATTAAATTTTTATGTTAAAAATCTTTTTATTTAAAAGCCTTTTATGCAAAAGCTTTTTATTACAAAGCTCATTTATATAAAAAACTCTTATAAAAAAAACTTTTTGTTAAAAAGCTCTTTTATATAAAAAAATGTTGATTGAAAATCTCTTTTATATAAAAAAATGTTTATTGAAAAGCTCTTTTATATAAAAAAATGTTTATTGAAAAGCTCTTTTATAAAAAAAAAATTGGAAACAAATTTTTTCGCGGAAAAAATTGTTGGTGAAAAAAAAATCCTAGAATCGAACACTGATCAATAAAATAAAATTTTGATTTTTAACACATGATAGTTCTAAAAAATCCAACATTTCTACAAATAATCGTGAGGTTTAGAAGTACTTAAAACTCTTAACGGTCGTATTTTCTAAAAACACGAAGATCTTATAAGAAATCCAAAAAACTTATCACACAGTTGTAAATTTAATAAAAATAATTCTTTTATTTGTTTTTTTTTTTTCTTTTTTATAAAAAAAGGTAAGTTATTTTTATAAATTAATGTAAATTCATATACATTTCACGATTAGTTATAAGATTAAAGTCATTATTGTGTATTTATACATTTGTTTGTTAATGAAAAAAAAAATAAAAAAAAATGTAGAAACAAATGGGGCTTTAAGGAAAATTATTGATCAATAAAAGGAACACATTTTTTGTTTTTGTTAAATAATAAAGAAAAAAAAAAAGTAAAAATCAAACTAAAATCATTTGTCAATTCAGCGATTTTCAAAAAAGCATTGATTAGTTAATGAAAACCAGTTCATTAACTTGTATATAAAAGAAAACAACGAAATTTAACTCCATTCTTCGTCTTCTTCCAAGGCACTGGGACCAGATGATGAAACAAAGTTATCGTTCTAGAAAATACAAAATTAAATAATAGATTAGAATATTACACTTCCATATTTTTTTTTTTTATATTTAAACTTACCTGACTAACTCCTTTTCGTACATCACGACCACCAAATTTACTACCGTAACTGCCGCCGCCACCACCTCCACCGCCATAATTCTTAAGGAATTCCGGTACTTCTTGACCAGCTCCTTCTAGAATATTAACTAAATCGGCAGCAATGCCTGAATCATGATCTGGATCAAAGAAGCTGGTAGCACGACCATTATTACCCACACGACCGGTTCGGCCAATACGATGGACGTACTCATCAATCGAAGATGGCATATCGTAATTTACTACATGTTTAATATTCTTGATATCCAGACCACGAGCTGCTACTGAAGTGGCAATTAATACTTTCATTTTACCAGATTTGAAATCAGCCAAGGCCATTTCACGTTGACTCTGTAAACGATCGCCGTGAATTGAAGTCGTTGGAAATTCAGTTTCCGAAAGGAGTGAAGCTAAGAAATCTGCACCGCGCTTTGTTTCGACAAAAACGATAGTACCATCGGGACTTTCTTTTAAAATATCCTGAAAATAACAACAAAAGAAGATAACATTTTAAATTCAGTTAAATTAATAAAAAAAAACTTCAAAAATATTTTAAATAACAGTTTTTACATAAACTTAAATGTTTTAAAAGATTTTGTAAAAACGGGGTTTAAAAAAAAAAATTATGCAAAACACAAGTTTAAAAAGATCAAAAGCTCGTGTATAAAACAAGCTTTTGCGAACAAAAAGATTGTCAAAGTGCTTAAAAAATAAATAGCTTTTGTAAAAAATAAAAAGCTTTAGTAAATTAAATTAAAAATCTTTTGTAAAAAAACAAAAAAAAAATTTAAATCTAAAGCTTTATAAAAAAGTTTTTAACAATAAAAAGCTTTTATAAATACAAGGCTTTTTTAATAAAAAGCCTTTGTTAATAAAAAATACCTTTGTTTAATTTTCAGAAAAATAAAATTTAAAACTTTCCAAAAAAATGTAAAAAAAAAAAATATTGTTGATATTTAGACAAATTGGAGCCAAATTATTTAGGGTTAATCTGTTGAATGAAATGTTTTCGAATATAAAAAGATTTGTAAAAAAACCCTTGTTAATTAGCTTTAATTAAGAGCTGTACAAAAAAGCTTTTGTAAATAAAAGGCTCTTTAAAAGAGGTTTTGTAATAAAAGCTTTTGTAAAAAAAAAACCTTTTTTAAAAAAGCTTTTGTAAAAAAGCTTATGTAAAAAAGCTTTTGTAAATAAGTTTTTGTAAATAAAAGCTTTTGTAGAAAAAGCTTTTGTAAAAAGCTTTTATACACAAAAAGCTTCTATAACAAAGCTTTTGTAAGTTTTAATTAAGAGCTGTACAACAAAAGCTTTTGTAAATAAAAGGCTCTTTTTTTTGTTATAAAATCGTTTGTAAAAAAACTTGTTAAAAAGCGTATGTAAAAAAAGCTTTTGCAAATAAAAGCTTTTGCAAATAAAATCTTTTGTAAATAAAAGCTTTTGCAAATAAAAGCTTTTGTAAATAAACAAATATAATTTTGTAAATAAACAAATAAATACACAAAAAGCCTCTATAAAAAGCTTTTGAAAAAAGCTTTTGTAAAAAAAGCTTTTATACACAAAAAAAGCATTTATAAAAACACTTGTAAATAACTTTGCAAATAAAAATATTTTGTAATTTTAAGCATTTGTAAGGTTTTTTAATAAAATCTTTTGTAAAACAAAACTTTTGTTAAAAATCGTATGTAAAAAAGCGTATGTAAAAAGTTTTTGTAAATAAAAGCTTTTGCAAATAAAAGCTTTGGTAAATAAAAGCTTTTATAGAAAAAGCTTCTGTAAAAAAGCTTTTATACACAAAAAGCTTCTATAAAAAAGCTTTTTTAAAAAAAGTTTGAAAATAAAGAGCTTTTGTAAATAAAGAACTTTTGTAAATAAAGAACTTTTGTAAATAAAGAACTTTTGCAAATAAAAATAACTTGTAACTTTAAGCATTTGTAAGAGCTTCAGAAAATAAGCTGTTGGGATAAACCACTTTCAAGGGAAGTATCCTAACCGTTATGCACTAATTTGCCATATCGGATATTTTGGGGTTAAAAAATGTGACAAAAATTGGCGAGTTTTTTTATTTTTGAGCCATATCTTCTTAAGAAACTATTTGATGTTTTTATATGGGAAGAAAGGAGTCTTTAATACATATCCTCGTAAAAATTTCTCGTTTTTTACCCTACACCACACTGTGGTACAGGGTATAATGAGTTTGTGATGATGTTTGTAACTAACCGAAATATTGGTTCTAGACCCACTTTTAAGTATACCGATCGACTCAGAATCACTTTTTGAGCCGATTTAGCGATGTCCGTCCGCAATTTTTACTCATTTGACTTGAAATTTAAAACTTAGCCTCTTTTGGCCCAAGGATGAAGCCTATTGAAGCCTATAAAAAATCGGTTCATATTTAGACCTAGCCCCCATACAAAGGTCCTCTTTAGTTTTGGCTCAAATGACTAATAACCGGATTATAATAGGTATCTTTTCGAAATTTGGCAGGTAATCATGTTTCATAAACACAAATCACCTTTCCAAATTTTAAACAAATCGAACCAGTTCTTCTTGTAGCCCCCATACTAACCACCTTCCCGATTTTCACATACATAAATCTTTCAAATTTTATGAAAATAGAAAATATTTAATTAAAATTCTATATGTGTATGTTCACTCAAATTTGATTTTGGGGTGTTTTTTTTACAATCATTAAAGATTTGATCAAATATAGATCTAATCGGTCCATGGAACCCATTTTCCGGGACCCATTTCCGGGAAACTATGGTGTAGGGTATTATATGGTCGGTCTTGACCGACTATAACTTTCTTACTTGTTATAATTAAAAGCTTTAACAAAAAAATTCTACTCACCATCAATTTGGATCTCTTGTCAAATTTCTTAACCTCGAAAATATTTTGGGTAACATCAGAACATGCACCACCCACAACACCAATCGATATGAATATGTATTCATTTAAATATTCACCAGCCATACGTTGTATTTCGGCTGGGAATGTAGCTGAGAACATAAGATTTTGTCTCTCGGCAGTGGGACGCATAGTAGGATGATTCATAACAGTAGCTACACTTTCTTTAAAACCCATATCTAACATACGATCGGCTTCGTCCAAAACAACAAAACGTGTCTCTTCAAACGATATGAAACCTTTCTCAACGAAATCCAACAAACGACCGGGAGTGCAAATCAAGATGTGACTACCACCTTTATTCATATTTTCACCTTGATGTTTAGACGAGGTACCACCATAAACAATGCGTATATTAAGATATGAACCCATAGAAAATTTACGAGCTTCATTGAATATTTGTATAGCTAATTCACGGGTGGGTGATATAATTAAAGCATGTGGTTTGCCAATGGATGTTTCAGCACCTTCACTCAACAAACCGTTGATAATGGGCAATAGGAAGGCAGCTGTTTTGCCAGAGCCAGTTTGAGCGCAAGCCATTAAATCCCTACCGCCGGTTACAACGGGTATAGCCGACTTTTGTATAGGTGTGGGTACTGTATAGCCAGAACGTTTAATATTATTCAAAACTATATCACGGAGACCAGCTTCTTCAAATGTTGTTATAGAAGCGGGAGCATTTTCACCGGTTACCTATAGAATGGAAAAGATTTTTAATTGTTTTATATATTTTTTTTTTTTTGTAATAGTAAGCATTTTCATTTACCTTTACTGGTATGCTATCATATTTTGAAAAATTTATACCACTGGTAATACCACTTCCGAAAATTTCATCTTCATTATCAGTGGGTTCTGGAGGTATATAAAACTCTCTTGGCTTTTGTGGTTCTTCGCCTTCACCGTCTCCACCTCCTCCACTATTGTTGTGGCCATTTTCTTCTCCTTTATTGTTATTGTATTCACGACGAGGAGGACGATCGCCACCATCTCTACCACCACGGCCGCCACCACCACGACCACGTCCGCCACCGCGACGTTCTCCATTAAAGCCTTAGGAATTTAAGATGAAAATGTAAAACATAAGCAACTAAACAACACAGAAAACAAATTTCCAACACCCAAAAAAGGAAAACAAAATTAAGCAAGAGATTTTTTGTTAAGGAAAAAATATTTATACCGAGTTTTAGTAAATAAATACAAGGTACAAATTCCATATAAATTCAAAAACTTTATTATAATCAGACATTCGATAACAAAAAATAAAACTAATTTTTTACAACAAAAATAACATTAAACAAAAAACAAAAACATAAAATTGAAATATCAAAGAAAAAAAAAATAAGAATAAGAAACTCAGAACGAATAGTCCGCTTTGTCTAATTTGAGCGAAAACGAAACATTCAATATAAATTAAATTTTAAATAAAATGATAACTTTTTAAACAAAATGGTAAATTTTAAAATAAAATTATTAATTTTTAAATAAAGTGATACATATTAAAATGATTTTATTTTAAAAACATAAAAACTTACAACAAAAGACTAAGGGGGTTATTCATAATACCTTAAGTGTACTTAAAATAGGTTTATTTGACAAATATTCATGCAATATCAGTCAAATAAACCTACATTAGAGAATAATCACAATTGGAGCGGGAAGCGGAAAAACGCAATTGTCCTTATAAAAATAGAATTGAATCTAGTTTGGCGGAAAAAACGCGGCGGAATTTTGTTGTCATATAAAACGTGTGTGAACAGTTGCGGAAAAACGCTTCCCGCTCCAATTGTGTTTATTCTCTTAGATTATATTTACTCATTATGAATAGCCCAGTAAAACTTGTGAAGTTTGACTTTAAAAATTGATTTTAAAATTTTAATAGTTTTTTTCTCCCGATCAGGTTTTTCAGGTCAAAACGAAGCTAGAGTCAATTAATCGGTAAAATTAACAATATTTGGCTAAACCGAATCCGAATATACACAAAAACCTAATCCATTTTCGCCTAATTGTTTAAAAAATAGAATAAAATTATGTGGAAATCGAATTTTGAATAAAATTGTGTGGAAATCGAATTAAAAAAAAAAAATTATGAGGAAATCGAATTTCAAATAAAATTATTTGGAAATCAAATTTCAAATAAAATTATTTGGAAATCAAATTTCAAATAAAATTATTAAAAAAATCTGAATTCATTTCGAATAGAATTAATCGAATAATTTGGGAATCGATTTTCGAATAAAATTATTTGCAATGAGTCAGTTTACGTCCACCCTTTAAATTTGATGAAACTTTGTGTACCGACTAAGCACCTCATCCCGAGACGAGCACCCGATCCCGAGACGAGCAAATAACCGAATATTATTATTCAAATGACCAAATAATATTATTCGAATGATCGAATAAAATAATTCCATTAATCGAATAAAAGTATTCGAATAATCGAATAAAATTATTCCAGTAATCGAATAAAAGTATTCGAATAATCAAATAAAATTATTCGAATAATCGAATAAAATTATTTGAATAATCGAATAAAATTATTCGAATAATCAAATAAAATAATTCGAATAATCGAATAAAATAATACGAAAATAATTAATTACGCATATAAAATAACTGAACATCCAATGAATTGTTTTAAATCGATTTATTATGTCTGACCGAATACTCGCCTTTGACAAATATTTTCTAATTAATTGTTGCAAAAATTTCTATATTTGAATTAAGGACAAAATAAACAAAATTGTTCGAATAATCTAATAAAATAACTTAAATTATCGAATAAAATTATTCGAAAAGTCGAATAAAATTGTTTGAGTAAAAGAAATTATAAAAATTTAATAAATTTATTCGAATGAAGTAAAATTAACCCAAAATGAAATTATTCAAATAGTCGAATAAAATTTTTGAATAGTCGACTAAAATTATTCGACTAAAAGATATAAAAGATATACATATATTCGAATTGAATAAATATATACATATATTCGAATTTCATAAATTTATTTGAATGATCAAATAAAATCATTCGAAAAATGGAATAAAATTATGTTGAATAATCGAATAACAGACAAAATATTCGAATAAAAAAAATTAATAAATAAATTTATTTAAATTACTGAATAAAATTATTTGAACCATCGAATAAAATTCTTCCGAGTAATGTAATAAAATTATTCTAACAATCATATACTATTCGAAAAATCAAATAAAATTATTAAAGTAATCGAATTAATTGATCCTAAGATAATTAATCTTAATCGGGTGTGTGATGGAATTCTATCGGTTTTAATTTCGATCAATTTCATTAAAAATCGAAATTTAAAAAGTGAACAAAAAGCCAAAAAAATTTGAAATTGTTTTTTAAACAAAAATTGTTTTTAAAAACGTTCTGGGTACGTGAAACTAAAACTCAAGAATGGTTGATCCGATTGACACCAAACTTGGACAATATCCCTGTAGGAAAAGTGTTAAAAAGGGACATATCTAGGCAGCCCATTCGTACTGATTTGATCAGTACATGTACTGATTTTTGATCACGTGTACTGATCAAAAAACGTTGTACTGATTTGTACTGATTTTTTTTAAATATGTACTGATTGTACTGATTTTTGAATATTTTAACAAAAAAAAGGATTTTATTTGAAAATTCTAGACAAAAGCTTGAATAAAATAAAATTGTCAGAGTGTTTTTTTTATAAATTAAGTCTTTATGATGAATTAATTGTAAGGAGCTTAGAGTTCATAAATTAAGGTTCTTAAATGCAAAAATGTATCTGAGCATGAGGTTATTTTGATCTTCAAAAATTTATATAAAAAGGAGCACAGAATCTTTGAGGTTTTTAATAATGAAAAGTTTACGAGATGATGGATTTTCTATATTTTTTTTAATATAATGTAATTGCATGAATCCAAATAATTTAAAATGCTCGATGAGCTAATATCATCCGAATTTATTGGAAAAGCGCTCAGAATATCAGGGCTATTTAATGAAAAATGTACATTAGACCTGTTCTTAAATACGAGGAACATTTTCAAAATGTATTTTTTTAACATGGATGGGCCCAGTTTTGTTTATTGGTATCCAAAAACTAAAAATTCAAAATTTGGTGACAGTCGGATAAGAGGAATACGTGCCGAAATCGGGTAACAATTTTATAAGTGGAAAAATTACTTTTTTAAATAACTATTTTCTTTCCATTTATGTAGTCCAATTGGAATTATTTTTTTTCTACAGCAGTTTTAGACCTAATGAAATGATAATTTGCCCAACAATTGAAAATAAGAAAAAAAAATTTGTTCCATATAAAAAATTACGGTATAATGGTCTGGGGAAGCATGTATAATAAGAACCGGTGTAATGTGGATATTATCTGGGAAGTTTTTTAAAAGGAAGAGTTATCAAAACTTAAGGGAAAAGTCCTCAGAATCTGAGGAATTTTATTATTTTTAAAGCCAAAAAAACTTAGGCGTACTGATTTGAGTTCAGAAAAAAATGGTCACCCTAGACATATCACTAAAATACCTATCACGTGACAGATGATTATTGGACTTGTCACTATAACGTATCTCTTGATTGAAGACAATAGGACAATACCAAATTGACCAATTTTTACCAAGTCTCGAACAAAATTTAAAAATTTTCGAAGTCCCAGACACATTTTTTTTTTTTTTGCCTTTTGTAGTAAAAAAATTTGATCAAAAGTATTTTAAAGAAGACAAAAATTTTCCAAGTTTCGAAAATTGTCCCGTTCACAAAAACGTTTAATTTTTTGTTTGCATTTTGGAGTAAAAAATTCATTATATTCATGATAGGTCACCTGACCAATCATGGACCTTTTCCTGCAAGGATATTAGTTAAGTCTGGAGCCAGGTACCTCTTAAGTCTAATCCCGATAGGTGTCGCTGCTGTCGTCATAATTCCATTTTATGTATTTATAGTACGATTTGGCTCAAATTTACAAAATGTATTTTTTAAACAAAAATAAGTTTCCAGATAAAATTTGGACCCAGTAGATGGAGCTGGGTGAAATAATTAACCAAACTTCATTTCAGTGAAATTTTCGGCACTCCAAAATGTATGTATTTTTCGACAATTGTGTATGTATAATTAGACCCGATAGGTAGCGCTGGGGAGAAGGAATAAGATGTTCATGCTTCTTCTAGTAGTTCTATAAAATAACAGAACATCCAACCAATTGTTTTTGAGTGATCATTTTGTAATGTCCAACCGAATATTCGCTTTCTACTAGACCAAAAAGTGATATTCGACCAATATTAGGCTTTGGAAAAAATTTCGACAACGGGTCGAATAATATTTGCATTTTTTGAGTTTTGCAAAAAAATCGTTTTTTGAACTCAGTGGGGTCAGAAGTAATAAACTTGACCAAATATTCGAATAAAATAATTAAAGTAACCGGATAAAATTATTCGAATAATTTGTATTATTTGGATTTTACGAAAATTATTCAAAAAATCGCATAAAATTATTCGAATAAACGAATAAAATTATTCGACTAATCGAATAAAATTATTCGACTAAAAGAATAAAATTATTAGACTAAAAGAATAAATTAATTTGAAAAATCGAATAATTCAATTAAATTATTTGAAAAAATATAAAAAAAAAAATAAAATTATTTGAATAAATTTTTCCAATACCGACGTAATATTCGCTTACAACCAAAAAGTGGTATTCGGACAATAGTTTCTTAGAACATATTAACCCTCTAACTGCATCTTTAAGGGGTCATTTAAGTCCATTGCCAAAAATTAAACACAGCAGCCTAATAAAACGTCAATTTAAAGTATTAGAGATTTTGAGAAATTGTTTTAGAGACATATTTTAAATTTAATTTCGTGCCAATCAACGTATCAACTTTTTCTAAATTTAAGTATTTGAATGATTTCGACATGTATTTTCCAATACAATCTCATAAAGCGGCTTCGGTGTTACCGAATATTGTAAATTTAACAAATTATTTAGCTCTAGCTTCGGATTTAAAAAAAGGCTTTGGTCAAAGACTTCAAAATAATTTCCAAAGTTTTTGTTAAATCAAAAAGATTTTTAATATTCTCCCATTTCTTTTAAGTTGTTATGTAGATTTTAAAACAAAATTAACGTTGCAAAGCTACAGTACAACCATCTGGACTTAATGTTATAAAACCCGCTGATTTCAATTCCAACAAAAAAGCAAAACCTATAGCTGCAGACATGCGTTTTTTAATACAATCGAGTTTAGTGAAATCAAACGAAACCTGCCGTACAATATTTTGTATAATACTATGTTTAACAATTAATCGTTGCTGGGGGGCATTCAATAAAACATTTGGATCAAAATGTATACGTGTTTGATGTAAAGTACCCGAAGCCTGCCTCTCCTGTATACCACGTCGATGATTGTCCAACATAATACGACAATCATGTAAATTATCCATAATTCTTTCAACATTCTCAACATTATTGCTTATAAATTGATGGTATTGTTGTTGTTCAATAGAAATATCCGAAAAAAGTGGAATAGGAGGTGGAGGAATATTATTAGCGGAATCGGCTGAAATATTTAAAATCTGTGGTGGAGTTTGCTGTGATAATGCTAGAATATTACGATGAGATGGTGTGGATGGTGCTATAATATCCGCTAATACTCCTTGTAATAAATCACTAGTTGAGGGCTGTTGTTGCTGCCCGATTAAATGAATTGCTGGTGCATCTTCTTGAGTCACTCGATTTATTGGATGTGCTTTGTTTCTTGGACGTCTATGTTTGGGTTTACGTTTTGGTGTCGCTTGTCCTTGATAAGTTAGGTTTTCTAATCTTTTTCGAAGTATTTCATACCAATCTTTACGATAATCATCATCAGCAACTGGAGAAACTGGATGTTGAATATTAGGATTAGATTGTTGTGTAGTAGCGCCGCCAGCAACTAGTATTATATCCTCGTTTTGTAATAAATTTGGTTCATTAACTTGAACTTGTGGTTGTTCAGATAGAGCTGGCTGTTGAACATTAGCAAGAGATCGTTGTGTAGTAGCGCCGCCAGCAGCTAGTATTATATCCTCGTTTTGTAATAAATTTGGTTCATTAACTTGAACTTGTGTTTGTTCAGATAGTTCTACCTGTGAAGCGACAGTAGCCGCAATATTACGTTGCATTAAGCCGGGAACAGTTCGACGTTGTTGAAAATTTGGATTTATGCTTAATGGAGTAGAAGTATCTAGTGTTGTACGACTTAATAAGCGACTTTTAAATAAATTCTCTTCAATGGAAGCCACAGCAGATAATGGGAAGCTTTTATGGACGTGGGCCGGTATTAAAGGTAAATTTGCACTATCTGTAGTAATTAATTGTGCTGTGGAAATACCACTATCAGCGGTAGTTAATGGTTGGGCAGCAGTGTTCGGCCGAACAGTCATAAAAGGTGTTTTAAAAATTCCAGTATCGTTTCCCGATGATACTTGATCTGCTGTCGTTGGCTGCTGTTGTTGTTGTTCACTGGCTTCTAAATCACCAGTGTTTGTGTTGTTAAGTAATGGTATTAAATCAACACTATCAGTTGTTATTATATTTGACGATGAGGGGGGTGGTGGTAATAAAAATCCACTATCCGTGGTATTTAATATTGAAGTTTGTGGCGGTTCTATTTGTTGTATGTCCTCTATAATATTTATTTCCGGAGGATGTTGTTTTGGCGGCATCAAATTTCTAGATTGTAAATATATATGTAAGGACGTGCTAGGGCATAGGATGATTGAATTTATAGGAAAAAGGAATGAATAAAAATCGAGTTTAATTTTCTAAATTAAATATTTTCCGTTAACTTTTGTAAATACAACCCTGCGGGAAAAAGTCTGTCGGTCGATCTGAAATCACCTATCTCGTGACTGTGTTATGATTATTCCGTGACCGAATATCAAAATTTTTTGAAAAATTTTCCAGGTTCCAAACCTTTTTTTTAACACCCCGGATCTAAAATTTGTTTGACTTTGTTGCGTTTTGGAATAAAATACTTTTTGGGATTTTTTTTTGTGTTTTGAAAAAAAAGAATTTAAAGTCCCAACAAAAAATTTTTTAAAATAAATCATCCCAACAGAACTTGGTGGTTATAAAATAATACATTATTTAATTTTTTTGCACATTGTTATTCGAAACAATTCTTTTGTTATTCAAAAGGGATCAATTGTTATTCGTAAAAGACAATTGTTATTCAAAAAGATCAACTGAAGGGCTTATTGTAAAATATCGATAAGCAACAATTTCATTTTATGGAGGTTTTTGCTTTAAAAATTTTAAAATAATATAGAAAATAGAACTTTTGCAGAACTTTTATTCTCAATATACTTGCTCGAAGGATTAAAGCAAGACTTCTGCCAAAAATCTGTCAATGGACCATCAGCAGAAGGCGAAAAATTGCAGTAAGCCCTTCAATTGTTTTTTATAAAAGATCAATTATAATTTGAAGAAGATCAATTGTTTCGTAAAATCGTCACCTGAGACGATGGTGAAAACACCATCCTATGGAGCAAACCAATTCTAAGGTGACGAAATATCAATTATAATTTAAACAAGTGATATTGTTAAACTCGGCTGTACCCTCTAACACGATAAAAAAAAATATATGCAGGGGCGTCACCTGTGTCCTCAAAATAAAAGTTTACTAATTCCTTTATTACGCTTTTTGCACTACAGTTACACAATTTTATATTTATTTTAATTTAATTATTTTTTATCCACGCCCACAAAAGGGGGCGGACTAAAGTTTTATCGTTAATTTACATATTTTTTTTTAATCCACGCCCCCAAAAAAGGGCGTTCCGAAAAAAAATTGACTTTACCGATTTCCTTGGTCAGAGTGCAGGTCAATGAACTTGATATGACATAAAAATTTTCATTTTTTTAACAAATATAAAAAAAGTGTTAAAGTCGAATCTTTTATACCATCCAACACGTTGAAAAATTAAAAAAAAAATGGCAGGGACGTCTTTTTTGTGACGGAGGGGAGTCGATGGAGGAGTCCCCTCACGATAAAAGTTTACTAATTTATTAATTATGCTTTTTGTACAATAGTTATACAATTTTATCATTATTTTTATTTATCCACGCCAAAAAAAGGTGCGGACTAAAACAAATAATATTTCCTTGTCCCCTGGATCGAGACTAGCTCTTTTATTTTTATTTCTTCCACAGACGAACGGACATCGTTAGTATGTATTAGAATCGATCACTGATCAATAATATATGTGTATATACTTTATGGGGTCATATACCGATATTTCGATGCGTTACACACGGAATGATAAAGTGAGTATACCCCATACTGTGATTGGAGGGTATTAAAAGGTCAATTGCAATTCAAAAAAGGTCAATTGCAATTCTAAAAAGATCAATAGTAATTAAAAAAAGTATCAATTGTAATTCAAACAAGTGAGAGTGTTAAATTCGGCTGTGCCGAATCTTGTATACCCTCCAACGTTTAAAAAAAAAATTGCAGGGACGTTTTTTTTTGGGGGTGGGGCTTTTCGGGGGTCCTTGGGGGCACCTTCTCTCTGGTCAAAAATGTTTACAAATTTAATTACTATGCTTCTTGTACAAAACATATACAATTTCGTCGTTATATAAATTATTTGCTAATATCCACGTCCACAAAAGGGGGCGGACCAAAAAAAAGTCATTTTCAAATCCCCTGGGTCCAAGTCAAAGACTTTGAACTTTTTCAAGCATAAAAATGTTTTATTTGTTTAACAAAAATACAAAAAAAAAAAACCCTTAAAAAGTTAAATTTTTCATTGGTTGTTTTACTTCGTCAAGGGAAACTTTTTCCCCCTGGTCCGATTTTGCCCATTTCCGAACTTAACCAGCATATGAACATAAGACATATATATGCCAAATTTCAGGAGTCTAGCACTTTTGTCTTCCACAGACGGACGGACCGACATCGCTAGAATGTCGTAGAATCGATCACTGATTAATAGTGTCCGACCGAATAGAGCTTTTTTGGCCGAAGCCGAATATTCGGCCAAATTTTCACTATTCGGCCAAACCGAAGCCGAATATTAAAAAAAAAATATATTTATGTAGTAAAAACAAGAAAAAAATAAAAGTCAACTCGGCGGGATACTCAAATGCATGAGAATGCTGTCTAGAATGATTTTATTTTAAGCAAATTTTTGACATTTTTGTAAAAAAATATATTTTAGAGTGTAAATTTTTTTCCATCGAAAAATTTTTTTGAATGTAAACAATGTTTTTTGTTGCAAAAACACTTATTAAAATGTTTTTGTGGCTTACTAATGTGATTCAAAGTTAGTTTAGTATGTTTTTTAACACGTGAGCACAAATATTATACAATTATTCGGTATTCGGCCTATTCGGCCAAAATTGTGGCCGAAGCCGAATAGTGGCCAAATAGTGCTTTTTGGCCGAAGCCGAGGCCGAATATTCGGTCGGACACTACTGATTAATAATATATATACTTTATGGATCCTATACCGATATTTCGATGCGTTACACACGGAATGACGAAGTGAGTATGCCTCCATACTGTAGTTGGAGGGTATAAAAAGAATAATTACAAGTGTAATCTTCGAATTACACATGTAATCTTCGAATTACAATTAACATTTTCATATTATATCTATAAATTGTGTAGAAAAACGTTTTTATTCGAAACATTTTCCCCGTACAGAAACATTTTCATATTCTGAGAATTTTTTTCCCAGTATAAAGAAATTCTCAAATTCTGGGACATTGTAAGATTTTGAGACATTTCGTATTCTGAGATAGTATATTTTTTCTAGTCTCGTATAGAAAAATTCTGAAATTCTGAGACTTTTTCCCACACAAAAAATTTTCCCGTATGAAAAAAGTTTTCATATTCTAATCAAAAGTTTTTTTTTTTAGAATTTAAAAAATTAAACTCATTTTTATCATTCCAAAAACAAAAAAAATAGAAAACAATACCCTGCTGCTGCAGAATCTAAAGAATCAATGCTGACATTATTTAAAGTATCATCAATAGGTCTCTCTACGATTGGAAATAAATCTTTTGCAATATTACTACGATCTACTAAAACATTTTGTTGATGTAAAATTGAAGATAAATCCCCTAAAGAAGATTGTTGTTGACGCATTACGTTTGACTGATCAAATGAAGATAAATTAATTGCAGATGCTGGCTGACGAAATACATTTAAGGTGGAAAGATTTCCACTACTAGCATTATTGGTAGCAACAGTATTAAATACATTTGAGGCCTGTAATAATCTAGATGGTAGTTGATTTGTATCAGTTGTTGAAGAATACACTTCATCGTTTATATCAAAATCCATTATATAGGATAATGAAGAAATTTCTAGATTATGTTTAATTTTAGGTAATTCAGCAACTTGTAAAATTTGTTTACGTTTTAAACGAAAACGTAAGCTATATTCTTCTTCTGTTATATAATGATGACGACGAAGACGCTGTACGGGTGGTGTGGCTGGTGGTGTATCATTTGGTATTTCATAATATTGAGGAGTATGACGACGTCTTATTGACGATCTTAAACTATAACGTAATGCACTGACGTTGGCAACTGGTCGGCGTGATCTTTCTGGGGTTCTTTGTTGTTGATTAGCAGGAGGTTGCCGTGAAAGATTATGTCGTAAAATATCATTTATATAATCGTTAAAATTTAAATTTTCCATATTTATATCTGGTCTGTTTAATAATGGTGACGATTGATGATTATGACTTAAAAAATCATTTATTTCTAAATTTAAATTATCGATATATGTTTCGGTTAAAGGTAATTGTGGCGGTGTTAATATATCTGCTGGTGCAGATGGTGGTGTTAATGATTCTGAAACTTCTTCAAATTGTACACTGTTAATTGAATTATGGACGTTACTCTTATTTAAATCACATAACTCTTGATATACACGTATAACATCAATTTCATCATAATTAGTTACAGAGTTTTGCTCTGGTAATTCTAAAACTATCTCCTGATCTTCCTCTGTAATAAAATTTACTAACGTTGTCTCTGCAGTTTGTGGCTGCTGCTTTGTCGTATTTTGAGCCATTTTGTTATGTTTGTTTAGTTTTTTATTAATAAATTTATTATAAACTTCCATTAAATATTCTACTAATAAATGTTTTTGCAATAGGGTAGATTTTTTAAATAAATCGGGAAAATCATTTAGAAAATTTCGTATAGTTGTACGTAGAAAATCTTTTGGTGTAAATTCAAATACAGGATTTTGATAAGATCCAGTGTAAGTAGTAGAATCTTGCACTATAAATGTTGTGGAGAGATGGTGCCACAAAACATAAAAGAAAACAAAAAGAACACACAAAACCCAAAACAAAATCACTACAACATATACTTTATGGTTAGTAAATAATAGACAAAAGACAAATTTTGATATTGAAATTTTTTTTTTAGTAACAAACACCAAAAATTTTGTAAGAAAATAAAGTTTTAATATCACTTACCATTTGATTCACCATTTTCGTCATTGTTATCATTATCTCTATCATTGTTACGGTTAAAACCACCTCGGCCTAAAAAAAAAGAGTACGAGATATACATATATTTGCGAGTTTTAAAATTCTAGAACAAAAACAAACAAGTTAAAAAGTTAAATTCGGAATTGCCGAATGTATTTTATGGGGCATGTCACAGTCTCAATTCCGTTCGGATTCGGAAAAAGTGGTTTATTTGTCAAACAAAAAACTAATAATATTTTTGTCGGAATGAAATCACTTTCAACAAGTAAAAAAGTTAAATTCGGCCTTGCCGAATGTAGTGATACCCTTTACAATTTCAAAAAGATTATTGCAAAAAACTTTATTTAAAAGGAAATTACCCAGGCAGAAAAATACGAACGGGAGAGCGCTGGCAAAGTACCCTTTATGGTCGCTTGTGTGCTGGGAAAGCATCACAGTTTAGTACTCTCCCAGCGTCCAAAATGATAACCACGGTAAACGGTATGCCGTTGCTATTTTAAAGCGCTTTGAAAGCGCTTTAAAAACAAAAAATATGGTACTATAATAGCACTTTTAGAACAAAAAATGGGACGTATCTAATTGTATACATAAGTCCATAAGACACAACTTTTTTGTTGTTTATTTGAATAAAGAAATTTATTAAATTAGGATAAAAAAATTATTGACTCATTTATAAGGATAAAAAAATATTGAAAAATTTTCTAAGTCCCGGAAAAAATTTGTTTGCAGTTTTCTTTGCGTTTTGGAATAAAAAATTTATTAAAAATGCTTTTAGGAAAAAATTTGGAAAAGTCCCGAAAAAAGTGGTGAATTGAACCGAAACGGGTATGTATCCGGAGTTTAAGGGTGATATATCCGGAGTTTAAGACACTTCCTCACGAAAGAAACAGGTGTTTTTACATAAAAGGTGTCAAGTTTGTAATATGTAGGTCAATGTGTATAAGTGACATATCATGAGAACTATCAAGGACCGGCCACTTATCCTGCAGGGAAATAAAAAAAGTTCCAATTGATATGAAAATTAATAAATTTTAATAAAAAATTTATACTTTCAACGGATTTAAATAGAAAAACATTGGCAAAGCGCTTGTAAAGCACTTTTTCGAATTCATACCTTCTACACAAAAAATAAAGTGCTTTGCCGAGACTTTTTCTTTGGAACGGTTGGCAGATTCTGCCTGGGTACTTTTGAAAAAAAAAAATTTCCGCGAAAAAAAATTTGGTAAAAAAAATCCGCGATTTTTTTTCTTTTTTTTTGTCAAAAAATATGTTCGTACTTGTTTAAATACCATTTGGTGTTCAATTATAATAAAAAAAATTTTTGAGGTGTGCTTACATTTTCGTTCATAACTTTTTAACCGCTGAACCGATATCGCTCAAATGCAATACCAAACTTCTCGGGAGAACTTCCAATAAATATGTTAAGTTTCAGTCATCTCTGTGCAATATTTTGTCCGTTACAGCATTTTCCACAGACAGACAGAGAGACGGACACCGCTAGAATGTCTTAAAATCGATCGGGCATCATGAATATATATACTTTATGGGGTCCCAGACCGATATTTCGATGAGTTACAAACGGAATGACAAACTTATATGTACCCTCTATCACTAAGTGGAGGGAATAAAAATCAAAGTGGAATTGAATATTATAAAAGTGATTTCATTCCGAAAAAAAATATTCGCTTGCGTTTCACGAGTAAACCACTTTTTTCAAATCCGAACGGAATTGAGTCTGTGACATGCCCCTATATATAAAACAGATTATTAAAAAAAAAAATCAAAAAATTAATTTCCCAAAAAAATTTTGTTTGTACTCATTTAAATACCATTCTGTGCCCAATTCTTCACTTATATCATCAACCAGCAGTAGAATTAAAGCTTTTTGTATTTTTGGGTTATGTGGAATGTGCCAAAAGTTTCGACGTGTCCTTACATTTTCGTTTATAGCTTTTAACCGCTGAACCGATTTCGATTAAATGCAATACTAAACTGCTCAGGGCAACAAAAAGTAAATATGTTAAGTTTTAAATCTATTTGTGTAATATTTTAGCCTAATCGTCATTTCAACAGGCAGGCGGACATAGCTAGAATGCATGTTTTTAATATTCGGCCTCGATATATTAATGTCCAACACAACAGTTTGGCCAGAAAACGGAATTTGTCAGAAATCGGTATTTGCAAGCATTTAAACAACGTCTTTTGATGGCCGTTTGTGTATTGAGACGATAGAAGACTACTCTGAATTTCAAAGTTCAGTTTTTTGGCCGAACTGTTCGATCGGACACTAATATATATATTAGTGTGGCCCATCAACATATGGAAAAATACCAAGTATAAATCACAACTGAACGTACCTCAAAATATGATAGATGGCATTGTAACGAACAATTTGCGCCAAATTTCAACACCCTACAACGATTGGAAGGGGATGCTAACTTATCATAAGTGTTTGCAACCTCCAAAGAAATCTTACAAATTTTTTTATTGGAATCTTAAAAATAACCATATGGAATGCTAGCGTAACAAGAGCACATAATTCATATGTGAACATTTTCTCCTAAGTTTGTCCTTAAACAAAAAAAATACATTTTAAAAAAAGCGGAACCCTGCAATTCACTAAAACCGCTGTAACTCAAAAACTATGCGGACCATTAAGTTCCGATAAAGTTCATTTGAAAGGTAATACAAATATCTTTAATTTGAGTATAATATCAAAAAAAAATTTTTTTGTTTTCTTCCTAATCGAAACTAAAATGTCCTTATTGTCCTTTGTAGGCAACCTTAGGGCAAAATGGCCATATGTGACTTATTTGTTCTTTTAGCGATACCATTGCATGTAGTAATTTTTATGATTGCAAAATTTTTTTTTTTAAATTTCTTCGGAGGTTGCAAACACATGTGATCAGTTAGCATCCCCTTCTAATCGTCGTAGGGTGCTGAAATTTGGCTCAAAATATTAGGTACGATACCATCTTTAATTTTTTAAGGTACGTTGACCTGTAGCGAAGCAAAAGGAATTTTGGGCCACCCTAATATATATCTTAAATCCGACACAACATTTTTTTCGGTTTTTCAAATTTTCTTAACTGCTTTTAATACCCTTCGAAAACTTCTTCCTGGCAAATTTTCAGACTTTTTTAATGACCCGTTTAAAAGATATGGAATTTTAAAATATACGAAGCTTGTTCGTTTACCCAAACTTCTTTTACTTATAACTCCTTCAAAAAAAAAATTGTTGTAGAAAACTTCTATCGATTCCACAAATTTGTTGCCCAGTAAGATCATTGGCTTATGATTATTACTAGTGTCCGACCGAATACACCTTTTTTGGCCGAAGCCGAAGCCGAATATTCGGCCAAATTTTCACTATTCGGCCAAACCGAAGCCGAATATTAAAAAAAAAATGTTTTTAGTTGCAAAAACACTTAGTAAAATGTTTTTGTGGCTTACAATTGTTATTCACAATTAGTTTAGTGTGTTTTTCAACACGTGAGCACAAATATTATACAATTATTCGCTATTCGGCCTATCCGCCAAAATTGTGGCCGAAGCCGAATAGTGGCCGAATAGTGCTTTTTGGCCGAAGCCGAATAGTGGCCGAATAGTGCTTTTTGGCCGAAGCCGAGGCCGAAGCCGAATATTCGGTCGGACACTAATTATTACTATTTCGTTTTTTGAGTTTTTGAAAAAAATTGTTGCTAATCTTTATCAGATCCTCTGCTCCAAATAAACTTATAAGTTTTGTATTTGAATTGCAGCTTTCCATTCTTATTACTATTACTTATTACTATTTCGTTTTTTGAGTTTTTGAAAAAAAATTGTTTCTAATCTTTACATCAGATCCACTGCTTCAATGATGCGTCCTAGAGAGGTCAATACCAAGACCGATCACCATTGATTTTCACTCCTTAACATTTTTTTTTATACTCTATCTCCAATTCCTATGGAGGCTGAAATACAAAATGACATTTCTTAAAATTTGCCCTACCGCTCTAACTGCCAAAGTGTGTGGATCTTAAAACTGTTAAAAAATTGGAAAAAAATCTAAAAAAAAAATTTCAGTGTCCGATTTGGCACGGAATGGCACATACATATATAATTGATACAAAATCGATTCAAAGACAATCGATGAATGTCCGTCTGTCTCTAGACATCACGATTCAGTCCAGAAGTTTGAAACGAATATGTCTTACGGTCCTAGGCAGGTTAAGTTCGTAAATGGACAAAATCGGACCTGGGAGAAAAAAGTTCCCTTATTGAAGAACTAAACCAACCTCTGAAAAACACAATTTTGTTTTTTTTTTTTGTATTTTTGCTAAGCAAATGAAACATTTTGATGATAGAAGAAGTTTAAAGTCCTGCACTTGAACCCGGGGGATTAGAAAATGTCGTATTTTTTTGCCCGCCTTCTTTTGAGGGCGTGGATACAAAAAAAAGTTTAAATAATGATTAACATTTTTCCTGAAGTGGATGTGTCAACAGCCCCTGCTAAAGCCCAAAAAAATCTTAATAACCCTACTGGAAGTGTTCGGTTCTTGGTAGGTCACGTGACATGTCACACGGTCCCAAAATTTGTCAAAAAAAAATATATATTTTTTTTTCACCAAACGCAAACAAATGGGATTTAGAAAATTTTTAAAAAAAATTGTCAAAAAAAATTTTTCCGAAAAGCATTTTTAATGATTAAAAATCAAAAAAAAAAATAAAATCTGTGTAATAGGATTGTTCTAAAAAACCTATAGAAAAATTCTCTGATCTTGATACTGTCTTTTATTGAAAAATTCTTAAGATTCTGAGATATTTTTTTTAGCAAAATCTTGGAATATTTTTCCTAAAGCAAAATAATAAGATATTTTTGATTTTCAAGATATTATCCTACAAACAAATTTCGGGTTCTTTTTCTATTTTTCTTAAAAAAAAGAATCACAGATTCTGTGTCAATTTGCGCACACTTTTTTTTACATATACATTACCTCCTCTGCCACCACCACCACGTCCTCTACCACCGCCTCCGCCACCATTATATCGTTTATTCTTGCCATCATCATCATCATTTTGATAGTCATCATTTTTGTAATTGTTATTGTTGGAGCCAAAACCTTTGCCTCCAATAACCTAAAATTTAACAAAAAAAATTATGAATCAACCATGTTTGGAAAAATTTTTGTTTTTATAATTTCCAGTGGCCGGATTAAAAAAAAATTCTGCCATAAAAAATTATAGATAAACCATGTTTGGAAAAATCGTTGTTTTTCAAAGTTCAAGTGGCCGAATTCCAGCCAAAAACGTTATTTGTTCAGAATTCGGAAATTTTGGAAAAAAAAATTCTGATAGTCGGTTTTGAAAAAAAAAAATTGATATTAGGTTTTGTAAAGGAACGCCCAAACGCAATTCTCTTTGTTAATTAAATTAAAAAGTGAAGGCAAAGTTTAGCAACAAGTTTACGGTTCTAGTTTAACTTTGGCGTCTCCCTTTAGTCCGGCAATCAGTTGAATTTTTCCAAAAAAAAACGAATTCTCATTAAATACCGTGTTTGGGTTAAACATTTCGATCGACCACTAATTATTTCACAACTTACCTCAGTATCTTCATCACCCCAATCCGACATTTTTCTAGATTCTCTTTTCCTGAGGTATCCTTTCGATGTATTGGTGTCTTTAGCTGTTGTAGAGTCACTTTTTGTTCTAGATTCCTTTACAAATGTGGAGTCTCTTTGTGTTCTAGAGTCTTTTACTGTGGAGTTACTAGAATTAGATGTATACAATTGTGATTTTATAATCGTATTATGGTCATCATTGGAAAATAGTAGATTTAATTGTTTTAAATAAGCCATTGTAAAATTTTGAGTGATCGAGTGAAGTTAAAATTGGAAACTAAATTGAATTTGTATTTTAAATGCAGAAAACCCCGCATTTATTTCTGATAATCTATTAGTTTTCGCTTTATGTTTTATAGTTAATTCGTAAATAAACATATGAACGAAATGTCACAGGTAAAGAGAAATGTACAAAATATGATGGGTTTCAACAAATGTGTACAACAACATATCAAATTTCCCATATATGTATTCTTAGAATGGTCAGGGTAAGGGATTAAGAGACAGAAAAGACCAGCACTATATATAATAAAATGATTGACGACAGCAAAATAGGTGTCGTTTTGGTGGAAAAGTTCAAAGCTTTGTTTTATTATATTATTAAAGAGTGTTGCCCGAAACAGAAATGCTGATAAACATAGAAAAATGTCATAGTTTTAGAGATATTATAGTCAACTCTTTACATGATCACAGACCAGTTCTACTTGTAGTCCCCATAAAAACCACCCTCCCGATATTCACATAAATCTCTTAAAATTCTTGAAAATATGAAATATTTTATTAAAATTTTGTTTCGAGTTAAATGTGTACTTTGTTTGGTAACCTTATCAAATCTGATTATATTTGGATTAGTGCCCCACATTTCCCGGTTCTCGGTATTCCTGGGAATACCGGTATTCCTGGGAATACCGGTATTCCCGATTCTGTTACCGGTACCGGTTCTCATAAAAACCAAAAAAAAAAAAATACTATACCACAAAATATCTAAATTGAACCATTTAATCAGCATTTCAGAAATATTTTTGATGCTTGTAAAATTATTTAAAAAACCAAAAAATTTAATGTTTGACTTCTGTACTAATTGAAGATCTAACAAAAGATAAATCCATTGGTTCCTTTTTACGGAAACCACTTGTGTAGGGTATTTTATGGTCTGTCTTGACTGAAAATAATTTTCTTACTTGTTTTAACCTGTATTTATTGAAGTAAATACAACATTTTCCTTCAAATCCAAATACAAATAATCATTAGTCGCACAAACAGCAAAAATTTAACGAATATTTAGCCGATTTTAATTCTTCAAGGTCACCATACTTTCAATGAATACATTTACCTGCCAGTTCGCTCTTAAAAATATTTTAATTATGTATCAAAATTCTGTTTTAATTTTTAAATTAATAAAAATTATTTATTATTCGACCTTTAAAATTCCGTTTTAAGAAAGATTATCCTAGCTCAAGGTCATATTTCTTTACTAATCATTAGTGTCCGACCGAATATTCGGCTTCGGCCAAAAAGCACTATTCGGCCAAAAAGCACTATTCGGCTTCGGCCACAATTTTGGCCGAATACCGAATAATTGTATAATATTTGTGCTCACGTGTTGAAAAACACACTAAACTAACTTTGAATCACATTAGTAAGCCACAAAAACATTTTACTAAGTGTTTTTGCAACTAAAAACTACCCAGGCAGAAACTGCCAACCGTTCCAAAGAAAAAGTCTCGGCAAAGCACTTTATTTTTTGTGTAGAAGGTAGTATGAATTCGAAAAAGTGCTTTCCAAGCGCTTTGCCAATGTTTTTCTATTTAAATCCGTTCAAAGTATACATTTTTTTATTAAAATTTATTAATTTTTATAACAATTGAAACATTTTTTATTTCCCTGCAGGATAAGTGGCCGGTCCTTGATAGTTCTCATGATATGTCACTTATACAGAATGACCTATATATTACAAACTTGACACCTTTTATATAAAAACACCTGTTTCTTTCGTGAGGAAGTGTCTTAAACTCCGGATACATCACCCTTAAACTCCGGATACATACCCGTTTCTGTTCAATACACCACTTTTTTCGGGACTTTTCCAAATTTTTTCCTAAAAGCATTTTTAATAAATTTTATATTCCAAAACGCAAAGAAAACTGCAAACAAATTTTCTCAAGGACTTAGAAAATTGTTCAAAGTTTGTTCAAAATTTTTTTATCCTAATAAATGAGTCAATAAATTTTTTATCCTAATTTTATAAATTTCTTTATTCAAATAAACACCAAAAAAAGTTGTGTCTTATGGACTTATGTATACAATTTAGATATGTCCCATTTTTTTGTTCTAAAAGTGCTATAATAGTACCACATTTTTTGTTTTTAAAGCGCTTTCAAAGCGCTTTAAAATAGCAACGGCATACCGTTTACCGTGGTTATCATTTTGGACGCTGGGAGAGTACTAAACTGTGATGCTTTCCCAGCACACAAGCGACCATAAAAAGTACTTTGCCAGCGCTCTCCCGATTGTATTTTTCTGCCTGTGTATTTTTACATTCAAAAAAAGTTTTAGGTCGAAAAAAATTTACACTCTAAAATATATTTTTTTACAAAAATGTCCAAAAAAAATTTTTTGCTTAAAATAAAATCAATCTAGACATCATTCTCATGCTTTTGAGTATCCCGCCGAGTCGAGTTTTATTTTTTTTCTTGTTTTTACTACATAATTTTTTTTTTTTTAAATATTCGGCTTCGGTTTGGCCGAATAGTGAAAATTTGGCCGAATATTCGGCTTCGGCCAAAACAGGTGTATTCGGTCGGACACTACTAATCATTACGATTACTATTTATAAAATTGTAGAGTATTTAGCAAATTGACAATCGTTAATGGCAAAACATAAAGTCTTATATTCGTACGTAAGTAGACATAATGAGAATTTATGTACTATATACAAAACATAATACAGTTCTAAATTTCAAACGAAATGTCCGACCAAACATCTCTATCTAATTCAAACATACCTTCTTGGGTTCTATAATCGAAAAGTCGATTAATCGACTTTTTGTATGAAACTTTTTTTGTTGTTAAAAAGTCGAAAAGTCGACTTTTGCTTTCGACCTTTTTTCGACTTTATCGACTTGATTTGTTTTTTTTTTACTTTTGCCAGATGAAAATAATTTATATTTAAAAATATTCTTCAAATGACAGCGGAGTTTAAAAAAACTGAAGCATTTCATTGTTGCCATGTAATTTTGTATGTGAAGCAAAAATACCAAATTCATGAGTTAGAAAGTGTTAAAATATTGCACTTAATATTTATTATTACCAATAGTTTTGATTATTATAAAAAAAAAAACAGTAATAGGGTTCTATAAATCGAAAGTCAATTCATCCTTTCGATTTTTTCAACCTTTTACACTTTTTCGATTTTGTAGACTTTTTTAACATTAATTACTTTAGTACCCAACATTGTTAAATAAAATGCAATCAAAAAATAGCACCAAATGCTGACAACAAGTCAAAAACAAACTTTTATTTAAAAAAAAATCTACTTTTAAAAAATTGCAAAAAGTTGAAAAAGTAGAAAAGTCGAAAAAAGTCGAAAGGTCGAAAAATAGACTTTTAAAAATTTTAAAAAAAGGTCGAAAAAGTAAAAAAAAAAAATAAAACAAGTAAAAAAGTTAAATTCGGCCTTGTCGAATGTAGTGATACCCTCCACAATTTCAAAAAGATTATTGCAAAAAACTTTATTTAAAAGAAAATTACTTTTGAAAAAAAAAAAATTTAAAAAAAATTCCGCGAAAAAAAATTTGGTAAAAAAAAAAAAAAAATTGTCAAAAAATATGTTCGTACTTGTTTAAATACCATTTGGTGTTCAATTATGTTCACATATGTCAACCAGAAGCCGAATTAAAGCATTTTGTATTCTTAGGTTATGTTGAATGTACTGAAATTTTTGAGGTATGCTTACATTTTCGTTCATAACTTTTGAACCGCTGAACCGATATCGCTCAAATGCAATACCAAACTTCTCGGGAGAACTTCCAATATATATTTAAGTTTCAGTCATCTCTGTGCAATATTTTGTCCGTGAGAGCATTTTCCAGATACAGACAGACAGACAGACGGACAGACGGACATCGCTAGAATGTCTTAAAATCGATCGGGCATCATGAATATATATACTTTATGGGGTCCCAGACCGATATTTCGATGAGTTACAAACGGAATGACAAACTTATTTTTGTTTATAAAAATATGATTTTTTTAAGTTTATTAAAATAAATATTTTTTTAAAAATACAACCATTCCTATGGTTTAAAAACATTAAGTTCTATGAAAAAAATCATAATGATTTTTTTATTTTGTTTTTAATGGCGTTTTCTTTTCTGGCAAAAATGAACCATTTTACCGTTTATTCAAAAAAAAATTGCACTTTTTTTGTTCTTTTCTAAAAAATGTATTATGTTTTTTTATACCCTCCACTTAGTGATAGAGGGTATATATAAGTTTGTCATTCTGTTTGTAACTCATCGAAATTTCGGTCTGGGACCCCATAAAGTATATATATTAGGGCGGGTCGATTTGTATGGATCGAAAAAAATTGAAAAATCGTATAGCAAAAACAAAATCTACAAGAAATTCTAAGAAAGTTTTCCAAAGAAACCATTGGTCTAAAATCAAACCCTATACCGCACCTAACGACATGAAAATCCGTCCGTCAGTCTGTCTTTCTGTCTGTGTGAAACACGCTAATTTTCAAATGTTAGCGAAAGAATGAAAAATATATACGGCAAGCAGCTGAAGCGTGACGAATATATATGTTATACTTTCGGTCAGATTAATACTAAATTTTAGAGAAATCTGTCCAGTGGTTCATAAGTTATTAGCAAAAAGGGGAATTTCGGATGGATTTTAACCCGAACTCCCGTGTTGAAAAAAACGCTAAACACGCTTTGAAAAAAAATGGTAAGCCAAAAAAAAATATTTTAGAAACTATTTTTGTCAATCAAAAAAACTAAAAAAAAATATTACTCAAAAAAAAAAAAAAAATTACACTCAAAAAAATTTACACTCGATATAAAAAAAAAAATCAGCTATCAAAAATTTTTATCGAACACAGCTTTTTTCCTCTCCGATATCCAACTCTCCAATTTCATCCCACAAAAGTATCTATGTGTTTTTTTACGAAATATCATTATGATCCTCAATTACATACTTTTATTTACTAAGAAAAATCCGCTGCACCAGCTTCCTTTGTAATTAACATACAAAGGCTTTGACTTGGGGGCCCCCGTAGGCTAGTTGGTAGCGTGCTAGCCTTTCAACGTGGGGGTCGTGGGTTCGATTCCCGCCAGAACTCTTGGTTTTTTTCGCTACAACGAGACGACGGTCATTGTTACCAGTTCTCGGTTAGGATGAATTTATTAAAAATGAGTTGCAAATAAATGGAAAGAATAAATAAAAATAATTGATCAAGTGATCAAAACTATTATTATAAGAAGAAAGATATACAAAGGTTTTGGAGGGAATCGAACCCACAACCCCTGCGCTTCCTTTCAGAGTTTCTCGCTACATGTAAATATACTGCAGCCCAATATGAAATAAATAATGGAGTAAAATTGTCATGGATAAACGATAAAAGCAGCGATTTATTGTTAAAATTTCTTATTTTTCGTCTGTTGCGTTTTCATTACAAATCAATCTAATTATTTATTTCTCCATTTCTGGGATTATGTCTAATATACTTGCCGGTCATAATACCAAAAAATTTTCGAATTATATCCAGCGTCAATTAGTAAAACAATGCCGCTGGATATGTTCTAGCAGCATATCGGTATATAAAACTATGTTTTCTTTACATCTGAAGTGTAGGGTATGTTCAGCAACTTTGTAGAAAATATTCTGGCACATATTTTTGTGAAACATATTAACCCTCTAACTCCCTCTCATAACGGTATTTTTTGGCTCTATTCTAACAAATCGCAAAAAACACCCCGAAAGAGGGGGAGGGTGGGGATGAAATGTTCTACAAAAATGTTGCCAATAAAATTTTACTCTATACCTCAGAGCACACCAAAGCCCAAAAATTAACACAAACACCAAAAAAGAGTCAAGTTCTATGTTTTGCTTATGAAAAAAAGGACGGACGGACAAATCTTCATGTCGTTAGGCGCGGTATAGGGTTTGATTTTAGAAACATGGTTTCTTTGGGAAATGTTCTTAGAATTTCTTGTATATTATGTTTTTGCTATACGATTTTTGACAAAAAAAATCGACCCGCCCTAATATATATTCATGATGCCCGATCGATTTCAAGACATTCTAGCGATGTCCGTCTGTCTGTCTGTGGAAAATGCTGTCACGAACAAAATATTGCACAGAGACGACTGAAACTTTACATATTTATTGGAAGTTCTCCCGAGAAGTTTGGTATTGCATTTGAGCGATATCGGTTCAGCGGTTCAAAAGTTATGAACGAAAATGTAAGCACACCTCAAAAATTTCAGTACATGCAATATAACCTAAAAATACAAAATTCGGCTTCTGGTTGACATATGTGAACATAATTGAACACCAAATGGTATTTAAACAAGTTCGAACAAATTTTTTGGCAAAAAAAAAAAAAAAATCGCGGATTTTTTTTACCAAAATTTTTTTTCGAGGAAATTTTTTTTTTTTTTTAAAAGTAGTTTCCTTTTAAATAAAGTTTTTTGCAACAATCTCTTTGAAATTGTGGAGGGTATCACTACATTCGGCAAGGCCGAATTTAACTTTTTTACTTGTTTTTTTTTAAATTTTGCATTTATAAAGTTTAAAAATGTCACACTTTTCACACGTTCATATAATGACGGGGTAGTAAAGTTGCCTTATAAAAACAGCTGATTGCCAATGTTTTGATTGAAAGAAAAATTTTCTCAATTTTTTGTTTTTTTGTAATCACAAAACTGGCAACATATTAAAAGGGGTGTGTCTACATTTTACAAATGATACTGTTTAAGGGTGCAACATTTTGTTTCAGAAAAGAAAACGCCATAAGTTTCGGTTCGGTTCGGTTTCGGCCGAATATTGATTTTTTGGCCGAATATTCGGTTCGGTTCGGCCTGGAAAAACTGGTTTCGGTCGGACTCTACCTAGCTCCCATACAAACCGTATTTAAATAGGTAGCCTATTTAATCGTATTTCGTATGCATAAATCGCCATTCCAAATTTGAAGGGAATCGGACCAATTCTACTTGTAGTCCCCATGAAGTAAACCACCCTCCCGATATTGACATAAATCTTTTAAAATTGATGAAAAAATTTAATATTTGATTAAAATTTTGTTTGTATTTAACGTGTTTAACGTGTACTTTTGTACTCTTGTCAAATCTGATTATAATTCGACCATTTTTGGTCTAAGTTCCATAAAAATTTTGACCGATATTAAGATAAATTGGTCAATTGGCAACAAAAAGAATCCTATTGAACTCAAATTTGTTTTTTTGTGTGTTTGCTACAGTAATAAAAGATCCAACAAAACAGATCCATTCGATTCATGCTTAGACTTGGGATCAATTTTGCGGGAAACTATAATTTCCCCACTAGTTCGAATTGCAATTTATTTTATTTTTCGAATAACAAATGGACTTTTTGAATTACAAATGGAATTTTCGAATTACAAATGGAATTTTCGAATTACAAATGGAATTTTCGAATTACAAATGGAATTTTCGAATTACAAATTTAATTTTAATTACAAATGGAATTTTAATTACAAATGGAATTACAAATAGAATTTTCGAATTACAAGTGGTATCTTCGAATTACAAATGAAATATTGGAATTACAAGTGGTATCTTCGAGTTACAAATGTAATATTCGAGTTACAAATGGAATTTTCGAATTACAAGTTGTATCTTCGAATTACAAATGAAATATTCGAATTACAAATGAAATATTTGAATTACAAATGAAATATTCGAATTACAAATGAAATATTCGAATTACAAATGAAATATTCGAATTACAAATGAAATATTCGAATTACAAATGAAATATTCAAATTACAAATGGAATATTTGAATAACTCGAACTTTTTCGAATTACATAAGTAAATAGTGAAGTTTAAACTAGATAAGGTGACCAGTGTAAACTAGCTATAAACCTCGTTTAAACTAGATAAGAAGACCAGTGAAAATTGGCTATTATTATATTTGTTAATATTCCTAATTAACTTTTACCTACCAACTAAACACATCTCATTTTCTTGTATAAAAACTACCCAAGAGGATGAAAAATGTTGCTGTATACTCATGAAACACATCTTTCCAAATAACATAAAATATTCTGAGTATACATGGAAACACTCTAGGAGTACAATACAATATCATCCAACTGTCAAAGTGGGGCCATACGAAAATACACAATATACACACACAGACAGACGACATATGAATAGACGACTTGGAGATTATTTTTCTTTTTTTCAATACTCTTTTTTTTACAAATTCTATTCCATCCATCTCGTTCGTATATTTTGATATGTGTATACCATGCTTTTTTTCAATGGTGGGCATGTGTTCTAAGATTTAAAAAGAAGACTTGAGAGTGTGTGTGCAGAAGAACGCAAAAATAAAATACCAAAATTAAGGTTAACATTAAATATATTGCAGTCCGCTAAAAGATTTTGGGTGCAAAACTTTATAATAAAGAAATAAAGGAATTAAGAACAAAAAAAACAGTAGAGAAGTGACGAAATAACTCAACAAAAATAAAAACAATTTCAATAATTATGGATTCAGCTGGGAAAAATCGTTATGAACTTTTGTTCATGGACGATGATATTAGTGATCCATTAGATAATATTGTTGCCAAGAAGAAAAAACAGGTTAAGACTGCTGCTACTGCTGCTGCTGGTGGTGGCGCTGCTACGGCAACAACGGCGGCGGGCACGGCTGGACCCAAAACAACGAACAAACCTGGCAATGCTAATCAAGTTAAGAAAACCAATCAAGCTGAAAAGGAAAATAAGCCCTTGAATAAGAATAATGATAAGAAACCTTCAGCACCAGGTGCTGGCGCTACTGCTGCTGGTGGCAATGATAGATTCCAAAAACAAGGTGGGGCTAACAACGCAAATGCTGTTGGTGCTGCTGGTGGCGCCAATCGCAAACGCAATAATGGTGAAGCGGCACGTGAAGGTGGTCAAGGGCAACAACAACAACAGCGCAATGTCAACTTTAGACAACAAAATGGTGAAACACGTGAACAACGCAATAATCGTCGTAATGTTCGTGAAAATGGCCAAACTGGTGGAGCTGGTCCTGTAAATGCTACTGCTGGTGGTGATGGTGGTCAAAGATCTGGCCCACCTTTCAGAGGTGGTGATCGTTCGGATCGCCCACCACGCAATCGTAATTTTGACGGTGGTAATCGTAAACGTGAATTTGATCGTCAATCGGGTTCTGATAAAACTGGTAAGTCAAAGTCAAACAGTAATCATAACCAAAACTTAATCATCAACCAATATTTAAAAACAAATCGATGATGTAAAACTTCTCATCAAAACTATTAATCTTGAAATAAAAAAAAGAAATTGCAAAATAATGATTAATAAATTTAATTGCTAAAATTAAATAATAGACTTCATACATCTGTAAACTGAGCTACAATTTTAAACCTCCAAAAATTGTGTGCAAAAAACATATGGTCACACATAATGATGATGATAAGGAGCCAAAATTAAAAAAATAAAAGTAAGAAGTGGGGTTAATAACATGATCACTAGGGCAAGTACTTTCATGAAAATGCATGTTTTTACTCAGCACTCTAAACATAACATAGATTAAATATCTATCCGAATCAATAAATTTGCAATAAAATGGCATCGATTTGTAGTTGCATATTTTTGCATATTTTGGTATAAATGCATATTTTTGCATATTTTCAAAAAAATTGCACTTTTTTTTAATTTCCATCAACATTTTTTCAAAAAATCATTTTATCTCTTGTAAAAAAAATATTATTTTCTCATAAAAATTATATTCTGAGGCATTTTTTATAGAAACTTGTTTCTGAAAATAAAATTTTTAGATTTAAAAAAAAAAAGTTTAAAATTTTCCTATTCTGAAAAATTTTTCTATTCGAGAAATTAAAAATTTCTTACAGAAAAATTGTCTCAGAAATGCCTATACAACAACTTTTGTCGTTCTCCTGGGCAGGTTGGTATTGAATTTTAGCGAATTCTTAAAAGTATTTAAGAACTTATGAACAAATCCGTGCAATTAAGATGGGTTTTACTCGAATTCAAGTGTTGGACAAAACGCTTAACACGTTTTAAAAGAGACTGGTGGGCACAAAAATATGTTACAAAGTATTTTTGTGACTCAAATAGTTTTTAAATAAAAAAAAATGTAAAAAATGTAAAATTTTTTTTTAATTTTCTACTTGTTCCAAAAATATTTTTTTGACTCAAAACAAAAACAACTTCTAAAGAAAATTTGTTTATGAAATTTTTTATAACTAAATTTGTCAATTTTCTAACTGAAAGCTGTGCCCACTCAAAAAAACATTCACTAAGAAAAAAAAATTCTCAAATCAAACAAAAACAATCTCAAATTAAAAATAAAACAGTGACAAAAGTCAACAAACTTTGTTTTTTCTCAAATTGAAAATGTTTATCGACACTTTTAATATGGCTTGAGTAACAAACAAAATTTTAAAAATGAAATGTAACAACGTTGATTTGAGAATGTTTATATGTTCAAATCAAAAGTTCACATAATCAAATTAAATATTAAAAATTATTTATATAATTTTCTTTCTGTTTCCTAAAATGTTCAATGTAAATAAAACAAGTGGAATTTTTTTTATATTTATATACACATTTTATTTATTTTTCTTTACCACAGAAAAGTTATAAAGATGAAATTTTCTATATACATATAGAAATAAAATAATATATCGTCGCTGCTCTGACGAAAACACCCATGTGATTTTCAAAAATTGTTGAAGACGTCTACGAATTAGATTAATTTTGTCCTTTCGCGATCTTTTAAAGTTACACCTATCACATACATATTTAAATAATATTGCAAATCTACTTTTTCCATTAAGATTACCTTAAAATTAAACGCAAAAGTTCACAAATTAGCTAGTCTCTTTAATAAATACCCGTAGGTGTTTTTGTCAGAGCACCGACATCAAATAGACATCAAATAATACAAAAATTCCGGGATTGCTGTCATAAAATTTTAATTTTCTTCTGGATTATAGGTACTCTACATTAATTTCCGCAAACAGGTACTCCACATTAATTTTCACATTAATTTCCACACCGTTTTTTTTATTTATGTAAATACATACGTATGTATTTACTTTTGACTTTTGTCACTTGTTACTAGGGTATTCAATTAATCGAGGTTTTGGTTTAATCGGTTAATCGAGCAAATAATTAATCGGGGTTGAGATTTAATCGGTTAATAATCGGTTAAATTTAATTATTCGGTTAACCGAATAATATCAATTTAAAATTTAAATTGAATATAAAACCACGAACTGTGTATACTTTTAAGAACTTATACATAAGAATTCTATACCCGCTGTGGCGAAGCTTTAAATACCCTCTATAATGTTAGCTCAAATAAAGAATTTTTGTATGGCACCCTGAAAAATTTGCCCAATTTAAATTGGGCCCAATTCAATGAAAAAAAATGTCAAAAAAAAAAAAAACAAAGCAATTCCTTTTTATAAAAATAAAAAGGAAAAACTGACCCAAATTGCTGCCGGACTTTGATGTACCTCTTAAAGAGTTTCGAATTCGGTACTAAAAATATCAACAAAAAAATGTTTGGTTTCCAAATTTGTTTTCTTTTATTTTATTGCAATAATTTCATCGGTCGATATCTCCGTAATGAAAAAAGATATCTAAGAATAAGTGTTTCCAAAAGTGTTTTGCAGAAAAATAGTAGTATTTTCAGATGTGCTAAACTACTTATACATCATAAAATAATTTGCAGTTTTATAGGGTCACGAACATTGCGAAAATCTAAGTTTATTCAGTATTGCCAATCATAAATCTAAACATCTCAAGATGAGATAGATCAGTTCTAAAGCCAGATTCGGATCTACTGTTGGCAATGTATAAAAAAATTGGCTAGGGTTACTAAGTTTGTTTTTTGTTTTTAACCGAAATATCTTTTTAGGACCTCGATAAAATATTTTCTTGCCGACGTTTATACACATTGCGAAAAGAGAGTTTGATAATTTTTTTTAGACCTTTTTTTAAACTCAGAACCGTAATTAAAATTATAAATAAAACATCAAAACACAAAATAAAGCAAAAAAATTGGTAAAAGTACTAAAAAAAGTAACTTCGGTTAATCGGTTAATCGACACAAATTAATCGGTTTATTTGTTATTTGAAAATTGACAATTTTAAATTATTCGAACAGTTAATCGACCAAAATTAATCGGTTAACCGATTAACGGTTAATCGATTGAATACCTTACTTGTTACTTTAGTTCATTGTTTTACTTTAAGAAAATATTTATTATTTTTCGTTTAATTTTTATGGAAATTGAAAAATTTTCACTTATAATACGCCACGAGACTTTCTAAAATAATTGCGTCATTTATATGGCGTCGTTTTTAAAGTTGTTGAAAACTCATTTTGCTATTGTTTACAATCAAAATGATTATTTTCATCATGGCAGCATCATAAAATAAAAAGGAGTTTTTTTATATTTTCAAAAAATATACTTTTAAAATCAAGACCGAAACATATTTAATTTTATAAAATTTCATTTCATTATTAAAATTTCTTTCAAAAATTTGAGAATTTTAAAAATGAGTACGAAAATATTTGATTTGACGACGATTTTTTCCCTCAGTGTTTATTTAATATTTTAGAGGACTTTAAAGTATTTGAAAACATCTAATTTATGTCAAAAAAAGCTCTTTTTAAGTAAAGCGATTGATTTTTAATACATATTTTTTCCATTTTAAGTGCATATTTTTTAAATTTTAAGTGCATATTTTGGATTTTTAGAAGCATTTTATAGGCACATATTTTCGATTTTTAGATGCATGAAAGTACTTGCCCTAATGATCACTATAGACACCAAAAGAACCAAATAATAAAAAAACAACCCAACCACCACATTTACATAAAAACCTATACATACAAACAAAAAAACAGTGCGGGAGGCAAAAAAAATATAAAAATATTAAAAATAATGAATTTTCTATAAAAAAAAAATTATGTGTGAAATTTTCCTAAAGAAAAATTTTCAACTTTTTGTAGAACGCAAATAAGAAAAGTGTCAAAAATGTATTTCATATTATTTCTTTTTTAAAGAAACAATGTTCAAATACAAAAAAATGTGATCGTCAATTTGAACTATACAAAAGAAGAATTTATAAAAAAAAAATATGCATACATGTGTTTAAAAATAGTTTATAAATTTCTCTCTCATTTGAAATTATTTAAAACTCTTATTCTATGTCGCATTTTACTACATTCCACTCTCCAGTGCTCACTTAATAATGCTGTTTTTTCCCAATAGATCTTGTTTTAAATGAAGGCGAAAGTGAAAAATATGCGTTAGAATGATGAAAATTAAAAGTAATAAAATTGAAAGTGAATTTTATTTTTTTTACAACTAAACTACTCTTTTGCATTAAACTACGAAAGAATCTAAAAAAAAAACAAAAAAGTCAAAAATTGTTTATAATATTAAACAATTTCTTATTCATAATTCAAATGTTTATTATGGATCAAGCTCACGTGTTTTAAAATTTTTGTTATTTAACCTTACTTAAATTATTGCTCTCTCTCACATATAAACTTTTTAAATTGTAAACAATTTTTAAGAAATTTAAGTTTCTTATTGTTGTTTATTCTAATTTAATATTTTTTAAATATTTTAGTAAACATTTTTTTAACAAAATAAAATGTTTTGAAGCAATTTAGAAAAAAAATTTAGATTTCAAATAATTTTTCCTAAAGCAATGATTGCTTTAGGAAAAATTTGCTTAGCAAACCATTTTTTTAAGCATATTTTTATACAGTGGTCGACAAATGTCTACGTACGACTACGTAGGAGATGTAATTCGTTAACCATAAAGTTAACAATAAAATATCTAATTATTTTCAAACAAGTTTTTTTGTAAATATTGATGTTTAGGTAATTTATCAAGCTTTAATTTAAGCTTAACGGCGTCCAGATTGAGTAATATTAAATTTGCGACGAGGGCCGAAATGGAAACTGAAATTAGAAATAGGCATAGGTCACGTGATTGCGCCTAATCACGTGATTCACGTTTAAATATATATTTTTGGAAAAAAAATTATGAGTTATTAAAAGTGCTGATAATAAATACACCAACACCCCGGTTTGCGTCGCTAATTGGGACTGGAGAAACGCGACGCAAACCGAAGCACGATTTCCCATACGTTTCTATTGATTTTCATTTAATTGGTTTCAAAACTCATAATTTTAGCTGAAAAAGTGAATTTTCAATACAAAAAACATATTTTTTTAATAAAAAATTAACTTACTGGCAATCAGTAGACCACCTTCATAAATATTAGACTAAAATGGGGAGTCCCCTTTTTCTGTTTAAGCTTTGTGAATACAATTGAAGGGCTTATTGTAAAAACTCGATAAGCAACATTTCATTTTAGGGAGGGTTTTGCCTTAAAACTTTTAAAATAATGTAGAAAATAGAACATTTGCAGAACTTTTATTCTCGATATACTTGTCTGAAGGGTTAAAGTAAGACTTCTGCCAAAAATCTATCAACGGAACATCAGCAGAAGGCGAAAGACACTAAAAAATAAAATGTTGCTTATCAAGTTCTTGCAGTAAGCCCTTCAATTATACAAACATCCATTATATTTATGCTAAAACATAAATATTATCGAAGCAAATCGAAAGACTGACGACGCAACTACGAAGCCATGTGACGCAAACTGAAAAATAAAAGACGCAACTTTAAAGCCATGCGACGCAAACTGAAACAAATACGACGTTCTGTCTTCCACAACTTTTTAATTTAAATAAAAATTTCCGAATGACATGAAATCAAGTTTATAGTCTTTTTTGATCACGTTTTCATTCGAGTTGAAATCAAATAATTAAAATTTATAACACCCTTAATATTTACTCAATCTGGACGTTATTAAGCTTAAATTAAAGCTTAATATATGGCCTATACGTCCCTTTTTACAAAAATACTTTTTTGATAATAACGTATTTTATTGATATTTTATTCGTTAACAAATTTCATCTCCTATTTAAATATGTGGCAAATCGGACACTTGAAAAAAAAAACATATTTCCCTAATTTGTTTAAAGTTTTTATTTTTGTATCCGTTCAAAAGATATAAAATTTTAAAAAAATTGGAGCTTGTTCCTTTATTCAAACTTCGTTTACTTATATCTTCTTCAAAAATTGTCCAAACTACAATTTTTTTTAAGTTTTTCATTTTTTCGTGTTCTTCCTAAAAAATTCTTTAAAAAAAAAAGGTTTATAGTGTTCGATTTTTACGTTTTAAAAAATAAAATTTTGGTTCTCTATTAGACTGGCCCTTATTTTTAAAGTTGCTTCGAATCCCGCTCCCTGGGTCTAATTTCGTGAGGTTACCGTAAAAACTAATCCAGAAAAAATTTCAGCTCATTTGGATAATTTTTGAGCTATCAAAGTTTTGAAAAACGATTACAAGGGGGAAATATGGCTTTTTATTGATTTTCTTTATTTTGTCGATATTTTGAGTTAAGTTTTAATATAAATGACTAATAAATTGTGATTTGCAGTAAATTTTCTCTCTAATAAAGCAATAAAATCGGACAAAAATCAGCCAAGTTATTACAACTTCCCCGGGCAACTAACGTGTGGCATACCACTTTATCAAGGAAGGCGACCCCAATTTTTAAAATTTATTGAAATTATCTACTGTAACAATTTTTTTTATTCTTCAAGGTCCAATGTACTAAGATGATAAGTATTTTTCATGTAGTTTAAAATATTATTAGGCACATATAAAGGAACAAACACTTCAAAAATTGATGGCTTTTCTTTTTTCATTTGGCTAGTCCAGTGACTTTGTTTCGGCGGATTTCGGGAAAAATGTGATTTTTAGTGTCCGACCGAATACACCATTTTTGGCCGAAGCCGAATATTCGGCCAAATTTTCACTATTCGGCCAAACCGAAGCCGAATATTAAAAAAAAAATGTTTTTAGTTGCAAAAACACTTAGTAAAATGTTTTTGTGGCTTACAATTGTTATTCAAAGTTAGTTTAGTGTGTTTTTCAACACGTGAGCACAAATATTATTCGCTATTCGGCCTATCCGCCAAAATTGTGGCCGAAGCCGAATAGTGGCCGAATAGTGCTTTTTGGCCGAAGCCGAATATTCGGTCGGACACTAGTGATTTTTGTACTTTTAAACAAGTTTAAACAAGTTTTTGTACCTTTAAACAAGTTAACAAACTTCAAATGTTTTGGACTGAATTATTACAGTACAAGATAAAATACTTCAATTCTATAAGTAAGGGCAAAATTGCGATGTGAAAAATCGCCACTGTTAAAGGCCAAAGGTCAACTTTTAGAAGATTTTGAATTTTTAAAAATGAACAGATTTTCTAAGCGGATATTAATGAAACTACTTGGTTTTTTTAGCGGATAGTAATGATACTTGATGTTAATTTAATAGGTTTAAAATATATGGTTTATTATTAAAGTTCAGAACATTACCCCTTAAGCGCTGTATTATTTTTTGTTTAATGGATAAAATATAAGTATTTATGTTTCATAGGGTCATATAGACCCCAACAACACTTTTGGGCCAATGTTCTGAATTTAAATGCAAATACTTAATTTTTGACCAATTAAATAACATCAAGTAGTTTTATTAATATCCGCTCAGAAAATCAAGTAGTTTCATCAATATCCGCTTAGAAAATCTGTTCATGTTTAAAAATTCGAAATCTTCTAAAACTTGACCTTTGGCCTTTAACAGTGGCGATTTTTCGCATCGCAATTTTGCCCTTACTTATAGAATTGAAGTATTTTATCTTGTTCTGTAATAATTTAGTCTAAAACATGTGAAGTTTGTTAAAAAAAAAAACAAACAAATTAACTAAAGCTAAAAAATGTACAAAAATCTAATTTTTCCCGAAATCCGCCGAAACAAAGTCACTGGACTAGCAAATGAAAAAAGAAAAGCCATCAATTTTTGAAGTGTTTGTTCCTTTTTATGTGCCTAATAATATTTTAAACTCCAATAGTAGATTTTTTTTAAATTTCTTTAACAAAAAAATTTAAAATTTAAAATTGGGGATTTGAAAACGGTGTAGAAAAATTGAGACCTTTTTAGGATTTATTTTAAACAAGTTAGAAAAACGCATCATGAAAAATACTTATCATCTTAGTACATTGGACCTTGAAGAATAAAAAAAATTGTTACAGTAGATAATTTCAATAAATTTAAAAAATTGGGCTCGCATTCCTTGATTAAGTGGTCTGCCACACGTTAGTTGTCCGGGGAAGTTGTAATAACTTGGCTGATTTTTGTCCGATTTTAGTGTTTATTGCTTTATTAGAGAGACAATTTACTGCAAATCACAATTTGTTCGTCATTTATATAAAACCTTAACTAAAAATATCGACAAAATAAAGAAAATCAATAAAAATCCATATTTTTCCCTTGTAATCGTTTTTCAAAACTTTGAGGGGCTTGGGATAGCTCAAAAATTATCCAAATGAGCTGAAATTTTTTCTGGATTAGTTCTTCCGGTAACCTCACGAAATGAGCCCCGGGGAGCGGAATTCTGAGCAACTTTAAAATCGCCCATACAACGAAGGGCCGGTCTATTCTTTATTTATTGTTGACCTGTGTTGAGTATTTATGTTGCTGTTTTTGGTTAAGCTTAAGGTCATAAAAAATTATAAACAAAAATTAGTTTTCGTGGTTTTTATAATATTATTAAATTTTTCCTCCAATATTTCCAACAACTTCGTTGGTCATCTTCAGGGATCACAACAAAAATTATATTTATAATTACATACATTAAAATATCTGTAAAATTACAATGAGCTGATACATCTTCATTTTTGAAAATGTCTGTACTTTTTGATTTTGTGGAAAACTTCTATCAATTCTACATTACGATTATTACTATTTTTTTTTGATTTTTTGAAAAAAAAAATTTTGCAGTTTTCCGATCTTTAAATTAGGTTTTCTGCTCCAATGTAGGGTTCTATAGTCGATATGTCGATTAATTTTTATATGAAAAAGTCGAAAAGTCGAAATCAACTTTTTTGTTCTTAAAAAGTCGAAAAGTCGACTTTTGCTTTCAACTTTTTCGACTTTTTTCGATTTTTTTTTTACTTTTGCCAGATGAAAATAATTTGTTTCTTCTGAAAAAAAATTTAAAATGAGAGCCGAGTTTAATAACAACTGAAGCTATTGGTATTTGTCAATGCCAAATTCATGAGTTAGAAAGTGTTAAGTGCATTATTTACCAATATTTTTGATTATTGTAAACACCTCAGTGATAGGGTTCTATAAATTGAAAGTCGACTCTTTTGCTTTTGATTTTTTCAACCTTTTCCACATTTTCGATTTCTTCGACTATTTTTTATAAATAAAATACAACCTAAATAATAGCACCTAAATGCTTACAACAAGTCAAAACTAAACTTTCATTTACAAAAAAAAAAAACGACTTTTTAAAAAATGAAAAAGCTCAAAAAAATTTAAAAAGTCGAAGAAAGTCGAAAAAAGCCGAAAAGTCGACTTTTTAAAATTTTAAAAAAGTTGAAAAATCGACATTTTAGAAATTGAAAAAAGTCGAAAAGTCGACTTTTTATTGAGACTGTATAACCCTACTCCAATGTTGCGGACTTGAGGAGTCAATATCAAAACCGACCCCCATTCATTTTTACCTAACTTTTTTTTCCAAACAAACTAACAATCTATTTCCGATTCCCATACAAAATGGCATTTTTAAAATTTGCTCCAACTTTAACTGCCATAAAAGTGCCCCTAGAAAAGGTAGAAGCTGGAACGTTAACGATTCTAAAAAAACCTTTGAATTCGAAAATTTTAAAATTTAAGTATTCGAAAACAATAAATTCGTCTACTTAAAATTATATTTCTTATATATATATTTACATAATTTAAAAAGGAATTAAATGCTCTGAAGAATTTCGTTACTAAAACGAATCCTTTTCGAATCTAAATACGCGGTAGGGGCCGTCTTAAGGATTGAAGATAGAGTTTAGCTATGTTCTGAGAAAATGTTTAGATTTAAAAAATAATGTGGGTTGGTTATACACATGACCCCTCTAGGGGCATTATTTTGGCAGTCAGAGCGGTTAGAGCAAAATTTAAGAAACGTAATTTTGTATGGCTGCCCCTTGGGAAGTGCACATAGACTATTAGTTTGGAAAAATGTTAAGGGGTTAAAACAAATAGGGGTCGGTCTTGATATTGGCTCCTATAGGACGCACTATTGGGGAAGTACACCTAAACCATTTAGAGATGTAATTCAAAAAGGATTAATTGTGCTCGAAGATTGTACTTGTCATTCGAATATTCGTTTTCTAATTCGAATATTCTATTTGTGATTTAAAGATTCTACTTATAATTCGAAGATTATACTTGTAATTTAAAGAGCCTTCTTTTGTAATTCGAAGATTTCATTTGTAAATCAAAGATTCTATTTGTAATTCGAAAATTCTACTTGTAATTCGAAGATTCTACTTGTAATTTGAAGATTCTTCTTGTAAACAGAAAATTACGTTTTTAATTCAAAGATTCTGCTTGCAATTCGAATATTCCAATTGTAATTAGAAAATTCTGATTGTAATTAGAAATTAAAAATTGTAATTTGAAGATTCTAATTGTAATTCAGTTGATACTTTCAGTTCGAATTACAAAGATTCCATTAAAAGTGCAATCTTCAAATCACAAATGGAATCTTTAAATTACAAATGTAATTTTCAAATTACAAATGTCATCTTCGAATTACAAATGTAATTTCAAATGGAATCTTCGTATTACAAATTGAATCTTCAAATTACAACTTGTAAATTAAATTTACAATAGAATCTTAAATATGATCTTTTTCGAATTTTCGTATCCGTAAATGGTGTAGGACCCGACTCATAAAAGCGTGTTTTTTTTTTGTTCTGATTTTTAGTTCAGAAATTTTAATTGATTTATTCTGAATTTGAATTCGTTGTTTCTAAAAATGCCAAATCTGGATCCTGCCTTCTACAATGTTTTTGAATTTGATAACACCGCTCTACAAATCTGAGGTTTGTCGCTGCGTTTTGAATGAAACCAAAAAAAGTTTATAGGTTTTGGTTTCCCGACTCCAAAATGGTCACTCAAATTTTTCTATCACGTCACAATTTTGAGAAAATCGCGGTTAAAGTGTCAAAAAAGGCCCATTTTGGCCATTTTTGAGCGCCTATAAAATACGATCCTGACATGCGAATGACTTGATATCAAGCTCATTCGAAAGTTCGTAATATTCTCTTTAAGACAAAATTAAATCCTATTGGAATTTAATTTTTTATAATGGTGAAAAAATCATTAGACACAAGTGCTTTAAATCTAATATTTACGTGTGTATTTGTATGGAAATTTGTTCAAAAACACTGTGTAAATATTTAAAAAATGTAAGGTTTTTTGTTAATGATGTTTTTACCATTTTAGAAAATTAAATTCCAAGAACATTTTATCTTGTTTTATAGAGAAAATCACATACTTTTGAATGAGCTTGATACCAAGTCAATCGCATGTCAGGATCTTATATTATAAGCTTTCAAAAAGGGTCGAAAATGGCCTTTTTCGGCACTTTAACCGCGAATAACTCAAAATCCTGACGTGATAGACTTATTTGGGTTGCAGATTCGGAATCAGAGCGACAAACACTACCTAAATCACTTACCAGAATTTAATACGCATTTTCATGTTGAGCTGTGTAATTGATCAATAATATAAATACTTTATAAGGTCTTAGACCGATATTTTGATGCGTTACACACATAATAATAAAGTATGAGGTTGGAGTGTATAAAAATTTTGTTGGGTTGATGCTCTATATTAAATTTTATATTTTATTCTGTATGTGATTTCAACAAATATGTGGGCGTTTTGACGAATACTTTTTCTTATTTTTGTCCAGTTTTTTCCCAGTAGTCTATTGTGTAGTAGTGATAAAACAACAACAACAGATCATAAACTGTAATGGCCAACCTGTTAATGGTCCTTATCTACACAAAATAAAACGAATATTTTCAGCCAAAGAGGAAAATAGACACACCACAATGGCTTCGGCTATTATGCGGTAAACTGCTACGGCTATATTCATAAGTAAAAGTTAGAAGTAGCTTATACATAGTAAACATCGAGCTGCTTACTAGAACATGGTTTAAACTTAGCAGACTGTTAAGGTTTATTCATAATGATTTTTAAAATCATTTGACTAAGAACAACCCTGTTTTTAAATATCAATTGATTATTTACTGTCGTGAGAGAATTTTTCTCAATTAAAACCATTAATTGAGAGAACTTTAGTTAAGAGTTAGCATAATTTTGTTTTACTTGTTAAGCAACAGTTTAGGAGTTTATTATGAAAAACCACTTTTAAAATCCATACTAACTTAACGTTATAAATATGGACGCTAAATTTTAATCCCATGCGAAACCAAAAATCTTCAACAAAGACGTCGAGTTATTGATTATGATGGCGATATTTATGTCGGAACTTTGTACCATTGCAAAGTGCGAAATGCAATATTAATTACAACAAATACACACAAATTTATGTTGTGTTTAATATCCCAGCAGAAATTTTGCTAAACTGACAGCAGAAATTGGAAAGGAATACCCAGTCAAGGAGCGCATCTAAAACACCTGAATTCATGCATGATTCCCTAAGGCGATGTCACAATTTGGAGCGCTAGTTGGTAGCACTGAAAAAGCCTGCAACCCTAAAGAGCGCTCTCGGAATGCTATAAAAAGAAGCTGTGCTGTCAAAATCTCGGTTCAGTTTTGCTGGGATCATCGTAGTTTTTGTAAAAAATTTCGCACTTTGCAATTGTAAAAATTGTTAACGTGGATAACACTAATCAGGGTATTCACTTCAGAAATTGTTTACCCTTGCAACTGTGCAATATTGGAATTTCTTTCGCAAGACTAAAATTGCGCAATGTCAAAATTGCAACTTTATTTGCTTGTTCCTTTGTAAATAGAAAAAATTGCATTACTATTAAAATAAATTGGGAATCTTTTCTTGCAACGACGCATCATATAAAAGGTAATAGAAAAATAAAATTTTTATTAATGGAATTCACGTCAGAAATTTTAGTCTTGCAAAATTGCGCAATGTCAAAATTGCAACTTTTTTTGCTTGTTTCTTTGTGAATAAAAGCAATTGTATTTATAATAAAATAAATTGCAAATATTTTCTTGCAACTACGCATCATATAAAAGGTAATAGAAAAATAAAAATTTTATTAAAAATTTTTTTTTAAAAAAAAGTTGCAATATTGCACTGTTGCAAGGGTCAAAAATTCTGAAGTGAATACCCTAGCGGTATTCGCTCTTGATAGCATTTTTACAAGGGTAGTATTAATGCTATGATTTTATACTACAAAGCGTGAGCGTCTTTTTTTCCTTTTTTTGTGAGTTTACAAACAGCTGTTTTTATTATATTCCGCTGTTGTCAAAATAGCTATTTTCTATCGAAAATCGCTTTTCTGGCGATTTTTTTAGTAGAATTTAGCGACTTTCTGTTTGAAGAATAGTTGGCATCAGTGCTGCGCTTAAAGAAGAAGATGAAATAGTTTTATTTTTTCATTTGTGTTGTTCTAATTTTTGGTTATTTTTTGTTATAATTCGTTCTAAAAATCTATTGTTATTTTTTTTACACAAAATATGAAAGTTTGTTAATTTTTCTTATTGTTTCCCGGAAAAAGTAAAAGATGTTTAGTATTGTAAGCTTGAAAGGCCAGAATATGCTATGGGTTTTTGTCTTGCATATAAATGAAAGTCTTGTATATTTTTATTTCATGTATTTTGTTGTTGTGGTCTTGCATACTCTTGTATTTATACAAGATCTGCAAGCTTTGAAAGGTCTGCAAGGGTAGTTTGCTACCAAGAGCGAATACCGCTCCTGATTATCATTTTTTTAAAAAAGTTGCAATATTGCACTGTTGCAAGGGTTAAAAATTTCTGACGTGAATTCCATTAATGTTTTTCGATTAAAATTTTTTTTGTATTAAAATGTAAAAATGTAACAGTTGCAAATAATTAAATATTCAGGGTATTCACTTCAGAATTTTTTGACCCTTGCAACAGTGCAATATTGCAACATTTTTTTAAAAAAAAAATTTAATAAAAATTTTATTTTTCTATTACCTTTTATATGATGCGTAGTTGCAAGGAAAGATTTGCAATTTATTTTAATACAAATACAACTGCTTTTATTCACAAAGAAACAAGCAAAAAAAGTTGCAATTTTGACATTGCGCAATTTTGCAAGACTAAAATTTCTGACGTGAATTCCATTATTAATTTGAACATTTTTGCATTACAATTAAAGAAATTCATAAACATGAAATTAAAACACAAACACAATCGGACTTTTACTGATTATAAATTTTTGTGTTTTCAAATATGTAAAGTTAATTTCTTTACAAAAAAAAAACAACGTCGATAATTTTTATGCTAGTCAATGCTATTAAATATTTGCGATTAATCATAAAAGTTCGTCATACCTTCTTTTGTGAATTGATAAAAAAAAAGGTTATCAAGGGGTTTGCAGATTAACTGGTCTAAAAAAAGAAACAACAGCAATTGTGGTTGTAAATAATTAAAAACATTTTCAATAAATTACTAGAGGCCGACCGAATATCCAGTTTCGGTTGAATGTATGGGATTCGGCCACTATTGTGCTTGTGAATAATTGAAAACATTTTTAATAATTGCTAGAGTCCGGCGGAATATCCAGTTTCGGTCGAATGTAAAGGGTTTCTGCCACTATTGAGGTTGTAAAGAAGTTACGAAAACATTTATATAGCATCCAACAACAGTATGGGGATATACTCACGTTGTCATTATGTGTGTAACGCATTGAAATATCGGCTTAGGAGTATATAATTGATACTTAATCGATTCTATGAATGTCTGTTCGGTTCCTCCGTCCGCCTGTAGAAACCATGATTGATTCTAAACCAAAAGAGCTTGATGCCTGAAGTATTTTTTCCGTCGTCACCCGTCGAACCAACTACACCCCACCCCTCCCCACACTACAATAAACCACCTGCCAATTTCTTTTAGCTTTTTTTTTTTGATATATTAGTCGCAGCCTAACTTAAAACTCTCATTTGTTAAATAATTAATTCGATTCGTCTGCGATCTGACCATTCGTTTTTAATTAACATTTCGATGCTGATTCCAAAACTATTTTCCAAATATTTTAATCATGTCAGGTTTTTGAAAAAATAAACAAATTCTTTATTATAAAATGCTTGTCCATCCCTCACTAGAGTTGGGCCGACTAACTCAAGTCATTGATGTTTTAACCTCTACTTACAAGGAATGTGTTTCTATGGGCACCCACAAACTTATAAAATCTTAACTTGTTGTTCAGGGCAAAAATGCATTCAACGCGAGTTTTATCTTAGCGTCTTAATTTAATTTTTAAGATGGGTCCATTTGTATGGACATTTGTTACGAAATATTTTTGTTTTTATACAATTTTTTGGTTTCTGAACCGAAAAACAATGACTTTATAATTATTTGAAATCATATTCTTAAATCTCTACAACATTTTTCAACTTGCAGGTGTTAAAGCTGTAGACAAACGTGATGGCGCTGGCGCTCACAACTGGGGTTCCGTTAAGGACACCATTGACGAAGGCAACACCACTAAAGCTGCTGCCGATGAGAATGGTAATGCCCCTAATGCTGCTGAAAAGAATGAAGAATCTGGCAATGAACAAACAGCTGAACAAACTCCCGTCGAAGAAGAAGTTAAGGAATTGACATTAGACGAATGGAAGGCCCAACAACAACAACGTGCTAAGCCCCAATTCAATATACGTAAAGCTGGTGAAGGTAAGTTATTTAAAATTCTAAATAATACAAGTAATTTTTCTAATTTTTTCGAATTGTTCTTAATATTCCAGGCGAAGATACTACTAAATGGAAGAAAATGGTTGTTTTGAATAATACCAAGGCTACCAAGGATGCCAAAAAGGGTACAGAAAGTGAGGAAGAATTAGAATTTGATCCTGCCATGTATCCCCAACGTGTAGGTAGACAACAGCGTGTCTTGGATATTCAATTTAATTTTAATGATGGTCGTCGTTTGGGTGGTTTTGGTGGTCGGGGACGCGGTGGCAATCGTGGTGGACCACGTAATAACAATAATGGAAACCCTGCAGCTGCTGCTGCAGGCGGTGGTGAAGGTGGAGCTGCTCCTCCACCAAAGCCACGCTTCGAAGGTGGCAACCGTGGTGGTAATAATAATGCTGGTGGTAATCGTGGTGGACCAGCTGCTGGTGGCAAACGTCAATTTGGTGACAAACAAAATGCTGCACCAAAAGTAAATGATGAACGTCAATTCCCCACATTAACTTAAGGTTTCGGACGCAGCAGCGTTAAAGAAACTAAAAATTTTATTGTAAATGATGTTTTTATTTCCAAAAAACAAAAAAAAAAAAGTAGAGGAAACATCATTTTACACACCACAACACAAGCAGTCAAGAAGAGTATAATAAGAAATAAAAGTAAAGTGTTTTTTTTTTCAAGCCAAAATAAACAAGTCATTTAAATTTAGAACCCTCCACACCACAAAAACTACCATGCTAACTAAATGCAAAAAACAGCAATAATTTCATGAATTTTTTTTTCGAATTTTTAAAAAAAAATTCAAATTTAGGTTTTATTTATCAAAAAAAACAATACAAATTTTTAAAGAAAGCCTTGCTTAAAACAAAATTTATATTTTGAAGCTGGACCACATTGGATCCTCAAAATATAAGAGCGATTTATATGAGATGAAAGAGATTCAGAAAGTTTTTTTAGATGGGGGATAAAATTGACGCAAGATCAAAAGTTTGAAGAAAGAAAAGTTATTTAATTATATTTGTAATTTTGTTATTTTTTAAAATTTTATATGAAATTTTAAGATTTTGATAAAATTTCTACAGTTTGTGTGAAATTTTGAATAGTTTTTGAATTTTTAAATTTTGTATGAAGTTTTTAAATTTTGTATGAAATTTTTAAATTTTTTATGAAATTCTAAAAAAATTTAAATTTTGTATGAAATTTTTACAGTTTATATGAAATTTTTAAATTTTGTATTTTTTTTAATTTTGTATTAAATTTTTAATCTTTTATGAAATTTCAAAATTTTGCGTGAAATTTTTAGATTTCGTATGAAAACTTTAAATTTTGTATGAAATTTTTTAATTTGGTATGAAATTTTGAAATTTTGTATGAAAATTTTTAAATTTTGTATGAAAATTTTAAATTTTGTATACAATTTTTTTTAATTTTGTATGAACTTTTAAAATTTTGTATGAAAATTTTTTAATTTTGTATGAAATTTTAAAATTTTGTATGAAATTTTTGAATTTTGCATGAAATTTTTAAATTTTTTATAAGTTGTTTAGTTTTTAAATTTTTTTTAAGTTTGTATGAATTTATGAAATTTTGTATGAATTTAAAAATGTCAACATTAAATTATTAAATTTTATATGAAATTTTGTATGAAATTTTTTTTTAAGTTTCAGAACTCAGTCGATGTGTGCTGACGTAAAGCGTCATCAGCCGCATACAATTAAAGGCTCTTTTTTATGCAGTTCGTTTAAAAATGTTCATAATTTTATTAGCATTTTTAGAGATTAGCTTCTGATTTTCTTATTTGGAATGTCATTTTCAATGGGTTTAGTAAAACCAAATCCGTATTTCATAAGACTTTTCCATGATTATTATCAAAAATTTCCCCAGAAACACATTTTCCTGTTCTACATTTTGGTCTTTATTGGTATAAAACAAAAGAAATTACATTTTAATAGCAGTTTTCCAGTTTCAAACTGGTTTAAACTACGTTTAAAATAAATCATCAAAGTCAATCGCTAAAACCAATTACGAGTTTCGCCCAAAATTTTGCAGAGCTGTATTTTTTTCTTAAGCGGAGTATTTGGCCGAAAGTATATCCCAAAGTATGAGGATCTCGAATTATGAGTAGGATTTCAAACAATTTTGAACTTAAAATTCACAAAAAATCCAAAATTCTGAGTTTTTTAATCCAAAATATTTAAGAACAAAAATAAAATTCAGATTCTGTATATTTTGTCCCTTAAAAAAAAAAAAAACTTTCTTAAAATCTTTCAATCTCTTAAAGTTTTCGTTATTCAAGACTGTTTTTAAAAAAATACAAAAATAAAATTTTGAAAAAATATAAACAACTCAAAAATCAACCGCCCTCACAGAAAAATTCACTCCCCTAAAAATGTTTTAAATAAAATTTAATAATACATTATTAACAAAAAAAAGAAAAAAATACATAATTAAAATCAACGACGATTTTTACAATATAAAAGTAAATCGATCATCCTATCATATTTTATTCAAAAGAAATCATTATATTCACACAATATTACATCACCTTGATCATCACAAATCATTAAAATTTGACATTTCATTATATAAAAATCATTTATCATGATTTTTAAGAATAAAAAACAACAAGTTTTATTAATAAAAGAAATCTTTAACTGTATTAACAATATGTAATATGTTTGTAGTAAAACAAAATGAAAAAAACAATAAAAAAAATTAAAAAAATTAAATTTAAATCCATTTTTAAAAAGTAAAATCCCTAAATACTATTTAGTAAGTACGGAAAAATTGGTATGTCAACTAAATTTTAATTATTAACAACAAACTTTTTGATTTATTTCTAACATTTATACTTCCACTACTTCCTTTTCAATATTAACTTTTCGGTTGTAAAAAAAACTACACTCTTCTGCTCCTTCTTCCTTTTTAAAGACTAACTAAACTCCCAATAAACAAAAAAAATTAATACAATAATAAAAAGATATTCAATATTAATACTAATAAAATGTATTTATAAGTGAGGATTTTGTTTTCTTAATTCTAGTTTTTAAAATTATTATTATTAAAATTAAAAGTAATTAAAAAAAAAATATGTCGAAAACATTTTTTTTTTTGTTTTTTAATTTAATTATTTTTTTTTAGTAACTGCAACTCACTCTTAAAACTCTCAAGAATCAAGATGTTTTTAAAATTATGTAAAAACTTAAACTTAATTACTTTTAAATGGAAGTCATGCATATTTATTCCTTCCCCCCATTAACAAAAAGTAAAAGTTTAATTAAAATACCAATTAATTATTAAAGAACAACACACTTAACATTAAATGAATAATTTTTTTTTGAAAAAGAAATGTATTTTGACCCAAAGAAACAAAACAAATATGTTTGAAGAATCGTTTAAATAAAAATTTGATAAAACTACAAAAAATTAGAATATTTATTTTTTTCAATCAGGAATAAGAAAACAAAATCGAGTATTGAATTAAACAATTACCACAAATTTAAAAATACACAAGCAGTCCAAGTCGCCGTTAAATTGTCTTGAAGCCGGCCAAAGCTAAAGATTTTAAAAAATAAAAGTTTGAAACAAGTAAAAAAAGTTAAATTCGGACTTGCCGAATATATTGATACCCTCACAATGTAAAAAAAAAATAAAAAAAAAAAAAATCCGCAAAAAAAATTTGGTAAAAAAAAAATAATTTTGTGAAATTGTTTTTTTATTTTTGGAAAAAATTACGAGGGCGGATAAATAATTCCGTGACTTTTCGATCTTCCCTCGTAGTTTAACAACTGTTCAAAATATACAACCTTGTGGATTTTTTTTTAAATAAAAAAAATAACTTTTGAGTGCTAATTAAGCTTGATTCTGACGTTAACGACCCATGACTACCCTTATCTAATATTTCCCAGTAATTAGGAATAACAATTGTCAAATTCAAATAATTTTTCATACAAAATTATTTAAACCCGGCAAATCGTATCACTAATACTGGGAAATAGGAGATAAGAGTGGTGAGGGTAGTTAAGGTGTAAACTGCCCTTTAACCCTTTGACGACCACAGGCAAGTATACTTGCCAAATCGTTTTTGGCGATTATTATGGTTCAGGTAAAAGATAGGGCAAATGTGCTAAAGGTGAATTGTAGGGGAGTGTTAATAAAAGTCTAGTTTTCAGTTAGTCTCTAACTTTATCCACTTACTCACTGTAAGTCCCCAAAGTTTGTAAAATAAAAATCTCTATTTTAGGTACAAAAGGATCTATACTTGTCAAGCAAAATTGGGGTCAAAAAGGGGGTTTATAGGTCCAAATTCTTGTAGAATAACTACAATAGAGTTTCAGATCTTAAAAATCACAGCGAATAGCAAATAGCTTTGGCTAGAACTGCGTAATCGTCGAAGGGAAAAATTTTTCCCAATGAAAAATGAAGGGTAAGGAGAGTGGTTAGGGGTCCAACTTTTTGTTTAGTTACTTTTATTAGGTCAAAGATTAAGACAATGAACAGAAAATCAAAATCGCCTCGGCAGAAAATGTATGGTCGTCAAAGGGTTAAACATTAAAAAAAATAAAACATCAATCAAACCAAGGAAAAGCTTGATGAATACTTAGAGGGACTCTGCACCATTGATTCCAATGGTAAAAAAATGGTGTACTGCCTTTCGCTGTGGTCGCACAAGTACAAATGACGCTGAACGCTCTGGACGGCCACTTGAGGACAATACACCCGAAAATGTCGAAAAAATCCACGTATGGTGTTGGGCGATCGAAGAGTGAAAGTGCTTGAGATTGTTGATGACTAGGGGATGAGATTTTCTTGCACTAAAAAATCTAAAATATTTTTAAAATAGTTTATGACACAAATTTCAATTTGTGTTTTTTCCAACTTATACCAAAATATGCACTTAAAAGTTGGAAATATGGACAAAATATGCATTAAAAAAAATAAATATGCAAAAATATGCATTTTCACCAAAATATGCAAAAACAAATCAATGCCCATTTAAACGCAAATTCCTTGATTGATTACACAGAAAAAAAAGTTCATACTTGGAATTAATTTATTCATAAATATTATGAATCCAACATGACTTTTTTTTCCCAAACTTTTTTAATACTATTTATGAATTTGGTCATACATGGTATGAACAAATTCATGTTGGATTTTTTATGGATTTACTTTTATTTTTGCACTAAATGAACATTTTAATCTATAAAAACAATACGTGGACATTTAAATTGATGGATACCAGCGATTTTATTAGTAAATGGACTATTTTTCTAATTACAAATATAAAATAAACATAATTTTTAACTAAAACACACAAAATAGCGAATATTCTTGCTAAATTTCTTCTGTAAGTAATTGTTTGATAATTTTGATGGTACTTCTTGATCTATTTTGGTGGTACTTGATGATTTTTTGAAGGTATTAAGAGATGACTTTTTGAAGAATGGAATTCCACAATCAAATGTTGTATGTTACAGAATCGTCAAAATTTCTGAAAAAAAAAATAAATATGTATGTTGAAAAAGATTCTAAATTTTATAAATATATTAACTCACATATTTTACACACCTTTCTTTCGCCAAAAATTGCAATTTCATGTCCAAATTATTATTTCTTCTTAACAAATTTTCTGACAATTGTTATTTTTAATATTTTCAAACTATTCGATTTTTTTTATTTGTTAGAAATTTAAATTTTATTAATTTTTTTATAAATAGTATAAATTTTTTCATATATAGTATGAATTGAAATCAATGAAAGCAATTCATACTATTTATGTACAAAATTTGTTCTGTGTAAAAAAATAATTAAATTTTTTTTTTTTTTTTTAATCGATTTTTCCGCCCTCTGTGGTGGGTTTTTGGAACTTTGTATTATGGTGAAATCAGATTTGCGATATATTCAGCCGTTTTTGTTCTGCAGAAAAATCAGCTCAAAATTCGCGTTTTCAGATGCGTTGAACCACTCCGAGGAGCGAATTTTTTTCCAAAAAAATACCGCCATTCTTTTTAGTTCCCCTAAAGGTACCTACATACGACGCAATATTATGTACAATATTCAATTATATTGATGGTGTGTGGGTAAGATTGACCATTGTACAATCGTCAATCTAACCCACACACCATCAATATTATTGAATATTGTACATAATACGGAGTTCACACTAGAGAATTTGTACTCGTTTAAGCCACTTGTTTAAAAAAGTAAACAAAATCGTTCACACTACATTTTGCGCGTTTAACTTTGAGTGTTTAACGTTTGTAAACAAACGCACATAACCTAATTCTGAAAAAAATTGCAAAAATATTTCTAAAAACCTTTTAAACTTTGGCGGAAGACAAGATATTTAATTTTTTTATAACATTTACATAACACCACTACACGGAACACCTTTTTATTGACTCATTCCAAGTAAATAGGAAGATTTTTCTGTTTTTTTGTTCCGGACCTGTCCGAAGCTGTTTGCATATTTATATTGCGATGGAAGGCAAAACTCACTATTAGTGCAGCTTTTCCAATATAATTATAAATAAAACACACACTTTTTTCTGATTTTTCAGTAGTTTTAATTAGTTTTTTAAATATTTATAATTTCTCAATTTTCCAATGTTTTGCTAAGAAAATGGCAGACAGATACAGAAGCTGGTTGCTATGAAATCTTTTTTTTGGCATAGAATAAAGAAAAATTAAAAGGAAATATACCGAACCCTGTCTTTGAAATGTTTAGCGAAATGTTCAACAGGGAAACAAGTCGAATTTGATTGTTTAGCTGAACATCCAAATGTATAGGGAAACAAGTCAAATTTTGCTCGTTTAGCGCTTAAACACTCATGAGATGTTTAAAGTCGGTAGTGTGAACTCCATATAATATTGCGTCGTCTGTACGTACCTTAAATCCTTCAAAAAAATGATGATACCCGCAGATCAATTTTTCAAAATCAACTCTAGTATTTATAATATAATCATTATATTGAAAAATATTTTTTTGCAAAAAAAAAACTGTGTTTCATTCAAAAATTCAGGGAATTATTGATCTGCCCTCGAATTTTTGTACTTGTTTAAATACCATTTGGTGATTAAATGTTCACATGTGCCAACCAGCAGCCGAATTAAAGCATTTTGTATTTTTAGGTTATGTTGAATGTACAAAAATTTTCGAGGTGTCCTTTAGTAAAGACTCCTTACATTTTCTTTCATATCTTTTGAACCGCTGGATTGTAATACCAAACTAATTAGGGCAACAACAAGTAAATATGCTAAGTTTTAGTTATATCTCTTGTTGTTAGTCATATACACTCATGATCATAATAATAGGTACACCACCTTAATTATTTTTTAAATGTCAATAACAGTCAAATTAAGATTTTTTTAATGAGAAAATGTGTTTTTTTTTAGTATTCGATGCGGCAAAGATATTATATATCAAATCGTGGCAAGCCCATCTTTATTTATTGCTTGCCACTTAACGGTTTATAAAGTCCTTCCAGCAGGTGATCATAATAATAGGTACACTCGAAATTCTTCCTATTTTTTTCAATTTAAAGGTCATATTTTGCAATTATTTATATTGATTCAAATAATTTGGTAAAAATACTTGAAAAATACAATTAATTATCCAATAATAAGTGTCCATTTTGTTAGAAAATGACTAGAAACAAGTAAAAAAGTTAAATTCGGCCTTGCCGAATGCAGTGAAACCCTCCACAATTTTTTGCAAAAACTTTATTTAAAAGAAAATCACTTTTGAAAAAAAAAAATTTTGTGAAAAAAAAATTCCGCGAAAAAAAAATTTGGTAAAAAAAAAAATCCGCGATTTTTTTCTTTTTTTGTCTCAAAATATGTTGGTACTTGTTTAAATACCAATTGGTGTTCAATTATGTTCACACAAGTCAACCAGTAGCCGAATTAAAGCATTTTGTTTTTTTAGGTTATGTTGAATGTACTAAAATTTTTGAGGTGTCCTTACATTTTATTTCATAACTTTTGAACCGCTGAACCGATATCGCTCAAATGCAATACCAAACTTCTCAGGAGAACTTTCAATAAATATGTTAAGTTTCAGTCATCTCCGTGTAATATTTTGGCCGTGATCACCATTTCCACAGACAGACGGACATCGCTAGAATGTCTTAAAATCGATCGGGGATCATGAATATATATACTTTATGGGGTCCCAGACCGATATTTCGATGAGTTACAAACGGAATGACAAACTTATATATACCCTCTATCACTAGAGTGGAGGGTATAAAAAGCACTGTTCTTCTGATGAACGGACCATAGCAAAAAACCTAAAAAAAAGATGGAAAATCTATATCAAAAGCTTGGGCCGGTCTGTGAACTTCGTTCAAAATACCTTAAAAATGGAAGAAAAAAAATTAGGAACACGTGTTAGATCATATAAAATCTCCCAAACGACTGGTCGCCATATCGTTTCGTTTTGAAAAAAGGACCCATCCAAGTTCCACAAAGCTATTTCAGCCGAAATTTCAAGCTTAATAAGCCCGTTTACTGACGTCTACAGCAGGCTAATTTACTCATCCAAATAGGGTTACCAGATTTGACATATGGAATAACAGTACATTTAGTCTCAAAAAACAGTACATTGCAAATAAAAACAGTACTTTTTTAAAAGTCTTATTTTATATCAAACTACAAAAACTTAGCCCTTTTACCCTGATTTCAAACAGATCTCAGCCAAAACGAGCATAAAAGGTTGTTAACAGAACGGTGGAACATTTTAGGTAAACCGTCTCAAATTTATTCTATTTTTTTATCAGTGTTGAAAAAAATTGCGATTGACTTTTTGGAGCATTTGTCTTAGTTGCCGCGATATCTTACTTGAAAAGCTTTTGTAATCTATGCTTTCGCTTAACTTAAACACCGATCTTCCTATCAAAAACATATGAAAAAAATCCATAAAAAAGTGTTTTAATTAAAACACAACAAAGGCCTAACTAAATTTTGGGAAATTTTTTTTTCACAATTTAGTTAAATTCAATAAAAATTTTGAAATATCTTTGACATAATTTGCAACCAATTAGTTCATCATATTTGTCTTCTTAGAATTGATAAAGTTTTTTCTTCAGGTTTAGTAAATTTTATGCAATTTAAGGATTCAAAAATTTCAAAAACTAAGCCAGAAAGAGCAAAAAAAGTGTTCATTTTCGATTCTAAAAATCTCTAAATAATCTCCGGTCCTCTTTCAATGTATGCACTCCTCAATTTGAATCTAAAAATTTGGGCGTTCCTCATTTCTCAGAAAATATTGCCGAAACAAAAAAAATGCCAAATACATTTTTGTAGTTCTTTTCTCGACCGTCTTAATCCCTCCGTGTAATAGTTTTTTAGTTATCCCGTTAAGATTCTAAAGACCCTTTTGGGCCCTTAAATTCCCGTATCCTAAAAACTAAGCAAGGTAGAACGAAAAGGGCAAAGATGTTGAATCAAAATCTATGACGATCCTTAATAGACCCAATGGGACTGGGCCTAAGGTGGTCTGGACCCATGGGTTCCGAACCTAATGGGGTCTGCCCGCAATCGGAACTTAAAATGAGACGTACTCAATAAAATACATTTTTTCCCATTTTCTAGTTTTTTCTTTTTCTTATTTTTCAGAAAAACTAAGATAAAAAGAAGGAAAACATGGCAATGGAGCTAAATCATTATTGAATTTAGTTAAGTTTTCCACTTTTTAAATAATTTTTCTTTTTGAGTGTGGTATAAAATTAAATTGCATTTAGCTCCTTTTTAATAATTAAATTAAAATTTTGTCAAATATGAAACATTTTTCGAAAAATGTTACATTTTGGTGATGAGTATAAAAAAACAGTTCAAAAACAGTACACGCTTTAAAAAACAGTACTTTTGCGTACTGTTTTAGGTGCTGTGCATAAAACAGTACTTTTCACAAAAAACAGTACATGTACTGTTTAAAACAGTACGAATGGCAACCCTACATCCAAATAGCACAAAGAGTCCTTCTGATGTGTAAGAAGAATATTAGATAGGGTTAAATGTAGGCAAGGGATACTTGCTGTAGAGCGGATTTGAAGGCGATGTTTCCCCTACTGAAATTGGAAGCAAAAAATATTCGTAGAACACTTTAACCCTTTAAATGCACGTTTTAGAAGACCTATATAAGTGTATTTAAAAAGAGGACTAAAGTGACCCCTGGAATGACCTCTTGAAATGAACAATAAAGGCTTAATATGTTTAAAAAAAAAACCCGCCCGAACAAGTACTTCTTGCCTATATTTAACCCCATCTCATATTCTTATAATGCATCAGTACGACTCTTCTCGCTATTTGGCTGAGTAAATTAGCCTGCAGTAGACGTCGATAAACAGTTGGCGCGCTTATTACGCATGAAATTTCGGCTGAAATAGCTTTGTGGAACTTGGATATGTCCTTTTTTCAAAACGAAACGATATGGTGACCAGTCGTTGGGGATGTTTTATATGATCCAACACGTGTTTCTAATTTGTTTTCCATTTTTAAGGTATTTTGAACGAAGTTTACGGACCGGCCCAAGCTTTTTGATATAGATTTTCCTGCTTTTTTTAGGTTTTTAGCTATGGTCCGTCAATCAGAAGAACAGTGCTTTTTTCTAGTCATTTTCTAACAAAATGGACACTTATTATTGGATAATTAATTGTATTTTTCAAGTATTTTTACCAAATTATTTGAATCAATATAAATAATTGCAAAATATGACCTTTAAATTGAAAAAAAAAATAGGAAGAATTTCGAGTGTACCTATTATTATGATCACCTGCTGGAAGCACTTTATATAAACCGGAAACTGGCAACATTAAATAAAGATGGACTTGCCATGCTTTGATATATAATATCTTTGCTGCATCGAATACTACAAAAAAAAACACATTTGCTCATTAAAAAAATCTTAATTTGACAGTTATTGGCATTTCAAAAATAATTTAGGTGGTGTACCTATTATTATGATCATGAGTGTACTTTGGCCGTGATCACCGTTTAAACAGACGGACATCACTAGAATGTCCTAAAATCGATTACTGATCAAATATATATATTTTATGGGCAGTGACGGTCCGTGAAGTTGTCAGTCGGTGTTCTCTAATTTTTAAAAACATCACATAAGCGTATAAAATACATGTTTTTCTGGACCTAACGTGTTCCTGAGATAGATAATGATCCGATCTTATTAGTTTTGCATATTTTTGAGTGAGATGCAACCCAAATTCTATTTTGTGATCATTTTGTTGCCTCACCACATCGACAATTAACAAAAAGCATTATTTTGCAAATAAATGAAGCATAAAATTGAATTTTGGCTGCATGTCAATTAAAAATAATAAAATTTAGACTTTGTCTATCACGGGAACGTCTTACGTACAAAAAAACATACATTATATACATAATTTTGATATTTTAAAGAAGTAGAGAACACCCAGTGACAACTTCACGGACCGTCAATGTTTATGGGGTCCTGGACCAATATTTCGATTATTTACAAACGGAATGACAAACTCATATATACCCTCTGTCACTAAGAAGAAAGGTATTTTACAGGGCACCCACCGATTGTCCGGAAACTAGCAGGGTGGAGAGGGGAGGAAAATAATAGTTTGTTTTAGCTACCAATCTCACCTTTAGGGAGTAAAAAGGGATGGGAAAACGGTATTTTTTCGTTTATTTACATTTATTAAAAGGAAACGAGATAAACATTTTTTACAGATCGAAAGGTTTTTTGAAGGCCTATCATATGGTTTATCGGTCGTTTCTAAATTCGGCTTCGTTAAGTCCTTATTTACAAAATAATTTTATCTAATTAAAATTAAGCTGACCCCGTATGTTTGCGTTTGGCGAAATTCCTGCTAGTTTGGATTTAATTCGGATTTTCCCGAAAGACCACATTTTTTCATAAGGTGGCAACCTTTATTTAAATTTGAGATTGGGCAGCTAAAAAAAAAAACAGGTAACTCTGATTTTTGTTCCCTCATTCCAATATGCAAGTTTCACGATCGGTGGGTGCCCCTTGAAAGAACTCCCTTGTAAGTGTAGGGTATAAAAAAGAAGCGAGTGTTAAATTCAGATGTACCAAATTTTTTATACCCTTTAATATGTAAAAAAATTAAAAAGAAAAAAATATCGCAGGCGCGTTTTATTTGTTGGGGGGGGGGGGGGGGGGGGGGTTCGGAAGGGGTCACATTGGGGTACACTTTTTTCCCCACGGTAAATTTTTACAAGTTCCCTTATGATGCTTTTTTTATAAGCAACACTCACTCAAAACTACCTATCAATTACTAATGTTAATAGTTTTATCATTATTTGAATACATTTTTTCTATCCATGTCCAAAAAAGGGGGCATGGTCCTGCACTAGGTCCAAGTGCAGGATTTCAAACTTCTTTTGACAAAAAATTAGTCGCTAAATCAAAAAAAGATGGCCAGAATTTTTGTTTTTTCTTCTCACCAAAAATCATCTCTCAAAAAAAAAAGAAACAAGTAAAAAAGTTAAATTCGACTTACATGGGAAGTCTCCCAAGTGTCACCCGCGGATCTTTATGGAATTGGTTTTATTTTGTAGATCAGAAAAAATAAAGGGACACGTATTTTTTTTAGCGGACCAAATTCATATTTAGGGGGTAAAATGGAGGGGGGAAGACAAGGCCATTTTTCAGTTTTTTTTATTTAACTCCTATATTATTCAAAGAAACCTACAACCAGAGCTTCGAACGAATTAATTCTAATTAATTCACCAGAAGTTTAATTCCGTTTTAATAAGTTTTGAATTATCATTCCTTACCAGCATTCAACTCGAATTAATTCAAAGGCTTAATTCTCAAAGCTTAAATCAAATTGAATTAATTCCCAAGAGAATTAATTCCTTGCAAGCAATCATTCGATTGAATGATCAAAATTTTTCATCATTCAAATCTATTACAAATTGAATGATGATTTTTTTTTTTCATTCCCTTTGTATTTTCAAAAATGTGTTGCTTGTGTGCATTTTAAGCATCTTCGTGTGTAAACGATCGGTTGTTGTTTTGTTGACGTCTCGTCTGCTGCTTCCCACACAAGCGTAAATGTGTGTGTATGTGTGTTGCGCTTCACTGTTTAAATTGAATGATAAGAAAATTTCACCATTCAATTTGTAGTAGATTGATTTGGATAAAAAAATAGTTCATTCCTTAAGAATGATCATTCTTAAGGAATGAATTCTTGAAAGAATTAATTCAATGATTATGAAAGTTGAATGATTTTAGGGAATGCCAAATTCTATTTTTTTAATTCGAATTAGGAAATAGAATTAAAGAATTAATTCTTTCGAACCTTTGCCTACAACTTTTCGTCATACAGTAGAATCTCGCAAATTAGAACCACTTTGTTCCTCGGGTAATTCTAATTTCTGAAAAGTTCTAATTTCTGGACATTTTTTTTTTCAAAGAAAATTATAAATAATAATAATAAAAACAGTTACGACTGCTTTATTTTAACACAAAACCATTTTTTTGTTAATATTAAATTACTATAACACATTAAATTTGTAGAAAACACTTTTATGGGCTTTGAAATTGGAAATAATAGGCGTTACATCGATTATATCATCGTCACTGCTATTTGATCAGTCATTAAACCCATCTTCATTTAATTTTTCGATTTCTCTTACACTTATGGAATTGTGAAAATAAAAACAAAAAAAAGTCCAGAAATAAGAACCACTGGTTCTAATTTTAGAGCGGTTACTACATACAATTCGGGTTTTCCCCTATTTAGTTTAAAAAAAAACTATAAAAAAAATATTTTGTAGTGTAAATAAAAACAAAAAAAAAATAAAACTTCCAGAAATTAGAACCACAGGTTCTAATTTTAGAGCGTTCAATACATTAAAATTGCCGGTTCTAATTTCTGGACAGATCTAATTTGTGAGAGTTCTAATTTGTGAGATTCTACTGTACTGAGTAAAATACCAAAATTTTAGGACATTTTTGTTAATAAGTCAAAAAATATTAACTTCTTTGGCCCGTTGTTAGCACCACGAGTTAGGTATTTTTAATACCTTTAATCTGATACCACACATGTCTATATGTATTAATTTTGTTTAAATAGGCGTAAATAGTAAAAAACTGAAAAAGGTCAATTTCCCCCCATAAAAATGAGTTTGGGTCGCTAAAAAAAAATACGTGTCGAATTAATTTTCGTTCCTACACGCAAAAAAAAAATCTGTGTAAGATTGAGCAATCCTACTTGGTAAAACTTTTTTCATACCAAAAAAAAATTTTTACCAAATTTTTGCTAATATTATGCTTGTCGATGTTAAAGTAACATAATTCATTTTTTATGTAAAATAACCAAGTAGCTTGCTCAATAACGCAAATTACCTGCACAAAAATTTATCGAAAGAAAACAACAAAAAAACAAAACAAATACAGACCGCCATTTTCATTTCGTATTTTTGTGTGCGTGCGTTGTTCGTTTATTTTTTGTGTTATAAAAACGTAAAAAGGAAATTAATGTATAAAATAAAAATAAATTAATACATAAATAAAAATAAATAATTAGTTTTCTAAAAGATAAATAAATGTAAGATAAAAGAATGTTAAAGTTAATTTTGCTTTCATCACTTAAAACACCATTCAATAAGAAAAACCAATGGAGTCCCAGACGTATGTTTCGATGAATAACAAATGGAATGATAAAGTGAGTATACCCGCATTCCGAATACACCAATAAGGTTTAATAGATTTTTAGTTAAAAATTAGTCTTTGGTAATAATTTTATATTTTTACAGGGTACTGCTAAATAAATTTTTGAAGCTATGGAGAATCCTTCACTACAATAAAGAGCGTGGACACCAATCCTGCCTTTAGTTATAAAATTAAAACCTAAAAACCCAAAGCCAAGGGAGTCCATACCTGTTTTGATGAGTTACAAATGGAATGACAAAGTAAGTGTTCCTCCTTACCAAGAGACCAATGGGGTTAACCAATTTTTTAAATTAAAAATTTATGTTTTGTGATAATTTTCTATTTTTACAGGATGCTTTTAAATAAATTCGTGAAGCTATAGCGGATCCTTTACTTCAAGAAGAAGCGTAGGCAGCAGTCACTCGAGAAAATTGTACAAAAAGGGTCAGTTGGTCGGTGGTAAATTAAATCCTACACAACATTTATTATATTAATATGGATTTATTCTATGGAAATTTTAAATTCAACAAATATACAAATTTTTCCAAAAATTTATTGAAAATTTATTTTAGCATAAATGGGGTAATTTTTAGCATTATTTTTAGTCAGCTTTTCAAATAATTTTGGTATATTTCACCATATTTCTTTTGGTATATTTTACCAAGTTTTTGCTTAAATAGCATTAGCATTTTCTTCAAAATTTTTTACATAAGTGTTTTGGCTAAATTACGAAAACTACTTCGTCGGTTGTAGTTTTAGCATATTTTTGGTAAAATTATGCCAGATTTTTGCTCACTCCGACACAAGTTTTTTTTTGCGTGTAACAACATATCCAAATTTCATGAAGATCGGAGGGTGTCACCAAGGAGACTTCCCTTGTAAGTGGTGGGTATACAAAAAAATGGAGCAATGTCTTCCAAACCAACTTTATTTTTATTCCCAAATTGTTGTCAAGGTAGAAAAAAAAAATCTCAATATAAACAATCCCGTTAAACCATGTAGAATTAATAAACATTTATGTATAAAAAAAAAGACAACATAAACATAAAACAAAAACAAATATGAAGAAAAAAACAACAAAAAACTGCATTGCAAGCATTTTTAAAAACGGAATAAATGGAATGAAACGTGAACCTGACGGAAAAAAAAAATAACGGAACATCAGCATTATTTAGTTATGTATTTTTGTAAAAAATACACCAAAATTAAAAACAAATTTATTAAATACCTGTAAATACCTTTAAAACTTTAAATTTTTTTTTTAAATTTACAGGTCACTATATTATAATATAAGTTTTTTTTTTCAATTCCTCTAAATAATGAACACTTACCAAAAGATGGATGAAATTTTTTTACAAAAATTTCCCAATTGTTTTTTGCCAATTTAGTTGTAAAAAGTAGCACTTTTATAATTTAAAATTTTAATAAATATAAATTATATAACATAAAAAATATTTTTTAAACACTATTTTAATAATTTATTATTAATAATAAAATTGGCAAATATTTGACTCTAGAAACTTCAATGACTGGCGGCAGAAAACAAAAATGAATGAATGAAAGAGTGACAACCATTATTGCCAGACTTGAAATATTCCAATAAAATGAGTAGTTTTGACAGGCTTGCCAGAATTCAAATTTCATTTTAGCAAAATAGTTAATTTTTTTTTAAATTCAAAATTTAATTACTTAAGGACAATTAAATCCGAAAATTTAATACGCATTGTAATTATTATTATTTCTTTGTAAATTTTATTATTAAATTGGTAAAATGTTTAACTATTTTTTAACAAAGAGACTCAAACACAGAGATCTGGCAGCACTTTTTAGAAAAAAAAAGTTCATCGCAATTTAAAATGAAACGAGTTCATCAAGAAAAAAAAATAACGGCAGTTCTTGAAAAGTAATATTGCATTCATGTGAATTATATGAAAATCAGTGAAAAATTGTTTAAAAAAGGAAATTTAACACAAAAAAAACATTACATTGTTGTTCAAAACCTGTTTTTATAACATTTTAACCAATGGTAAGTTTGTTAATTTATTTACTTATTTTTATACAAAATTCTATAAAAATGTGAGTTCTTAAAAAGTACTTACCAAAGTTTTGTGAATAGTCTATAAAATAATGTTTGTTTTATAGAAATTAATACTTTTAATAACACTGTTTTAAACTAATAAAATTATAAATAAACCCAAATAAACCTTTAATTTATATTTTATAAAACTTTTCACAAAAATTTTAACCTCTTCGCTTGGCAACAGAAAAATGGTGAATAATGAACTTTTGAGTGAACAAGTTGAATTTGCATATAAAAAGTGATGACAACTTCTCGAAAATAAAAACCGCGAATTATTTTTTGTATTTTTTTAATGTCTTGCGATAATAGCCTTGTTTTTTGCAGACCGGATTAAGATTAGGATTAACTCAATTTAGTTTAAAAAAATCAAGTCCAGAAATTTTTTTCTTCAGGAAAAAATTAAGCGTTGCCTAAAATTTAAAATAGTATAAATAATATTGAGTTAATCCTAGGAGTTAACAAAATTTATTTTACATTCTTTACATTTTGTACAAAGCTTAATTTGTTTTTGTTTATATATGAAAAAAAAATTATGGACTTGATTTGACCCATTTTTTTAATCTAAATTAAGTTACTCGTAATCGTTATCCGGCCTGCAAAAACCCATGCTAATATATCAAACAGGACTGTGATCACGTAAAACGATAGTTAACTATCGTCGATTTTTGGAGCCTTGTTGCTCCTAAACTAATCAAAATATTTCCAATTATTTTAATGTTTCTGGATTAGACAACACTCTTTAATAATTTAATAAAGAAAAACTTTCAAATTTCCCTTCAAAACGATATGTATTTTGATGTCGTTTATGCAACGTCTATCGTTTTCGTTTTACGTGATTAGCCCCCAGACCACACAAACCACTTGCGCAAAAACCAGATTGTACACGCAAAAAACACTTATACTTAAACTAATTTAATTATGTATGTGTTTTCCCCATACTTTATCCGTTAAAATAAAATAACGTTTTATAAAAATTTTTGCGTTTATATCCTATATTATGCAAAGAAACCTAGTCACGTTAAGTGCGTATGATACTTGCTTGTTTCAAGTTACTTGCTGCTGCATTTATTAGGGTTTTTCTATAAAAATTTCGATAACTTCAACCAAAATTATTGAATTTATCGAAATTCTCATAGAAAAACCCTAATAAATGCAGCAACAAGTAACTTGAAACAAGCAAGTATCATAAAGGCATTATAAACTAAATTAATGGTCTTTGGAAAACCTACCTTCGTGTGCAAATAACATTTCCAAATATGCTCAACTTTTCCTTATAAATATTGAGTTAAATAACAAAATTTTAGGACTTTTTTGTTAATAAGTAAAAAAATATTAACTTTTTTGCACGTTTTTTCCCAAAAAAACGGTATTTTAAATGCCTTTAATCGGATACCAAATATGCTTCTATTAATTTTAAATCGTAAAAAACTCAAAAAGGTTAAATTCCCGCTATACAAATCGACCCCCACCCCTAAAAATGAATTTGGGCCGCTAAAAAAAATTTCATGAAGATCGGAGAGTGACACCAGGGAGACTCTCCTTGTAAGTTATAAAATTTTAATTAATGTTGATGAAAGTAGTTTGCGTAGTCTGTTTGGTCCATTACATGGCATTCACACTAGCGACCTTAAACAAGTTGTTCAACAAAACACCAGTAGCACAATAAAAACGTAATGGGCACAGAACAGACTTTTTTAAACATCTCACTCTTGAACACTTCAAAACTGAAAGTGTGAACGCCGTATTAGAACCAACATAGGAGTAGTTTGCGTAGTCTGTTTGGCCCATTAGAGCCAACTTACATACTGCTTCTTTTGCTTAGAGGGACTTTACACACAGACGTTTTTCCTTGCATGTCTGCTATTGCATTTGATTTTGTGGACAAAAGAGGCAGAATAAGAGATGAAAACGAAAAAATTTTTAAAGGGAATTGAAAAAAATCAAGGAAAAAAGTCTGTGTAAAGTCCGTCTTGCAAAAATACTCATGCTTTTTTTGGGAAAACGGGGGTAAAAAGCAAATGGGAAAGAAAAAAAAATCGCTAAGTGGGAATTTACACACGGGCTTTTTCCTTGCAGCTACTGTTTCGAGTTTGTGGGCAAAAGAAGTAGAATAAGAGAGGAGAACGAAGAAATTTTACAAGGGAATTGAAAAAACTCAAGGAAAAAAGTCTGTGTGTAAATTCCCACTAATTCTGTTTTCCTCCTTCGTTGCTTCTCACCCCCGATTTCATTTAAAACAGCTATATAAAAAGGCGTGCAAAAAAACACAGCATGCCAATTAGAAAATTTTTGCTCAGTTTTTGAGCTTTAGCGGGTTTTTGAAATATTTTAAGTTTGGCATCACTAACTTGATGTACATGGCAATGCTTTTTAATTTCAAGTATTCTTTTTAGTGCTGCCAGATCAGGACATTTATTCCCAAAAAGAAATATTGTGTGTGTTTTTTTCGGTTTATAGGTCTGAACAGAACAAGCCCGCCACGACTTTTTCCATACGATTTGACAGTTAAAAACCGTGACCGGCACAACAAAAAATTAAAACTTAGGGCCAGTTTACAGAAGGCGAACGCTACACACGAACGAAAATTTTACATGTATTTTGTTGTTGTTACAATAACAAAACACATGCAAAATTTTCGTTCGTGTGTATCGTTCGCCTTCTGTAAACTGGCACTTATTTTATTTTATCTCCGGGTTCTCTCAATCTCCCTCCCTCTCACACTCCAGGGTTGCCGCATTTTTTCAACAATTTTTTATTTTTTCATTCACAATGGTGTAACAAACGTACAGTAGTGCCAACTTAATCACATTGACTATGTGATAAGCGATTTTTTTCCGTAAAATTACTCTAATTTTATTAAAAGTTAGCACCACTGAACAAAAAAATTACATTTTTGCCGTCGCCGTCCCCCGTCATTGTTTTGGGCCTATATTCTCCGGCAACGGCAACCGTCCCCCGTGACGTGCTTGTTCTGTTTCTACCTTATGGGAGATGAAGAGAATCAGCAAAATCATTTACAATAATTGTTTTTTACCCCCGAATTTAGGGATATACTCACTTTTACATTCCGGAAGTGTATTTTTAGAGCCCTTTCAAGTATATACATTATTCATCAGTGTTCGATTCTAGAAATTTCCGTCCATCTATGGAAAGTGCCTGAAGTTTGGCACGAATATATTTTGTGTGCATAGGATGGTAAAGTTTGTAAATGGATAAAATCGGACCATGAGGAAAAAGTTCCACTTTCAAAAACTACACTCAAAAAATTATGTTAGTAAAATCAATTAAAAAAGTCAGTTAAAATAACTACTTTGTAAGTTGTTTTGGGGTCAACTACTTTTTTAGCTAAATCAACTAACAATGTTAGTTATTTTAACTGACAAAAAACAACTGACTTATGTGGTAAAAACTACTTACATTTGTAGTCAAAACAACTAAAATGTAGTAAAAATATAATAATAAATATATAATTTTTTTTTTTCAAAATATTTTTCAAAAAAAAATGAAGACCAAATTTTTTTTTTTTAAGTTGTGAAAAATTAAAAAAACGAAGAAACTTTGAAAATTTTTCAGAGATAAAAAAAAAATAAAATTAACTACCCAGCAAAAAAAATCGAAGTGGTGCAAAAAGAATAAGTGATTCACTACATACATAGTAGCTATATGTGCCGATCTTCATATTCCATAAGAAGTACTTTTATAAGCACTTCCAAAACTGCTTAAAAAATGCCAATAATAACAACTTTCACCAGTTCTTTCCTCAATGATTTAGAAGTACCATTTTCATATGTGTTTACAAATGCAATTGAAAAGTACAAATTTGTGGCACTTAAGTATTGGATTTGTTTTGTTGAATATTTTTTTTTATAATTTTATCTGATTTAATAAAAAGTTAAATTTTATAAATGAATTAACTTGATATGCCGCAAAAGCGAATTTGTTATGTAAATTATGTTATAAAAAAATACAGTTTCCAGATTTTTGTTAAAATTACCAAATGACTCAAGAAGTGCTAAAAAGATAATATACGATATCTGATTTAAAATGAGAGAATTACTTTTTTTTATCTCTTCATTTTATTTATTCGATGTTTTTTTTTAACTACATGTATAAAAACATTTTTTTTTTATAATTTTTGGAGTTGTTTTGTAAATTATGTACAAAAAAAACAATAAAAAGTTTGCAGATTATGGTAAAAATCAAATGACTTAAAAAGTGCTTAAAGGGCTAAAAAAGATAACCAAAAAAAGGTGGTAGCCTTTAAAAAAGGGCTGAATTATAGCCACAAAATGACTAAAAACTCTTCTAAACATTAGGGTATTCAATTAATCGAGGTTTTGGTTTAATCGGCTAATCGGGCAAATAATTAATCGCACTTAAAAAATTATGTTAGTAAAATCAACTGAAAATGTCAGTTAAAATAACTACTTTGTAAGTTGTTTTGGGGTCAACTACTTTTTCAGTTAAATCAACTAACAATGTTAGTTATTTTAACTGACAAAAAACAACTGACTTATGTAGTAAAAACTACTTACATTTGTAGTCAAAACAACTAAAATGTAGTAAAAATAAAAAAATCAATATATAATTTTTTTTTTTCAAAATATTTTTCAGAAAAAAAAATTGAAGACCAAATTTTTTCCAAGTTTTTTTTTTTTAAAAAAGTTGTGAAAAATAAAAATAACGAAATTTTTTTTTTTTGGAAAAAAACTTTAAAACTTTTCAGAGATAAAATAAATAAAATTAACTACTTTAAATAACTGTTACTACATCACAGTACTTTTTTGTTAGTTGTTCAAAAAAACGACTTAAAATAACTAACAGAAATAGTTGTTTGATATTTTTCATACAAAAACAACTGACTTTGTAGTTGAAAACAACTAACTACTGTAAAATATACAAATAACTAACATGTAGTAACTTACATAATTTTCTGAGTGCGGGGTTGAGATTTAATCGGTTAATAATCGGATAAATTTGAATTATTCGGTTAACCGAATAATAAAAATTTTAATTGAATATAAAACTAAGAACTCTATGTACTTTTAAGAATTTTATTAATTTTATTTAAAATAAATCTTTATCCGATATGGCGAAGCTCTATAATGTTAGCCCAAATAAAGATTTTTTGTATGGCACCCTGAAAATTTACCCTAAAATTGATACCCAAATTGATGCCGGGCTTAGATGCACCTCTAATAGAGTTTCGAATTCGGTACTATTATATATATCAACAAGACAAATTGGTTGGTTTTCAAATTTGTTTTCTTTTATTTTTTAGGGCCGAAATTGCAATAATTTTATCGGTCGATATCTCCGTAATGAAAAAAGATATCTTAAGGATTGCAAAAGTAATTTGAAGAATAAGTGAAGTATTTTTAGATGTGCTAAACTAATTATGCATCATAAAATAATTCTCGGTTTTATAAGGTCCCGAACATTGCGAATATCTGAGTTAATGCAGTACTGTCAATCGAAAATCTAAATATCTCAAAAAAAGATAAATCACTTCTAAGGCCAGATTCGTATAAGCGCATGAAAAACTATTAGAAAAATATATACATCCACATTTAATTAATAATTCCTATTAGCTAAACTAAATTATTAAAAACATCGATTTAATCTTAACAATTTCAAGTCTAAATATTACATAATAAATATTATACATTGTTAAAAATATCGTTTTGGTTTTAATTATTATTAGTGTAAATACTAAAAAAAAAAAAATCTTAAAATCAATCCCAAAAAGTCATGAAATATGTACTTATCAAGAAGTGATGAAAAAATCACTTCTAAATCACCATATAAAAATTACATAATCACATCCAAAATGCCAAGAAATATATACTTCTAAAGAAGTGATGAAAAAAGCACTTCCAAAAGGTCAAGTTATATTAACATCCCGATCACTACTTCAGAAGTTGTGATAAAGATGTTAATATATATGTACATTTTTTTTTTTTTTTTTTTTCAAGGGGTGATCTAGCCCTAACGGCCGGCACTGCGACCCTTATGGGTCTTTTGTGCCAAGATCCATTAATCTAATTCAAACTCTGTTCAATGTTCCTAATGAACATTATAACAGAGGATGGAGAAGCTAGCCTTATATCCTCAGAATTAAGCAATTCCCTGTCTAAGAACCGTCTTCTGATCCTACATATTGCGATGCATTCACATAATATGTGTTGCGTTGTCTCCACTTCCTCAAGACAAAGTCGACACAAAGACGATGCACAAAGGTTTAAATTATGCAAGTGATAATTTACCTTATAATGCCCGGTGAGAAAACCTGTCAGTAACCTAATGTCACTTTTGGTGTGATTAAGTATACTTCCATATGATAATGGAGTGATTAGTGCCTTGGATTGTCGTAGACCTCCTGAATTTTCCCACAAGTTTAAGAAGTCGGTTCTTTCCAAACCCCTAATCATGTTCGAGAAGGTGGACCAGTTTACCCCACAATAGGGTTCGGGTCCGGTCATAGGAGTAGCGGAGGCATTTCTAGCAAGCTCATCCGCTATCTCATTACCCTCAAAACCTCTATGACCAGGGATCCAAAATAGAGTAATTTTGTTTCTCCCGGCCAGCTGCTGAAGGGTATCAAAACATTCCAGTGTCATTTTGGATTTGAATTCCCAAGAAGACAGTGCTTGAAGTGCTGCCTGGCTATCAGAGAAGATTGAAATATGAGTACCCTTCATACCCTTTGCAATATTAACCCTAGCGCATATTGTAATAGCCTGAATTTCAGCCTGAAAAACTGTAGGCCACCTACCCATTGGTTCGGAGATCCGCGTGTTTGGACCGTAGACACCAGCGCCAACTCCAGAGGACATTTTGGATCCGTCAGTATACCAGTTTAGGCTTCTAGTATCCACATATGGACCACCTTCATCCCACTCTGGTCTACTCGGTATCACGATCTCAAATTTCCTTCCAAAGCGAAGCACAGTGTTTACTCTATCCGTCGGCATATCCAGGTTTTCCCTAATTCCTATTGAAGAAAGAATATTGGAGTGACCGCTCAAGTTGCGGGGGTCAGAGTAATCGATATTCATTCTACGCGCAGCCATAGTTGCCGTAGATCTAATAAATATGTCGAGAGGTGTGAGACCCAAAATGGCTTCTTGGGCCAAAGTTGGGCAGGTTCTCATAGCACCCGTGATTAGAGTGCAGGCCAGACGCTGTACCTTGCCTAGTCTTACGGTGGCATCCCCCTGTATAGTCTTCGGCCACCAGACTATGGCAGCGTACGTCATGATCGGTCTTACAATCATCTTGTATATCCACATGACCATTTTGGGGCTCAATCCCCAGGTCCTACCAACAATCCTATTCGCTGCCCATAATGCCGCAATAGCCTTTCTGATAGTGCCGTCTAAATGTGAATTCCAAGTAAGTTTCGTATCCAAGATAACTCCCAGATACTTAACCTCCTTAGAGAGTTGGATAATAGTATTCCCTACGGAAATTATACCTAAATTGAGATTTCTTCTCCTAGTAAACGGGACTATAATAGTCTTGTTAGGGTTAATGGAAAGACCCTGTTCAGTGCACCAGCCCATTACCAAACGTAGAGCGTTGCACATAATATCCGAGATGATATTATCGAATTTACCAGTTACTATGACTACTAAATCGTCCGCGTAACCTATTGCCTGATAACCCATATTATCTAGCCTCTGAAGCAAGTCGTCTATCTCCAAGGACCAAAGTAGTGGAGATAGGACGCCGCCCTGAGGACAGCCTTTAACGGCATTCACTGTGACTCGAGTGCAACCCATAGATGCGGTTATTTCCCTGCTCTCTAGCATGTTCTTAATCCATCTACATGTACCCTGATCTACACCTCTACACCGAAGTGCAGATTCAATGGAGTCATAACCAGTATTATCAAAAGCTCCCTCAATATCCAGAAAGGCACAAAGAGCTATTTCCTTGTCCTTATGGGCTTTTTCTATAACCGTCACCAGATGATGTAAAGCCGAATCAGTAGATTTGCCTTTTGCATATGCATACTGATTCCTGTGTAAAGGATATTGATCCAAGTATGTGGATCTTAAGTGAAGATCCAGTAATCTTTCCATAGTCTTCAGTAGGAAGGATGTAAGACTTATGGGTCTATACGATTTTGGCAATTCAGCCGGTCTATTTCCAGCTTTAGGTATGAATACAACATTTACCTTCCTCCAAAGAGAATGGATGTGTCCAAATATAAAGCTGGATCTAAAAACAGATACTAATGTATCTAAAAGAAAGTCTAACCCATTCTGCAAAAGAGCGGGGAAGATTTCGTCCCCCCCAGGGGATTTAAACGGATCAAAGGACTTAATGGCCCATCTAACCTTATCCGGGTCGAAGATGACGCCTGAAAGATTAGATGTTCTTCTACAAAATCTTGTGGGGTCGTGTATAATATTATTTCCTGAAGGATCACAAATGATCGAATCAGGAAAGTGAATATGTAATAACAACTCCAAAGTCTCCTTTCGGTCCTTGGTATATATACCGTTATTTCCCCTTAAAAGACCCATTTCGTTCGTAGAGGATTTCACTAACGTTTTATGTAGTCTTGCGACTGTAGGAGTATCTTCTATGCTTTCACAGAATTTCCTCCAAGATGCCCTTTTGGATCTTCTAATTTCCTTGTTGTACTCAGTCAGAGAACTTCTATAAGTATCCCAGTTCCCAGTACGTTTGGCCTCATTAAAAAGTTTTCTAACTTTCTTCCGCATATCATCAAGAGAACCGCTCCACCATGGGACCTTACGTCGTACCTTTTGTTGACGTATTGTGCTGCTTTCATGATACGAGGATTTAATCACTTGATCAAGCTGTCCTGCTGCCACTTCTAGGTCCCCTATGGAACCAATATCGGTGATCAGCAGGTCAGCTTTAGAAGCGATAGATTCCCTATAAGAAATCCAGTTAGTATTTTTCCTTGATATAAACTCTTGAGTGAGTGACAGATTGCCCGGAATGTCAAATCGAATGTGCTGATGATCAGACATTGAGACTTCATCTGACACCATCCAATTGTTTATATAAGTGGATATGAAAGGACTAGCTAAAGTGAGATCTAATACCTCCTCCCTAATAACATTAATAAAAGTAGGTTTGGATCCCTTGTTCAAAATATCTATCTGATTAAAACCTAAATAATCAAGAAGATCCCTACCCCTATCATTTATGTTGCTACTCCCCCATATGGTATGATGTGCGTTGGCATCACACCCAATTATAAACTGAAAGTTGTTTTTCTGACAATAACTTACCAGCTTTGTGACCTCCACCGGAGGTATCGGTCCCTCACCTGCAAAGTATGCTGAGGCACAGACTACTTCCCTCGTTCCCTTCTCCGTTGGAACCTCAATAATGGCCGACACCAAATCCCTCTGGATGAATTCTGGAATGGGGAGAAAATTTATGTGTTTATCTATTAAGATCGCCGTTCTTGGCGGAACATCGATACAATCGCTACGATGATAAATCAATTTACCTGATTCATGTTGAAGGCCCATTATCTTACCCTTGACAGCCCATGGTTCTTGGAGTAGAGCCATGGCTATCTGTTCGCAGGCGAAGGTCTTGCACAATGTAGCCGACGCTCCTTTAGCGTGGTGCAAGTTCGCCTGCAGCACCTTAAGGGTGCTCATCATCCTGGAAAATCGGATTTGGAGATTGCCGCTAACTTTTGTAACCGCGCTCTCCGTGGCCCCTTTTGTCTATAGCTGTTCTGTGGGGGGCGTTCCTTTTGGAGCTTTTTAGCTTCTACCGGTGGTAGCGTAGAAGCTGTTGGTTTTTGTTGAGCAGCACGACTGGTGGAAGGACCCTCGTCCATTGGAGCAACTAATGCTTTGCCGCCATCTTCTGCGTTAACGTTTGGCTTTGTAATTTTGCCGGTTGGTGGTTTTTTTTGTGGTGCAGAATCACGGTTGACATCCTTTAACATCAATTTGACTCGACCATACCGGTATGCAATTTTACCATTAAGCTCACATAGCTTAGTCCAAGACAGGTCATCGACCGCGAAAAGAAGTTGACCCTCATTAGCCCTCTTCACCACCTTCCAGTCTTTGGCCCTGATGCCGTTTTGAACTGCTATCGTTGCAAGAACCTTCTCATTTGAAAAATCGACGCTGTGAGGGAAGTAGCCTCTAACGTAGTGCGAGCGTGGGAAACTAGATTCCTCCACGATCGCCACGCTGAAACCACAAGCGGTCCTCACAGCCTCGATATTCCAAATGAGAAAGTCCGCAGTTTTTCGGTTTGCGCATACGACCATAAGCCACCCCGTTCTCGGAAAGCAGCCATCATACTGGGGCTGGACCTCTTCACCAAGAGCTATCGTTACGTCGATAATCACTTCCTGCAAGACAGCTATCTGTTCACTTGTCAGTGGATTCTTCGACGTGTCGTCTGTAACGAAGCCAACTTTAACTGTGCCAACAACTTGGCTAAAAGATGGTTTGGTTGACTGGGGTAGAGCGACGTATGATGAGTTGGCATTCGATTTGGTTTTCTTCTCCATTGAGACTACCTTTTCATCTGACAACCCACGTTTATTAGTGGCTCTTTTTTGTGGTGGAGCTTTGGCAATCACTAAAGCCTGCTCTCGTGTTTGCCCTTCGGCTAAGGCTTTCTTAAAAAGTCGTCTTTCGGCAGAGTTAAATTTAACAAATGGCGTGCCCGTTTGTACTCCCAGTTTGTCAAGGCTGCTGCCTATGATTGTAGCTCCTGATCTGTCGGAGCATATACTTTTAAGATCGGATTCTATGGTCTCCGTGTCGGTTTCAGAATTCGCAGATTCAAGTTCTTGCGACACGTCTTCGATCTGCCTTTGTTGATCCTTACCTGTGCGCACAATTGCATCACTTGGGGTAGAATCAGTGCATGTGAGTGGTAATTCAATATCACTATTTTTTGGATGATCTTGGGTTTGCACTGTTGCAGTTAGGTCATCCATTATATGGTGCTCTATAGCGCCCATAATATGTTGTGTACTGTCGGACAGCCCAGTGGCATTTCCGACAGAGGATGCAGCTGCATCGACTAAAAATTTTTTATTGGTTGATGTATCCATGATATTTTTTTCAATATTAAGGGGAAGTATAAAGGTCACCCATGGTCACTGGATTTCGCCTACTTCCAGAGTTCGCATATTCACTACTAAGCACCCTCTTAGCAACGCATCTCTTGCGTTTAGTATGTACATACTAAACACTAGTGATATTGTGTGTCACGCCCATATAAAATTCATCAGTGTTTCAGCTGAAGAAGAAGTACATCTGGTTCATAAGTTGTGGTGAATTTTGTAGTGAATGGTAAGCTCTTTTTTTGCTGGGTACTTTAAATAACTGTTACTAAATCACAGTACTTTTTTGTTAGTTATTCAAAAAAAAAAACGACTTAAAATAACTAACAGAAATAGTTGTTTGATATTTTTCATACAAAAACAACTGACTTTGTAGTTGAAAACAACTAACTACTGTAAAATATACAAACAACTAACATGTAGTAACTTACATCATTTTCTGAGTGTATTTTATTCAGAGGGAGATCTATCCCATACGGCCGGCACTGCGACCCTTACGTATCTTTTGTTCCAAATTTTAAGAACTAAACTCAAGAAATAAATCGCCATTTTTACATTTTGTACTAAAACAAATTTTTGACTGAAGTTTAAAGGTTCCCCCCCCCTCCAATTTTTCCCATCTACGAACTTAACCTGCCTAGGAGCATAAGACATATTTGGTCAGAAAAAGGACATTTTCTAATCAAGTTCAGGACTTCAAAATTCTCTTGATATAAAAATATTTCATTTTTTTTTGCAAAAATAAAAAAAAATCACCTAAAAAATTATGTTATGACACTCACGTTGACTCACACTGACGAAACTCTTATTTATAAAAAAAAATTTCAAAAACTAAAATTTCAAAAATCTTTACAATTTTTTAGCAAAATTTAAAGTTCAGTGAAATTTTAAATTTTTTTTTGCTTTTTTAAGCCAAATTTTAAAATTTTTTGTTGCTTTTTTTGGTACGAAAGAAAATATGAAGAGCAAATAAATCACGCAAACTCACGTAAAAAAATCGACTCAAGCACACTCACTCACGCAAAAATCTTACTCACGCAATTTTTTCCCCCATTCACACTCACAATCACGTGAGTAAAATTTAATTCACTCACACTCACGCGTGAATCACGCTCTAATCTGCACATGTGCCCATCTCTATTTTTATACCTCCAACCACTGTATGGGGGTATACTCACTTTGTCATTCCGTGTGTAACGCATCGAAATATTGGTCGAGGACCGCATAATGTGTGTATATTATTGATCAGTGATCGATTCTAAGACATTCTAGCTAGGGTGTTCAGTCGATTAATTATTGTTCGATTAATCGAACAATTTTAGACGAATAATTGTTCGATTAATTTAAAATGGCTAATTTCGATTAAAGGATTAATCGAAGAATTTATGCCGATTAATCGAATAATAATAATATATGTTTTTTCTGGAAATATGTATAATTTTTTTAAATTTTTAAGTCCAATAAACAAACCAAATGTATGTTACCGTTGGTATTAAAAAAACACAGCCATGTTTACTTGAGTGGTCGTTATTTTAAATTTGATTTTCGCTGCTCCTGAAGCTTGGATTTGTTAAACGAAATAAATAAGTACCTGATAAAATTTTGGGCCAAAGCGGTAAACGGTCATACAGTTAAAATCGGTCAAAGTTTCGAGTTTTCGGCAAAACCAGACTAATTTAAAAAAAATAAATAAAATTAAAAATTTAAGATTTCCCAAATGTAGTCAGATAATAAATATATTTTTTTTTGTGATATCGGTAATCCAATAAATTTATCAAAAAATTGTTTTTGAATTCTACAAAAATCTCTAAAATGATTTTTTTTTAATTTTCTCAAACAAATTACCAGAAAACTTAAATTTTGATACATGTTGAAATGATTTTAGTTTTGTTTTTTTGTTGTTAATAAAATGTTTAAATACTTGTAATTAATGTTGTTTATTTACTCGAGTACCAATTTTATCTAAAATTGTCGAAAAAAATCTTGTAATTTAGAAAATTTCTGAATTTGCAATTATTCGATTAATCGAACAATTTCAAAATTTTTTTCGTTTAATCGAATAATTTAAAATTGGCAAATATCGATTAATCGTTTAATCGAACAATTAAAAAACCCGATTAATTGAACACCCTAATTCTAGCGATGTCCGTCTGTCCGTCCGTCTGTGGAGGACACGATACAGTCGAAAATAAAAGAGCTAGACTCCTGAAATTTGGCACGAATATGTCTTATAGTCATAGGCTGATTAAGTTTGGAGATGGGCAAAATCGGACCCCGAGGGATAAAGTTCCTCCTTTAAGAACTTAACCAACCTCTGAAAAAACGCAATTTTTTATAGATTTTTTGTACTTTTGCTTAGCAGACGAAACATTTTTTATGTCAGAAGAAGTTCAAAGCCCTGTAGTTGTATCCAGGAGGGTTGTCTCCCACCACCGAACCCCCCCAAAAAAAAAAAGACGTCCCTGTTTTTTTTTAAGGTGTTGGAGGGTATAAAAGATTCGGCACAGCCGAATTTAACACTCTCACTTGTTAATATCAAAATTGTATACAAAAACTTCTTCAAGACTTACCAAGTTATTGTGGGTATTTTAATTTACAAAATTACGATTTGACTTCCTAAATTATCTGGCAACATTGTTTATTTGAGTAACATAAAAATTGAGTGCAATAGGTTACTCATTTAATTTTAGTTATTCTACTCACCACCAGATAGCGCGATTATAGTTGACCGAAAATGTAACGTATTTTAATTTAAATATTCCATTGTTAAATAAAACGTACGTTTTTGTCTGTTTAAGTATTTAAATATATATTTTTATTATTCTTCAATTATTATTGTTTTTTCTTATTTAATTTTATTTTTTTTTTTTGAAAAAGAATTCTATTTTACCAAATCTTATCATTATCTCATACTCTTTTTTATTTTGAGAGAAAATACAGATTTTGTTTTTTTTTTGGCAATTATTTTTATAAATATTTTTTTAATTTACTTTTAATATTATAATTAAATTATTTTAAGAAATCAGTTCCATAGTTTATAGATTAAGGGGGTATTATGAATATGTTAGGATGATTAAATGATTACGACTTTGTTTTTTTTTTTTTGTTGTTTCATGATTTTAATGAATAAATGAATTTATAAATTGTGTAAAAAAGAGTTAAGTATAAAAGTATTTTTTTTTTTGCTGGAGTTTTTATATGTATAAAATTATTATTTTTAAGGGGCAATTTATTTTTAAAATAATTTTTATTCGTTAATTATTACATTGAAAATAGCAAGTTGCAAGGACTTAATTTGAAAGAAATGTTGAGGAAATTGGTTGTTAAAATAAATTTCAAAGTTTGTTAAAGTTTAATTTTTAAAATTTTCAAAAATAAAAAATTAAATTCTGTAAAACACCTTACGCAACTTTTTATTTTCAATTAAGTTTTTTTTTTGTTTATTTATATTAAAGTATAAAATTTATGACAAAAAATTTTAATTGTTTTTTTTTTTAGTTTTTTTAAAATTTTTCTAATCGATTTTTTCCATTATATAAATGACTACTTTTTATTTTGATTATTTATATGTAAAACAATTTATTCTGTTAATTTTTTGTTTCTTTCAATAATAACCAATATGGTTTTAATATAATGTATTTTATTTTCTTTCGTTTGCAATAATGGGAGTTGAGTACTTAGTAATTACTTGACAAAATATTTATGGCCATTTATGTTTGTTATTTTCAATTAATTTTGCAAATTATTTAAAAAAAAAAGAAAGAAAAATCAAAAGTTTTTCAAAGCAAATTATATTTTAGCAGTTAGGTATGTTAACTGAGATTCAAAAATATTTAAACAATAGAAAAACAATAAGTTTTTAAAATAATGTTAGATTCGGAAGCATTTGTCCTTAACAAAATATCAAAAACGGCTTTACTCTAATAATTTTTTTTTTTTTTGACAAAGGTTCCCATTTAGCAACGTCCAACAGCCATCCTTGATCACGGCCCTCTGACATGTCCAGAGTCACACCTGACATCCTTAAGACATATCTATATACCGAGTTTTGTACAGTTTCATATAAGTTTTCAAAATGTCCTTAATCATAATCAGCAGTTGTCAGGTGGTGCTGCCATTCCCATGACATTTCCCTTAAGTCGTCTTTGGGACAATGTCTGATAATAGGTCTCACGAAAATAAAAAAAATCAATTTCGGACAAATTGTTGTATGGAAACTAAGTCCAGATACAATCCAATTGTAATCAGATTTAATTATCTTACCAAAGTACACGAGATTTGAAATATTTATGGGGACTACAAGAAGGTCTGGTCCGATTCTTTCAACATTTGGAACCATAATTTGTGATTACTAAATTTGAGCCTAATTAAAAAAAAAAAAATTTACAAATTTCAAAAATTTACAATTTTTTTTAACAGACCCACCTTCAAGTATACCGATCGACTCAGAACATGCGCGGGTACAAGGGGGGGGGGGGAAAGGGGAAATTCCCCCCCCCAGACCAAATTTTAAAAAGAAAAAAAAAAAAAAGAGGAAAAAAAGAGAAAAAAAGAAAAAAGAAAGAAAAAGGAAGAAAAAGGAAAAAAAAAAAGAAAGAAGGAAATTTTCGAAAAAATTTCCGAACGAAAATTATCTTGAAATGCGAAAATTTTTCTTAGAAAAAATCTGAAAGTTCTTATAGGGAAAATTTTTAAATTTTTAAAGGAAAAAATGTGACTCAATCTGAAAATTTTCTGTGAAAAAATATCTGTCAATCTTATTATGAATTTTGGTATCTTTTAATAGTACTCATATTTTGAGAATTTTTCTACAAAAATCCGTAAAAGAAAATGTTTGAGGAAAAAAAAAATTTTTTTGTGAAAAATCTTAGACTTTTCTGTACAAAATATGTGTCGGAATTCGATACGTATTCTATAGGAAAAAGGTCTTAGAATCTGAGACTTATTTTATATCAAATTCTGAGACTTTTTTTTATAGAAAAGATGCAGAAAACTCTAAAATTGTTCACATTCTCAAAAATTTTCATTTTCGGATTTTTGTAGAAGAATTCCCAAAATGTAAAAGTCTCAGAATTTGAGACTTATTCTAAAGGAACAAGGTCTCAGAATCTGAGTCTTTTTCTATGGGTCTCAAAATTTGATACTTATTTATAGGAAAAAGGTCGCAGAATCTCAGACTTTTTCGAAATGGAAAAGGTATATGAATCTGAGGCTTTTTCTATGGGAAAAAAGTTTCAGAATCTCTTAATTTTAGACTTATTCTAAGTAAAAAGGCCTTAGAATCTTATTGTTTTTTAAAAAGAAAAATGTGTCAATGTCTGAGACTTTTTATTGTTGAAAAATAAATCTCAGAAGTTTAAACTTTCTCAATTGGAAGAAGGTCACAGAATCTGACATATTTTCTACTGGAAAAAGGTCTTATAATCTAAGACTTTTTCTATAGGAATAAGGTCTCAGAATTTTAGACTTTTTCTATAGGGAAAATGTCTCAGAATCTGAGACTTTTTCTATAGGAAACCGGTCTCAAAATCTATGACTTTTTCTATAGGAAAAAGTTCTCAAAATCTGCGAGATTTTTTTTAGAAAAGTGCCAGAATCTTAGACTTATACTTAGACTATACCTAAGAAAAGGTCTCAGAATCTAAGACTTTCTCTATAGGAAAATCGTCTCAGAATCTGGGACCTTTTCTTTTGGCAAGAGTCTCACAATCTCACCTTTTTCTATAGGAATAGGGTCATAGAATCTGAGACTTTTTCTATTAGAAAATTTTTCAAAATCGATACTTTTTTTTAAGTAAAAAGGTCTGACAATCTGAGACTTTTTATAATGGAAAAATCTATCACTCTTTCTTTAGGGATAAAAGTGACAGAACTTAAGACTTTTTCTATATAAGAAAAAGCTCTCAGAACCTAAAATTTTTCTATGGGAAAAAGGTCTGAGGTACTTTCTCTTTTCTGGGACTTTTTCTAAAAAGAAAAAGGTCTAAGAATCTGAGACTTTTTCTATAGGAAAAATGTCTGAGAATTTGAAACTCTTTCTTTATAAAAAAGGTCTCAAAATCTGAAACTTTTTCTAAAGAAAAAAAGGTCTCAGAATATAAATTTTTTCAGTGCGAAACAAACATACTAACCTGAGACCATTTCTATAAGAAAAATTTATTAAAAATGCTTTTAAATATGAGATACTTTCTATAAAAGGTTTCAGAATCTTAGATTTTTTTGTGGAAAAAAGTTCTTAGAATCTGAAAATTTTTCTATACGAAAAAAGTCTCAGATTTTGGGGCATTTTTTGTAAAGAAGAAGCTTTAGATTTGACTTTTTATACGTTAAATGTGTTAGAATCTGAGACTTTTATGTAGAAGAAAACGTACAATTTTCTTTTTAGACAAATTAAAAAAAAAAATATCTAAACGATCTACTTATGATCATGAAAAACAACCCTCCTTCAGCACAAACTAATGAATTTGATGATTTTATAGTTTCCATTGCAAAAAAAACGAATCCCTGTTTTTGCTCGTCCAAGGTGAATTTATGATTTTTTTTCGAAGTAAAAAAAAAATTTCCCCCCCCAAACCCAAAAGCTGTACCCGCCACTGACTCAGAATCACTTTCTGATACGATTTAGCGATGTCCGACTGTCCGTCCGTCTGTCCATATAAAAGTTGTGAGCACGATACATGTCGCAATTATCAATCGATTTGGCTGAAATTTGAAACTTAAGCTTTATTTGGCCTAATACCCTATTCACACGTACAGTTTTAAATCGTTTTTAGCAGCAATATTTTTAGCACCTTCTTTATGCTATTACAGTATATTGACAGAAAATGCTAATAATAATTGCTAAAAACGATTTAAAACTGTAAGTGTGAATAGGGTATAAGGACAAAGTCTATTGAAATTGAAAACAATCGGTCCATGTTTAGACCTAGCCCCCATACAAAGGTCCGCTTTATTTAGGTGGCTTGGTGGTCTTATCAATTCTAAATATAATTGCACCATTTTTGGACTTACAAGGGAAGTATCTCAATCCTTATGAACCGATTTGCCTGAAACTTAAAATATATATAAATGAGACCATTTTAAGGTCTCGGCTTATCGGCCATATCGGGCCATTAGGGGTTCAAAAAATGGGTCAAAAATTGGCGAAAAAATCGTTTTTTGGATTTTTCGGCCATTTCTTTCTAAGAAACTATATGATGTTTCCATATAAGAGGAAAGGTTTTTTTAATGCCTAAAAATTCGGCTTCATTAAATATTTTTCTCATGAAAATGTGTAAATTTTGGGGGGTATATATATGAAGACATAGACCTACGATATCCATATGAATATAAAATATTCTTTATTAAATTTAAGTCGACACGTATTTTTGCTCTAGACGATATTCCTGTTAGTTCGGGAGTTATCGAAATTTTCCCGAAGGTCCTCATTGTTTCATAAGGGGACAACGAAATTTTTAAACACTGATATGGCCGATAAGCCGAGACACCCCAACCTTAAAATCGTCTCATTTATATATATTTTAAATTTCAGGCAAATCGGTTCATAAGGGTTGAGATACTTCCCTTGACTTTTACAAATTTCGCCCGATATTTAGTAAAATCATTCTATTGGCTACAAAAGTAAGCAAATTTCACTAAAATTTTGTTTGTGTATGTTTTTTTATACTAATTAAAGATCTAACGAAATATAGATCTAATCGGTCCATGTTTGGACTTGGGACCCATTTTCCGGAAAACACCGGTGTAGGGTATTATATGGTCGGTCTTGACCGACTGATTTTTTTTTCTTTTTTTTTTTTTTTTTTGTTAAATTTCATACCGGGTTATCTTACGAATTTCTTATCAGCGAAGAGAATACATCAGCAAAATTTAAACGCTTTTGATGAGCTATAGTAAATTTTCGGTTTTTTTTTTTGTGGAACTTAACAGATTTTCCATTGAAAAACAAATAAAGGCTTATACTCTATTCACACTTACAGTTTTAAACCGTTTTTAGCAATTATTTTTAGCATTTTCTATATACTGTAATAGAATAAAGAAAGTGCTAAAAATATTGCTGCTAAAAACGGTTTAAAACTGTACGTGTGAATAGGGTATTAACTTATGTGAATAGGGTATTAACCTTTACCCTATTCACACTCACAGTTTTAAACCGTTTTTAGCAGCAATAGTTTTAGCACTTTCTTTATGCTATTACAGTATAATGACAGAAAATGCTAAAAATAATTGCTAAAAACGGTTTAAAACTGCAAGTGTGAATAGGGTATTATACCCTATTCACACGTTCAGTTTTAAATCGTTTTTAACAGCAATATTTTTAGCACTTTCGTTATTCTACTACAGTATATTGACAGAAAATGCTAAAAATAATTGCTAAAAACGGTTTAAAACTGTAAGTGTGAATAGGGTATGAGATCAAATTTATAAATTTAAATCGCTTTTCGATCTGAAATAGTTGGCATCACTGAATTTATTTTTACTCAAAGAGGTTCATTTTAATTATAAAATGAATTTTAAGTTCATTTATTGCACTATAAATGCATAGTTGCCAGACAACTTTTGTAAAAATCCGTCAAATTTACGATTATTTTGAAAAATCGTCAAATAAATTAATAACTAGTTTCCGACCGAACAGTTCGGCCAAAAACGTCATTTAATCAAAAATTTGTTATAAGGAAGTACTTTCAACATCTTTTTTAATATGGGGTAGGATTGTTGACGCGATTGAAGACGATTCTGAGTGTAAAATTTAAGAACGAGCCGCAACTTCGAAGTTCGAACCGAACTTTTTTCAATTTGGCCGAACGTTCGGTTACCGAACATCTAAATTGGTGCTTAAGTTCGTCCTCGCCATTAAATTTGAAAGTCAGTATAGTCTTCTATCGCTTAAACAAACAAACGGCCATCAGAAAAAGATGTTAAAAATGCTTGCAAATATTGATGTTTAGCCAATACCGGTTTTTTGCCGAACTGTTCGGTCGGACACTATTAATAACCTAGGTCAAGTCAGCAAAAAAATCTGTCTGCACTAAACGCAGAGTTGCCAGATAAAAAATCGCCAAATTTACGATATTTTTGGAAAATCGTCGAGTCAGCAGAAAAATCTGTCAAGAAATAGAAAAATCTGCAGATTTCAGCTGAAAAATCGGCTACATTTTATCATTATTTAAACAATTTATTTATTTCCACGCCCTTAAAAGGGGGCGGTACCAAAAAAACGACATATTCTTATCACCTGGGTTTAAGTGCAGGACTTTGAACTTTCTCTAGCATAAAAATGTTTTATTTGTTTAACAAAAATACAAAAAAAAAATGTGTTTTTCAGAGGTTGGTTTAGTCCTTCAAGTTCTTCAAGAGGTTGATTTAGTTCTTCAAGGGGGAACTTTTTCCCCTGGTCCGATTTTGCCCATATATGAACTTAACATGCCTTGGAGCAAAAGGCATTTTTGTGCCAAACTATAGGAGTCGAGCTGTTTTATTTTGGACTGTATCGTGATATTTACAGACAATAACAAGTAAAAAAGTTAAGTTTCAGTCATATCCGTATATTATTTTGGTTGTGATCGCCATTTTAACACACAGACTGACAGACATCGCTAGAATGTCTTAGAATCAATCGATCACTGACCAATAATGTACCACAAAGTGGAGGATATGAACAATTTGTGTTCGTACGTAGGATCGAATTTGCGGAAAATTGCAAAACTGACACCTTTCTATACCATAAGCTACTTTTAGCCGAATTCACGATGGTGCACACAAACGTGATGAATTTTTGGATAATTCAGATAATTACAATCTTTGTTTTTAAAAAATTACCTAAGTTTTAGTTTGTAAAAAACTTCGGTAACTTAGGCTATGTCAGTTTATCGCTTGAATTTACCTAAAAACTTTCACAATTTCCTTTTGGATGTGGAGTACTTTCCCAATTAGAAATTTTGTCTTTAAGACAATGTCAGTAATGATTCATCAGGTAGAAGTCAGCAAGTGAATACATTTTACTAAAGACAACTTAAGGACTTGTCATAATTTTTGTCGGAGCTCCCCAAGTTCTATAAATGTACTGACTTGTCATATAAGTTGTCTTATCAATTTAGAAAAATCATGTCTTTAATGCTGACAATTATATAGCAAATCCGACCAATCACTAAAATTTTTTTTTCCGATGTAAAATCCATGTAATTTTGTTTAATCCTTTAAAACTCTTTTAATTTTCTTTGTAATTAAAAAAATAAAATTGAATTGGCCTTAAAACAGTAAAAAAAAAAAATAAAAAAAAATCCGCGACCGGGGATTGAACCGAGGCCAAAAATCTACAACACGTAAGCTGTTGAACCTGCTAGACAACTAGGCCAACCACAACTTAAAATTGTTTGTAATAAAATATATTTTGAAATCATAATATTTTTTAAATTTGTCAAAAACAAAATAAATTGAATATATCGTCACCTTAATTGTAAAGGGCTCCTGCAATATATTTTTTGTAAATATTTTTTTTTTGTTTTGGATAAATAATATTAAAAACAACTAAGATACGCTTAAATAACTCTAACAAAATCTTGTTAAATAGGATGAAGCCAAATTCCAATTAATATTTAAAAAAAATGTTATATTTGAGGAAGAAAAATTCATATTGTAGCATTTTTCAATTCAGGTGACGAAATATATATAACAGGACAATTCAAATAATAAATTAATTTAAATTTGTTTTAAAATAAACACATTTATTATCAAAGTTTGGCTAAAGGGGTAAGGTGCTAGACCAGTGAACAGAAGGTTCTGAGTTCGCGGACCAAGTGAGGCAGATCAAAATAGTAAGTTTTAAAAAATTAAATTTAAGAAATGGACAGATAAAAATAGTAAGTAGTGTAAATTAAAAGACGTGATTAATAAATTTTTAATTTTTTAACGATCTCAGACGTACTATGTACATGTCATAATGTAGTCAGCACTATTGACTACATGCATACTTGTCGGCGAGGAATTTTGACAAAATACTTGAAAAAGTCAGGAGGTGTCATGAGGTTTTTTGTATGGTCAGAGATTTTTCAGTCAGCAGGTACACTGACTTTGTCATAAGGAAGTCTTTGAGATGTCTTATCGACATTTCTAATTGGGTTGTACTTATGTAGATATCTTCTCTAAAATTAGAGAGATGGTAGAAAATGGTAGATGGTAGAGATGGTGCCACAGAGTGGATCCATAATTATTCAAAATATATAAAATTTCGGGGTCGAATAAAAATAAATTTTTATTTATTTAAAAATTTAAACGGAATTTCAACAAAACACTGCCAAAATTCAAGTCACTTCTGTTACACTTAAAAAAAAATTGGGTTGAATTCAACTAATTCAGTTAACTACACATAAAAATATGTTTACCAAGTTTTTTGTTTTACTTTTTTTATAAATTATGATAAAACAAGTTGCAACATTAGGTGTGTTCCAGAACTTTCCGGGTAAAGTTCGGTAAAATGAGAGAAAATCAAAAAACCTCTCACGATACCACAAAAATGCACAAAAGTACGGGAACGCTAAAAACCACATTTCAAGCCCAAAATAATAGAAAATGTAAACAAACAAATAACGCTAAAATATTTTCGTAAGAAAAATTACTTTAAACAAGAAAACAAATTGTAAAAGTTTATTTTAATAACAAATTATCTTTTTTTGTATTGAAATAACACATTTCCTTGGTTTAGTTGTTTATTTTATTTAAATTTCCAATTTAGCTTCACAAAAAAAATCAGCTGTTTTTTTAACATCTGACTGTTACCAATTTACCCGAAAAAAAAGTGCGGGTAAGTTCGGTAAAATGAGAAAGTAATTTATTCTCTCAAAAACTCTCTCATTTACCCAATTTTTGCGTACGGGAACGCTTTTCGGGCTGGTTTGGGTACCCGCGGGCACCCGCGGTAACGTTCTGGAACACACCTATTATGTCTTGTTCTTGACTATTTCTGCTTAATATTTGCATAATTAGGCAAAATCTTGTAAAACCTATGTATTTGCAACCAAGTACTTGGTAAATTTTTTTTTGCAAAATAAAAATTTAACAAAATTTGTTGTTAGTTAACTAAGTTTTAGTAGTTTTACTATACATATTTCGTTAACTGCAAAAGTTCAATTGACATGTATTGCAATTTAAGGAGTGCACATTTTACCAAGGAGTATTGTTAAAATACAGGAAGCCAAAATTGAATTGCTTTTACAGTTTCCGATAGTTTTCTTCATCTGAAATTCTTGTTGAAGCTGGGAAATTCTTTGAGTTTTGGTCTCTGTGTTTCTAATTCTACTAAGTAAATCAATTTTGGTCTCCGTGTTTCTAATTCTACTAAATCATACAAAATAAATAAAAAGAAACAAAAAAAAAATGTTTAAATATTTTTGAATATAAATATTATATTTTTTTTATATTGTTTGTTGTTTAATTATAAGTAAAATGTATTTTTAAACTAATTGTAAACTAATTATTACTGTTAATTTTTAGTAGTCATAAAATTAGTAAAACTAGTACTAAAGTGTAGTGATGATTTTATTAAAAAAAAAAAAAAACATAAAATAATAATTACTACATAATGCACTTAATAATTAAAAGAAAAAAAGTTTTTTGAAACCATTTTAAATTTAAATAGATTTTAAAATATATATTTTTTTACGAAATATTTTTTTTTTTAAACTTAACTACGAAACAATTACACACAAAATATTTAATTAATTGAAACAAAAAATGAAAAAAAAAATAATACTTTTGGCATAGCAAAATAAATATTTTATTTAAAAAAGAAAATAATATAGAAAATTAAACCAAAATAATATAAAATATTAAAATTAACTAAAATTATATATATATTTTTTTATAATTATAAATTTTTTAAACATGACACAGCAAAATAAAGAAAATATATTTAAAATAATATTTTTTTTTTTAACTTAACAAAATAAGTTTTGATAATATTTTTGATTATTTTTAAAGTTTTTCCAAAAAACATATAAAAAAATTTTAAATTATAATAAATTAAATTAATAAAAACAAATTACACATATAAATTACTAAAATGAATAATAATTTTATTTAAAAAAATAGTGACAGAAAATATTTTAAGTATAAATTATAAGGAAAACAAAGAGTAACTTAAAAAAAAGCTCTTTTTATGTTTTTTTTTAATACTCTTTAATTTTTTACACAATTAAAGTAAAGAGAGAGAGAAATCAAACAATTTCACTTACTCTTTGCTTTACTCTTTTATGTTACAAGCGAAGGCAAAGAGCGTATTAAAAAAGATCTTGTAATTTTTTTCTTTACTCTTTGCTTTAGACATCGAAAATTTTCAGAATTGTAATCAAAAACTATTATAACCAGTGTTGCCACTAAATAAATTCAAAATTTCACATCGAAGTAGTCAAAGATACACATGAAACATAAAATTACACTTGTAATTTCTTTATCCAAAACTGACGCAAACTACCAACCAACAATGATTGCTTGGTATTTATTAATTTTGTTCCATTCATCTTAATAGTACTTTTTTAGTAAAAGTAATAAATTAGTAATTTTTTATAAGAAGAACCAAAATATATAGTACTTTTTTACAAAAAGTACTAAAACTGTACTTTTTTATTAAAGGTACTTAAACCGTACTTTTTTATTAAAGGTACTTTTTTTTTAAAGAATGAAAAAAGAAATAAAAGTACTGAATAGTATTAAAATAATTTTTTTATAAAAAGTACTAAAATACTACTTTTTATAAAAAAGTTACTCATAGTCCCATTAAAATAAAAATACCAAAATGGGGTTTTTATTATAAAATGTACGAAGTAGTACTTTTTATGAAAATTACCATGATAGGACTTATTTATAAAAAGTACCAAAATAGTACTTTTTTATATGAAGACCAAAATAGCACTTTTTAAAAGAAGATTGAAAATAGTACTTTGTAAATAAAAAAACACAAAATTTATCCTATTTCGTAAAAAGTAATACAATAGTCCTTTTTTCTTAGAACTACCAAAATACATAGTACTTTTTTTACAAAAAGTACCAAACTTGTACTTTTTATCAAAAGTACAAAAGAAAAAAAATAAAACAATTCTTTTTCATAAACAGTGCTAAAATTTTACTTTTTATAAAAAGTTATAAAATAGTTCTTAAAAAAATACAAAATAGTACTTTTTATAAAAAAAAACAAAATAGTACCTTTTTTTAATTACCAAAATGTTACTTTTTATAAAATTAAATAGTACTATAAAACTAAAAAAGTACCAATATAGTCGTATTTTGTAAAAAATAATAAGATAGTACTTTTTTTTATAAGAACAACCAAAATACATACTTATCCCAGCAAAACTTTGGTAATGGGTAGTGATTATATAACACATTACCAGGTAATGTATATACCTTATTTGTAGCATTATTTTAGGATGTCTTACCAAATATTTGTTCCACAACGTATTATTTTAAAGTGAAAAATAATGCATTACTAATAATTTGCTACGTAATGCATGATTATTGGAAAAAATGTATTTCATATTTATTATTTCTAAACATTAAATCATGGATGACTTATATTTGGTTACATTATGTATTATTTGAAAGTTTGAAATAATGCATTATTTATAATGGGATGCATAATGCATTACAATAACATAAAAATAATTATTTTATAAAAAAATGCATAAGTTTAAACTAGAGATGGGCTCACGACAGGAAATTTCTAACGACTCACACTCACGAGCATATTTTATCTACTTACACTCACTTACAATCACGTGAGTAAATTTAATACAAAATTACTTTTTCACTACTCGTAACACCTTATATATTATCTTCTGGTATGCTATATTATTTCATTTCTGGTAACCTATAAAATATCACATATTTTATACCTTACTCGTATTCTTCGTTATAAATTTATGACTTATTTTATACCTTACTGGTATTCTTTGTGATAATGTGGATACATTACTTTGAGTCTCATCGCCTGTTAAAATCATCAATGCTGCAATGTATAAAATAAGAGATCCTATACCTTATTTTATACCTTATTTGGTAATCTAAGTTTTGCTGGGATTTTTTTAAAAAAAGTACCAAATTTGTATTTTTTTCATTTAAAGAACAATCAAATAATAAAGCTCTAAAATAGTAAAACAAGACTTTTTTATGAACAGTGCTAAAATTTTACTTTTTAAAAAAAAAAATTACTAAATAGTCCTTTTTTGAAAAAAAAAATATTTAAAAATTTACCAAAATAGTACTTTTTTTTATAAAAACTTCCAAAATGGTACTTTTTATAGTATGAAATAGTACATTTAGAACCGAAATAGCACTTTAAAAAATTTTTAAAATAGAACTTTATAATTAAAAAAGTACCAAAATAGTCATTTTTTGTTAAAAATAATAAGATAGCACTTTTTTTATTAGAACAACCAAAATACATAATAATTTTTTTTCCAAAATTTACAAAAATTGTATTTTTTAGTTCAAAGAACTAAAAAATAATTAAAGTACTTAATTAGTAAAATAATACTTTTTATAAAAAGTACTAAAAAGTTTACTTTTTATTAAAGTCTTTTTTTATAGAACTTTTTTATAAAAACTTTAAAAATAGTACTTTTTTATAAAAAGTGCCAAAATAGTTCTTTTTTATTATATGACTTAAATAGTACTTTTAGTACTTTTAAAAAAAGTCTCAAAATATTACTTTCTAATTAAAAAGCACCAAAATAGTTCTTTTTCGTAAAAAGTACTAAAACATAACTTTTTTTAAGAAGTACCAAAATAGAAGGTTCTTACAAAAAGTACCAAAATTGTAGTTTTTTATTAAAATAAAGGAAAAATATTTATAAGTTGTACTGAAATAGTAAAATAATATTTTTTTAAAAAAGTACTATAATTTTACTTTTTTATAAAAAAAGTAAAAAAAAATTGCAAAATAAATTTTTTTTTTATAAAATGTACCAAAATATATTTTTTTTAACTGCCAAATTAGTACTTTTTTCAAAAAAAGTCAAAAAACAGTACTTGTTTATATAACCAAAATAGTACGTTTAGTACTCAAATAGCACTTTTTTTAAAAAAGTCTTTAAATAGTACTTTATAATTAAAAGAGTACCAAAATAGTACTTTTTTATAAAAAGTACCGAAATAAATACAATATTATTACAAGTACAAAAAATGTACTTTCTATTAAAAGTACAAAAATTGTACTTTTTATTAAAAGAACAAAACAGTAATAAAAGAACTGAACTAGTGAAATATTACTTTTTAATAAAAATTTTACTTTTTATAAAAAAAGTTACTAACAATGAGTATAGTCCTTTTTAAAAACAATATAGAATATTTTTATAAAATGTACCAAATTAGTACTTTTATTTAAAAAGTACCAAAAGAGTTCTTTTTTAAAAAAGTACCAAAATATGTTTTATAATAACACCCAAATAGTACTTTTATTTCCAAAATAACACTTTTATTAAATTTTAAAATGATACCTTTTAAAAGCACTTAAATTGCAATTTTTCGTAAAAAGTATTTAAAAAGTACTTTTTAAATAAGAATTGCCCAAAAAAATAATACTTTTTTTACAAAAGGTAACAAAATTGTACATTTTTATTTAAAGAACGAATAAAAGTAATAAAAGTACTGAAATAATAAAATCATACTTGTTTGTATAAAAAGTATTAAAACTTTACTTTTTATAAAAACTACCAAATTAATACTTTTTTATAAAAAGTACAAAAATATTACTTTTTTATAATATAAGAAAAATAGTACTTTTACTACCAAAATAGCACTTTTTATAAAAAAAGTTTTAAAATAGTACATATTTATATTAAAAAAAAGTAACAAAATATTCCTTTTTTGTAAAAAGTATTAAAACAGAACTTTTTAATAAGAAGTCCAAATATACATAATATTTTTTTACAAAAATGACCAAAATTGTACATTTTTATATTTTTATATAAAACTGCTAAATTTTGTACTTTTTTATCAAAAGTACCAAAATAGTACTTGTTTTATGATATGAGCAAAATAGTACTTTTACTACCAAAATAAAACTTTTTATAAAAAAGATTTTAAATAGTATTTATTTTAAAATTGTACCACAATAATCCGTTTTTGTTAAAAGTATTAAAACAGTACACAGAAAAAAATAAAAAAAATATTTGAGTAAATTTCAGTGTTGCCACCAGTGAATCAAAAAATTATTCAGGAGTTTGTCCAAAATTATCCAAAATCCCAAAAATTATCCAAAAAAAAAAAATCGAAAACGATTTTTTAACAAAAGTGGTTGATTTAAATTCAATTTAAAGAATATATGAAATTAGTTTTTCAAATAAAAATCATACATTTTGTACTGTTTAGAATAAAAAATATTTTTTAAAATTAGAATTACTGGATCTTTTTCCAGTTCTTTTTTTAATTTTTTTTTGTGGGCTCAAAATTTGTACCCCATTTTTTTTCAATGCCTTTGTAAAAAGAATTGAAACAACAGTATTTGAAGATAATTTATTTCTTAAATCGTTTTTTGTTTTCTTTAATTTACTAAAAACTCTTTCTTCTGATGAATTAGAAAATGGAAGAATCATAAGAAATTTAAAAACAACTTCTAAATTTAGAAAAAGATTTCACCAGCACAATTTGTAATTTTGAAAACTTTTGCCCAATAAGTTTGGACATACAAATAATCAAACAGATCAGATTTTTTGTGATCCAATATGGCTTAGTTCATATAGTTTGAAAAGCTCCAAATTTAAAAGGTATTGCCAAAACTACACTCAAAATAATAACTCTGTAAAATACTCTGTAAAATGACTGTAATCTCAATTCAACAGATATTTGACAGAGTTTTTTGTCAAAATACAGATTTAAAGAAAAAACTTTGTATTTTGTTGTGACAAAAAAACAAAGTTTCATCTGTTAAATTACTTTTAACTTTGTAATCTTAAGTTTACAGATAATTAACAGAGTTTTCTGCTAAACCAAAAAACTATGTTTTATCTGTATTTTTACTTATTTCTATATAATCTTAGTTTCATAGTTAAAAACAGAGTTTTCTATAAAAAACACCAACATTTTATCATTTTTTTAAAAAAAATTTTAAAAAAGTACCAAAAAATTGTTTTTTTCAAAAATCTTATAAAAATTTTACAAAATAACATGTTTTTTACTGAACTCTGTAAATTTACAGAGTTTATTCTGTAAAATTTTGGTTGCATAAAATGCACTTTACAAATATATGTAAATTTACAGAGTTTTTCTTTGCTAAATGGTGTTTTATTTAATCAATATTTTACTAGAAACTCTGTAAATTGACAGTTTTTTTTTTGTCAAAATCATTTTACAGAAAATTACCAAGAAATGTTACTAGCTGGAAAAGTATGGTGTACTCTGTTAAATTAGCAGAGTTTTTCTGTAATTTAACAGAGTTATTATTTTGAGTGTAACAACAAAGTGCTGTCAAATAAGAAGTAAATAAAAAAATCGACATCTTAAATAAAAATAAAAATTTAATTATATTTTGTCCATGTAAAACTTTAAATTGTAAATGATAAAATTATCCACAAATTATCCAAAAATTTAATTATCCAAAGAGTATCCAAAAAATTTTAAATTATCCATTTTTTGGATAATTATCCAAGAAGTGGCAACACTGGTAAATTTTCAATACTATTGAGTAAAAAATAACTCAATTTTGCACCAGTAAACGATTTAATAGCATTGAGTAAATTTTTAATAACAATTTATGTTTGAAAAAAAATTTGAGTAAATTTTTAATTGACCCAATTAAACATTTACTCAAAATTCATCTATTTATTTTTTTTTAAAGTTTAAAAAGGTTTTAAATTTTTTTTACAAAAAAAAAACAAAAAACTTGTTTTTTCAAACTTTACCAAACATATTTATGTCTCAAAAACATAGGAACATTTTATAAAGACGATTACAAACTTTCATATACATACACAAAAAACTATAGACTAAACGAGAATTCAAAAAACTATAAGAGTTTAAAAAAAAATAAAAAACTATTAAATTTTTATTAAATTATTTACTTAAATTGTTTTTAAAATTTTTAAGTAAATTTTTAATTGCGTCAATTAAAAAATTACTCAATTTTTGTTTTTAAATTTAAACAAGTAATTACTCAAATTTGTTTTCTCCATATTTTTTTTTGTGTACTTTTTTTATTAAAAGAACGATAAAAGTGATAAAGTAGTAAAATAATACTTTTTTTTAAAGTACTTAAATTTTACTTTTTAATAAGAAATACCAAAATACATAGCACATTTTTACAAAAACTACATAAATTAAACTTTTCTATTACAAGAACGAAAAGAGTAATTAAAGTACTCAAACAGTAAAACAATACTTTTAATAAAAGGTACAAAAATTGTAAATTTTCTGAAAAAGTTACTTAATTTTCTTTTTTTTAAAAGCAGAATAGAACTTTTTTTGTAAAATGTGCATAAATAGTACTCTTTTATAAAATGTAACAAAATAGTACTTTTTATGAAATGTACAAAAATAGTACATTTTTATAATATGACTCAAATAGCTTTTTTAGTACCAAAATAGTACTTAAAAAAAAGTTTGAAAATAGTACTTTATAATAAAAAAGTACCAAAATAGTCGTTTTTCGTAAAAGTATTAAAACAGCACTTTTTTAATAAGAAGTACCAAAATTGTACTTTTTTTGAAAGAACCAAAACTCAATGTACTGAAATAGTAAAATAAAATTTTTTTATAAAAAGTACTAATATTTTACTTTTTATAAAAAAAGTACCTAAATAGTACCTTAATATAAAATAGGACTTTATTTTAAATACACCAAAATAGAAATTTTGTATAAAAAAAAACACTTAAATAGTACCTTTTAACAACAAAATTAACCAAACTCTACTCTTTGATAAAAAAAGTACCAAAATACTTCTTTTGATAATAAAAGTACCAAAATAATCATTTTACACATTAGCTACACCTGCAGTTGAAAAAATCACATGATATGTGTAATTACACATAAAGTGACAACACTGATTATAAGGGAAAATATTTAAGCCAAAGCGATGGCTTACATCCTGTTTCATTTCGGGAGTTGTTCTCGTGCCTCCAGAAATTCTAATTAAGTTAAACTTTTTGGTTCTCAAAAATAAAGCAAAGAGAGAATTGAAAAAAGCTTTCTTTATGATCTCTTAATTAAGCTCGTTTGATATTTTTTTTACACTTTTAATTTTTTTTACAAAAAAGAGTCTTTTAAAAACATCATTCAAGCTTTACTCTCTTTTTTTGTTTATTCCTTAGAAAAGGTAAATCTCTTAACTTTTTTTTTTTTTTTTTTAATTTTTCAACTTAAGTTTTTTGTGAAATTGAGTTTTTTTTTAAGATTTTTTTTGTTTGTTTTTCATTTATGCAGCAGTCTTCTTTTTATAGTTTTTTTATATATAAATCTTATTCTCTATACCTTCCATTGATTTTTTTTATTATTTATTGATATCCATTAGTTCCTTGAGTTGGTTTTCTTTCAACTCATTATCCTCCTCTTCCTATGAGGCCTTAGCAAATTGTATTACCGAACTATGTCTCATTACTTTGGTATTCAAATCTTTAGCACCATTATTATCAGTTTCGGCCACCGTATCTCCTGCACAATCACTCATATAGAGTTTACGTTTGCGCAATGGTAATGTCATGACATCACGATCAGCCATTAACATCATGGTATCACTTTCGGGTGATGATGATCTATCCGGCGATTCGGTGGATGATCTTAATGGTGCTATAGCAGCTTCAACTTGGCGAAGGATTATTTCATTGTTGTGTAAGGAGGGTCTAAAAATAGAAAGAGAATAAGAGAAACATTAATAAAGGAAAATGAGTAAAATTTGGGGGAGAAGAGAGTAGGCGGGGAAAAGGGGTTCTTTTCAGAGAATTGTACAATAAAAGTTTGTTAAAGAGTTTTTAAAATAAGCAAAAATTTTTGTAAATTTTAAACAAATAATAAAAGTTTTTCCAATTTTTTTTTTGCTAATTTTATAAATTATTTAAGCTAAACTGAAAATATTTTTTGCTATCGATAATTTAGCAAATTATTTTTCTATTTTTAGCACAAAATTATTTTCTTCCTTTCCTTTTCAAAGAATAGACACGAATCTGTGTTATGAATACAGACATCTTTGTATCATATTTTGCAGTGATCGCCATTTAATTAGACAGACAGAACGCAAGATCGTCTTAAAATCGATCAAGGATTATGGATATGGGTCCTATACCTATATTTCGTGGAAGAACAAAGTTATGTACCCTCTACCACTAATTGTATGTGGAAGATAAAAAAAAAACATCATCGTCTTATTGGCGCCCACGTTGGGGCCCAATTTCAAATTATCGTTTTTATAACCTCCAACTACAGAATAGGGGTCACTTTGTAATTCCGTGTGTAACGCATCGAAATATAGGTCTAGGACCCCATAAAGTGTCTATATTATTGATCAGTGATTGATTTTAAGACATTCTGTGAAGTTTTGTTCCCTCTACCACTTATTTTAAAAGGATGATATGAAAACTATCATCGTCGTATTGGCGCCCACGTTGGGAACAAATTTCAAATGAGGTTTCTTATTGCCTCCAACTACAGTATTGGGGTCACTATGTCATTCCGTGTGTAATGCTTCGGAATATAGGTCTAGGACACCATAAATTATATATATTGTTGATCGATTCATAGGCTGCTAAAGTTCATAAATTGGGCAAAATGGGATCCGGAGGAAAAAGTTCTCCTTGAAGTGGCGCCCACGGTGGGGCCCAGTTTCAAATAATATTTTTGATAACCTTCAACTACAGTATGGTGGTAATTTTGTCATTCCGCGTGTATCGCATCGAAATATAGTTCAAGGACCCCATAAATTATATTTGTATATTGATCAGTGATCAATGCTATGGCATTTTGCGAATGTCCATCCGTCTGTGGAGGTCGCGATGCACTTTAAAATAAAGGAGCAAAACCCTGAAGTTTGGCACGAATATGTCTTACGGTCATAGGATGGTAAAGTTCGGAAATGGAAAAGTTTCCCTTAAAGAGCAAAACCAACCTCTGAAAGGGATTTTAAAGGGGTATTGCATTTGCAAAGTCCTTCTCTAAGACCCAGCGGATTTAAAAATGTTTTTTGGCCCAGGGTTTAATTTTTTTAACATTTTAGAATGTTAAAAAACGAAGGGAAAAATCTTTAGGTCCAAATCATTCTCAATTTTCTTTAAATTTAGTTCTTTATCCTTATTCATTTCGAGGTGTTACAAACGGAAGAACAAAGTAATGAACCCTCTACCACTAATTGTAAGTACGACAAAAAACCATCATCTTCTTTTTGGCGCCCACGTTGGGGCCCAATTTCAAATGATAGTTTTTTTTAACCTCCAACTACAGAATGGGGGCCTTGTGTAACGCATCGAAATATAGGGTAAGAAATATAGGTGTATGGGGTCCTCAAGTATCTATATTATTGATCAGTGATCGATTCTAAGACATTCTGTGAAGTTATGTACCCTCTAACAAAAATTGTAAGTGGACTATATAAAAACCATTATCTTCTTATTGACGCCCACGTTGGGACCTAATTCCAAATGATATTTTTATTGCCCCCAGCTACAGTATTAGGGTTACTACGCCATTTCGTGTGTAACGAATCGGAATATAGGTCTAGGACACCATAAATTATATATATTGTTGATTAGTGAACGATTCCAAGACATTGTGCGAATGTCCGTGCGTCTTTGTAGTTCACAATACAGTCCAAAATAAAAGATCTAGAGCCCTTAAGTTTGGTACGATCTTATGGTCATAGGCTAAGCAAAATCGGATCCGGAGGAAAAAAGTTCTCCTTGAAGTGGCGCCCACGGTGGGGCCCAATTTCTAATAATATTTTTTATAACCTCCAACTACAGTATGGTGGTCATTTTGTCATTCCGCATGTATCGCATCGAAATATATTTCAAGGACCCCGTAAATTATATTTGTATATTGATCAGTGATCGATTCTATGACATTCTGCGAATGTCCATCCGTCTGTGGAGGTCACGATGCACTTTAAAATAGAGAAGCAAAACCCTGAAGTTTGGCACATAGGATTATTAAGTTCGTAAATGGAAAAGTTTCCTATAAAGAGGAAAACACACCTCTGAAAAATATATTTTTTAAAGGGGTTTAGCAATTTCAAAGTCTTCACGGATTAAAAAATGTTTTTTTTTTTTGCCCAGGGTTTCATTTTTTTAACATTTTGGAGGTTATAAAAGATTCGACTCAGCCGAACTTAACACTCTTTTTTGTTTTTCGTTATTTTTGGGGAAAAAATACGAACTATAAAATGTAAGAAAAATATCTCAATCACTAAATCATTCTCAATTTTCTTTAAATTTAGTTCACTCTCCCATTTTTTTAGTTAATTTTTATATTGTTTATACTAAAAATTCAATACTTACTCAAATTTCGGTACTGGTGCATAACCCTTGCTCATTCCATGATGTCTCGATAAGTCACCACCACCACCACGTGTATATTGTTCTATTAAATTTTCTGCCTCTTGAGTATCATCATAATGTTCCAAATTATTCATTACCAATGAATTGTTGGCGGGACGATTTAATGGTGTAATTAAGGTGTGATGTACCGAAGTTAATTGTGGTAAATCGTTATAGATGGATGATGATGATGATGATGAGGAATTTCCATTTTGATTATTCGATTTATGTTGAGAACGATGTAATTGCATAATTTGTATGGCCGCCTGTTGGACATCATCTTCACGACGACTGGCTATGGTGGCCGCTTCTAAAAGAGCAGGATTAATAGTGGGTTGTTCGAAACGTTGGTGATGTTGTTGTAGTAAGGGTGGTGTTGGAATTTGATGTAATTCTGTAGATTGAGGTGGTGTTGAATTTAAATAATGATATTGTTGTGATTGTTGCTGGTGATGATGCTGTGGCGATGGAGAACTTTGGTAATGATAGCTTAGATGTTGTTGTGAATGGTTGGATTGTTGCTGTTCCACATGATGATTCTGTTGGGTTACACTTAAATCTGTAGGCATTTCATCGGATATAGGAAAACTTTGACCCCGATGACTCATATCAACTAGTGAGTGAGCTGCCAATTGTCGATTATTATTAGTGGGTATTGAACCACTGGCCACGCCACTATCACGACTATGATGATCAGCTTCCAGAGTTAAGGACATAGTAGGAGAGGCTACTGACGAGGTTGGTGAGGCGGCTGATAATCTTGAACCTGATGCATACGAAGATGATGGTGACATTGATGAAGATATTGGAGATCCTGGTGAACCCGGACTTAAGGGTCTTACCGTATGACTATTATTTAATTTATCTTGTCTCTGTTTTCTGGGTTTTAACGATACTGATGTTGTAGTAGTTCCAATACTTGAGGATGGTGATTGTGGTGAATTTGGTCCGGATATAGTTTCAGCTCCTGATGTTGATACGGATGATATTGTACCTACAGCGGCTGCCGCATTGGTATCCTCTTCGTCATCGGGCATTTCATTAGCATGTCCCTTAATGTGAGCTTCCATTTCTTTCTTACTCTTGAAAGTTTCATCACATATAGTACATTTGTAACATTTCGAACCATAATGCTGGACACGATGCAATTTAAGCACATGATTATAACCAAAATCACGGAAACATATATCGCAATGATATGGCTTTTCACCCGTATGTGTACGTGAGTGTACCTTCAATTGTTTGGAACATGTAAAACCCTTACCACAACCAGCTTCGGGACATTTATAAGGTTTTTCGCCCGTATGTGTACGCATATGTATAACTAATTGACCGGATTGTATGAAGGTTTTCTCGCACACCGAACACTTATGGGGTCGTTCTCCCGTGTGTATACGCATATGACGATGCAATTTGCCCGAATGTTCAAAGGCACGTCCGCAAACATCACATTTATATGGACGTTCTTTGGTGTGAATGCGTCGATGTACTTGTAGATTCTCTTTGACACTGAATAGTTTATGACAGAATTCACATTCGAATGGTCTTTCGCCAGTATGGGTACGATAATGACGAATCTGCAATGGAGATAAAAAAGGAGAGGGGAATTAGTTTAAACTCCTAAGGTGATGCTAATTTTACTGTGCTCAAATTTGACACATTTTTTTTTAATAAGCTGGGCACCCCACTGGTATAGTTAATTCGACTAAGCAGAATTCAATTGTGCTATAGCGATATTAGCGATTTAAAATTTTGATGCTCAAATACAATAAAAACGATATTTTTAAACTTTTGCGATAATTTTTAAATTTAAAACCATTCAAGTCTGTTAAACTAACATAACAAACCATAATACCGTGAATTTTTTGTGCGAAAAACAATTTTTGTTCGCAAAAAATCTTTGTTTTCGTGAAAAAAATTGTTTCAATACAAATTATTTTAGTTTGATTTGAATTTACGACAGCCATCTGGTAAAGCTAGTTCGTGTACACTAAATCCCATTGTAATATCAGTTTTTTCAAACTTAGCGTATGTTTCCGATATTCGCGATATTTTTTTTTATTTTTAAATAAAAAAAATAATTTTTGTAATATTTAGACAATTGCTAAATTTTTTTTTTCGCGAAATTTTTTTTCCAATTTTTTTTTTTTTTGCTATTAATTTATGAAAATAAGTAGAATAAGATACATTACAGACACAAAATTAAAAAAAAAAAAAAAATTTTCGCGGACTTTTTTTTTTTGCCGAAAATTTTTTTTCGCCGAAAAGTTTTTTTTCGCCCAAAAGTTTTTTTTCACGGAATTTTAAATTTATATTTAAAAACTATCCCAAAAGCATAAAAATTTCATTTTTGTAGTACCTAGGCTTTACAATTTTAAATTGTGAATATCGCGAATATGAGCGCTAACTTCGAAAAACGGTTAGCCCCATTGAATTCAGTGTACCTGAATTAGCTTTACCAGCAGGGTGCCCACCTTCTAAATTTTTCCGACTAGCACAGTGTTTTTAATGAAATAATCGTAATAAAATTTAAAATATCGCCATATGCATTGTCAATTTTATTAAGTTGGCACCACTGTAGGTGGGTTTACCATTGTGAATGAAAAAAAATTAAGATTTTGTTTAGTAAAAGTTGACAACACTGGAGTGAGATGAAGAGAGAGAGAGAGTTTGAAAGAAACTGATCAGAAATTAAAATATGTTTTAGGGCCGATAACACAAACGAACTAACCGGAAGATAAATTGGGTTTAGTTCTAACCGGAGGTTATAGATGTCAAATTTGTATGGGACTAACCGGAGGTTACGTTAACTTTGATTTAACTGGATATTGTGTTAACCGTTACGGTTTTTAACTTTCAAATGAAATTGGTTAACACATTCTCAATTTAATTAAGGTGGCATCACTGTACGTATGGTTGCCATTTAGAATAAATCACTGGAGTGAGACAGAGAGGGAGTTTCAATTGGGAAGGGGGTTTTAACTTTTAAAATCGTTTGGAAGATATGTCGTTGTGTGACATGATTTTTGGAATAAAAACATTTTGGCGCCCACAATAGGGCAAAATTACAAATTAATTTTCTATAAAAGTGGGAGTTTCAATTTGGGAGGGTTTTTAACTTTTGAAATCGTTAAAAAAATATTGGTGGTGTAACATGATTTTTAGAATAAAAATATTTTGGCGCCCACAACGGGGCCAAATTGCAAATTAATTTTTATCTATAAAAAATTGTTATATTCCCCAAAATAAAAGTGTTACTCACCAGTCTTGCAGGTACAGCAAATGTCTTTTGACAGACATTACACTGATAGGGATCACCACCATTTGAGGCTGCATTAGCATTGGGCTTTATCTGTGGTGTCTTTGGTATGCCCAGTGGTACTCCGGCTTCATTTACTTCATAGCCCGTGATCTGGGAATTGGCAGCACCACCATTTGCGGCACCACCATTAATCAAACTTAAATCACCATTTTTGTTGTGGGATTTTGTATGAGAAGTGTGAGCAGATTTACTACCAAATGTCATGCCACATTGTTCACATTTGAATTGGGGTTTATTGGGATTTGTTTTGCGTACCGGTGTTGTAGGTGTTGTAGATGTCGGTGTACTGCTGGTAACATTATTTGTTGTTGTTGTTATTGCTACGGCTGGTGGTGTTAGCGATGCAGGATGTGTGGTGGCATACAGTGTAATACCCGGTGGTAAAAATTCCGTTTTAATATTTGTTAAATATTGTTGTTGTTGCTGTTGCTGCTGATGTGGATGATGTTCTGTAATACTTATGTTTTGTGGCATATGTTGCTGATGTTGCATAGTAGTTATTGCCACATTATTATATATGTAACTATTGCTAGAATTTGTTGTTGAATGCTGGTGTTGTTGTTGCTGCTGCTGATGTTGGTCGTGTTGTGTATTTCTTAGGGGAGCACATAATTGCGCTTGACTAGGTTGTTCTGATTTTATGATTAATGGTGTTGATTGGTAATAAACCATTGTGTTATTTTGTGAATCTAAAATGATAAAAAGAAAAGAGAGAGGAAATTATTATAAAATCCAATATTAAGGTGGTTTAAAATTGTTGTCTATAAAAAAATACCTTAAATTTTATTGATCTTTTACTAAATACAATTGATCTTTTACGAATTACAATTGATCTTTTACTAATTACAATTGATATATTTCGAATTTCTAATGATATTTTTTGAATTTCACTTGTTATTTTACGAATAACAATTGATATTTTTCAAATTTCAATTGGAATCTTCAAATTACTTTTGATTTTTCAAACTTCAATTGATCTTTAACGAGTTACAATGGATCTTTTTCAAATAATAATAAAACTACTAAACATCGAAAACACGACTGGGACGCGATCTTATACACTTGATAACAATAGTTCTACTGGTCAAAAATCCGTTCTTCAAACTTTTCCATCTCATCAGGTTTTTGAGAAATTTTAGGTCGAAGTTTAATAAATAGCCGTTTTGGGCATTTTTGGAAACTCATAGCGGATGAACCCAATGTGATGGCAGTTTCAAAATAAGTCGAGGGTGAAGCTTAAACATTACACATTAAGATGCAGAACTAATTTGGTCAGTAGCCTTAACCCTTTGTGCACCAATTGCACTGTGTGACGGTGAAAAAGTAACCTGGGTTTTGACCATCAAATTTACATAATTCGGGCATGCTGATTCCAATGGTCCAAGCCATTTTGAAATCTAAGGTACAGTTTTTTTCGCAAAACGTCTTTAAAGTTTTTCACGTCCCCGTGAAGTTTTTTGAATAAAAAATATTTTGTGTGCGAAAAAGTCAGTCGTTTATAGTTGAAATTAAAGGATTATATCTGTAACTACATTTTAACTACAAATTCCGCTACTAAAAGTTTAAAACTTTAACAGTGTTTCGCGTTTTATCCCATTTTTTCTCATTTTTTAGCATTTTCGCGATTTTAAATGCCTAAATAAATTCCGACCTAAACAACCGTTTCAGCTTAGTATATATGCACCAAAGGAAATATATTCCCATTAAAATATTTTTCATTTATCAATCGCATAGCACTAAAATTGCGCGATTTGTCAAAACTTCTCTATGACAGCATCACTTTCCAACAGGACCACAAGGTCCAGATTTTGATATATTGTGTAAAAACCTCAAAAAAGTATTAGTGCCAAATTTCAAACAAAAATGTTTTCATCTTAAAAAGTTTTAATAAAAAAACATTTATTTCGCCCTACTAAATTATATTAAACAAGTGTTTTATTTAAATTAGTAGTATTTAGTACAATGTTTTCCTTTTGTTTTTGTAATTAAAATTTAATAATTTAATTTAGTAAGGTGAATTAAAAGTTTTTCTACAATAACTTTTGAAGTTGAAAACATTTTTGTTTGAAATTTGACACAATTACTTTTTTGAGGATTTAACATAATATGTCAAAAGCTAGACCTTGTGGTCATCTTGGAAAGTGATGCAGTCATAGAGAGATTTTGACTAATCGCTCATTTTTGGAGTGATGCGCTTGATAGTTGAAACGTATTTTCATAGAAATATATCCCATTTGGTGCATTTAAACTAATCTGAAGCGGTTGTTTAGGTCGGTATTTACTTAAGCATTTAAAATCGCGAAAATTCTAAAAAATTGGAAAAACGGGATAAAACGCGAAATATCACTTGAATTTCAAACATTTGATAGCGGATATGGTACTTAAAATTTAGCTACAGTTACAGTCCTTCAATTTCAATTGCAAAAGAGGGACTTTTTTGCATACAAAAACTTTTTTATTTCAAAAAGTTCACGGGGACGTGAAAATCTTTGAAGACATTTCGCGAAAAAACTGTACCTTAGATTTAAAAATGGTTTGCACCATTGGATTCAGCATGTCCGAAATATATAAAATTGATGGTCAAATGTCAGGTTACTTTTAACATCCAAGATTTTGTCACGCTGTGTTGTCTTTCAATGATGTTTTATTCTCCAGTATCGAAAAAAATGTTTTTGGAGGAAAATTTCTTATTGAAAAACAATTGGTGCTCCAACGGTTAAAGCGTCTGATTAAATGAGTTAAACATCTTAAAGATCAATGTTTATGCCTTACCGTTGATTTATTTTTAAGTCGCCAGCGCATCGGGTTCATTCGCTATGAGTTGTCAAATATGTCCGAAAACGCAATTTTTTGTATGTGAAATTTCTCAAGAACCTGATGCAATGGAAAAGTTTGAAGACCGGATTTGTGACCAGGAAAATAATTGTAATCATGTGCCTAAGGTAGCGTTCCATTCACATAAAGTTTTTTTTTCATATGATTTGAATCGGAATTTTTTTTTTTTTTTGGAAATAAGACATCATTAAAAGACAATTGTTGCCCAAAGGGTTAAGGCGACTGACCAAATAAGTTAAGCATCCTTAAGAGCAATGTTTAAGCTTTACCCTCGACTTATTTTAAAGTCGCTATCACATCGTGTTCATTCGCTATGAGTTGTCAAAAATGCCCAAAACGGCGATTTTTTTAACTTTCACCTTCATTTTTTTAAAAAACCTGATGTAATGGAAAAGTTTATAGACCAGATTTGTGATCACTAGAACAATTGCAATTAACTGTGTAAGGTCGTGTCTTAGTCGCACCAAGTTTTTTTTTCAAAATGTTCAGTAGTGTTAACTAAAATTTTGACAAATGTTGTTGGAACAAGTAAAAAAGTAAAATTCGGCCGTTGCCGAATGTATTGATACCCTCCACAATTTCAAAAAGATTATTGCAAAAAAAAAGAAAATTACTTTTGAAAAAAAAAATTTTTTTGGAAAAAAAATTTCCGAAAAAAAAATTTTTTTTGGTAAAAAAAAAAAATCCGTGATTTTTTTTTTTCTTTTTTGTCAAAAAATATGTTCGTACTAGTTTAAATACCATTTGGTGTTAAATTATGTTCACATATGTCAACCAGCAGCCGAATTAAAGCATTTTGTATATTTAGGTTATGTTGAATGTACTAAAATTTTTGAGGTTTCTTTACATTTTCGTTCATAACTTTTCGTACTAGTTTAAATACCATTTGGTGTTAAATTATGTTCACATATGTCAACCAGCAGCCGAATTAAAGCATTTTGTATATTTAGGTTATGTTGAATGTACTAAAATTTTTGAGGTTTCTTTACATTTTCGTTCATAACTTTTGAACCGCTGAACCGATATCGCTCAAATGCAATACCAAACTGCTCGGGAGAACTTCCAATAAATATGTTAAGTTTCAGTTATTTCCGTGTAATATTTTGGCCGTGATCACCATTTCCACAGGCATACAGACGGGCAGACGGACTTTCGATACGATACAAACGGAATGACAAACTAATTGTAAGTGGAGGGTATAATAAAATAAATAAATTTAAAACAGAAAAATTATATTCTTAAAAATTATTCTTTGAGAATATCATAGTTGTAATTAGTAAAGAAAATAATGACCTCGAGCTAGAATAAACCTACTCAAAATATAATATTTTAAAGGTCGAATAAAACAATTTTTATTTTTTAATAAAAATTAATCAAAATTAAAAAAAAAAACAAGTGAGAGCGTTAAATTCGGCCGTGCCTAATCTTTTATGCCCTCCAAAATGTAAAAAAAAATAAAAAAATGTCAGGGGCGTTTGTTTTTTCTGGGGGGGGGGGGGGGGGGGGGGGTGATGAGGTCAGTGGGGATGTTAAGAGAACCTTCCCATCCCGATAAATATACCAAATGTTTCATTTATTTAACAAAAATACAAAAAAACATGTAAAAAAGTGTATTTTTTCAGAGGTTGTTTTAGTCCTTCAAGGGGGAACTTTTTTTCCCCTAGGCCGATTTTGCCCATTTACGAACTTAACCTGCCTAGGACCATAAGACATATTCATGCCAAATTGCAGAATGTCTTAGAATCGATCATGGATCAATAATATATATACTTTATGGGGTCCCCGAACGATATTTCGATGCGTTACAAACGGAATGACAAAGTGAGTATACCCCCATACTGTGGTTGGAGGGTATAAAAAAAAACTATTTCTTTCGACTCGTCAAACTTATTAATTTTGATGTGGTGAACACAAATATCAAAGAATTATTAAAATCAGTCGAACGGTTTTTGAGATATCGGTATTTAAAATTTGTAAAAAATTGCGATTTTTCCAACGTTCTAGAAATTAAAAAAAAAAAATCTTAAAATTTATTACCCTTGACCCTTTCATAGCGCTTGACACGATCTTTCATTTAATCATAATTTGTGCTAAATCCGATAATTTGTATACCCTACACCACACTGTGGTACAGGATATAATGAGTTTGTAACTACCTGAAATATTGGTCCTAGACCAATCGACTTTTTGAGTCGATTTTGCGATGTAATTTGTCTCCACAAATCACCATTCCGAATTTTAAAGGAATCGGACCAGTTCTTCTTGTAGCCCCCATACAAACCACCTTCTCGATTTTCACATAAATCTTCCAAATTTCATGAAAATAAAAAATATTTAATTAAAATTTTGTTGGTGTATGTTAAACGCGTTCTTTAATAAATTTATGAAATCTGATGACCATCGGACCATTTTTGGACCAAGGCCCCATGTGAAAATTTCGCTCGATATTCACTTAAAGCGGTTTCGCAACAATTCGAAGCCTTTTCCAATCAAATTTGATTTGTGATTCTTTTTTACACTTATTAAAGATTCGACAAAATATGGATCTAATCTAATGTTTGAACTTGGGACCCATTTTCCGGGAAACTCTGGTGTTAGGTATTATATGGTCGGTGTTGTTATATGGTCGGTCTTCTTACTTGTTTTAACTGTCGAATTACAAATTTGTTTCGCTTTAATCATAGAGTAAAGAACAGTAAGAGGATTAATGGGAAAAAGTATTGTGAAAACCTTGTTATGAACTCCGATTATCTCAAGGAAGAAAACTTTTTTTCTTCAGTTCCTTTTGAATGTATTCCATTATTTATCTTTTTTTCTTCGGTTCCTTTTGAATGTATTCGTTTATTTTTTGTTTTTTCTTCGGTTCCTTTTGAATGTATTCGTTTTTTTCTTCAATTCCTTTTGAATGTATTCGTTTTTTTTTTCTTTTTTCTTCGATTTCCTTTTGTGCGTATTCTGGTTTTCACTCCCGAGATAATCAGAGTTTACGGCTAAAAATCAAATTTCGAAAAGGAAAGGTTTTTCACCCATTAATCCTCTTACTATTTTTACTCTATGCTTTAATTTATTTGTATAGATTAATTCAAAAATATACAAAGTAATCGGGTTTTACTTTTTTTTTATTGTTCGCAACATATTGAAAGATTCATTTTTTGATAATTTTGTCATAAGCTTACTTACAATTCATTTGTTAAATCAATCATTATTTTAATTAAATTTAAATAAAAAATTGATAAAATTTTTTATCAAAATCGAAATTTATTGAAAAAATGTTTAATCAATCACCTACAATTTGATGATTGGTATAACAATTTTTTTAATTGGAGGAATTTCTATCAAAATATTGATTGAATTCGCGTTTTTGTTGATTGAAATTCGTTTAAAAATTTTTCTGTGTATAGAGCTGGAGATAAACATTCATTTTAACCTAATTTTAGATTTTCGATCAAAGTTTGGAGTTTTTGGTGAAAATTTTGTAAAAAAAATTTTGATCGAATGGCGCCACAGGTTATAATAATCGGATTTGGACCAAAATAGGTTTAACTGAAAGATTGTCTTAAACTCTATGAAAGAGTAAAGGGAAAGAAATTTTGATATTTTTTTAAAAAATTTCTTGAACGTAGGAAAAAGACATAATTTTTGGCAAATTTCAAAAAGCAATATCTCGATAACCTTTCGACCGATTATAAAAATTTTTTGATAATAGTTTTTCTTAATTTTTTTTTAAAAAATTTTCAAAGATCCAAAACTTTGATCGCCGGCTGCAACGAGTCAATTTAATTCGATTAACCTCAAATTTGTACCACCCCGAGTAAAAAGGAATTCATATAAATGTATATTATTTTATACGTTTTCATTAAATCATATACAACTATATGAGTCAAAGTATAAAATTATATCTCACTTTGAAATTTTCCAATTTTTTTAAATGATGTCATATAAAATCATATCTAATTATATTGTTCATAATATATTAATATAAATGGTAGATGTAATCATACGTTGCACATAAAACTTAATCCGATTTCATACATTATTATACGTGACTTTATATCTAATTATGTATAGGACTTTACTAAACAAAAAATCCAGTATCAATTTATGTATAATTATATATGACTAATATAATACCATTTAAAACTATATATGGTTCCATACTAAAAAAATTTCCAACAAAAATAATAGATATAATTATATGTGTCTTAAACGATAACATATCTTTGTTTGTATGGTACTATATATACGCAAATTTCGTCTAAACTCAATATATATTTATAAATGCTCGCATATGTAATGGAATATATATTTTGATATAATCATGTATAAAAAAAATATTTTTTTGACCAAACAACTAGCCATATATAATTATATATGCCAGTATTTCAAAATTTTTTTTTGTGTGTCAACATATATGGTTATACAAAACTTTTTATTGTATCATATTAGATTACATATGATTTTTTGGGAACCCGAGTTCGATTCCCGGCCCAGTCGAGAAAAAAAAGTTTTTTTTTTATTTTTTTTAAATAGAAAACACTTTTTTATTGCGTTTAATTTTTTTAGAACTAAAAAATTTTGATTTTTGGAATTTTTGCAATCATTTTTAAAAAATTATTTTTCTTTTATACAGTTATATATAACTATATTTGATTTATTATAAAATTATCTATAATTTTTGGCAACCCGAGTTCGATTCCAGAAAAAAAATATATTTTTTTTATTTTTTTTTAAATAGAAAACACTTTTTTATTGCATTTATTTTTTTTAGAACTAAATATTTTTTTTTTTTTTAATTTTTTCAATCATTTTTAAAAAAATATATTGCTGTTTTATAGTTATATATAACTGTATTTAATTTATTATAAAATTATCTATCATTATTGGGAACCCGAGTTCGCTTCCAGAAAAAAATATATTTTTTTATTGTTTTTTTAAATAGAAAACACTTTTTTTTTGCATTTGTTTTTTTTAGAACTTAAAAAATTTTACTTTTTGAATTTTTGCAATCATTTTTAAAAATTTATATTGCATTTATATAGTTAATAATAGATATATTTGGTTTAAATTATCAAATTATCAATGATTTTTGGAACCCGATCTCAAATCTAATTCTGATTTCCTGATTTCATGAAAAATTTCAAATTTATAAGCCAAAGTCTTATTTCACTTTGGAAGCCTATGACTTGGAAATAAGGCATACCGCTACATTAAAATTATTGTTTAAGCTTACCATGAAAGCCCCTAATAGCGCTGTACGTCATTCCATTTTTTTTTTTTTGCAAATTTTATCAAAAATTTTCTAAGTCTTTTTGAAAATTGTGTACAAGTGAATAACATATTTAATTGGATATAATCATATATTACTATATGTTAGATCAATTTGATATAATTAGATACGATCAATTTATTTAAAACTAAGTCTTTTAAAGTTGTTATTTGCTAACAACGTCCGCTGGTCTAGAGGGTAGAGATTGCGATTACAAAACGGAAGACTTGTGGTTCTAATCCCCGTCCGTTCGAAGTTTTTTTTTTTTTTTATTTATTTTCAGTTTGACATTATTATATCTAAAAATAAATCTAAAAACAGAAACATTTTTTGGATAAAAATGTATCCAATAATTTTTTTATAAAATCAAGATATCAGATATTATAAGATAACTTTGGCGCGGCCAAATTTCGGATGAAATTACATTATATAATATCCAATTTAATATAAAATCATGATATTGGATATTTTAAGATAACTTTGGCGCGGCCAATTTCCGGATGAAATTACATCATATTATATCATATTTAATACAAAATCATGATAATAGATAATTTGGGATAACTTTGGCGCGGCCAATTTCCGGATGAAATCACATACAATCAAATATTAAACTGTAACTTCATATATTATAAGATGTTATGAGATAACTTTGGCGCGGCCAATTTTCGGATGAAATTTAGCAAAATCAGATCCAATAAATTATATATAATTTTATAAGATAACATGTTTTACCATACAATTTTTTTTTACTCGGGACATATTTTTTAGGTCCCCAGAATCAAAATTTTCGCGGACACTTGGGAAAATCAAAAATTAAAGAAAAAAATGCCACTCTAATGTTACAATACTATTTCTATTAGATTTTTACTGTTCCGTGTTAAAAAAAAAAAAACTGTCATAATTTTCTTAATAATTTCAATAATTTTCTCTAATATTTTCCCAACCCTTAAAAGAAAACACCCAGGTTATATCTTATCAACCTTATGATTTCTAATAGAAGCCGATAAAAACATATGTAACTCTAGCCTAAAGTCATTCAGTAATCAACCAACATATTATTAACCCAGATTGCAAGTGTTAATATTCCAAAAATAAAAAAAAACTCATGTTTTCAAAGTAAATGAAAAGTGAAAATGCACTTGAACCATCCCTTCAAACTCAAAACACTTACTTAATATGACAACCACAGTAACCACCCCTCGAAAAAAGGAAAACGCACGCAGGACATTTTCTTTGTTAACGACCTAACTAGGCAACGTTAATATTGTCCATAAAAAATTTGGAAAACTAACAGCCAGGATAATTATTAGGATTTATATGAAAATATTTTGAATGTATACCAGCAAAAGACCTAAATGCAATTTTTTTCCTACCCGAGTAAAAAAAAATTGTATGGTAAAACATGTTATCTTATAAAATTATATATAATTTATTGGATCTGATTTTGCTAAATTTCATCCGAAAATTGGCCGCGCCAAAGTTATCTCATAACATCTTATAATATATGAAGTTACAGTTTAATATTTGATTGTATGTGATTTCATCCGGAAATTGGCCGCGCCAAAGTTATCCCAAATTATCTATTATCATGATTTTGTATTAAATATGATATAATATGATGTAATTTCATCCGGAAATTGGCCGCGCCAAAGTTATCTTAAAATATCCAATATCATGATTTTATATTAAATTGGATATTATATAATGTAATTTCATCCGAAATTTGGCCGCGCCAAAGTTATCTTATAATATCTGATATCTTGATTTTATAAAAAAATTATTGGATACATTTTTATCCAAAAAATGTTTCTGTTTTTAGATTTATTTTTAGATATAATAATGTCAAACTGAAAATAAATAAAAAAAAAAAAAAACTTCGAACGGACGGGGATTAGAACCACAAGTCTTCCGTTTTGTAATCGCAATCTCTACCCTCTAGACCAGCGGACGTTGTTAGCAAATAACAACTTTAAAAGACTTAGTTTTAAATAAATTGATCGTATCTAATTATATCAAATTGATCTAACATATAGTAATATATGATTATATCCAATTAAATATGTTATTCACTTGTACACAATTTTCAAAAAGACTTAGAAAATTTTTGATAAAATTTGCAAAAAAAAAAAAATGGAATGACGTACAGCGCTATTAGGGGCTTTCATGGTAAGCTTAAACAATAATTTTAATGTAGCGGTATGCCTTATTTCCAAGTCATAGGCTTCCAAAGTGAAATAAGACTTTGGCTTATAAATTTGAAATTTTTCATGAAATCAGGAAATCAGAATTAGATTTGAGATCGGGTTCCAAAAATCATTGATAATTTGATAATTTAAACCAAATATATCTATTATTAACTATATAAATGCAATATAAATTTTTAAAAATGATTGCAAAAATTCAAAAAGTAAAATTTTTTAAGTTCTAAAAAAACAAATGCAAAAAAAAAGTGTTTTCTATTTAAAAAAACAATAAAAAAATATATTTTTTTCTGGAAGCGAACTCGGGTTCCCAATAATGATAGATAATTTTATAATAAATTAAATACAGTTATATATAACTATAAAACAGCAATATATTTTTTTAAAAATGATTGAAAAAATTTAAAAAAAAAAAAATATTTAGTTCTAAAAAAAATAAATGCAATAAAAAAGTGTTTTCTATTTAAAAAAAAATAAAAAAAATATATTTTTTTTCTGGAATCGAACTCGGGTTGCCAAAAATTATAGATAATTTTATAATAAATCAAATATAGTTATATATAACTGTATAAAAGAAAAATAATTTTTTAAAAATGATTGCAAAAATTCCAAAAATCAAAATTTTTTAGTTCTAAAAAAATTAAACGCAATAAAAAAGTGTTTTCTATTTAAAAAAAATAAAAAAAAAACTTTTTTTTCTCGACTGGGCCGGGAATCGAACTCGGGTTCCCAAAAAATCATATGTAATCTAATATGATACAATAAAAAGTTTTGTATAACCATATATGTTGACACACAAAAAAAAATTTTGAAATACTGGCATATATAATTATATATGGCTAGTTGTTTGGTCAAAAAAATATTTTTTTTATACATGATTATATCAAAATATATATTCCATTACATATGCGAGCATTTATAAATATATATTGAGTTTAGACGAAATTTGCGTATATATAGTACCATACAAACAAAGATATGTTATCGTTTAAGACACATATAATTATATCTATTATTTTTGTTGGAAATTTTTTTAGTATGGAACCATATATAGTTTTAAATGGTATTATATTAGTCATATATAATTATACATAAATTGATACTGGATTTTTTGTTTAGTAAAGTCCTATACATAATTAGATATAAAGTCACGTATAATAATGTATGAAATCGGATTAAGTTTTATGTGCAACGTATGATTACATCTACCATTTATATTAATATATTATGAACAATATAATTAGATATGATTTTATATGACATCATTTAAAAAAATTGGAAAATTTCAAAGTGAGATATAATTTTATACTTTGACTCATATAGTTGTATATGATTTAATGAAAACGTATAAAATAATATACATTTATATGAATTCCTTTTTACTCGGGTATTGAATGAATTTTTTGGAAGTTTTCACTTTTTGAAAAAGAAAGGGGTGTAAAAGCTTTCAGGACATAAAGAAAATATTACGCAGTTATATTTTTTTTTAATATTAAAATAAGGGATGGGTAATTATTTTTGAAATTGGGGTGGTATTTTTTTTATTTTTTAGGAAAATTTTTTGGAAAAGTTTGGAAATTTTTGTAAAGATTTGAAATGATAAAATTGAGTGATAAGTAGAGAAATAGAGAGAGTGGGAACCATTTAAAGATTTTACCAGTATTTTGGGAGTATGAGTGAAAGTTAACATGGGGGTGGGGATGAACTTTTTCTACCTTTTAATTTAATATATTAAAGAAAAGCTTTTGTCCTTTAATGTTTTGTTAAATATTTTTATATTTGAGTAGTATGAGAACTTTAACACCGGCCGGCATTTTGTTTTGGTCTGTTACAATTTCAAAATATTTACAAAATGGAGTTTGCCAAATAAATCAATTTGTAGGGAGATGGGGGGAGAACTTTCGCTTTTGTTCTAGAAAAAAAAAGGCGAAGTTTTAATTTTGTCTACGTGACTAAAAAAGGTAAAAAAATAATAATTTGTCTGACGTTTTTTTTATTTAAATCTGATGTTTTTACAATTTAAGTTTTTACAACCCAGCAAAAAAAATATTTTTTTTATTTTAAATTACTAGAAAACTAGCTGACCTAGCAAACGTTGTTTTGTCCGTCAAAGTGCTCTAAAATTTAATTTTATTAAAAATCTCACCCTACCGTGTGAGGGTCCAACATTTATCAGAAAACTTTTTTTTTGTTAAAGAAATTTATTTTTTGAATTTGAGCTAAATCGTACCATAAATGAAAAAGATAAATATTACTACTACAGCGCCACCTACACTGCGTGACAAAACTAACCACTATTTTAGATAACAAGAGGTACGACAAAAACCACCTATGTTATATGGACCAACATGATGAAAATCGCGAAAAACCGTTTTTTTGTATATGGCAGCATCACTTTACGAGATGATTTAAGGCTCCATCTTTTAGTATATAATGTGGGAACCTGAAACAACTAACTGACCCAAAATTTGTCCCAAAAAGTTTTCATTTGCAAAAGTTATCTTAACAAAAACTATAATTGTTGTATAGAAAACACTGAAATAATAGTTTTTGTTAGGATAATTTTTGCAAATGAAAACTTTTTTGACCAAATTTTTGGTCAGTTAGTTGTTTTAGGTTCCCACATTATATACTAAAAGATGGAGCCTTAAATCATCTCGTAAAGTGATGCTGCCATATACAAAAAAACGGTTTTTTCGCGATTTTCATCAGGATGGTGCATATAACATAGATGGTTTTTGTCCACTATTCGTAGTGTCATGGATGCCTTTATGATCCACAAAATGCAAGTTTTTTATTAAAGACCAATTTAGTGGTTAATTTCGCGAAAACTCAAAAAAATTAAGAAATCCGCGAAGTTAAGGGCTTAAGACGAAAAGCTTTAAGCCAGTTTTACATTAGCAATATTGCTACAAGTTATATCTTTGTTTTCCATGCCAGAAAATTTAAAAATCATTAGCTTTGGAAATTTTTTGGTTAAAAAAGCAGCTGAAAATCAGCGAATCTTTACTGACATTTTGCAAGAAAACTGTACCATACATCGAAAAACGGAGTACGCCATTCGATTCAGCATGTTCGAAATATATAGAAATGATGGTCGTACCTCTTGTTTATTTTTTAGTGTTCCGCAGTGTCGGAACTAAACTTAAGAGAAACCTTCCTCCAGACTATACTAATAAACTGTCCAAGTTTGGTGTCAATCGGTCCAGAGGATCTTAAGTTATACAACTACGTACCCGGTACAAAAGTTTTGGCTAAACTGCAGTTTACGGGGCACCAAAAATTTCAACAAAAACAAGTAGGAAAGTTATAGTCGGTCAAGACCGACCATATGATACCCTACACCAGTGTTTTCCGGAAAATGGAAAACACTGGTGTAGGGTAGGGACAGATCCGATTGGATCTGTCTTTTTTTAGATCTTTATTTAGTGTAAAAAAAACACACACAGATCAAATTTTAGTGGAATTTGTTTATTTTTTTGTCAATAGACCGATTTAACTGAATGTCGGTCGAAATTTTTATATGGGGGACTAAGTTCAAAAATGGTCCAATTATATTCTGATTTGACTAGGTTACTAAAGTACACGTTTAACACCTAAAAATAAAATAATATCAAATATTTTCATTTGCATGAATTTTAAGGGAATTATATGAATATCGGGAGGGTGGTTTGTATGGGGACTACCAGAAGGACTCACCCGATTCCTTTGAAATTTGTGCATACAAAATTTGATTACCTGCTGAATTTAATTATAATAATATAATTTATTATAATACGGTTATTAGAGTTATTTAAGCCGAATCCAAAGGGAGGCGTTTGCATGGGGACTAGGTCTTAACATGGACCGACTCTCTCCAATTTCAATAGGCTTCGTCCTTGTCTCAAAAGATGCTTAAATCGTGCTTAAACCGATAGATGGACAGACAGACGGACGGACATCGCTAAATCGACTCAAAAAGTCATTCTGAGTCGATAGGTATACTTGAAGGTAGATCTAGGACCAATATTTCAGGTAGTTACAAACATCAGCACAAACTCATACCCTGTACCACAGAGTGGTGAAGGGTATAAAAAAAATATGCCACCCGATTCAGAATTAAAAATAAACAAGTAAAAAAGTTAAATTCGGCCTTGCCGAATGTAGTGATACCATCCACAATTTCAAAAAGATTAATGCAAAAAAATGTATTTAAAATGAAATTACTTTTAAAAAAAAAACATTTTTCCGCGAAAAAAAAATTTGGTAAAAAAAATAATCCGCGTTTTTTTTTGTCAAAAAATGTGTTCGTACTTGTCTAAATACCATTTGGTGTTCAATTATGTTCACATATGTCAACCAGCAGACGAATTAAAGCATTTTGTATTTTTAGGTTATGTTGAATGTACTAAAATTTTTGAGGTGTCCTAACATTTTCGTTCATAATTTTGAACCGCTAAACCGATATTGCTCAAATGCAATACCAAACTTCTCGGGAGAACTTCCAATAAATATGTTAAGTTTCAGTCATCTCCGTGTAATATTTTGGCCGTGATCACAATTTCCACTGATAGACAGACGGACATCGCTAGAATGTCTTAAATTCGATCGGGGATCATGAATATATATACTTTATTTCGATGAGTTACAAACGAAATGACAAACTTAAATATACCCTCTATCACTAAGTGGAGGGTATAAAAAAAAAGGAAATTAAAAGTTAAGGGGGCTGAGGCCCGTGGGTCCCCCTAGATCAAAAAATCGCCTCGCCCAGTTACAGATATGTATGGGTACTCAAATTAAAGGTTATTTGGTCACGATTGCAAAAATGTATTTTGTTTTTGTATACGTTCATTAGTTTTCCCTCTATGGTAATTTAAGTATTTTTAGTTCAATGAAACAAGTAATTTCTAAAAAAAAATCCTTATTTTTATACCCTCCAACTACAGTTTGGGGTTATACTCACTTTGTCATTCCGAAATCGAAATATCGGTCGGGGACCCCATAATGTATATATATTATTGATCAGTGATCGATTCGAAGACACTCTTGCGATGTCCGTCTGTCCGTCCGTCCGTCTCTCCGTCCGTCCGTCCGTCTGTCCGTCCGTCTGTGGAGGACACGATACTGTCCAAAATAAAAAAGCTAGACTCCTGAAATTTGGCACAAATATGTCTAATAGGCTGGTTAAGTTCGGAGATGGGAAAAATCGGACCACGGGGGAAATAGTTCCCCCTTTAACAGCTAAACCAACCTCTGAAAAAACTCAATTTTTTACAGATTTTTTGCACTTTTTTTTAGCAAACGAAACATTTCTTATGTCAGAAGAAGTTAAAAGTCCTGCAGTTGAATCCAGGAAGGTTGTCTCCCACAGCTTATGTATATTTGGCAAAAATGTGGATAATAGTCCGTTGAACAAATTCTCTAAACATTTTATGCTAAAAAAATAATTTTTTCCTGGACTTTTTTTTGAAAAAATATAAGAAAAGAATATAGTTTTTCACTTTTTAAAATTGTAGTCAAGGTCAAATTGAACAACTCTTATGAAATTACCAAAACAATCTGAACGTGTTTAGGCATCCTAATTAGCTAATGAAGAACACTCCGTACCTTAAAATTGGTAGATTTTGACTAAAAAGTCCACAAAAAGCCAAAAACCGCCCCTAGAGGGATAAATTGGCATTTATCCATTAGTTTTCCTCCCTAACATTTTTTGCGAATATACCTAAGCTCTGTCTCCACTCCTTAAGGGGACTCCAATACAAAGATTACATTTTTATAAAACTGCTCCTACAGCTCTAACTGCTTGAAAAGTGCCCCTAGAGAATTCAAATGTATGATCGACCCTACGTAATGATCGACGTAAAACGTCAGCAGCCACTTATAACCTAACCTATGATCGACCCTTAATATTTTGTCCATCCCAACATCCTCTCAGAACATACCCACGCTTATATCTAACCCTTAAGGCTGTGCCCGTAAATTTTTTTTATCATTTTATTAATTTTTTAATAAAATCAGCTCCTACCGCTCCCATGGTACCTCCTAGAGTGGTAACAAGTCAAACCGATTAATTTTTACCCTCAAAATTTTTTTATGAAAATACCTACCCTCAATCTCCACTCCCTAAGGGGGCTCCCATACAAAATGACATTTTTATAAAAGTTGCTCTAACTGCTCCAAAGGTGCCTCCAGAGGAGTCAAATGTGGGACCGAACCCCAATAGCTTTTGAGCCCCAACATTTTTTCAGAACAAAGAAATTGTTCACTAAACTGGACAATCCGAGTAAAGGGTTTTACTACCTTTTAGTAGTAGAATCGAACCTATATAGTCAAGTTCTTGTGTTCCTTCATTTAAAACAGAAATTCTGCCATGGATATATTACTAAAATTTTAGTAATATTAGCAAAACCATGTTACTGAAAAATTAGTAGTTTTGAGAAATTTGTTTGCTAAAGCATTGATTTTAACTAAAAATGTCTTGCTCAAATGAGGAAAAAAAATATTAGTTATACTTTGCTTGTGTCAATGTTATTTGTTTGTTTCTCTAAAAGAGCATAAAAATCGGGTCTCTCTTTAAAAATTTACCAAAAATGGTAAGTTTTTTCAAACTTTCAACTCACCCTCTTCATTTTGCTTAATTAATTTTTTAGTAATTTTAACAGTTTTATTTTTTGTTAATTGTACTAATTCGGTGCCCGATTTTAATAAAACATCTTTAATCCAATTTTGCTCTTTAGCCCAAGGTTTTGTAGTTGTAGTAGCAGTAACAGCGGTTTTGGTAGTGGAAGTTTCAGACATTTTATGTTTAAACTTAAATTAATAGATTTTAATTTTGTTTTTGGAAAATTTTTTTTTGGGAATTTTTTTTTGTTAAATTTTTAATAAAAATTTTATTTATAATCTTTTTTTGTTAAAATTTTGTTTTAAAAAATTGATTTTCTTAATTTTTTTTAAACTTTGCTTAAAATTTATTTTGTTAAAATTAATTTTGTAAAATTTTTTTGTTAAATTTTTTTTGTTAATTTTATTGCAAAATTTTGTTTTGTTAAATTTTTTTTTGGTATTTTTTTTTTTTGTAAATTTTTGTTTTGTTAATTTTTTTAGTAGTTTGAATGATTTATTATTTGTATTGCAATCAGTCCTTTTAAATTTAAAATCAGTCCACAATGAAATTTCTTTTTAAAAAAAAAAGTCAGTCTTCAGAGTTGTATTTTTTTGGGGGGCTACATACACTACACTAAATCATATTGCAATTTTTGTTTTTCTTTTTTTTTTTGTTAAAAATTTTATATTAAAATTTTAGTTTTTTTAAAAATTATTTGTTTTTTAACATGTTTTTTAAATAATTTCAAAATTTTCTTTAAATCTTTGGTTTGCTGATCCAAGGGCGGTGGCGAAGAACTACATGAACTAGAGGAGTTATAGGCCGAACTAGAACAAGAACTGTTAGTGCTGGTGATGGTGGAAGTTTTTAATTTTTTATTCATACGCATTTTTTTAAATGATTTCAATATATCATTCATTTTTATAATAATATCAGCATTATTTTGAATACGAGTCATTACATTATTTAAATATTTTTGAAAAAAATATTTTTTTTCACACGAAATTTTTTTTTTCTTTAATTTTTCACATTTGTAACGGTTTTATTGTTTTTTTATATTATTTAAACGCACGCGCTTAATTTTCCAAACAAAAAATAAAAATTTATTGTCCCCCCCCTTTTGGAAAATTTTTTTGTTTGAAAATTTTCTTTCTTTTCCGTTTTTTGAAGTTCAATGTTCGCTAGTATTTAACCGACTGTTGGGTGAATTTTTAGAAAATCTTTTACTAACCACCAAATTTTTTGTTTGTTTTTCATTCTAATCATTTTCTAATATAATACACAGTGGGTTAAATATTTCCCTAAAAAATCCCACTCATTGCGGTAGATGTGCCACAACTTACACTCATCAAAAAATTCCCTGTAATTCAAATGGGATTTAAAAAATATTCTTATCAGAGTTAAAAGATTTTTAAAATGGAATAAAAATCCCCGTTTTGGGATTTAACTCAAAAACAAAAAATTCTTATAAGATTTTTAGTTAAAATCAAAATTTTATTCTAAATTGAGAATGAGTATTATGAGAAAAGAGAGTAATGAGATATCTAATTTATCAAATTGGTCAATTTTATTTACTTAAAATTGTTTAAATTAAAAAAAAAATGTTTAACTTAACAAAAAATGTCTACCAAGTTTTTTATGTAAAATTTAGCATTTATTTTTTAAAGTGTTTTAACTCAAATTTATACAATTTTAATTTGTAAATTATTTTACAATCTAATTGGCATTTAACCGCTTGTTCCGGAGATTGAGAGAGAAAACAGCAAGAGAAAGGGAAATTTGTCAGGGAAAGGGGGAAAATTATTTGAAATATGTTAGAATTTGGTATGCACTCAAATATTTTTTGGGTACAATATTTGAAAGAAAAATTGGGTATTTTTTAAAAAATTCCATCTAATTAAACTTCAGTAGGTTGATTGTTTGGAAAAATAGTGGGAAATGTAGTGGGAGCAAACAGGGGTAAATTTTATAAAAATGATTTAAACTTCTTGTTCAAAGCAGAATATATATTTTTTTTTTGGGAAAATTTTTACAAGTTCAATAAAACTTAATTAGGTAAATAAACAAGAAACAGACAACAATGTTAAGACTAGGAAATTGTGAAAACAAACACATTAATTGAAAATTGTTAAAAATGATTCTTTAAGAAAAAAAATCAATTTCACTTAAAAAATCTATTTTTTAATAAGTAAACCGATAATAAAGCTCGAGGCCTTGGTATTTAGTAAATGTTATTTAAAAACTTAGGCCTCGAGCTTGCTTATCCGTTTACTTATTAAAAAATATTTTTTTAAAGTGAAATTGAGTTTTAAGTAAATTTATACTAGAGAATTAGGTAATTTTTATTAGTCTAACAAAAACTTCTTAAAATTCTTAAAAAGGCAAAAGAGAGAAATGCGCAATACTTTAGTTAAATAAGCAATATTAAAATATTTCTACCAAAAAATCTTCAGGGTTGACAAAACCATTTAATTTGTTTATTTTATTTTGTTTCAAATTTTATTAGATGCTTATTTTTTAATTAGTTCTCCCAAAAAAATTTGTTTTCAATTAAATGTTTTTTTTTGTTTAAAGTTCACAAGAACCTGGTGAGTCATATGTTTTTGTTTTTATTATTAGTACCAGGAATATAATACTGTCTGATAATGATAATGGAAATTCCAGATAGCGAAAAAAATTTCACAAAATAACATAAACAATTTAAAAAACTTATCTCCGAAACTACGTAAAAATTATCCAAGAGACCGCTTATAGTTTTTGTAAGAAAAGTGTATGAGAAAAAACAATACAACAGATAATATGGGATTTCTTGCTTAAATGAGTAAGCGATTTTTTCGTTTATTTTAGCACACAATTTAATGCATAAATTACCTAAGTTTGTTATACTAAAACTTAGGTAAATTACCCAAGTTTTTTGTAGATTAAAAACTTAGGTAATTTATGCAAAAAAAACTTGGTCAAACTCTCGCACACAAACTTTTTTGGTAGTAAAAATGTAGTTAAGTCCGGTAGAGCCACGATTTTGGCCAATTCAGATATAACATGTGCGGGTACAAGGGGGAAGGAAGGGCAAATCCCCCCCCCCCCCCCCAGACCAAATTTCAAGAGAAAAAAAAGGAAAAAAAGAAAAGAAAGAAAAAGAAAGAGAAAAAAAGAAAAAAGGACAAATATCAAAATCCGAAAATTTTTCATAGAAAAAAATCTAAAAATTTTTCTAGGAAAAATTTGAAAATTTTTAAAGGAAAAATGTGACTTAATCTGAAAATTTTCTGTGAAAAAATATCTGTCAATCTTGTTATGCATTTTGGTGTAAAATAATGACTTAGAATATGTTTTTTTTTGTATAGAATAATGCTACAGGATCTTAATTTGATTTACATAAAACCTGTTTTTCTACTACGTAGGAATAGGAAAAATATCTTAAATCTTAAAAATGTGGGTAGTCTAACGTATGTTAAACTATTTTGGAAAATTTTTTCAGAATGTCTTAGCATCGGTCACAGAATCCGATACTTTTTCGATAGAAAAAGGTACAAAAAATTCTAAAATTTTTCACATCCTCAAAAATTTTCCTTTTTCGGATTTTTGTAGAAGAATTCCCGAGTTCTAAAAGTCTCAGAATCTGAGACTTTTTTTTTAAGGAAAAAGATCTCAGAATCCGAGACTTTTTCTAAGGGAAAAATGTCTCAAAATTTCAGACTTAGGCTGAGTTTTTGAGTTGTAAAATTTATTGGTTTTAGGTTTAAACTGACTTAAAACCACAAATTCTGTTTTTGAGATGTGGTTTATTTTAAGGTACAAAAATGTAAAAAAAACACCTCTGATTTTCAAATATACTGGTTAGTGTTGCCATGTTAATGGAAAAAATGTGCGATGATGGCAACTTTTCTAATTGGAAATGCGATATTTGGTATGGCAAAAATGTCAAAAAAACACCTCTGATTTTCAAATATACTGGTTAGTGCTGCCATGTTAATGGAAAAAATGTGCGATGATGGCAACTTCTCTAATTGGAAATGCGATATTTGGTATGGCAATACCGCGTTAATCGACATTTGCTAAACTTGAACTCAAAAACAGAATGCTTGGTTAAACTTGGTTTTAATTTAATAATGTTTAATAAAACTCCCGTTTAAACTAACTTAAAGCGATATGTCAAAAACGCAGCCTTATTAATAAGAAAACCGATCGCAGAATCTGATACTTTTTCGATAGGAAAAGGGTCTAAGAATCTGAGACATTTTCTATAGGAAAAAGGTTTCTGAATCTCTGAATTTGAGACTTATTTTAAGGAAAAAGACTCAAAATCTGAATATTTTTAAAAAGAAAAAATAAAAAAAGTCTGAGACTTTTTACTGTTGGAAAAAAACTTTCAGAAGTTGAAACTAACTCAATTGGAAAAAGGTCGCAGAATCTGAGACTTTTTCTTTAGGAAAAAGGTCTGAGAATCTGATACTTTTTCTTTACAAAAGATCTCAGAATCGGAGATTTTTTTCTATAGGAAAAAGGGTTGAAACTTTTTCTATAGAAAAAGGGTATCAGATTCTAAAATTTTTTTCAGTACGAACAAATCAAATATTTTGAGACCTTTTCTATAGTAAAAATATATGTCAAAAATGCTTTAAAATATGAGACTTTTTTATAGAAAAAGAATCTGAGACTTTTTCTGTGGAAAAAAGTTATTTGAATCTAAAAATTTTTCTATGCGAAAAAAAGTCTCAGATTCTGAGACATTTTTCGTAAAAAAAAGAATTCTAAGATTCTGAGACATTTAAAAAATTTTCAAATTTAGAAAAATTAAAAAAAACAAGTAGAAAAGTTAAATTCGACTTTGCCGAATCTATGAATACCCTCCACAATGCATTTTTTTAAAGGGTAGTACATTTTTTAATGTGAAAAAATTAACAATTTTGATTAGAAATATTTTATTTTGAGTAAAAAACTCTTTTTTTTCATTTTTTTTTTTAAAGAAAAATTACTAATTTTTTTTTTGAGTGTAAAATTTTTTTCGAGTGTAATGTTTTTTTTACTGCAAAAATATTTCTGAGTGAATGCTCGTACGTATGTACACAAAATATTGTCATTTTTGTAAAAAAAAATTTTTTTGAGTGTAAAATTTTTTTTTGAGTGTAAATTTTTTTTGAATGTAAAATTTTTTTGGAGTGTAATTTTTAAGTTACCAATGCTTTTAAAACTAAACAAGTTTAAAAAGCATTGCTTTAAAATTAAACAAGTTTGAAAAGCATTGTTTAGTTACCACACAGAAAAAAATATTCAATGGCAAAAAACAATTAAATATTTGCTCAGCTTAAAATTTCACATTCAATTAAATTTTACTTGAATCAATTAACCATTTGCTCAAATCTGAAAAATTCACAAAAAAAAATTATAAAAACAAAAAAACTCATCATAGTAGGCTTTGAGTAACAATGCGATGAACGCTGTTGCGTTTTTTGTTTTAGTTTTCGTTAGTCGTCAAATAGAAAAGTACTTGCATGCACACAAGACGAAAAAAAAAACAAAATAATATTAAGCACAAAAAAAAACAATTTAAACAAAAGACTTGAAAAGACTGACAAAAAACACTACAACCCCGAGTAAAAAAAAATTGTATGGTAAAACATGTTATCTTATAAAATTATATATAATTTACTGGATCTGATTTTGCTAAATTTCATCCGAAAATTGGCCGCGCCAAAGTTATCTCATAACATCATATAATATATAAAGTTACAGTTTAATATTTGATTGTATGTGATTTCATCCGGAAATTGGCCGCGCCAAAGTTATCCCAAATTATCTATTATCATGATTTTGTATTAAATATTATATAATATGATGTAATTTCATCCGGAAATTGGCCGCGCCAAAGTTATCTTAAAACATCCAATATCATGATTTTATATTAAATTGGATATTATATAATGTAATTTCATCCGAAATTTGGCCGCGCCAAAGTTATCTTATAATATCTGATATCTTGATTTTATAAAAAAATTATTGGATACATTTTTATCCAAAAAATGTTTCTGTTTTTAGATTTATTTTTAGATATAATAATGTCAAACTGAAAATAAATAAAAAAAAAAAAAAAACTTCGAACGGACGGGGATTAGAACCACAAGTCTTCCGTTTTGTAATCGCAATCTCTACCCTCTAGACCAGCGGACGTTGTTAGCAAATAACAACTTTAAAAGACTTGGTTTTAAATAAATTGATCGTATCTAATTATATCAAATTGATCTAACATATAGTAATATATGATAATATCCAATTAAATATGTTATTCACTTGTACACAATTTTCAAAAAGACTTAGAAAATTTTTGATAAAATTTGCAAAAAAAAAAAAATTGGAATGACGTACAGCGCTATTAGGGGCTTCCATTATAAGCTTAAACAATAATTTTAATGTAGCGGTATGCCTTATTTCCAAGTCATAGGCTTCCAAAGTGAAATAAGACTTTGGCTTATAAATTTGAAATTTTTCATGGAATCAGGAAATCAGAATTAGATTTGAGATCGGGTTCCAAAAATCATTGATAATTTGATAATTTAAACCAAATATAGCTATTATTAACTATATAAATGCAATATAATTTTTTAAAAATGATTGCAAAAATTCAAAAAGTAAAATTTTTTAAGTTCTAAAAAAACAAATGCAATAAAAAAGTGTTTTCCATTTAAAAAAAAAATTCAAAAAATATATTTTTTTCTGGAATCGAACTCGGGTTCCCAAAAATGATAGATAATTTTATAATAAATTAAATATAATTATATATAACTATATAACAGCAATATAATTTTTTAAAAATGATTGCAAAAATTCAAAAAAAGAAAAATTTTTAGTTCTAAAAAAAATAAGTGCAATAAAAAAGTGTTTTCTATTTAAAAAAAATTAAAAAAAAATATTTTTTTTCTGGAATCGAACTCGGGTTCCCAAAAATTATAGATAATTTTATGATAAATCAAATATAGTTATATATAACTGTATAAAAGAAAAATAATTTTTTTAAAATGATTGCAAAAATTCCAAAAATGAAAATTTTTTAGTTCTAAAAAAATTAATCGCAATAAAAAAGTGTTTTCTATTTAAAAAAAATAAAAAAAAAACTTTTTTTTCCTCGACTGGGCCGGGAATCGAACTCGGGTTTCCAAAAATCATATGTAATCTTATATGATACAATAAAAAGTTTTGTATAACCATATATGTTGACACACAAAAATAAATTTTGAAATACTGGCATATATAATTATATATGGCTAGTTGTTTGGTCAAAAAAATATTTTTTTTATACATGATTATATCAAAATATATATTCCATTACATATGCGACCATTTATAAATATATATTGAGTTTAGACGAAATTTGCGTATATATAGTACCATACAAACAAAGATATGTTATCGTTTAAGACACATATAATTATATCTATTATTTTTGTTGGAAATTTTTTTAGTATGGAACCATATATAGTTTTAAATGGTATTATATTAGTCATATATAATTATACATAAATTGATACTGGATTTTTTGTTTAGTAAAGTCCTATACATAATTAGATAAAAAATCACGTATAATAATGTATGAAATCGGATTAAGTTTTATGTGCAACGTATGATTACATCTACCATTTATATTAATATATTATGAACAATATAATTAGATATGATTTTATATGACATCATTTAAAAAAATTGGAAAATTTCAAAGTGAGATATAATTTTATACTTTGACTCATATAGTTGTATATGGTTTTATGAAAACATATAAAATTATATACATTTATATAAATTCCTTTTTACTCGGGACTGTAAAATAATGATTAACCATTCACTCAGATCAAGCATTGGATTAATCAAAAATAACACAAAATTATTGATTAACCGCTCACTCAAATCAAGTATTAGTTTAATCAAAAATAACAGAAAAGCAACAATTAACAAATTACTCAAATCAAGCATTGGTTTAATCAAGGAACAGTCAATGACTGACCTACAATTTTCGTGCTTGATCCAACAATTTTTCTCATTAGATGACTTTTAATTAAAATGCTCAACCTGGTGTATTTCGTGCTTGATCTAACAACTCATTTTTATCTGTGCACCAATGCTTTTAAAACTTGTTAAAACACGTGGCATAGATGAAACTAATCTGAAATTCATGGTTTTGCTTATAACTTTTGAACCACTGGACCGATTGAGCTGAAATTTAATACCAAACAGACCCGGGGAACGGCAAAGATACATGCCAAGCTTCAGTAGTCTCATTATTGTCTTTCGAAAGTTATCGTGTGTTTTATCTCGTAAATTCGCGAAACACCCTTGCCGAAATTTACTCTTTTGCTCATAACTTTTGAACCACTGGACCGATATGGCTGGATTGCAATACCAAACTGACCAGGTAAATGACAAACATATATGCCAAACTTCAGTAGCCTCTGTAAAGTCTTTTAAAAGTTAGCGTGTTTTCTACGGACGGACAGACAGACAGACAGGCGGACGGACATCGCTAGATCGTCTTAAAATCGATCGAGGATCATAAATATATATACTTTATGGGGTCCTAGACCAATATTTCGAGGTGTTACAAACGGAATGACAAACTTATATATACCCTCTATCACTAGAGTGGGGGGTATAAAAATGAACAACCTCCTTCGGCAAAAATTAATAAATTTGATGATTTTATACCCAAAAGCTGTACCCGCCACTGCAATCGGATACGATAATATATGAATAGATATAAACTGATCAGATAAGATCTAAACCACTTTTACACGATCAAATATATTAAAAATGTCTTTTAAATAATTTTCTTTTTCTGAATATTTCTTTAGTAAATCCATTGTAAATTTGACTTTTACAAAAAAATTTGAAAAAATAACATTCTTAAAAGTACTTTTTAGAAATTCCGATTCTAAGGGAGCCAATAAAGTTTAAAATAGGGTACTTTGGTATTCATTCTGAAAAAAGTACCTTTTGAAAATTCCCATTTTAAGTATATCAGAAATAATCAATTGTATTTCAGAAACTATCAATTGTATTTCAGAATTAATCAATTGTATTTAAAAAATTATCAATTGTATTTCAGAATTTATCAATTGTACTTCAGAAACTATCAATTTTATTACAGAATTTATCAATTGTATTTCCGAAATTATCAATTTTATTTTAGAAATTTTCAATTGTTTTACAAAGGTTAGTTTCTGAAATACAATTGATAAATACTGAAATAGAATTCATAATTTCTGAAATAAATAGATAACTTCTGAAATACAGTTGATATTTCCTGAAATACAAATTAAAAATTTCTTAAATAGAATTGATGATTTCTGAAATACGATTGATAAATTCTGAAATACGATTGATAATTTCTGAAATACAATTAATACTTAATATCTGAAATACAATTGATAAATTCTGAAATACAATTGATCATTTCTGAAATACAATTGATAATTTCTGAAATACAATTGATAATTTCTGAAATACAGTTAATAATATCTGAAATACAATTGATTAATTCTGAAATACAATTTACAATTAATAATTTCTGAAATACATTTGATAAGTTCTGAAAAACAATGGATAATTTCTGAAATACAATTAATAAATTCTAAAATACAATCAATAAATTTTGAAATAGAATTGATAAATTCTGAAATTCAATTGACAACTTCTGAAATTCAATTGATAATTTCTGTAATACAATTGAAAATGTCGTAGTAATGTTTTAAATATTTTGAATGTAATAATTTGAATGTAAAAATCAGTTAATTTAAATTAATCGAGTTAAAATCGATTCGCGAGATTGGAATGTGTAAGTCGTGGTTTGAAGTGGTGTTTGATTTTGGTTAAAAATTATGATATTTAAAAACTTTGAAATTAGACGATTTCGATTAGGATTGAAATCTTACCCAGAATGTTATTAAGGTAAAAGTATTCAAAAGGTAGTTAACACTTGTGACTCAATCTATACAAACCACAATAAAGTGATAAGATTTTTATATCTGAAACAATTTATTTTTACAAAGTCCTTAAACTGAGTCATCCAAAATTTCACTATGAGTCACAAAAAACTCTTCCAAAAATTACCTATTATAATTAGACAAATAAATAAAAAAGTACATAAAAAGTATTTATTGTTAATAAATTATGCAATTTTAAAATTATTATTTAATATTTAAACAACACTATTTTGATATAATTTCTCAAGGTGTATTCTAAAGTAAAATACACCCAAAAAATGTATTAATGAATTTTTAAGAAAATAAAGCAGACACAAAACCAAAAACAAAACTAGTACAAAAGTTCATTAACATTCTGAATGGAAACATTAGTATTGAAAAACTAAAAAAAAATGTATAAATACAATAATTTGAAGGTAATATACAAAACCGTCAAAAAATAAATTAAAATAAACTTTTCGTATTAACAAAAACCGACCAAAAAAAAACTACAAAGAGGTAATAAACTTTAAAAAGGTTATTTGAGTTTAATTTTAACATTGAATATTTTCATTCTTTTGTTTAATAACTAGAATTTTTTGAAAATTATTTAATGACCATTACACAAAAACGAAACACAAAAACTAAAATAAACCGTTACAATGTTGGGATAGTACCGATAAATAACCGAAACAAATTTTTCCATATAGTTTATCATAAGAGTAACCGGTTTTTTTTTTAAAAAACCAAAATAAGTAAACAAAGAAGTTCAAAAACCCAAAAATAAAACAACCGTTAACTTATTGTTGGGATAGTTTTAATTACACTGTGCAACATGATTTTTGTAAAATTTTCTAACAGGAATCCTCAGGTCTGATTGTCATCATTTTTATATTCCTATTTAAAAAGTCTTAGACTCTGAAACATTTTTCCTCTAAAATAAGTCTCAGATTCTGAGACATTTTTTCTCTAGAATTTTTTCTATAAGAAAAAAGTCTCAGATTCTGAGACATTTTTCTTATAGAAAAAGTCTCAGATTCTGAGACATTTTTCTTATAGAAAAAGTCTCAGATTCTGAGACATTTTTCTTATAGAAAAAGTCTCAGATTCTGAGACATTTTTCTTATAGAAAAAGTCTCAGATTCTGAGACATTTTTCTTATAGAAAAAGTCTCAGATTCTGAGACATTTTTCTTATAGAAAAAGTCTCAGATTCTGAGACATTTTTCTTATAGAAAAAGTCTCAGATTCTGAGACATTTTTCTTATAGAAAAAGTCTCAGATTCTGAGACATTTTTCTTATAGAAAAAGTCTCAGATTCTGAGACATTTTTCTTATAGAAAAAGTCTCAGATTCTGAGACATTTTTCTTATAGAAAAAGTCTCAGATTCTGAGACATTTTTCTTATAGAAAAAGTCTCAGATTCTGAGACATTTTTCTTATAGAAAAAGTCTCAGATTCTGAGACATTTTTCTTATAGAAAAAGTCTCAGATTCTGAGACATTTTTCTTATAGAAAAAGTCTCAGAATCTGAGACTTTTTCTATAAGAAAAATGTCTCAGAATCTGAGACATTTTTCTTATAGAAAAAGTCTCAGATTCTGAGACATTTTTCTTATAGAAAAAGTCTCAGATTCTGAGACATTTTTCTTATAGAAAAAGTCTCAGATTCTGAGACATTTTTCTTATAGCAAAAGTCTCAGATTCTGAGACATTTTTCTTATAGCAAAAGTCTCAGATTCTGAGACATTTTTCTTATAGAAAAAGTCTCAGATTCTGAGACATTTTTCTTATAGAAAAAGTCTCAGATTCTGAGACATTTTTCTTATAGCAAAAGTCTCAGATTCTGAGACATTTTTCTTATAGAAAAAGTCTCAGATTCTGAGACATTTTTCTTATAGAAAAAGTCTCAGATTCTGAGACATTTTTCTTATAGAAAAAGTCTCAGATTCTGAGACATTTTTCTTATAGAAAAAGTCTCAGATTCTGAGACATTTTTCTTATAGAAAAAGTCTCAGATTCTGAGACATTTTTCTTATAGAAAAAGTCTCAGATTCTGAGACATTTTTCTTATAGAAAAAGTCTCAGATTCTGAGACATTTTTCTTATAGAAAAAGTCTCAGATTCTGAGACATTTTTCTTATAGAAAAAGTCTCAGATTCTGAGACATTTTTCTTATAGAAAAAGTCTCAGATTCTGAGACATTTTTCTTATAGAAAAAGTCTCAGATTCTGAGACATTTTTCTTATAGAAAAAGTCTCAGATTCTGAGACATTTTTCTTATAGAAAAAGTCTCAGATTCTGAGACATTTTTCTTATAGAAAAAGTCTCAGATTCTGAGACATTTTTCTTATAGAAAAAGTCTCAGATTCTGAGACATTTTTCTTATAGAAAAAGTCTCAGATTCTGAGACATTTTTCTTATAGAAAAAGTCTCAGATTCTGAGACTTTTTCTATAAGAAAAATGTTGCAGAATCTGAAACTTTTTCTATGGGAAATATGTCTCAGAATCTCAAAAATGTTTGATTTGAGACATTTTTTCTATAGAAAAAGTCTCAGATTCTAAGACATTTTTTCTATAGAAATAGTCTCAGCTTCTGAGACAAGCTTTATGAAGGGATCAAGGGAAAGAACTTTTAAGATTTTTTAAAAAAAATTTCTTGAATGTAGGAAAAAGCCGACATTTTTTGCAAATTTTAAATAGCGATATTTCGAAAACCATTTGACAGATTTTAACTTTTTTTATATAAATGTTCAGCGCATCAAAATTAATAAATATGATGTTTCGCAAGACATTATTTAGTGGAAAAAAAATTTCAGAATAATTTAAAAATATAATAACGTTGGAAAAACCGTCATTTTTGGATTTTTTTCTATGAAATAGTCAGTTGAATTTCAGTCAGAGAATTTTTTTGATGCCGAAATTAATAAAAATATTTATTGCTAGATATTTTTATTTTATTTTTCAAAAATTTTAAATTTTGGTGAAAGTTTTCCAAAAATCCATAACTTTGATCAAGGGTCTCCACGGGTTTAAATGATCGGATTTGACCCAAACTAAGTTTAAATAATAGACTGTCTCAAGCTTTATGAGAGGATCAAGAGAAAGCAATTTTGAGATTTTTTTAAAAAAAATTTCTTGAGAGTAGGAAAAAACCGCAGTTTTTTGCAAATTTAAAATAGTGATATCTCGATAAACATTTTACCGATTTAAATGTTTTTATATAAATGTTCAGCGCATCAAAATTAATAAATATGATGTTTCGCAAGACATTTTTTAGAGAAAAAAAAAATTTTGAGAATAATTTAATAATATAAAAAAGTTGGAAAAACCGCCATTTTTGGATTTATTTTTAGAAATTTCAAATTACGATATCTCGAAACTTTGATCTGTGTAGCCAGACATTTTTTTAGGGGGAAAAAATTTAGATACTTTTTTAAAACATGAACGTCCCTGGGGACATTTGAAAAAAATGTATGAAGAATCTTCATTGAAGATTGCTGACATCTTCATACATTTTATAAAGGGAGGTTTAGCAGTTTGTCAGGATTGATATTTTTTGCTGACTGGGTCATTCAATTCACACTCGGTGACCTTAAAAATGTTGCACAGTGTTACATTTCCTAATTTTTTTATAACGCCCCTTCTTTTAAATCATAAAATATTAGATAATTATTATCATACTATGTATTTATGAATCATTTTAAATAATAACACAAAAAAAAATTCTAAACATCCTCCCGCATTTAAAATAAGTTTTAACATATTTCCCAAAAAACAAAAAAAAAAATTTTTTTTCAAATTAAAAAAAAGCTCAAGTTTTATAGTATAGTTTACCCAAGCTGCTTGTGTACTGTATACACAATTTTTTATTTTTTTTTTTGAAAATTATTTTATTTCTGTTTTCGGTGTTCTGTTTTTTTGGGCCATTTCATGCGTCGTCGTCATGGGGTCAATGAACACTATCAGCCACCAGCATTTCAAAAAAAAAAAAAACTTTAAAACGATGAATAGTGCTTTTTTTTTGATTTTTTTTTTTCGGTTTCATGTTGTTTTTATGAACTGGTATTTTATTTGATTGTTGTATGTTTTCTTCAATAAATAGTCATATCTTCCGTCATGTGCTTAAAATAACAAAATTTAAACAATAATATTTTATGTACTTTGATTGTTTTTATTTATATATCATAAATTTACAAACATTTTATGCTCGGTGTTTGCGTATAAACAAAGATGTTTGAGCATTTAGACTCGAAATTTAAGAGTGTACTTATGATAAACATGTTTAAGTGTTTTGAATGAAAGACATTTTTTAGAAATTTTTATAAATCAATTGCAATTAATTGATGGATTTTATGTATTTTATTATTCTTAAATAGAAACAATTCTAAATTTCTAAATTATTGATTTTTGAGTCTTTAGAAAACAATTTTGGATTTTAAACTTGATATTTGACAAAATCGCTAATATTTTTTGCTTGAAAAATCTCTGTCCAATCAGCAGTAAAATTTGTTCAAACGGTAAGAAAATTTGCAAAATCTTTAGCTTCCGCGGAAAAAAATTGAAATTCACAATCTCGTGATTTCACAAAATTTTAACGGGCCGCCCCAAAAAATTGGCATTTCATAAACCTGTATGAAAATTGGTTATTTCAGAGGATGCTTTGGTTCTTAAAGGGAAAACTTTCTCAGATTTTGATTAATCTTTTCTATAGAAAAAATCTCTGATTTGAAGAATTTTTTCATATTCTGAGACAATTTGCCTACACAATATTAGATTATGAGAATTTTTTTCAACGTAAAAAGTCTCAAATTCTAAGATTTTTTTTTGCTAAATAAAAAGGTGACTGACGTTTTTCCTATAGAAGAAGTCTTATATTCTTAAACATTTTTCTTGTAGAAAAAGTTTTAGGTACAGAGAAATTTGTTTACCTGTAAAAAGCTCAAATTTTCCTATACAAAAGTCTCAGATTCTGAGTTATTTGTTTTACAGAAAAGACCAAAATTCAGTGGCATTTATCATATAAAAAAATATTTAAATTCCGAGACAGTTTTTTTACACATTTTTATTTCAAATTCTGTGACATTTTTCTTAAAGAAAAAATTATAAAATTCTGGAACGTTTTTCCTTTAGCAAAAGTTTTAAAATCTGAAACATAAAATCTTAGGCCCTTACCACAAGAGAACAAAAAGTCTATTTTAACAAAAAAGTTTTATTTTAAATTTAAAATTTTCAATACATTTTTTGAAAGTCGATTTTAAAAACAAAAACAATTTGTATGGAAATAAAATTAAAAGCTCATTTTAAATTTATTTTATTTTCTTGTGGTAAAGCTGTTAGATTTTTAAACAGATTCTAATGTAAGTCATTTTTCCTTTAGGAAATGTCTATGACTCTAAGACATTTTCTATGGGGAACATGTTTTAGAGCTTTTGCAGTGATAATTGTAAAGACACTTACTTTGCCCATGGAAAAAATCTCAGTTTCTGAATTTTTTTATGGGAAAATTATGGAAAAACATTTGGGGAACACTTTCCCCTCGTGATAAATTTTGGTAAATTAACTTATTATGATTTTTGCAGTTAAGTAATAAAATTATTAAATTTTTTTTTTTTAAATCACGCCCACAAAAGAGGGCGGGTCAAGGTTAGGTTATGACGTAAACCGTCAACAGCCACTTACAATTGATATTTCCTGAAATAAAATTGATAATTTCTGAAATACATTTGATAAGTTCTGAAATACAATTGATAACTGCTGAAAAACAATTGATAATTTCTGAAATACAATTGGAAATGGTGTAGTGTCTGTCGTTAAACCAATTTAAGCTCTTTATGAAACTCCTAAGACATTGAATTTTGACATCCGACAAATCAGAAAGATCGTGCAGCTCCATAGATCTCAGTGAAGCAAGTCTCTGACCTGAAAATGGCAGATAAAGTGTTCAAAAGTCTCCGGAAAGTCATTTGACGGCACATTTAACCGGTCTTCGTGCTTTCCTACAAAAAATTGCTTGGTAATTACAGCAACCACTGTCGAAATCTCTCCTCTTGGAAGCGACATTAGCTCATTTGGGCGCTTCTGATTAAAAGAAAGGCAAAATAAGTCGTGTAGTTTCATAAGTCCCTCCATGTGCCTATCTCTTATCTATGCAACTCCGGCAAAAAGCACATTTAACCACTCTGTGTGCTTTCCTAGAAGACAGTGTCCGGTAATTACAGCAACCACCGTAGAAATCTCTTCTCTTGGAAGCGATATCAGCTCACTTGTGCGCTTCTGATTAATAAAAGGTCAAATCTGTCGTGTTGTCTCACATGTCCATCCATGTGCCCATCTCTGATTAGTCTCAGTCGCGGCACAAAGGCATAGACTTTGCTTGCAAGTTTCTAAAGGCATAACAACACATTACAATTCTGTTGAAACCTGTAAGGTAGTTCCCAGTTTTGCAAGCTCATCGGCTTTGCAATTCCCTAGAATGTGTCTGTGCCCTGAACTCATGTGATTCATATGCAAAACTCCTTGGTTGCTTTCTTACACGACAGTGTCCGGTAATTATAGCAACCACCGTCGAAATATCTTCTCTTGGAAGCGATATCAGCTCACTTGTGCGTTTCTGATTTAGAGAAGACCACCTGTCATTTAGGCTCACACGTCTATCTATGTACCAATCTCTGATTAGTCTCAGTCGCGGTACAAAGCCGTAGACTTCGCTTGCAAGTTTCTAAAGGCATAACAACACGATTTCAATTTTGTTGGAACCAGTAAGGTAGTTCCCAGTCGTTCAAGCTCATCGGCTTTGCAATTCCCTGGAATGTGTCTGTGCCCTGAACCCATGTGGTTCGTATGCAAAACTCCTTGGTCATCTCATTTAAAGACGAGCGGCAGTTATAAGGGCAGATCTTGTTTTCGAAACATTGACTCCACGGACTTGACCGCAGCTTGACTGTCTGAATAGATGTTGACGGCGGTTGTAGACAAAACGTTGCAACTTAACCAGTCAGCCACTTTCTTTATTGCCAGAATATCTGCCTGGTAAATGCTGCAACAACTGGATCTCCAACGAAGAGTTATACCGCATTGTGTGATAGCATTCATTGTGATAAGACGTGTATAATTTTTGCTCGCTTTAAAATTCGTTTTTTTTTAACGGACAAATAAATAAAAACAAATTAAAACCCTTAAATAAAACACTAATATAATATATGTTATGTGCAAAGGTGCTAAATAAAATTAAAATCAAACTTTTTAAAAAAAATAACATTAATTTCTTTTTGAACAAAATAAATTTCTGCCTAAAAAAATCAAAAAAAGGAGAAAAAAAAACAATTTAAAACAGTAATGAATAGAATAAACCAAAATAAGCAAGATTCTCTTTCAGTAGAAAATGTTAATTTAAGAGTGTGTAGTGTTCAATCGGATATTTCTGAGCTTAAAACAGATATTAAAAGCTTAAACTCATCGTTACAGCAACTATCAACAAGTATATGTGAAACAAACATTGAAACAAAAAATCAAATAACAAGTGCTCTTACAACTCTTAATGAAACAATAAAGACTCTTATTACGCAGGTCAATGAACTCAAAGAAAAAAACAGAGAAAAAGACCTTCAAATTAACGAAATGGACAAAAGAATCAATATATTAGAACAACAAATGATATGCAAAAATATTGAAATAAAAAACATTCAAAATAAAGAGATGTGTGCGACCGATGTAATAAAAAAAATTGCATCAACCGTGAGTGTAGAAATTGCCGATGTTGATATTTTAAATGCATACAGGTTAAAAAATAAAAACGATGACAAAATAATTATAGAATTCTCTTCACTGAACAAAAAGAAAGAACTATTGAGCAAAATAAATAGGCACAGAATTGTTGTTAACGAACTAAGCAAACAAAACGAAAATAACAATAACACCACCAACTATATTTTCATAAATGACCAACTGACCCCCCACAATCGCCGCATGTTATGGTTAGCCAAAACGAAAGCATTAGAATCTAAATGGGATTTTGTTTGGGTACGAAATGGGAAAATTATTGCAAAAAAAAACGAGAATTCAACACCCATTATAATATACAGTGAAAGTGATATTGAAGTTATTGCTTAAAAAAACAAATAAAAACATACACCACAAAATTTATTAAAACATTTTTTCCTTTTTAACAAAAACATATAAAAACGAACACTCAAAAACTTTTTTTAAAACCTTTTTTCTTTTTTATAAATACAACAAAAACATTTAAAATGTATAACATACAAAACCAAAATACAGACAATTTTAATCAAATAAATGCACAACCTCTAAACTATCCTACCTCACTAGTTTATTTAAATATACGTTCTTTAAGAACAAATTTCACACCCTTTTTAGCAACAATACACAACATTATCCAAAACATAAAAATAATCGTATTGGTCGAAACAAATATAAACGATGCTGAAAATAATCTTTTTAACATTCCTGGTTTCAACTCACTTTTCTTAAATAGAGAGGAAAGCCGTGGTGGAGGAATAGCGATTTACATCAGGGAAAACATACCCTATACGCAAATTTTTATATCCGCAATTCAGTATGAAACAATACAGGTTGACATACAAATCAACAACGATAATTTGACTATTATGTCAATTTATCGACCACCGTCATTAAATCCACTATCATTCATCAACGAGCTTGAAGAAAACATAAACAAAATTAAGAAACAACACAATGCTGTAATAATTGGCGATATGAATATTGATGTTTGCAAAAACAATAATATAACAACAAAATATATTGAAATGATGTCTTCGTTTGGTTTACGAGGCTTAATTAGTGAACACACAAGAATTGATTTAAACAGAAACACGAGAACATGCATAGATCACATATACGTAAGAAACAAACAAGCAAATGCAAATATATATGCAGGCATAGTAAGAACAAATATATCAGACCATTACTCTCTTTACTGCTGTATCTCAACAACTCTTAACAATCAGGGTTCGGAAAACATCGTATTATTACCGTCTTCAAATAGTAATTTACAAATTAGCAGCTTTAAAGTTAACCGAAATGTTAAAAACATCAATTGGAATGAAGAAATTGGCGATCCTGGTAATGTAACGCAAATATACGAACATATATATAAAAAATTTTGTGATATTTATTCAAATTCAAAAACAAAAAAGAAAAAGAAAAACAGAGTATCGACTCAGTGGATGAATGATGATTTAATAAAACAATGTGATTTTAGAGATAAACTTTATAAAAGATGGTTGAACAATAGAAATAATAAAATATACGAAAATGAATATAAAAAATTTCGAAATTTCTTAAATAAAAAATTATACTATGCAAAAAATAACTATTACAAAAACAAATTTTTTGAAAATAGAAATAATAGTCGTGCAACGTGGCAAATAGTCAATGAAATAATCGGTAAAAAAAATAGTAATATCGACGAAACAGTAGTAAGAAACATGAGAACTCAAAACCTATCTGAAATCTCTAACAATTTTGCTATAAATTTTAAAGAAAACGTGCAAAGAATATTGCATAACTGTGACATACAAACTATAATCACCTCTGAAAGAACTTTAGCAAACTCTACACTCAAAATAATTCTACAGTAAAAAAATTAGTAAGTGCGTTGGTAACCCAAATCTACTAATAAGTTACCAATTACCAGTATTACAGTAGTTTTTTTAGTATCTTCAAAGTGCTAAAATTAGTATTTCTTACTGTTTATGAGTAATTTTTGTTGGTAGTTGGTTTTACTAATTTTTTTACTATTTTTAGTTCATAAAAGTACTAATATATAGTAATTTATTAGGTTTTTAATTTATTTTTGTTAGTAATAATTCCGTAAGGGGGCGCTTGTTTACAAGCAGAGCTACCAACTGTTTTTTTTTTGCAAAATCGTTAAATTTGAATTCAGTGTTGTCACTATGTTACATTTCGGGTATTTGCTGGTGCTTTTTTGGTCTTGCCGTTTTTTAAATACGCGTTTTTAAAAATAAGGTATTTATGGTGTTTTTCTATTTTTGTGATTTTTATATTATCAATTTTTATATTATACTTACGCCTTAGACCTAATGTAATTGGAAAAAAAAAAAAGTCCCCTTTAAATTTGACTCAAGGTATCCTTTCAAAATTGCAGGTAAACGTGTTTTGTGTTCACAAATCAAGATCCCAAATGTTCTCTCAAAATTCATGAAAATAAAAAATAATTGATTTATACTTTATTAGTATGCGTGAGCAGGTTACCAAGCCGACTAGGAATTTTTTGCGGTGGCGGGCCGCTGGCCACTGGCCCATTTTGCTTGCCGACGGCGGATTTCTTATGGAGTTGTATTTTTCTAATGATGCAATTAAAATATGTATTTTTGACAGATTTAAATAAAGAAAATTTGGGTTTATTTTCGAAAATTGTGTAACAGGCAAAACGCGCAAAACAGTGACTCAAAAAGCGCTAAATTTGAATAAAGTAAAAAGCGATAAAAAAAATAATTTTAATTCAAGATTAAAAAAAAAAAAATAGAAAATCATCAGGCCTATTCACAGAATAAGTCTAAAAATTGTGAAATATCTTTTTTTAAAAATTTTCAACAAAGTTTTCCATTTCTTAGATTTAAAAAAATGCGCTTTTTGGGTGGTCGGATAGCTTTCAATCCAACACGAAACGCGCTGAATTGGCATCGCTGTTTTTGGTTGCTATTTGATTCAAAACTTAAATAAGTTTTGTACCGGTCGTACAAAAATTAAAATTTTTCGCAATTTATTTTTTTTTTTTGTTTCATTTAGCAAATTTAGTTTTTGGATTATATTTTTTTTGCTTCATCAAGACCATTTAGTTTTTGGATTATAACATTTAAATATTGGGATTCCCCACGAAAGATATGAGTAAAATATTTTACTAAACTACCTGTATAATATCACTTCATACGGATTGGAAATACTAACAATATTTTTTAAAGAAAATGTATTATATTATATAATATTTTTTAATGAAAATGTATTATAAACTTTTTGGTACATATTTTCTACATTTTTTTACAACTACGTATTTTTTAAAATATTTAATGACTGTTGTTTTTTGAAACAATTTTGTTTACTGTCAAAATGAAGTAAAATGCATAAAAATTAAACTGATAAAATCCAAACATTTCATTAAAAAAGATCTGTGGCGTGTTGATTGAATGTAATACAAAAGTTTGCATTAAATTTATTGTTTTTTTAAGTAATATGAATGTAATATTATTTTTACTCGTGATTGTATCAGCTTATTTATTTAATTTATGATAAAAACAAATACTTTTATTATCGTTTTTTCCGCTTTTTATCCTTTTAACCTTAAAAAGCACATTTTCCATTTTTTTTTAATTTTCTCTTTTTTTTCTTGTAGCTGATTTTTTTTGTAAATTTTTACCCTTTTCTTACAATTTTTGCGTTTTTTTATTATATTGGTAATGGCAACACTGTCTGTAATAGCCACAAAATGCTTCTTCACAGTTCAGCAGCAAGCAGCAGACAGAAAAAATGATGTGTACTCTATTTAATTATAATTTCACTAAAATGACGCATTTTTTATTTCTTAACATTAAAAGTGCATACCCCTAGCTGCAAATACAAAAAGTACTTATTTTTTAAATGTATAATTTATAATTAAATACAGTTCTTTATATTTCTTGCCGTCTGCTGCTTGCTGCTGCTTGCTGCTGCAGTGTGTGCGACCACCACGTTTTCTCGCATATAACTGCAGTGCTACCAACAGATTTTTCTGTTTGTTTAGTGCGAAAAAAGAATTAAAACCGAAACAACGCGATACCCGGTCACGGAGTGTTTGTAAAAAAATATATATTATAAATTTATTAAATTAAATTGTGTTAAATTAATTGAATATATGTTTTTTTATTTATTTCAATATGTTCATTAAATAAAATAACATTTCTATGTCAGTTTTTTTGTTTAATCGTTTTTTATTTCAATGGCTGTGTGAAAAAAAACTCAAGATGAAGAGAATATTATGGATACACACACGAATACAAAAAAATGTATGTAAAAAAAGCACCCTCTGTGGTAAAATGTTTGTACATACATTTGAACATGTATTGATATTATTTCTTTTTTATATTTTTAGCGATCGTTTGCAAAGTAGATTTCAATGGTATGGCGACATCAATCCTTTATTTTTTCTTTCAAATGTGGTACAATCAACGCTAATTTTTTTTTTTAACAGCTTAAGAAGACATGTAATTAAGTATATCTTAAACCCGAAGTGAAATAAAAATCATTTACATATATATAATTTTTTTCTGATTTTTATTTACTAAAATTGATATAGGTAGTAATTTTATTCACTAAAATTAGCAATTTTATTTACTAAAATTAGTAATTTTTTTTACTAAATAGGACACAAATTTAAAATATTTATGATTTTTTTAGTAATTATATTTACTAAAACTGTAGTAAATTGCAGTAATATTTACTGTTTTTTTAGTATTTTTCATGTACTACATATTAGTAACAAATTTTAGTATTGATTACCAATTCCTGCACTAGGTCCTTTTGGACTAAAACATTAGTACTCGTAGCTAAATTTTTAGTATTGAATACCCACGTTTTTTTTTGAGTGTATTTACATAACGCGTACAAATGAGGAAGAAATTTTTAACATTTTAAATGGCTTAAATACAAAAAAAGGAGCTGGTATAGATGGGATAAGACCGAAGGATCTGAAACAGAATGCAAATTTTTTGACCCCTGTGATAACCAAATTTGTTAACGCAAGCCTGAACAGTGCAACAATACCAGAGCTACTTAAAACGTCCTTGATTCGCCCTATATATAAAAATGGAGTAAAATCAGATTTTAACAACTACCGACCAATATCTATCTTACCCGTTATAGAGAAGATATTGGAAGAAATAGTATGCAGACGAATTACAGACTTTATAGAAAAATATAATGTCATACATAAAAATCAATTTGGTTTCCAAAAAGGAAAGAATATAAACAAATTACTGGGTAATTTCTCAAGCCATATAAACGAAAACCTTAGCAAACAGAACCACTGCTTAGCTTTGTTTATAGACTTTAGAAAGGCCTTTGATACTCTGTCTCACAACAAACTTTTGTCTATATTGGAAAAAAATGGCATCCGTGGAAACTCCCTGGATTGGTTTAAGAACTATCTGGAATTACGGTCGTATCGGGTTAAAATTTACAGTACCCTTAGTAACAAAACTTCAACTGAACATGGCGTGCCACAAGGATCGAAGTTAGGACCACTCTTATACATTTTATACGCAAATGATATGATGAACACCCTACAGATGAGCACAACTTTTGCATACGCCGACGATACTGCCATTATAGTAGCAAATAAAAACATTAAATCCGCAATTGAAGTCATGCAACACCAACTGGACACTGTTAATAAATGGTGCCACGACTTTGGGTTATCAATAAACGCAAATAAAACGAAGGCAATGCACATAAAGCCACCGCATTTTCGTAATACATCAATAGATCTGAAATTTCACAACACAGATTGTCTACATAATTTAGGTAACAACAACTGCAACACTCAATGTTCTACATACATCGAAATTGTCAAAACCTACAAATACTTAGGGGTAATAGTTGATGATAACTTCAAATGGAAACCCCACATAGTACAGCTACAAAAAAAACTAAGAAAATCAGCTTTCATGTTACATCACCTCAGCAATTGCTCATCATATAAGGTTCTAAGGCAAGCATACTATTCATTAGTTGAATCTTATCTGCGACACGGAGTGACAGCATGGGGAACATCTACACACTGTAGGGAACTACAACAAGCACAGAATCGAATTTTAAAAATAATATGGAAAAAACAACCTCCAAAAATAATCAATAACACCAACATTGTCAACAACATTACTAGAACTACATCCAACAATATCATAACAACCAGCAACAACACAATCAGCAACAACATTACCAATAACAACACAATCACCAACAACAATACTGCAATCGTCACAAGAACAAACAACATTCAAAACAACAATAATATAGATGCCAATAAAATTGCCAAAGATTTACATGTCCTTAACATAAAAGGAATATACAATACAACTGTAGTGAACGAATTCATCAATGAAAGTAGATTCCTGATACCTATTGATCATGAACATAATACCAGAAGAAGGTCACAAGGAAGATTAAGAGTCGAACGTTACCGCAACAACTACGGCAAAAGCACATTAAATGTCTCTTTGCCCATTATTTTAAACACAATACCAACAAATATATTAGAAACAACAAATCCACATAAAAAGAAGAAATTAATAAAAAACTTTTTTATAGAATCGCAATGAATGCAACCTTATAAATGAATTTACAAAAATTTTACTTTCCTGCAGACAAGCCCTGTGGCTTAGCGGGTACTAGGTTAATTTTTAAAAATGTATTATATATATACTTCAATAAAAAAAAAAAAAAAAAAAAAAAAAAAAAAAAAAAAAATGCAAACAATAGCGATTAGATCATGAAATCCGCGAACGTAGATGGAGGTGGATAGGCCACACATTACGAAAACCAGCTGACGATATCGGCCAAGAACCTCGAATGGAATCCCCAAGGCCATAGAAGGCGTGGATGGCCAAGGAAAAGTTGGAGACGCAGCTTGCTAGATGAATTACGGTCCTATAACCAACAGCTCTCATGGCAACAACTAAAATCAATGGCACACAACCGACAAGAATGGAAGAACTTTGTAATAGCACTATGCGCCCACAATTTGGCGTAAAAGCATTAAATAATAAAAAAAAAGCTGCAATGATCTGACAATATTCGAACCGGGCTCAACCCAAGCTCTTCAAAATAGACTCCAAAGCCCACTGGTTTGTTTAGTTTCGATCCATCTGTGTAAAACTTTCTGGATGGTGTCACAGTGGTAAAGTGACACTAAAAAAGCTCAAATAGGCAGTATAGTCCACATTTTGTGGTGTTGTTATCTTCTTCAAGATTACGCTATGGCCACAATCGCTGCTCTTCTACTGCGGTGTGCTATTTTTTGAATTGCCGACGTAGCCGCATACTGCCTACCCAATATGTCCAATGATATCAGGTGAAGTAGGATTTTTAATGCAAATGTAGGTGTAGTACGAAGAGCACTAGTGATGCACATCGACGCCATTCTCTGTACATTCGTGATAAAGACACAGTTTCGCTTTGTCTCTTAAGCAGACCACCAGACAATGGTTTCATACAGCAGAATTGGACGCACCACTGCTGTGTAAATCCAACAAACGACGTAAGGGCCCTTTACAGGAATATAAAGCAATCGTTGCTTTTCTCAACCGTTCCTCAATATTACGCCTGAAAGTCAACTACCTATCCAGAAATACTGCAAGATACTTGGCTCCATCTGAGAAAACGATTTCAGTGTTGCCCAGAGAAGTAAAATCAAAAGCAGAAATCTTATATTTCCTTGTAAACAAGACAAGCTATGTTTTATTTGGATTAACTTCCAGACCACAGTCTCTTGTCCGTTTAAACAGATCTTTCTCAAAAACCCTAAAGAATTTCTTTTAGGGCGAGTTTTTGAGTTGTCAAATTTATTTGTTTTAGGTTTAAACTGAACTACAAATTCTGTTTTTGAGATGTGGTTTATTTTAAGTTTAACTCACCAATGTTGAAAAGTTAAACTTAGGAACAAAAACGTAAAAAAGCACCTCTGATTTTCAAATTTACTGGTTAGTGTTGCCATGCTGTAGTATTTTATTGGAATAAATGTGCGATGATGGGAGCTATTCTAATTGGAAATGCGATATTTGGTATGGCAATACCGTGTTAATCGACATTTGCTAAACTTGAACTAAAAAACAGAATGCTTGGCTAAACTTGGTTTTAATTTAATATAGTTTAATAAAACTCTCGTTTAAACTAAGTTAAAGCGATATGTCAAAAACGCAGCCTTAATGTTGGCAGAAGGTAAAGCTATATCGTCTTAAAATCGATTGAAGATTATAAATACATACATATTTTTTTGTTGTCCTAGACCGATATTTCGATATGTGAAGGGTATAAAAAATTCTTAAAAAAAAAAAGAATTTCCCAAAAAAATCGCATGCTTCAAAGAAAAAAATCAGATAATCGCTAAAATGCCAACTGGGCTGCTATGTTCCGACTCTTAAAGTAACCTTTTGTTTCAATGTAATATTGCTTCTCTATCTAAACACTCAAAAAATATTCTCAGTTAACTTAAAGTTTTCTCCCTTCTAATTTTTCTTATATCAAATACCCACCTAAAATTTAAGCACGCATGTTACAAAAAAACCATACATACACACAAATTACAATTTACTACTATGCGTCGTAGTAAAATACAAGATAATTTACAAGAGTTACTACGTAGATATCTATGTATGTTAATTTATCTACACATTAGTGTAAGTTTTTATGTATCTTTTACGCACATTTTTACAATAAATTCAGATTCATCTATTAGTTTGACAACTTATTTGTGTTAGAACAAAAAACTGACTTTTATACTAAGTAATCATGATATTGTTGGTGGTGTTGTCGAGTGTGTGTGTATGGCTGTCCGTCGTTTTTATTATTAGTGGTTTAGATTTTGTTGTTGCTGTAGTAGTTGTTGTTATAGAATGCGTGTGTAAATAATAAATTATTTATACATTGGCGTAGGTCACAAACAACAAGATTTTTTTTTTAGTATTTCGTTCATTTGTTGTTGTTTTTATAGTGTTAACGTCATATTTTTGCTATTGTTGTTGTTAATTTTTCTAATGGATGTAGATGATTTTGTTGTCTTTGGTTTCTATTAGAAGGAACAATTTAACACTAGAATTACCAACTCGTTTTTTTTTGATTTGTTCACTTGAATAGTTCATAAAATTTAGAGTTGTGTCGTTTATGAATGAACTAGCTCAGTTGAACTATTAACTTAACTGAACTAGTTAACCTAGTTCATTAAGTTCAGCTCTTTAAGGTATTTTCGTTTATTAAAATCAATTGTTCGTTTTACACTATTTTCTGCTAGATGTCGTGTTAACCCTTTAACGACCACAGGCAAGTATACTTTCCAAAGGGTTTCTGGCGATTATTTTTGTTCAGGTAAAAGATAGAATAAATGTGCTAAAAGATGAATTGTAGAGTAGTGTTCGGACAACAAAAGTCTAGTTTACAGTAAGTCTCTAAGTCGATCCACTTACGCACTGTAAGCCCCCAAGTTTGTAAAATAAGAATCTCTATTTAAGACACAAAAATATCTTTATTTGTCGAGCAAAATCAGGGATAAGAAGGGGGTTTAGGGTCCAAATTCTTGTAGAGTTACTATTTTTGAGTTGAAGATCTTAAAAATCATGCCGACTAGCAAACAGCTTTGGCAAGAACTGCGTAATCGTCAAATGGAAAATTTTTTCACCAAGAATAATAAGGGGGAAGGAGAGGGGTTAAGTGTCCAATTTTTTGTTTCGTAACTATTATTAGGTCACAGATCAAGGCAATGAACTGAAACTAAAAATCGCTTCGGCCAAAAATGTATGGTCGTCAAAGGGTTAAAGCGATTAATGTTGCCTTATATGAGGTTCACACTTTCTGTTTTTGTGTGTTCAAGAGTGAGATCTTTAAAAAGTCTTTATTCTGTGTTCATTACGTTTTTATTCTGTTACTGCTGTTTTGTTTTTAAATTTATGTGCTTCTCTAAAGTCAATAAATAAATCTAGTGTTAAAGATAAGATTTTTAATAGAAATATAGTATTTAATAATTATGTATAAAAATGTTTACTTTTCTCAGTAATAACAAAACATTTAACATTTTTAGATAATTATTTGTATAAACAAAAACAACTATTTTGTTTACGAAAACAATACGTATTATTTAATGTAAAAATATACGTATTTTTAAATAAATAAGGAAAATTTTTTATAAATAATATTTTGCTGAAAATATTAATTGGAAAGGTACAGTTGTTTTTAGTTTAATATTCATTGTAAAATAAAAATTTTGAGACCACTCAAAAGAAAATAAACTTAAAGTCGACTCATAGGTATTTTATTTTCCTTAAAAGTTGTTTTTATACCCTACACCACTCTGTGGCACAGGATATAATAAAGTTGTGCTGATGTTTGTAACTACCCAAAATACTTGAGGGTGGGGAATAGCCTCAAGTATACCAATCAACTCCGAATCACTTTTTGAGTCGATTTAGCTATTTCCGTCCGTCTCTCCATGAAAATTTCGGCACACGAAACATGTCGAACTTATTAACCGATTTGGCTAAATTTTAAAACGTTAGCTGACCCAATACAAATTGAAAAAAAAAAAAATCGGTCCATGTTTATATCTAGCTTCCATCCAAACGTCCTCTTTTAATTTGGCGCAAATGACTCTTATAGCCGTATTATGACAGGTATCCTTTCCAAATTTGGCAGGTATTCCTATTCACAAACAATCGTTCCAAGTTTTAAAGGAATCGGAAAAGTTTTTCCTGTAGTCCCTAAACAAACCACTCTCCCGAAATTCACATAAACCTGTAGGTGTTCAACGTGTTTTATTCCCGAAGGTTGGAAAAAATTCCCATACAGTTCCGAAGGATTTCAGAAAAATTAGTCTATCATCATTATCGTTAAAAACAATAGAACAAATGATAGACTCATATTTGCGTAAAGTAATTGACCTGAAGTTGCTTTCAGGAGGATAGATCAACAGAAACAGCTCTTTATGAGCTCGTTGGTACTACGAAAAATCGCTTTCGGTACTCCTTATAAACTATCGTTTTAATGGTGGAAAATCTACTTGTCAATAATTATGATCTGAATTGGCAGCGTCTGTCATATTTCGATTTGGTTGTCATGTTGTCGCATATGCTAACGATGTCGCGATAGCGGTAAAGGGACAGAAAAACACCTGTAACTCGTCAGGGTTCGCTTAAAGATCTGTCTAAATGGGCAAGAGACTGTTGTCTAGGAATTAATTCGAGTTAAACTTAACTTGTTTTGTTTACAAAGGAAAATAAGATTCCTGCTTTTGATCCTATTTCTCTGAACGGCACTAAATTTTCAGATGAAGCCAAGTATCTTGAAGTTTTTCTAGAAATGAAGTTGAATTCCAGTCAAAATATTGAAAAACGGATGAGAAAAGCAATGGTTGTTTAATATTCCTGTAGAAGGAACCTTAGAAAGCGATGGAGCTTTTGCCTTGGAGTCGTTCACTGGATTTATACAGCAGTGGTGCGTCTAATTCCGCTGTATGGAATCATTGTCTGGTGGCCTGCTATAGAGACAAAAGGAAACTGTGTCTTTATCACGAAGGTACAGAGAAGGGCGTCAATGTGCATCACTGGTGCTCTTCGTACTACACCTACATTTGTACCACAATATGTGGACTGTGCCTTTTTGAGAGCCACTTTACCACTATGATAGCATCCATAGAGTCTAAGATGAGGGATGAGGATGTGTTCAGCCTGGCTGGAAGATTGTCAGATCATTGCAGTGTTTACCAGACAGAGATGCTGGCAATAAGGAAATGACTGGTGTGTTGAGTTGGAATGTCTTGTATACAACCGCAGTCAACATCTATTCTGACAGTCAAGCCGCGGTCAACTCGATGGAGTCAATGTTTCTAAAAACAAGATCTGCCCTTAACTGCCGCACGTCTTTAAGGAGATGGGTAAGCATTTTGACAAACGACTCATATAAGTCCCAGGAAACAGAGACATTCCAGGGATTGGATGAGTTGCAATGTCTTGTCTGAAACCGCAGCCAACATCAATTCCGACAGTAAACCGCAGTCAACATCTATTCCGACAGTAAATCCGCAGTTATATCCCTGCAATGAATGTCTCTGAAAATAAGATCTGCCCTTAACCACTGCACGTCTTTAAAGCAGTTTGACATACGATTCATATGGGTCCCAGGATACTGAGACATTAAAGGGAATTGCAAAGCCGATATCCTTGCAAGACTGGGAACTATCTTACAGGCTCCAACGGTATTGGAATGTGTTGGTATGCCTGTAGAAATTTGCTAGCAAAATGTACGGCTTAGTTCCGAGACGGAGACTAATTAGAGATGAACACATAGATGGACGTGTGGAACTACGCGACAGATTTGGCCTTCTCTTAATCAGAAGCACACAAGCGAGCTGAAATCGCTTCCAAGAGAAGAGATTTCGACGGTGGTTGCTGTAATTACGGGAAAGCACGTGCCATAAAATGACTTGTGGCGGTGTTGCATGGATGATTAAGAGGTGAAAACTATAGAACACTTTATCTGCAGTTGACAGTCACTTTATGGTCAGAGACCTGCTTCACTGGGATCTAGGGCGCTGCACGATCTTTCTGATTTGTCGGATGTCAAAATACAAAAACTTAGGAATTTCATAAGGAGCTCGAATTGGTCTAGTAGGGGAACGCCATTACCATCCCATGGTATCATAACGAACCTAAGAGTATATGTGTGCTGACGTAAAGCGTCACCATCTACTTACAACCTAACCTAAGGAACTAAAGTAACTTTTTAAATGGAACATGGAAGAAACTCTATTGATTTGAATTATTGAATTGAGTTTTAATAATGTTTTTATATTTTAAAGAACAATATTTTTTCAAAATACTTTAAATGGCGACATCTCGAAAACTGCAATTTTCGATATAGCGGATTTTTGTGAAAAAAAAGTTGACATCATTGTATTTATCTGCATTTATTTATAGTGTATCTACAAATTCTATCTATTCACACTCAAAGAATAATGTTAATAATTTTCAAATTATATGATAATCAACGATCATTACTCCCTCTTCTTGATAAATTGATGTTATAAAAGTCCAACAAACTTGGCAAAGCCTGGCGTTAAACCAAAAATAATAAAAAAACAACAATATTAACAATAACAAAAAATTATTTGCTCGTGGCGAAATACAACAAAAAATAAAATTATAAATAAAAAAAATAAGTTGAATAAGCGTCCAATATTAAAATAAAAAGCAAATGATGACGCTAACATGAGAATTCATAAGAACAGCAAGTAAATCATATGAAAACAAAAATATAAAAATTAAAAGCCACACACATACTACATATAGCCGGAGCAGCAGCAGGAACCGAAAAACCACAAAAAAAAAAACAGCTTCACGAACAGCGAAATAACAAAACTTATATAGGAAAAATACAACAGCAGGGAGGATAAAAAGGGGGCTTTAAAAAAAAGTACTTTTTTTGGGGCCCAGTGTGGTTAAGACTAGGTGATACACTCAAATAAACAATTTGATAGAATTGATATTTTTGCTTTAGATTAAGCAAAAAACTTTGAAAGAACTCGAAATTGTAAGCAGTTTTTGTCGATAACTTGGAAATCGAAAATATTCGACCATATATCAAATTGAAATCTTTTAAATTGTAAAAAGTTCAAAAGGTACCAAAAAGGTTACATTTGTAACAAAAATTGTACATTTGTACTAAAAATGCTACATTTGTACTAAAAATGGTACATTTGTACTAAAAATGGTACATTTGTACTAAAAATGGTAAATTTTTTACCAAAAATAGGACATTTGTACCAAAAGTGGTGCATTTTTACCAAAAATGGTACAATTGTACCAAAAATGGTACTTTTGTACCAAATATAGTATATTTGTACAAAAAGTGGTACATTTGTAACAAAAATAGTACATTTGTAACAAAAATGGTACATTTGTACTAAAAATGTTACATTTTTACCAAAAATGGTACATTTTTACCAAAAATGGTACATTTGTGTTAAAAATGATACATTTGTACTAAAAATGGTACTTTGTAACAAATACATTTGTACTAAAAATGGTGCATTTGTACCAAAAATCGTTTATTTGTTCAAAAACTGGTACATTTTTACCAAAAATGGTACATTTATACTAAAAATGGTACATTTATACCAAAAATCGTATATTTGTACCAACTTCAATATCTCTATTGAGCAGTACTTTACAATGTATAAAAACATTGCATATGTTTGTTGTTTTCAATAAAATTAAAAAAAAAAACAACTGCAAAAGTTGAAAAGCAGTCGCAGTCGCTGCAGCAATTTGTTTTTGTACAAAAAAAGAACGTTCTTAATGCTAGTAGTAGTAGTGGCCAGTGTTCCAAGCCGATCGGCTCAAAATCGGCGGCGCGCCGCCGCCGGCTAATTTTGACATTTTAAGCCGCCGCCGTTTTTATCGGCTCGCATCGGCTTAAAATTCTGCCGACTTAGAAATTTTTTAATACTAAAAATACTAAATGTGTGTATTAGAGTGCCCAGAAAAAACATTTTTTAGGTCTTACCCCCTAAATTGGTTCTTTTTAATGATTGTAAAAAGCACTAAAAGCACCAACGAAAAATTGAAAAAAGCACCAAATTAGTGATTTTTCTTACGGCGTTATGTCGCACTTTCTGCACTTTTTTCTTTGATGACTTTTTGTGCACAGTAATGAACAGTAAGTATAGACATGTTTGGTACCAAAAGAAAGGTATTGTCGAGTTTTATATTGTGTTTATAAGAAAATATCGAAACACGCTTGTTTTATTCAACAAAATATCAAAAACCCATAATTTTTTACATTTATCTGATCAGATCAAAAACTGAGTATTGTTTTAAAATGCTTGATTAAGCATTAGATTGGTCTTGAAAATACCTTTATTTGGTACCAAACATGTCTATATTTACTGTACATAACTGTGCACAAAGAGTCATTAAAGAAAACAAGTGCAGAAAGTGGGAAATTTTTTTCCAGAAAAGAAAGCTCCATTAGTTTGCACTATTGACAAATTTTTGGCGTTTTGAGGCATCAAAAAGCACCATAAATAGTGCCAAAAGCACTAAGTTGGCATCACTGCTCACACATTTATACAAAAAAAAATTCAAAAACTAAAATTTAAATTTCAGCGGAATTTTACAATTTTGTTTTTGCTTTTTCGGGACGAAATCTTAATTTTAGCCAAATTTAAAATTTTTTTGTTCCTTTTTTGGGTGCGAAAGGAAATATGAAAAGAAAATAAATAACGCAAACTTACGCAAAAAATTCGACTTACTCACACTCACTCACGCTATTTTTTTAACACACAATCACGTGAGTAAAATTGAATTCATTCACACTCACGCGTTAATCACGCTTTAATCTTCTCATGTGCCCATCTCTACTTTTAATCAGACAGACGGACAGAGTCAGTGGGTTGGTCGAAAATTGTGGTCACGCCAGCATGATAATACCAAAGTTTTAATAATTTTCTTAAAAACAAATTCAAACCAAAATAGGTTTTTGGTGAATAGTGTAGACTTGATTCAAGCCTCATTTAAAAATTTGTTCTATAAAAAACGTTAAAACGGTTTCTATTTCAGGAATTTAAAAAAAAAAAAAACTTAATTTGTATTTTAAATAAGTTCTTATTTATTTGCCAAAAATATATATAATTGATTTTAAATACGTTTTATGCAATAAAAGTCTATTAAAAAAGATTTTTAAAGAAACGTATTTAAAAAAATTATTACAAATGCAATCGAGCCGATAAATAAGCCGCCGCCGATTTTATTTTTTCAAAGCCGCCGCCGCCGACCTAAGATTGTCAAGCCGCCGCCGCCGAAAATTTGGCATCGGCTTGGAACACTGGTAGTGGCAGCAGTAGTATGAGTTTATGTAGAAATAAGCAGCTTTGAACTTGAACTACACGTGGAGGCAGTGCAAGAGTTTTCAACATCAACTCGTGGTACAAAAAAAGTATCTCAGAGATAAAAAAAAAATTCTTAATACTCATGCTGAAAACTGAATACACTCTCATTTATGTAGATACGTATCCATCAGAACGTTTGAATTTTCGAATGCACAGGCAGTGCATGAGTTTTCAACTTAAGGCAGGCCGGGGTATATTGGTGTATGTGTGGTGAGTGTATGAATGTGACGTAGAAGAGGGTTGTTGCCGTCGTAGTCGTCGTTGATGTTGAATGTAAATATTTTTTTATAGATTTTTCATATTCTGTGTTGTAGGTTTGTTGTTTTTTTTTTTTTTTGGGTGGGTATTTTAAGATACACGCGCCAATGTCAAATTTGTATCTATGTGTAGTATGCAAGATACACTTACACACACACACACTTTTACAAATCATAAGCTCTGGAGAAGGTGGTACAGAAATTATTAAAAATTTTAAGGATGAGATTTTAACAAATGAAAGTGAAGTTTATTTTCTTTGTTTTTTTTTTTTTGTGTTCTAGTTTATACTGATTGCAAATATGTTTTGAAAGTGAAAATTTTATTTAGGGGTGGGAAATATTAAAGTAAAGTGAATTTCCACTTCAATATAGGAGAAATTTATTGAAATTTCGAAAATATCGATGGAAAGTAACAATTAGAAATCCGTAACACATTGGCCCCGGCTTGGGCGCCAAAATAACAATGAGTTAGTAACGAATTTTCGATGTTAACTAAGGTATAGTTTGAGAGTAGCGATCGCCACAAATGATTTAGATGCTGGTGAGAGAGAGAGAGTGATAAACCTATTATATTTTTTTTGCACAAAAAGTAAAGTGAATCTCCACTCAAATTTTTTTTTTTTTACGTTGAACCATCACTCAGGGGATGCCCATACTAATGCAGTGCATTCTATTGATATCAGGAAAATAGGTTGTGAGGAGAAGGAAATAGGGAGTAGTGTTTGTGGATATTTAAATTGAATTCATCTACATTGAAAGAAGCTGGGAAGACCTCCGCTGGAAGATTATTCCACATACGGCTAGTACGACTGATAAACGAACCTTCTCTGTAATGCGATGTGCTAACAACTGGACAATCGACAACAAATGGATGTGATCGACTAGACAACCGAGTGTTGCGAACAAAAACTCGGGCTCTAGGGATAAGTTCACTTATCTCAGCGGAACACTTTCCATGGTAATATCGATAGAACGGAGTCACACAACCCACATTCCGACGATGCTCCAGTGAGTCAATAGAGTTTGATACCCTATTGTCATTGATAAGCATCAAAGCCCTCCTTTGCACACGGTCCAAAAGCTCCAAAATAGACTTTGAAGCCCCTGCCCATATATGGGAGTTGTATTCCATCTTCGGTCGGATGTAGTTGGTATATATAGTTAGGAGATCGGATGAGGTGAAGTTCTTCTTAAACCGGTTTAACAAACCGAGACGCTTGAATGCTTCTTTTGGGCACTTAAAAAACGGGTTTATTCCAACGGACTTCGCACTGAATTTTCATGCCCAGAACATCAAGAACATTAAGTGTGTCATTCATAATCCGCTTTTTTTCCTCAACCTGAACAAGGCTTGTCCTACGATCGAAGGAAAATTAATGACAAATGTTGCTGTCATCTGCAAAAGAGAAGATAGGATTTGAAGTTTGACTTAGAAGGTCATTAAGAAAACTAAGAAAAAAGGTAGGAGAAGGAACAGAACCTTGCGGTACTCCTGATTGAAGTTGAAACTCATCCGATGAGAAACCATCTATAACAACACGTATAGATCGGTTCCTGAGAAACTCGAAATAAATCGATAGAAGGCATTACCAACATCAAAGGCATTAAGCTTAGATATAAGTGCACCGTGCCAAACACAATCAAATGCCTTGGAAATATCCAGAGCAACCACCTTATTCTCACCAAAACGGTGGATCGAACGACTCCAACGTTCCGAAAGGAACGCCATCAGATCCCTAGTAGAACGAGTTCTACGAAAACCATACTGTCGATCGTTTAAAAGTGAGTTAGCCTCATGATACCTAACAAGTTGGCAATTTACCATGCTCACCATTACCTTCGAGAGCGCTGAGCATATTGCTGCACATTGGCAACCTTCCAACATGAGGGAAAGACTCCCGCACAGTAAGACGAGATAAAAAGGTTGGCCAGTGGACGTGCTAACGTCGTAGAACACTGTTTCAGCACCAGTGCTGGTGTACCAAACGGTAGATCGAACGACTCCAACGTTCCGAAAGGAACGCCATCAGATCCCCAGTAGAACGAGTTCTACGAAAACTATACTGTCGATCGTTAAAAAGTGAGTTAGCCTCAAGATACCTAACAAGATGGCAATTTACCATGCTCTCCATATCACCTACGATAGCGCTGAGCATATTGCTTCCAATATGAGGGAAAGACTCCCGCATGGTAAGACGAGATAAAAGGTTGGCCAGTGGACGTGCTAACGTGGACGTGCTAACGTACCATCTGGCCCCGGTGATTTATTTACGTTAAGATCCGCAAGAACCCTTTTAACTGCACGTGCTCGGAAAAATATCCTGGGCATAGTATGGCATACCCTCTCGAGTTCGGGCAGTGGTTGATTGCTTTCCGACAAAAAAGAGCTTCTTGCAAAAATACCAGCCAACAGGTTACGTTTAAATGTAGAGATCAAATGGAGTCTAACTGCATTTACAGTTTTTTATATCGTGATCCTGTTTCCTTTTAAAATGACTTCAAAGGACTTCCCCGATATGTGAACATAATAAAATGGGAAAATTAGCGGAGATCCTTCTCTTTCATTTGCCATAAATAGTGACATTTTAAGACATGAGCAAATATTTAAACAAATACAAAATCTAATCCTTTAAAACTTCAAAGTCCTTTTAAAAGGAAACTGGATCACCAAATGAAAAACTATCAATGCAGTTTTTCCACATTTAGTATCTTGTTTCAAACGTATACAATATACAATTTGTGTTTAACGAATTTTTCCCCTTATTGTCGGACAGTGAAATTATTAACACTTTGGCCCCGGCCTGGGCGCCAAAATCACAACGAGTCAGTAACGATTTTTCAAAGTTAACTGGGATATAGTTTGGAAGTAGCGATCGTCACAGAAATATTAAGTTGCTGGTAATACAGAGAGAGAGTGAAAAACCGATTATATTTATTTGCACAAAAAGTAAAGTGAATCCCCACTTAAATATAAGGAAAATTTATTTAAATTCCGAAAATATCGATTGAAAGTATCAATTGACTTGAACCGGATGATATAAGTTTAAATGTAGAGATCAAATGGAGTAAAACTGCATTTACAGTCTTTCATATCGTAATCCTGTTTCCTTTTAAAAGGACTTCAAAGGAATTCCCCGATATGTCATCATAATAAAATTGGAAAATTAGCGGAGATCCTCCTCGTTCATTTGCCATCAAAAGTGACATGGTTTGACAAGTACAAATATTTAAAAAAATACAAAATGTAATCCTTTAAAGATTTGAAGTCCTTTTAAAAGGAAACAGGATCACCAAATAAAAAACTGTAAATGCAGTTTTACTACATTTAGTATCTAATTTCAAACGTATACAATATACAATTTGTGTTTAATGACTTTTTTCTCTTTTTGTGAACGGTGAAATCAGTAACACATTGGCCCCGGCTTGGGCGCCAATATCACAACGAGTCAGTAAAGATTTTTCAAAGTTAACTGGGGTCTAGTTTGGGAGTAGTGTTTGTCACAGAAATATTGAGTTGCTGATAAGACCGATAGAGAGTGAAAAACCTATTATATTTATTTGCACAAAAAGTAACGTGAATCTCTACTTAAATATTAGGGAAATTTATTTAAATTCCGAAAATATCGATTGAAAGTATAAATTGAAAACACCGTTCGACAGCCAATATAAAACATAAACCGGATGATATACGTTTAAATGTAGAGATCAAATGGAGTAAAACTGCATTTACAGTTTTTCATATCGTGATCCTGTTTCCTTTTAAAAGGACTTCAAAGGACTTCCCCGATATGTCAATATGGTAAAATGGGTAAATTAGCTGAGATCCTCCTCTTTCAGTTGCCATCAATAGTGACATTGTAAGACAAGTACAAATATTTGAAAAATGTTTTACAAAATGTAATCCTTTAAAACTTCGAAGTCCTTTTAAAAGGAAACAGGAGTAAAAACCGTAAATGCAGAATTAAAAACAGTAAATGCAGTTTTACTACATTTAGTATCTAGTTTCAAAGGTATACAATATACAATTTGTGACTTTTTTTTCTTTTTGTCGAACGGTGAAATCAGTAACACATTGGCCCTGACTTGGGCGCCAAAATCACATCGAGTTAGTAACGCATTTTCACCTTTAACTAAGGTATAGTTTGAGAATAGCGATCGTCACAGACACATTAAGTTGCTGGTAAGACAGAGAGAGAGTATAGTAAAACTGCATTTACAGTTTTTCATATCGTGATCCTGTTTGCTTTTTAAAGGACTTCAAAGGACTTCCCCGATATTTCAACATAATAAAATTGGAAAATTAGCGGAGATCCTCCTCGTTCATTTGCCATCAATAGTGACATTGTTTGACAAGTACAAATAGTTAAAAAATATTTTACAAAATGTAATTCTTTAAAACTTTAAAGACCTTTTAAAAGGCAACAGGAGTAAAAACTGTAAATGCAGAATTAAAATCTGTAAATGCAGTTTTACTAGATTTAGTATCTAGTTTCAAAGGTATACAATATACAATTTGTGACTTTTATTTCTTTTTGTCGAACGGTGAAATCAAGTAACACATTGGCCCCGACTTGGGCGCCAAAATCACAACGAGTTAGTAACGAATTTTCGCCTTTAACTAAGGTATAGTTTGAGAGTCACAGAAACATTAAGTTGCTGGTAAGACAGAGAGAGAGTATAGTAAAACTGCATTTACAGTTTTTCATATCGTGATCCTGTTTGCTTTTAAAAGTACTTCAAAGAACTTCCCCGATATTTCGACATAATAAAATTGGAAAATTAGCGGAGATCATCCTCGTTCATTTGCCATCAATAGTGACATTGTTTGACAAGTACAAATATATAAAAAATATTTTACAAAATGTAATCCTTTAAAACTTTGAAGTCCTTTTAAAAGGAAACAGGAGTAAAAACTGTAAATGCAGAATTAAAAACTGTAAATGCAGTTTTACTAGATTTAGTATCTAGTTTCACGTATATAATATACAATTTGTGTTTAACGACTTTTTTCTCTTATTGTCGAACGGGGAAATCGGTAACACATTGGCCCCGGCTTGGGCGCCAAAATAACAATGAGTTTGTAACGAGTTTTCTCCGTTAACTATGGCATAGTTTTGGAGTAGCAATCGTCACAGAAATATTTAGTTGCTGGTAAGACAGAGATATTGAACAAAGAACATATTAACCCTTTATTTCCCGTTTAAGGGGTAATTTTAGTCCTTTATCAAATTTCCTCATAAAACACCACTAAAACATGCGTTTAAAGGGTTAAAATGTTTTACGAATATTTTTGTTTTTCACCAAAAGCTTGCGCATCAAAACTTGGTAGGTTGTGTTTTACACAAAAACTTAGGTAAAATCGTACTGCACAGTGATATTTAATGAAAATTTTCCCAAAAGAGTAGTTATCAAAATTTATTTTTATTAATTAAATAATTATTAAAAATCTTCAAATTATTATTTGTTTAAGAATACTTTTGTTAAACTTTATTTTTTTATGCTTTTTTAATAACAATTAAATTAAAATTAATTATCAACACCTGTTCAATAATATTTACACCCATAAAATTTTTAATTTTTGTTTTTCTACATTAAAAATCCATAAATATCTACCCCAAATCGTTAAAAATTCTGTTTAACAAGATTTCTGTAAATTTTTGTTTTTTTTTTGGTGTAATTTTATGATAAAATTAAATTTTATTTTTGTATAAGTTCAATTAAGATTATACACTCGGCAAAAGAAGACCAACGAAAGCAGCAGCAACAGCGGTAAAACAACAGCAACAGCAGACACAAAACCTTAATCAAACAACAAATAAAAGGGGTCAATGAACAGCAAACGACAAGCTAAAAATGAAGAAAGAAGTTGTTTTTTTTTCTGGCCGAAAGTAACGAAAAAAAACAACACAAAAGAAATTTTATTTTGTTGTAAAACAGAGGGGGGACATAAAGAATTAAGATATATGAGTACTTGAGTAATTTGTTTATTTAGAAAAAAACAAGCTTTTTATATATTTTTTGTTAAATTAAGTTTTTTGGGATAGAAAAATTAACGAATTTTGGAATTTTTAAAATAAATTGAAAAACAGTTCCAATGATTTTAATTTTAAAGACTCAAAATTTCCGACAGACAAAAAATTGTCTCTATAAAATATAGTTATTACACGTAAAAAATTTTTAGAACAATATTTTAAGCGGAAAAATTAAGTTAAAAAAATTTTATTATAAAAAAATTTTGAGTCCATGATCGGTTCTTAGACATTCTATGAATGATCGTCTGTCTGTCTGTAAAATTGTAAATTTACAACTTTTTTGATGCGATAAAATTTACAGGGAATTCTCGTAACTTTACTAGATTTTGTGCTACATCCTATTTTACGAGAATTCCTAGTAAAAATTATGATTTTTTTGTAATTTTACAAGGTTTTACTAATAAAATTGTAAATTTACAACAAATTTTTTGTCGTAATATAACTTCCAAGAAATTCTGGTGACTTTACTAGATATTTTTTGTAAAATTATATGGGAAATTTGTAAAATTACATAAAAGATTGTAAAGTTACAAAAAAATGTAAATTTGAATAAATTTTTTTTTTGTTAAGAAACAAAAAAACATTTTTTAAGTTTTTTTTTGTATTTTTGTTAAAAAAATAAAACATTTGTATGCACAGAAAGAAATAAAAAAAAAATTTGAGTAAATTTTTAATACTATTGAGTAAAAAATTACTCAATTTTCCACCAGTAAACGATTTAATAGTATTGAGTAAATTTTTAATAAAAATTTATTAAATTTTTGCCAAAAAAATTTGAGTAAATTTTTAATTGACACTATTAAGTGCAGGAACAGAACAAGAAGCACCACCTTTTAAAAACAGAACAAGTTTTATTTCACATCGGCGCCGGCCACCGGTTTAATCTGCCAAACCGTATGGAAAAAGTCGTGCCGGGCTTATTCTGTTTCTACTCTAAAAAAAAAGTTTAAAAAAATTTCATATTTTTTTACAAAGAAAAAAAAACATGTTTTTTCAAACTTTACCAAATATATTTTTGTCTTAAAGACATAAAAAAATTTTATAAATATGATTACAAACTTTCATGTATATATACAAAAAACTATAAACTAAACGAGAATTAAAAAAACTAAGAAAATTCCAAAAAAAAATTAAAAAAGCTATTAAATTCTTATTAAATTATTTACTCAATTTGTTTTTAAATTTTTGAGTAAATTTTTAATTGCGTCAATTAAAAAATTACTCAAAACTTTTTTTAAATTTAAACAAGTGATTACTCAAATTGTTTTTCCCCATATTTTTTTCTGTGTGGATTAGTAATCCAAAGTAATAGTAGTCTGTCTGTCTGTGGAAATGGTGATCACGGCCAAAATATTACACGGAGATGACTGAAACTTAACATATTTGTTAGAAGTTCTCCCGAATAGTTTGGTAGTGCATTTGAGCGATATCGGTTCAGCGGTTCAAAAGTTATGAACGAAAATGTAAGGACACCTCAAAAATGTTAGTACATTCAACATAACCTAAAAATACAAAATGCTTTTATTCGGCTGCTGGTTGACATATGTGAACATAATTGAACACCAAATAGTATATAAACAAGTACGAACATATTGTTAAAAAAAGAAAAAATCGCATTTTTTTTTTGCGGATTTTTTTTCAAAAGTAATTTCCTTTTAAAAAAAGTTTTTTGCAGTAATCTTTTTGAAATTGTGGAGGGTATCACTACATTCGGCAAGGCCCAATTTAACTTTTTTACTTTTTTAACCTGGCATCGAAACTTTCTATAAAGTATTTTGGGCAGAATGTGTTTTTCGCTGGATGATCCTACATTCCTTATTTCAAGTTTCTAAAACCATTATTTCAGGAGATCTTTTAGCCCTCTCAGAATCGGATATTCCAAAAAGTACCATTTTTTTCCGGATATATAAAAACAGTACCAAAAACACTAGTTTACCTCCTTAGAATCGTAATTTCCAAAAAGGGCTTTTTTTCAAAAGTTTTTTTTTTTTATTGCCGGATGATACTACATTCCAAATTTAAAGTTTCTATGACCATTATTGCAGGAGATCAAAAAAAGTACCAAATTACACTTTTTTACCCTCTAAGCATCGAAACTATCAAATGTACTACTGTCGGGAATAGTTTTTTCGCTGAATGATTCTACATTTGATATTTCAAGTTTCTGGACCATTATTTCAAGAGTTACAAAAAGTACCAAACTACAATAATTTACCTCTATTTGGCTCTTAGGAGTCGGAATTTCTAAAAAAGTACTTTTTTAAAATGTTTTTTTTTTTCCGCCGGAGGATCCTCCATCCCAAATTTCTAGTTTCTAGAGCCACTTTTTCTGGATATATAACATGTACCAAAGTACACTATTCTAACCCTTTGTGCCCCATTAGAATCGAAATTTCCATAAAGTACATTTTTCAAAGGTTTTTTCCGCTGGAGGATCCCACATTTCAAATTTGAAGTTTCCATGACCATTATTTGACGAGATTAAAAAAGTACCAAAGTAAAGTAAAATTTTCAATGAAAAATTATTTTTCAAAAGTAGTTTTTACTTGCTCTAGAAAACGATTGCTTTTGGGACAACTTCAAACAAAAACCATTGATTCTGGTATGTTAAGTAAAATCAATTGCAGGGTAATATTATGGGTTCTGGAACCGATTTTCTTAAACGAAAAAGTTTTGATGGGTACATCCCAAATTTCAAGTTTCTAGGACTATTATTTCTTGAAATATAAAAAGTACCAAAGTACAATAATTTAGCGCTTTTTGCCACTTTAGAATCGGAATTTGCAAAAAGTACTTATTTTAAATGTTTTTCACCAAAAATCACAAAAATATTTTACAAAGTATGTATTTTGGTCACTCAAAAATATATTTACACTAAAAAAATTTACACTCGAAAAAATTTTTCACTAAAAAAAAGTTTGCACTAAAAAAAAAAAAATTTCTAATTTTTTTTTACATAAATGATTAAACAAATTTTATACTCAAAATAATAAATTTCTAATCAAAGTTGTTTATTTTTTTCGCGTTAAAAAATTTATTATCACTTAAAAAGGGCATAGATTCGGCCAAGTCAAATTTAACTTTTCTATACTTGTTTTGAAATATTTTAAAATTATTGAACAGATTCAGTATGTCGTAAAAAGTGAGTGACTCGAAATTTTGCACGTAAAACAAAAGCAAATCTGAGTTTTTTGTTTTTGTTTTACGAACAAATTTTGTATTCACTCACTTCGATCGAGATAGCGAATCGCACAATAATAAATATAAATTTTTATTCGACCTATACATTTTTATTTCTCGAAAGATAACTCTAGCTCGGAGTCACATTTCTTGACTAATCTTTACGATAATATTGTTAAAGCAATAATAATCAAACAACAATTTATTTTTTCGAAAACTGTGGCCTTGACAATATCATTGTAATGATTACTACAGAAAAGTGACCTCGAGCTAGAGTATACTTTCTCAGAAGGATATCATAAAGTTATCAAACATAGATTTTTTTATTTTTAAACATTTTTGAGTTAATTTTTACATAAATTTTAATTAAATTCCTAAATTTGTTTTCTTTTTACAGACATTTAATTTAAAATTTCTACATTTCACGGTAAGTTTTTATATAATTCCTTAATTAAATCATAAAAGTTCCATATAATCATAAAAATTCCATTAATTATTTTGTTTTTAAAAATCAATTTCATTAGAATATTTATTTTTTTTTTTGATGCGACTACAATTTATCTTGATCTTGATTATTTTATTCGCGACTAAACAAAATGAGTTTATAATAAACAAGTCATAAATAAATGAATAATAATATTCGTTGGTGGATTTTTTTTTTGTCAAATCAAGATAAAACAGAACTTGTTTACAAAAAAAAAAAAATTCTTGAGTTTTACTTTTTTTTTTTGTGAAATACTGACCAACTTAATGTATTTTAGGTTAAATTAAAAAAAAAATAATTTTAAAAATATAAAATTTTCGATAATTTCTACTACATGAACTTTCTACGAATTATTTCAAAATTTTGTACATAATTCTTATGAATAAAGGCAAAAATATAATATTTAAAAGCTTTTGAAAACAATTTCTTTTATTCTTTAAACATTTGTTTACAGAATTTTCAATTTTTTTTTTTTACTTTTTTAGTTTTTTTTTTTCTAATTACAGTTAAAATAAGAAAATTTAACTGAAAAAAAATAAATTTAAAAGTTTTTCGGTAACTTTTACTACACAAACTTTTTTGAGTGTACTTGCATATGATTTTATTCAGAGTTGCATTTTATAACAACTCTGTATTAAAATGTCAAATATTAGTGTTTCTTTACAATGCAGCATCAAGCAGCAGACTGCATAAAAATAAAAAGGAATGTATTTAACTACAATTAAAAGCGCCATTTTAAAGTAAAGAAGCAAAAAATACTGCATATCATTATAATTATGACATATGACATTTACAATTTAGCAGCAAGAAATCCAAATTTGATTTAATAAATTATTTATTATTCTGTATATCATTTATTTTTATTTGTAACAATTAAATCCATCAACAAATTTTCAGTCAGTTAAATGTCAAAAGATGACATAAACTCTTCAAATGTATACATTTTCATTTTGTGATGATTACTTTTAAATATCCGCCATTTTTTTTATTCAAAAACCTATCACACAACTGTTTCCTTTTCCAAAGAACCGCAATCAACAAAAAAATACAATATGTCTTCGAAAAAACCCGGGTTGTTTACTTTGAAAATTATACAAAAAAAAAAAAATAATAAAAAAATTTTAAATGCATTTTTGTTGTTTTATAATTCTGTATTAAGTGAGTCAAAGTCATGGTCATTGCAAATAAAAATTTATTTTATATATAAAAATAAAAAAATAATAATAAAAACAAACGCAAAATGAATGCACTTACTAACGCCAAGAGTAGCAGAGCAGTTATCCTTGAACTTGCAAAAATACAAAATACTGACTGAATTCTCTTTTTTTTTTCAAATTTATAGACGACTTGTCGTGTTTTTTGAAAAATTTATTGTTTGCAGTGATCACACGCATAAATAAATTTGTAAGACTTACGGGGAAAGGAGGAGAAGAGTCAGGGGTTGTTAATTGTCATAAATATAATTATTTATGATAAATTATTAAAAAGAATAATTATTTAAAAGAACATAATTTTGAAAACGATAATTAATTAAGAAATGCAAATTATTTTTTTTGAACATTTTACAGAATTGAGGAATTTTGTTTTTGTTAAATTTGAGGAGAAAAAAATTCGTTAAAATTTAAAAATTAGGTAAATTATTTTTAAAAAGTTTTACAAAACTAAAATTTGTGGAAAATTTCCAATTAGCAGACTGCACAGTAAAAGCACGGCAATTTAGATGATTTCCGTTGTTACAGAAAGTGCAAAGTTTGCTAAGCGGTGCCAATTTTTGATGAAGAAAATGATTTTTTTCATCATATTTCCTTTGTCATTAAGTTGGCATCACTGCTTTGTTTTAAAGATCTGGCATTATTGGAGTGCACTGAAAAAATAGCTTCATGAAAATATTAAAAATTGACACAAGCTTAATGAAAAATTACTCAAATTTTCAACAGAAGACCGGTTTTATTTGATCAATGAAACTGACATCATTAAAGTTTCTTTTAATGAAAATTTACATGAAAATAATAAAAACATTCGCAAGACTTCTTTAAAACTTTTTATGAAGTTTTTCATGAAATTAATGAAAGTGTTCATTGATAAAATGTGCAGGGAGTCTTGGATGTAGGGCATTTCGGGTAGTGGAGCCCCCATAAATTTTTACACAAACGGATCGAAGCTACACCAACAAGAAGGCTTTGGAATCTAATCGAAAGAGCTTGGGTTGAACCTGGCTCAGATCATTGCAGTGTTTACCAAGCGGAGATGGTAGCAAAAGTGAAGATGGCTTACTGGCTGAGAGTCAATGTCTTGTCAACACCGTCAACGTCTTTTTTGACAGTCAAGCCGCGGTTAAGTTCCTGAAGTTAATGTTTCTGAAAACAAGATCTTTCCTTAACTGCCACACGTCTTTAAATGAGATGGCCAAGCAGTTTGACATACGACTAATATGGATCCCAGGGCACAGAGACATTCCAGGGAATTGCAAAGCCAATGAGCTTGCAAGACCGGGTACTACCTTACAGGTTCCAACAGAATTGGAATGTGTTGGTATGACTCTAGAAACTTGCGCCTTTGTTCTGCCTTTGTTCCGCGACGACGACTAATCAGAAATGGGCTTATGGATGAACGTGTAAGACTACACGCCAAATTCGGCCTTCTCTTAATACGAAGCGCTCAAATAAGCTGATATCGCTTTCAAGAGGAGAGATTTCGACAATGGTTGCTGTAATTTTCGGACACAGTCTTATAGGGAGGCACGCAGAACGCTTAAATGTGTCGTTAAATGACTTTTGTTGTAGTTACATGGATGAGGAGGAGTTGGAAACTATCGAATACTTTTTCTGTCATTGCCAGGCACTTTCTGGTAAGGAGACCTGTTGGCATTTCTTTCGGAATGTTGAGTCGGTCCGTCCACCGATTTGGTGAGAGTAAAGTTGTTGCTCTTGATATTTCCAAGGCATTTGATCGTGCGTGGCATGAAGCACTCGTGTCAAAACTTATTTCTGTTGGTGTCGGCAATGACTTCTCTCGTTTTATCTCGAGTTTTCTCAGAGATCGCACTATTCGTGTTGTTTTCCATGGGGTCTCTGCAGATGAGTTTCGGCTAAATTCGGGGGTACCGCAAGGTTCTGTTCTATCGCATACTCTATTTCTTATATTTATTAATGACCTTCTCAATCTAATTCCAACCCTATCTATTCTTACGCAGATGACAGCAACATTTGCCATTCATTTTCCTTTGATTCCAGGCCAAGCCTTATTGAGGTTGGGATCAGGCGGCAAAATATAAATGACACACTTAATCATGACCTTTCTACAATCTCCGACTGGGGTCTTGCAAATTAGGTAGATTTTAATGCACGCAAGACCCAATATTGTATGTTAACCCACAGAACTGTGGATTCAACATTGTCATCTGTATCAATGGGTGGTGTAGATATTGAGGAATGGGACACTTTTGATGTTCTGGGCATGCGAATACAGTGCGATGGCCGTTGGAATAAGCACGTTTTTCAAGTGTCGAAAGAAGCATTCAAGTATCTCGGTTTTTTGAAACGCTGTAAAAACTATTTTACTCCGTCCGATCTCCTCACTATTTACACCAGCTATATCCGACCGAAAATGGAATACAACTCCCACAAGTGGGCATGAGCTTCAGAGACTGTTCTGAGGCTTCCGGACCGTGTATAAAGGAGTGCGGTGAAGCTATTAATGACTGTAGGGTATCCAACTCTATTGATTCTTTAGAGCATCGTCGGAATGTGGGTTGTGTGACACTGTTCTATTGATATTACCATGGGAGGTGTTCATCTGAGATAAGAGAATTTATTCCCGAAGCTAGGGTATTTGTTCGGAGTACTCGCTTGTCCAGTAGATCGCATCCATTTGTAATCGACTGTCCTTTGTTTCGCACAACGCATTATAGAGAAAATTCGTTTTTCGGTCGTACAACCCGTATGTGGAATAATATCCCCGTGGAGGTCTTCCCTGCCACTTTCAATATACAGAAGTTGAAATCAAATGTCCACAAACACTACTCCCTCTTTCCTCCTTCCCACACCTTAATTTCCTGATCAACACAATGCACTGCATAAGTAGGGGGCATCCTCTAACTGTTGGTTTAATTAAAAAAAAAATAATGGTTTAACGACGAGGACTAGTAGAACAACCTATTACATTCCCGTGGTATCACAACAGACCTCAGAGTTTATGTGTGCTGAAGTACTTAGAACGTCAACAGCCACTTAAAACCTAACCTAACCTGCTCATTCGATTTCACCTATATTTAGAATGATATTTCAGGATGGACAAGGGCTAGGTTTCATAGACCACGCCTCTTTTTACGCCCACTTTTGGCGTAAAAATTTTAAAATTTCCGAAACTACTCGTCTGATTTCAATTAAATGTTTTCACCAAAATTAAAAACGGGGCTAGCTTTTATCGACCACGCACGCTCATCCGGTTTTAAGTATTCAACTCATCTGTTTTCAAAATAGTCTGAAAAAAGTAATTTTTGGAAATTCCTATTCTGAGGATACAAAATGGGGTGAAGTAGGATAGTGTACTTTGGAACCTTTTCTATTTCCTGAAATAAAGACCATAGAAATTTAAAATGGACAAACAAAAAATATTCAGAAAATTACCGTTTGCAAATTCAGATTTTAATTGTACTTTGTCTATCTCCTGTTATTATGGTTCAAGAAACTTGAAATTTTGAATATAGATATCATCCTGCAAAAAAATACATTTTGATAAAAGTACTTTTTAGAAAGTTGCGATTCTAAGAATAAAAACTGTACTTTTTCAGTTTTTCAATCTCCTGAAAAAAAGGTCATAAAAAATTGATTTTTGAATTGTCGGATCCTCCATTGGAAAACATTCCATAAAATAGAAGCAATTTTTGGTTAATGAGCTTCATAGATCAATAAATAAGCTTTAAGCTCATTTCTAAACAATTTGTTCATAATTACAAACAAAAATTAATAATTTAAAATAAACAATAATTCAAAACACCTACACTCAAAGAAATTTCTATGTTTGTTTTTTTTTTGCCTTAAACAACATTTGCAAACCTGTACCAATTTTTTATTTTTTTTTTTCAATTTAGTAGAATTTCTTTGTTATTTTTAACCAAATAAAACGCCCCTTCTTTTATATCTCCCCTTGTTATTTGGTGATAAATTTCATTAGAACTTATTCAAAAATACGAAAACATGATCGTAAAAATTTGCAAAAAAAACTGAAAAGAGATTTAAAGAAAAGATCAAAAACAATAACAACCACAAAAGAATCTTTATATTCACATGTCCCAAAATTTTGTTATGCGAGGTCATTTTATATTGTTTTTAAATTTTTCCAGAAAAAAAATTCTAACAAAATAAACGAGATAAAAAAAAGACGCTACTGTATCGAGAAACAAAAAACCCGTAAAACAAGTTGAGTATAGAACATTTGACAACATAAATAAACAAAAAAAAATAAAATAAGAATAAATTCGATATATAAACACGTATAAATATGTTTTTATACACCATTTCTAACGGTTTTTGGTAGATATTTTAAAAATTCTTGATTTTATGTTAAAATTAAGAACAACAAAAAATTTAAAAACTGTTGAAATTAGGAAATTATTTAAAAAAAATTGATTTTGAAGCCAAATTACTACAGGTTGACCAATTTTAACACTTTCCCAAATGTCAAATAAAACTTTTTGTGAAAATGCTAATTTTTATGAAAATTTTTCTAAAATTTAGCCTTAAAGAAAAAGCAAAAATAACCTTCCTGCCCGCCATAAATGTTCAATAATTTATTTCCCATGAAAAAATTGATTAGATCTGACTGATCTTTTAAGATCAAATTATATCAGTTGTATCTGATCAGATCTATTATATCCGAGATTTTTTCCCAATTTTGAGATCTAAGTAGATCTGATAAGTAATTGTATCTGATCAGATCTCGGAAATGGAGACAAATCTAGGATATAATATATCTGATCAGATACAATTGATGTAATACAATTGATATAATGACCGAACAAATTTCAATCGGAATCCCAACAGGGAACGGACACAATCCCCATTGGGATTATGACAGTTTTGAAAAGGGTCACAGTCCCCACAACTAATATGGGAATTATGAACGTGAAGTATTCGATCATAATCCCCATTTCCGTTATGGTGATAATGTCCGTGAGGATTATGTTCTGTCACCTTAAAATTCTTCTTGCTTGAGTCAAAATTTTTTCACACTTTCTATTTTAAATGGAAATGGTGCAATATATTTATCTTTAAAATTCGAGTGAGTATACATGAAACCAATACAAACTTTTTAGCAAATAAATATAGGTACAAAAAAATATATACCTCAGCAAAATGGCGGTTATGTTGTTATAACAAGACATTAATACACTAACGCAAAATACGCATTAGAATGTTTAATGGGCAAACAAAATCACACACACACACCAAAAAGGTGCACACAAGTTCATAAAAAATGTATAAAATTTTCAGTGTATGCGTGAAGCTTTCAACGTTTTTAACAAGAGGGGGTTCAAATTGTTTTACTTATTTTGTGTTTAGGTTTTTTTTTTGGCAACTCATACCACTACATTTTTTGAGTGTATACAGTGACTCAAACATGTAATGGGACAGTATAAATTTTGATAGCAGTTCTTTTAAAGAAAAGTTATCAATCGACAATTTTTTTAAAAAGTGCTATATATGAAATTTTTCAAGCTTTAATTTTAGCTTGATATCGTCCAGATTGAGCAAATATTAAATGAGATACGAGGGTCGCACTGGAAAAGGACATTTTTTATAAACATTTAAAAAAAAAAAAATTAAAAATATTTTTAAGTCGATTTTTTTCAAACATTAGAAGTTCAAACATTAGAAATTTAAGAAATGCTCACAAGTCCAAACATGGACCGATGGAATTTATAAGTACACATTAAACACACACAAAATATAAATTTTATGTGAATATCGAAAGTGTGGTTGTATGGGGGATACAAGAAGAACTGATCCGATTTCGTTTAAATTTAGAAAGGTAATTTGTGAACACGAAACTCGTTTAGTTGATAAAATTCGAGATGCTATCTATATTAATACGGCTATAAGAGCCATTTGAGCCAAAACCAAAGGGGACCTTTGTATGGAGGCTATGTCTAAATATGAGCCGATTTTTTTGAATTTCAATAGGCTTCTGCCTTGGGCCAATAGAAGCTTAATTTTTAAATTTCAGCGAAATTGGTTGATAAGTGCGACTTGTATCGTGCGCAGAAATTTATATGAACAGACGGACGGACAGAAATCGCTAAATCGACTCACAAAGTGATTCAGCGTTGATCGGTATATTTAAGGGTGGGGCAAGGACTAATATTACGAGTAGTCACAAACATCAGCACAAAGTCATTTTTAGGGCTCCGTCAAATTTAAATTTTCGAATTTCATGTCGTAATACCTGCCAAAAGAGCTGATTATGGGAAAATTTATGAAAAAATTTCGCAATTCTAAGTTGAAAAAAATTACGTACATATCAGAATTTTCGGAACAAAATCGTGTTTTTATATTTTTTTAATATTTTTTAGATAACAAAAAAAACAGTTGAAAAACGTTAAGTGTGTTATCTAAAAAATATTAGAAAATATAAAAACGCGATTTTGGTCCAAAAATGATGATCTGCGCTTTTGGTTCATAGAGTCTGACCAGCATTTTTGGACCAAAATTTTATGTTTAAAAATCAGCATCTGTGGAACAAAATTTTTTCAATTTCCGAATTTTTGAGCCGGATTTGGTCAAAAAATTCGGACATGAATTTTGGTCGAAATACGTCACTTTTTCCAACTTTGACCGCTGGTTGCCGACTGAAGATGACCTTGCAAAATTGTTTCAATAATTTTTTCATAAATTGGCCACCATCGTTATACCATGTTCCACAGATTGCACAGTGGTTTGTTATAGATTTTTTTGGGAATAATTCGGCCATTCAGTAAGTACTAGACCGATTGCAGTGAAATTTATACCGGTTATAGGTAACGTAATTTCGAGCTTAGGACGGAGGACCCCACATGTCCAATAAGGGCGCCTCCAGAGGCCTCTAATGTGGGACATCTTTTGCATACAAAGGCTTTAAGTGCTTGTCCGATTTGGATTTTTTAAATACATAAAAAAACATGTTTGAAGTAATCGTTATATCTTTTACTTTCCGATTTTTAGCCATTTGAATGAGAAACATTTTATTTATTTTTTCGTTCCTGGTTCTGAATTTTTAGTTAGCTGGATAAATTTGTGATATTTTAAAACCACAACGAATAAAATATATTTTTTTGGTTAAAAGTTATAAAAATAAATTGGGATTTTTTGCCTAAAAAGTACCAACACTCTTTTGTCAATTTTGTCGATTGATCTGAAAGGCAATACCACGTAGATAGATGATTTAAAAAAAAAAATAGCGTGTCAAAATTTCTAACTTTGAGCTCCCCAGCTTCATCGAAAGTTGACCGATTTTTAACACAAATTTCAACTTTATCCCCCTGGGGAAAAAAGTGCACGCCTCTGTTAGGCCTACCAAAGCAAACATAGATTCTTTGATATGTTTGATATGATCATGTTCGAATTCAAATAGATAACAATCCCCGCCTTTAACATAGGCGTGGCAGCAAAAAATCTGTTTTTTTGGAAATTGTTAACAAATAAATTGGGAATTGGGGGATTCCTTTCATCAAATCTTTATATTTTGTTTTGTATTTAGATTTGCCATAGTAAGACCTCTATAAATTTAAAATTTCATTACAATATGCTCAAAAACAAAAATTTGATTGCATATTGAAAATTTACTTGTTAAAATTTCGCCCAAAATTTTGAAAAAAAAATGTAAATTTGTATGGGAGCCCCCTTAGGAAGTGGAGTAAGGGAAAAAATGTGGGGGGGGGGGAAATAATGGGGGTCGGCCATCGATTTTGCCCCTCTAGGGTGAACCGTGTGAGCGCTATGAGCAGATGTACCAAAAAAAAAAATTTAAAAACAAAAAAATGTATGGGGACCACCTTAAGGGTTGAAGATTGAGGGTAGGTATGTTCAGAGAAAATGTTGGTATTAAAAAAATATTGGAGGTCGGTCATACATTTAACTCGTCTAGGGGCAACCCTGGGAGAGTTAGAGCGGTGGGTTTCTAATCATAAAAATTGCATTTTGTATGGGATCCCCCTTGAGGAGTGGATATAGGGGGTGGGTTTGTTCAGAAAAAATGTTGGGGTGTAAAAATTAATGGGGATCGGCCATACATTGCACTCCTTTAGGAAAAAATAAACTTCGAAATATTTCAAAAAAAATTCTAAAAAATTTCTATGCAAAATTTCCTTTTCCAGTGTGACCCTCGTATGTCATTTAATATTTGCTCAATCTGGACGCTAGCAAGCTTAAATTGAAGTTTGAAAAATTTTCAATAAAGCACTTTTAGTCGACTGTTATAGGTTTTGCATTGACAACTTTTCCTTTAAAGAACAGCTATCAAATATATGTATACTGTTCCATTAAATATTTGAGTCACTGTACCTTAAATTAAAAACTGTACATAAATGCCGGCTTTGTTCAATCATAATAAATACACTAAAAACAAGCTTTTTGCGTGAATTTTTTTGTCGAAAAAAAATACAAAGAAAAATGTCTGTCAAATAATCTTTTTTGTTTTGTGTCTAACATAAAATTTAATGTGGTAGGCTAAAAAACTCAAACACACAAAATTTTGTTGAGTATATTTTTTTTTGTATTTTTGCGTAAGGTTAAGGGCAGCAAATAAAAATATTTCACAAACATTTTATCTTATTAGATTATTAAAAAATGCGTGCGCAATTTTCTTTGGTACAAAGTTTATCATTTTGTTAGTTTTTATCAGGCAAAATAAAATGTTTAAGGTTTTAATTTAGCATTGAATGCTAAAAATATCTACAATTTTGCTTCACGTGCCTCAGTTTTTTGATAAGAAGCAACAAAATTTCAAATATTTCTTTTTTTTTGTACGTGTAGATATTTAATTTAGATTAAAAAAAAAATATTAATTAGGAGTAAGTACCCATTCTTTTGTTAAAATAGTTTTAAAATTCAGCATTTGTCAAGATAAGTTTTTTTTCTATTTTTGGCAATTTTATATGAATTTATATAATTTTTAGAGAGGAAGTAATAAAATCCATCAACGTCAAATTATTTTTTTAATTGTACCAGACAAAAATTAAACATCATGTTAAAAAAAAAGTTTTACTAACTTTTAAATTTTAAATTTTTTAGCTTAAATCTATTAAAATTTCTTTAAACTTCACTGTGCGACACCAAAAAAACTCCCAGCAGGACATTTATCTGATACATTTTAATCGATCTGGTCTTGTGATTCCAAATCTGCTATCCAAAGTACCGTTTTCAAGATATTCGCTGTAAAAAGTAAAAAAAAAACCTAAAATTTTGCAATTTTTGGGGTTCCACTGTTACGAATTCTTACGTTGCTTTTACAAATTTGGACTCGATTTTATAAAAAAATACCCCTTCTAATTCCAAATCAGTAATCCAAATTTGTACAGCATGTTCCATTTTCGTGATATTCGCGTTTGCAAATTGTATTCTAACAAGTAAGAGTGTTAAATTCGGCTATGCCGAATCTGTGATACCCTCCAACATGTTAAAACATATAAAAAATCCAGGGTCGCTTTTTTGGGGGGTGGGGGCTCGATGGGGGTGGTGCGGGATACTTTCCCCATCGTGATAAATGTTAACTAAATTATTTGTTATGCTTTTAGCAATTTAGTAATACCATTTTCACATTATTTTAATGATTTTTTTAAATCCACGCCCACAAAAGGGGGCGGGCAGAAATAAAAATAAATTTTCCATCCCCCCGGTCTAAGTGCCGGAGTTTAAACTCCTTCTGACACAAAAAGGTTTCATTTGTTTAACAAAAATGGCAAAAAATTATGTAAAAATGGTGTTTTTTAAGAGGTTTTTTTAGTTCGTTAAGGGGGAACTTTTTTCCCCCTGACCCGATTTTGCCCATTTCCGAACTTAACCGGCCTATGAACATTAGACATATTCTTGCAATTTTCAGGGGTCTAGCTTAAATCGTTTTATTATTTTGGACTGAATCGTGTTTTATACAGACGGACGGACGGACATTCATAGAACGACTTAGAATCGATCATAGATCAATAATATATATACTTTATGGCGTCCCCGACCGATATTTTATGCGTTACAAACGGAATGACAAAGTGAATATACCCCCATACTGTGGTTGGAGGGTATAAAAATAATATTACATTAAAATAAACCTTGTCAAATTACTAGAAAAAGTCTCGTAATCCCATTTTACCAATATTTTACAGTTTTCCTTGTTTTTTAACAAACATTTTTTATCGAAATTTCAATTTTTTTTGTAATTCTACAATTTTTTCGTAAATGTCCAAATTTCCAAGGAAATTTTACGAAAAAAAAAAATCTAGTAAATTCACGAGAATCCCTTGTAAGTTTTATTGCGCCAAAAAAGTTGTAAATTAACAATTTAATTGGTAAAAAGCTTGTAAAATTACAAAAAGGCTCGTAAGTAATTTTTACCAGGAATTTTCGTAAAATAGGAGGTAGCACAAAATCTAGTAAAGTCACGAGAATTCCTTGTAATTTTAATCGCGTCAAAAAAGTTCTAAATTTACAAGAATATTAATATAAAGCTTTAAAATTTACAAAAAAAAGCTCGTAATTTTGTATAGAAATTCTCGTAAAGTAGGAAGTAGCAAAAAATAATTTTACAAGTTTTTTTTTGTAATTTTACAAGTTTTTTTTTCAGTGTAGAATATGAGTGCGTTACAGTGGGGCTTAAACCCTCAAACGCGAATATCTCAAAAAGAGTACGCTTTAAAAAATTTGTTATTTTACATTTTTTTTCAGTGTAGGAATATGAGTGCGTAACAGTGGGATTTGAACCCTCAAACGCGAAAATCACAAAAAGAGTATGTTCTAGAAAATTTTGAACGATAGATTTGAAATCGTATTCAAAATTAAGGCACACACAGAAAAATACATTTTTAACCGAATTCTTCAAAATTCGATTGCTTTATTTATTCGGCTGTGACAACCGAATTTTTTGGTTGGCTTCAATTAAACAATCGCTATTTAACTAAGACGACTTATATGCAGGTGTATCCGCCGAATTTTTGTTGCATAAACTAAACTTCAGTTGGTAATTAGAAGGGATGAGATTTTCATGCACTAAAACAGCGAAAATATGCGCTAAAAAATTTAAAATATGCACTAAAAAACCTAAAAATATGCACCAAAATATAAAATGCGCGCAATAAAAATTGTTTTCATACGAAAAAATTATTTAAAAGCAAAAAATAACGGCGGTTTTATCTATAAATAAATCTATAAAAAAATTAAAACAAAAAAAAAAAATTTCTTTTTTTTTTCAAAATAAATTTTTAAAATTTAAAAAAGTTTTTGAAACTAAAAAAATTAATTTGTGTTTTTGGTAATTTATGGAAAAATATGCACTAAAAGTTGGAAATATGCACAAAATATGCATTTAAAACTAAAATATTAAAAAATATGCATTTTAACCAAAATATGCATTTTCACCAAAATATGCAAAAACAAATCGTTGCCATTTTAACGCAAATTTCTTGATTAGGAAAGATAATTGGTCGATATCGTTTTTAGACTATCGACAAAAAAACATGCATTTGCATAGAAATTACATCGCAAGTAATTAGCATTATCAAAAAATTCCTGAAATCGGTCGAGTGGTTTTCAAGATATCGCCATGTGAAGTTGTCAAAAAAATTCTAAAAATGGGGGTTTTTCCTACGTTTAAGGAATAATTAAAAACAAGTAAAAAAGTTAAATTCGGCCTTGCCGAATGTAGTGATACCCTCCTCAATTTCAAAAAGATTATTACAAAAAACTTTATTTAAAAGGAAATTACTTTTGAAAAAAAAAAAATTGAAAAAAAAATTCCGCGAAAAAAAAATTTTGGTAAAAAAAAAAATCCGCGATATTTTTCTTTTTTTGTCAAAAAATATGTTCGTACATGTTTAAATACCATTTGGTGTTCAATTATGTTCACATATGTCAACCAGAAGCCGAATTAAAGCATTTTGTATTTTTAGGTTATGTTGAATGTACTGACATTTTTGAGGTGTGCTTACATTTGCGTTCATAACTTTTGAACCGCTGAACCGATATCGCTCAAATGCAATACCAATCGGGAGAACTTCCAATAAATATGTTAAGTTTCAGTCATGTCTGTGCAATATTTGTCCGTGACAGCATTTTCCACAGACAGACAGACGGACATCGCTAAAATGTCTTAAAATCGATCGGGCATCATGAATATATATACTTTATGGGGTCCCAGATAGATATTTCGATGAGTTACAAACGGAATGACAAACTTATATATACCCTCTATCACTAAGTGGAGGGTATAAAAAGCTCAATGCAAATTCAGTTGATATTTTTGAAATTACAATTAAAATCTTCGAATTACAATTCATCTTTTTCGAACTACAATTGATCTTTAACGAATTACAATTGATTTTTTTCGAACTACAATTGATCTTTTTCGAATAACAATTGATCTTTTACGAATTACAATTGATCTTTTACGAATTACAGTTGATCTTTAACGAATTATAATTGATCTATTACGAATAACAATTGATTTTTTCGAATTACAATCGATCTCTTACAAATTAAAATTTGAATATTCAAATAAAAATTGATCTTTTTCGAATCACAATTGATTTTTTTCGAATTTCAGTTGATTTTTTTCGAATTACCATTTAGTAATTCTTTTGTAAAGAAGTATTTTTACTAAATGGTTATTTTAAATTAATTTTAGTTTAATTACAACTGTCCTAACTTATTTTTTGTTGAGTGTTAAAAATTTACCGATTGTGCTTAACACATCAAAACACGTCACTTAAATTTCTCATTATTTATTTGCCTCTTATTAAAATTTTACAAAATATTTAGCCTTAATTTGCAACTTAAAAATATTAATTATGTGATCCATCATATGATATTAAAAAACGTAAATCCTTTGTATTAAGATAATATTTTAAACAATTCGATTACGTCTAAAATTTCTTCGTTGCCCATAAATTTTTAATATTAAATTACCAAAACAAATTTTTTGATATTTTCTAAATTGATTAAAAAAAAATATGCAAAATCATTTTTATTATTTAACTCCCACGTCTGAAATTCAAAATCATTTGTTCTAATATTTTTTTTTGTTATTTTCTAATCTGGCAATGTTATCATAACTTATCGCATAAATTTTTTGTACAAAATGGTTGAAGGTCAATCTATACATATAAATTTTATATAAGTAGCTTTCTTATTTTCTTTTTTTTTTATTAAAAAAAAAAAAAAAAGTAAACATTACTTGGCAAATATTGTTTTGAAAATATCTTAAAAAATAAAAGAATTCTTTAAAATTCTTTTAACAGGAAATAGCTTTTGATTAACCAACTCAATAAGAACATGTAAAATTGTTTTATTCGGCTGGACTGAATTTTTTATACCCTAGAAAAAAAAACTCTAAATAATTCAATTTAATTATTTTTTTGAGTGTAATAATTGAAAAATTCTTAAATCTGGCAAAAAAAGCTGCGAAAATTTGTTGATTAGAAAGAAATATACACAAAAAAATAAATTAATTACAACCTACCAAGTGTAATTTGCATAAAAACATTAGTTTTTAAGCTTAGGTAATTTATCTAATTACACTTAGGTAATTTATTCAATATAACTTAATTGGTTTAATTATCCCAAAAAATACACAATTTTGCGTTTATTTCTGCAAATTTAATTAAATATTACAAAAATATGTGCCAGTTTTCGGATTTATTACAACCAAGTGTTTTTTGTATACTTACATAAGATTTTACTTTTAAAACTTAGGTAGTTTATCGAAAAACACGTTATCGGTTTAGTTATGCCACAAACGTTCACAGTTTTTGGTTTAGTTTTTTTTTTTTTGTAAAAAATTTAGGTAATTTTTTCAATAACACTTTATCAGTTGAATTACGTAAAAAAAGTACATACGTTTTTAAAAAACTTAGATAATTTATCCAATAACTCTTTATCAGTTTAATTATCTAACAAGCTTACATATTTTTTTTCATTAATTAGGAAAAATTAAGTAAATACTACACAAAATATTAAAAAATATGCCTGCTTTTGCATAATTACATAAGCTTTGACTTTCAAAAACTTAGGTAATTCATACAATAACACTTTATCGGTTAAATTATCTCGAAAAAGTAGACAAGTTTTCTTTTTTTCTGTAAATTTAACAAAATATTATATAAAATGTGCCAGTTTTAGTATTAATTAGCAACAAGTGTGTTTTGTATAAGTTATTACATAAGTTTTTACTTTAAAAAACTTAGGTAGTTTATTAAATTACATTTTTTCAGTTGAATAATCCCACAAACGTACACATTTTTTTCATAATTCGGAAAGTTAAAGAAAATACTAGACAAAATATAAAAAAATGTGCCTGCTTTTGTATAATTACATAAGCTTTTACTTTCAAAGACTTGGGTAAATTATACAGTAACACTTTATCGGTTAAATTATCCCGAAAAAGTAGACAAGCTTTGTTTATTTCAGTAAATTTAACAAAATATTACCAAAAAATGTGTCAGTTTTCGTATTAATTACCAACAAGTGTGTTTTGTGTAATCACATACGTTTTTACTTAAAAAAACTTAGGTAAATTATTCAATAAAACTTTATCATTTAAATTATCCCACAAACGTTTAAATTTTTTTAAAAATTCTGAAAATTTAAGAAAGTACTACACAAAAAATAAAAAAAAAACGTGCCTGCTTTTGTCTAATAAGCTTTTACTTAAAAACTTAGGTAATTTATTCAATAACGGTAATTTATCCAATAGCACGTTATCGGTTAATGATACCAAAAAAAACACCAAGTTTTGTTTATTTCTGTAAATTTAACAAAATGTTACAAACAAAAATATAAAAAATTGTGTCAGTTTTTTTATTAATTACCACCATGTGTGTTTTGTATAATTATATAAACTTAGGTAAATTATTCAATAACACTTTGTCATTTGAATTATCCCACAAACGTTTACATTTTTTGCTTAATTCTGAAAGATTTAGAAAGTACTACACAAAAAATTAAAAAAAACGTGCCTGCTTTCGTATAATTACATAAGCTTTTACTTTAAAAAACTTAGGTAATTTATCTAATAACACTTTATCCGTTAAATTATCCCATAAACGTACACTTTTTTTGTTTAATTCTGTAAATTTAACAAAATATTGCAAAAAAAAATGGTTCAGTTTTTGTGTTTTGAAAAATTACTTAAGTTTTTACTTAAAAAACTTAGGTAATTCATTCAACAAAACTTTATCAGTTGATTTATTTAACATTTTTTTATTAATTCGGAAAATTTATAAATACTACACAAAAAATGAAAAAAAACGTGCCTGATTTTGTAGAATTACATAAGCTTTTACTTTTAAAAATTTAGGTAATTTATCCAATAACACTTTATCGGTTAAATTATTCCACAAACTTACATATTTTGTGTTTATTTTTGTAAATTTAACAAAATATTGCAAAAAAAAATGTCCCAGTTTTTGTGTTTTGAAAAATTACATAAGTTTTTACTTTAAAAAACTTAGGTAATGTATCGAACAACACTTTATCAGTTGAATTATATCACATTTTTTAATTAATTCGGAAAATTTTAAAAAATACAACACAAAAAAAATGTACCTGCCTTTGTATAATTACATAAGTTTTTACTTAAAAAAACTTAGGTGGTTTATACAATAACACTTTGTCGGTTAAATTATACCAAAAAAAGTACCCAATTTTTATACCCTCCACTTAGTGATAGAGGGTATATATAAGTTTGTCATTCCGTTTGTAACTCATCGAAATATCGGTCTGGGACCCCATAAAGTATATTTATTCATGATGCCCGATCGATTTTAAGATATTCTGGCGATGCCCGTCTGGCCCGTCTGTCTGTCTGTCTGTCTGTCTGTGGAAAATGCTATCACGGACAAAATATTATATTACATAGATGACTGAAACTTAACATATTTATTGGAAGTTCTCCCGAGAAGTTTGGTATTGCATTTGAGCTATATCGGTTCAGCGGTTCAAAAGTTATGAGCAAAAATACAAGCACACCTCAAAAATTTCAGTACATTCAACATAACCTAAAAATACAAATTGCTTTAATTCGGCTTCTGGTTGACATATGTGAACATAATTGAACATCAAATGGTATTTAAACAAGGACCAATATATTTTTTGACAAAAAAAAAAAATCGCGGATTTTTTTTACCAAAATTTTTTTTCGCGGAAATTTTTTTCAAATTTTTTTTTTTTTTCAAAAGTAATTTCTTTTTAAATAAAGTTTTTGGCAATAATCTTTTTGAAATTGTGGAGGGTATCACTACATTCGGCAAGGCCGAATTTAACTTTTTTACTTGTTATTTCTGTAAAGTTGCCAAAATTGTGCAAGTTCTTGGATTAATAAAAAACAAAGTTTGCTTGTATATTTACTAAGTTTTTATTTTAAAAAACTTAGGTAATTTATACAATAAAGTTTTATCGTTTTTTTTTTGTGTAGATGGCAAATCGATTAAAATTCGTTTCAAGTAGTAGATATTTATGTAAAAATCAACAAACATTTTTAAACACTAAATTCAACTAAAAATTTGATAAAAATAAGCTAACTCCAGTAAGCAAAAAAAATTAGTTATTCTTCTAATTTATTTTTTCAGTTAAAATTGTAAAAGTTTTTTTTTTAATTTTACCAATTTTTTTGAGTGTATTAAATTATGTTAAGTCACTATTTATACTACCTCAACATAATTTTTAAAAAGTTAGTCAAATCAAATTCCAAACCATATTTTCTGATTGACCAACACCATTACTTAAGTTTTTCTACATTGTTTTCATCAATGACTTTTGCAATCAGTCATTTCTTTAAGTTTTTATACCCTACACCATTCTATGGTGCAGGGTGTAAAAACTTTGTGGGGATGTAACTACCCCTCTTAAGTATGCCGATCGACTCAGAATCACCCTTTGAGACGTGTGTCTATCCGTTCATGTAAAGTAGTGTAGCCCATCAACATATTGAAAAATACCAAGTATAACTCGCAACTCAACGTACTTCCCCAGGGGAAAAAGTTCGCCCTTGAATAACTAAACTAACCTCGAAAAAATTAAATTTTGTACATGTTTTTTTTTTTTGCATTTTTGTTAAAGAAATTAAACATTTTTATGTCAGAAGACGTTTAAAGTCCAGTACTTGGACCCAGGGGACTAAAAAATATTATTTTTTTTTGCCCGCCCCTCTTTTGTGGGCGTGGATATAAAAAAATTGTTTAAATAATGATAAAATTGTATTATTTATGTGCAAAAATCATAATAACTTAATTTGCCAACATTTATCGTGAATGTGTAAAGTGTCCTCCAAGGACTCCCGCCGACCCCAACAACGCTTCTGACATTTTTTTTACATTTTGGAGGGTATAAAAGATTCGGCACAGACGAATTTAACACTTTCACTTGATTGTTTTTGGTTGCTGATAAAGTTAATTATGTCCAAAAACAAAATAGTTGTATTTTAATAATACATTTTTATTGCTTATATAAATTTAGTAGTATATAATTTAAAAATAAAGAAGTTATTTTTTTTAAATGTCACGTAAGAAGATAAAATAACACATACTGATGTCATAACATAAAAAAATTAAGAATTAACCAAGTTTTTGCTAAGCATTTGTTTTTAACATGTTAAATTAAATTTAACATTTTCTATGGTAAAATTAAATTAGTAAATTTTATTTGTTTAGCGGTTTTTTTGAGAATTTTTGGTAGGAATCGAACTTACGACCACCTGCTTTATAGTCTATTTCGCTACACACTAACCTACAGGGGCCTCCTTTTTACAAAATTTCAAGTAATATTTATTTAATCCAATAAAAAAACATTTATTAATTACAGTTAACAATCAACTTCAGGGGGGCCCCTGTAGGCTAGTTGGTAGCGTGCTAGCCTATGAAACAGGGGGTCGTGGGTTCGATTCCCACCAAAACCCTTGGTCGATTTCGCTACAACGAGAGGCCGGTCATTGTTACCAGTTCTCGGTTAGGTTAAAATTATTTAAAATGAGTTGTAAATAAAAATTGGAAAAATAAATAAAAAGTGATCATTGGATTAAAAAGTGATCATCATCAACTTCTTGTTTATCAACATTTTTAATTGTATGAACAAAATATTTTGTTGATATAACAAAAATCTATTTTTATTTTAATTAAATCAATTTTCATTTTAATTAAAATGTTTGTTGAAAAGCAACGAAAGTTTCTTCTAAATATAAAAACATGATTATTTTTCAAGAGTATTTCGAAATTTACTTTCTTTTATTACATTTTTATTATGTCGAATAAATTTTAAAAGTAAAAGTGAATCTTACAAATTATTCTATTTTTATCGAGAATTTTATAAAATTCTTTAAAAAAATAAACTTATTCATTCAGTGTATTATTTTTTAGGTAAACAAGTAGTGCTGATAAAAAAATATATTGAAACCGCAAAATTCCTTTGAAACTTTAACGCTATTTAAAACAAGTAAAAATTCTCTACTCAACTGTGCCGAATAAAAAATACCTTCCATAATTCTTTTAAGTTTTCCGGATTGTTTCAAATATTTTTTTAATTTTTTCGGAATTTTTCTGAATTTATCTTACCATTTTTTTAATTATTCTCAACTTTTCCGAACTTTTTGTTTTTATTTTTTTTGGAATTTCAAGAAATTTTCTCTGAAAATTTTATGAATTTTCCAGAGTTTTTCTGATATAAAAGCGGACATTACAGGATCGACTTATAATCGATCAAGAAAATATGAAGGGCTTATTGTAAAAACCCGATAAGCAACATTTAATTTTATGGTGGTTTTTGTCTTAAAACTTTTGAAATAATGATAAAAATAAATCTTTTGAAGAACTTTCATACTCAAGATACTTGTACGAAATGTTTAAGAAAAACTTGTGCCAAAAATTGGTCAATGGAACATCAGTAGAAGGCTAAAAACATTAAAAAATAAAATGTTGCTTATCAAGTTTTTGCAATAAGCTCTTCATATATACTTTACTTTCCTATACCGATATTTCAATGTGTTACAAACGAAATGAAAAACTTAAAATAAACCCTTAAAACATTAGTGGAAGGTATAAAAACTCAACTTTATGTTAATTTTAAATTTTAGTTATTTTTATAATTCCCAAGAAACTGAAGGTTTTGGTTTTATAAAAACAAAGTAAAAATTATAATGAACAAATGTTATAAATTGCAATATTCAACATATCGTGGAGTGACCTGCAAGTAGGCCTATGTGCAGCTTAAAAAAAAATTGAAAAGGCTTGATGCGCCTGTAAATATGCAATATAAGACCACAAAGTCATAGTTTAAAAAACTATGAAAAATCCTGTACTTTTTGAAGGGGGCCCCTGTTGGTTAGTTAGTAGCGATCTAGCCTATGAACCAAGGGGTCGTGGGTTCGATTCCCACCACAACCCTTGATCGATTTCGCTACAACGAGACGACGAGCATTACCAGTTCTCGATTAGGTTGAAATTTTTAAAAATTATTTATAATTAAAAATGGTTTACCATTAATAAAAACACTTCATCATTTGATCAACATTATTATAATTATTACTTTTTTAAGATCAGCCTACGATATTCAGTATCGTTATCATAACACTTTTCGTCTACTCAGAATATGTGCCACTGTGCGGTTACCACAGTACATAGTAGTAGGCAATCAAGGTTGCATTAAATGTGTATTTTTTTTTTTAAATATTATAAAATTAAAAAAAAAAAAATTAGAAATTTTTATTTTTTGCTAACTTCTATTCTACACACAAAAAAAAATCGAGGTAATATTACCTAAAATTATAGTATAAAAATACCTTAGCGCCAGGCAAACGGGGCATTTGCTAAGTTAAAAGGTAATGTTACTTAAAAGCTAAGGTAATTCCCATGTTCGAAAATTTATTATGGTTGACAGAAATCTACCTTAGCTTTTTAGGTAAAATAGCATTGATAAATAGGTGATATTACGTAAATAATTTGGTAGTATTACCTTGCATTAGTAAAGGCATTTTTACCCCATTTCCTTTCAAATTTTAAATAAAAAATACGAAAAGCTTATTATTTTTAATTTATTTTATTTTTTTTTAATTTTTTAATGTCTTAAATTTTAAAGAAAAGTTATTTATATTGAAAAAATTATCTATTCTAAGACACTTTTTATATAGAGAAATTTTAAGATTCTGAGACAGAATTTTTCTATAGAAAATCTCTCAGATTCTGAGACATTTTTTTATATAAAAAAACTCTCAGATTCTGAGAAATTTTTGCTATATAAAAATTCTCAGATTTTTATAATTTTTTCTATAAAAAAATTCTCAGATCCTGAGACATTTTTTCTATAGAAAAACTCAGATTCTGAGACATTTTTGTACAGAAAAAATGACAGATTTTGAGAAATTTTTTCTATAGAAAAATTCTCGACACTTAAGAAGATTCTGAGACATTTTTTATACAGAGAAATTCTCAGATTCTGAGACATTTTTTATAATAGTACAAAAAGTTCTCAAATTCCAAGACACTTTTTCTAAATCTGAGAACTTTTTTTTAGCAAAATATCTCAGAATCTGATCATTTTTCTAAAAAAAAATCTCAGAATCTGCGAATTTTTCTATAGAAAAAATATCTAAGAATCTGAGAGTTTTTCCATAAAAAAATATCTCAGAATCTGAAAATTTTTTAAAAGGAAGAATATGTCAGAATCGGAATTTTTCTATAGAAAATGTCATAGAATCTGAGAGTTTTTCTAAAGAAAAATGTCTTAGCATCTGAAATTTTTTCTATAGAAAAAATATCTTAGGATCTGAGATTTTTTCTATAGAAAAATGTGTCAGAATCTGAGATTTTTCTATAGCAAAATATCTTAGAATCTGAGATTTTTTCTATAGAAAAATGTCTCAGAATCTGGAATTTGTTCTATAGAAAAATGTTTCAGAATCTGAAACTTTTTCTATATAAAACTGTCTCAGAATCTGAGATTTTTGCTATAGAAAAATGTCTCAGAATCTGAGATTTTTTCTATAGAAAAATGTCTCAGAATCTGAGATTTTTTCTATAGAAAAATGTCTCAGAATCTGAGATTTTTTCTATAGAAAAATGTCTCAGAATCTGAGATTTTTTACTAGATTTTTTGCTACCTCTTATTTTACGACAATTCCTACTAAAAATTACGAGATTTTTTGTTAATTTGCAACGTTTTTGACGCAATAAAACTTAACTAGATTTTTTTTGGAAAATAACCTTTGAAATTTGCACATTTAAGAAAAAAAACAATTTTTTAAATTACCAAAAAAAAAAAATTAATTTCGATCGACCAAACACAAAATTAGTTTGTTAAAAAAAACAAGGAAAACTGCCAAATATTGGTAAAATGGGATTACGAGAAAAAAAATCCTTGTAAAACGACAAGAAAAGTTAGTAACTTTTTTTTTTGCTACCTCCTATTTGACAACGATTCCTTGTAATTTTACAAGCTTTTTTCCAATAATTTTGTAATTTTACAAGTTTTTTACCAATAAAATTGTAAATTTACAAATTTTTTGGCGCGATGAAACTTACAAGGAGGTTTCGTCTTTTTACAAGATTTTTAGCTACCTCATATTTTACGAGAACTTCTAGTAAAAAAATATCGTGAATTTACTAGATTTTTTGTAAAAAACCCTGGAAGTTTGTAAAATTACAAAAAAAAAAAAATTGTAAAATTACAAAAAAAAATTTAATTTTCGATCGAAAAATTTTTGTTAAAAAACAAGGAAAACTGTTGAATATTAGTAAAATGGGATTACGAAACTTTTTTTAGTAATTTGACAAGGTTTTTTTTGGGTAGTAACTTGACAAGTTTTTTTTTGAGTGTACTTAACTACAAAAAAAAGCTTTTTTTAAAGCATATTTTACTTCAAAAAACTAAAAATTTTTTTGAGTGCATTTATCGTTAAAATAAATTCCTGCGAGATTAATGGAGTTGCTTGTGTACACTTTAAGAAATGTTTTGAAAAATTTGTTGCTTGCGTACTGTTAAAAATATTGGGTTGATAGGCAAAAAATATTAATTCTATAAAAAAATAATTCAATATTTAAAAACCAAAAATATGTTTTAAATTTTATTATATTAAAATATTTTGCAACTAAAAAGCTTTTGCTTAAAGCAGGTTTTACTTCAAAGTTTAAAAAATTCTTGCGAGAGTAGTTTTCTACTCTACTCCCATTGGGTGTCGAAAATGTTTTAATATTTTAGTTTGATCATTAAAAATTTGTCATTTAAATCTCTTCTGATACTTGTAGTATAGGATTTTTATATTTGCTAAATAATCTTGGCAATGGAATCTGACAAATTCCAAAACTTACATAAATAAATTTAAACAGAAAAATATTTTTTTTTGAAAATTATTCTATGAGAATATAATAGTTTTAATTAGTAAAGGAAATAATGACCTCGAGCTAGAACAAACCTACTCAAAATATAATATTTTAAAGGTCGAATAAAACAATTTTTATTTTTTAATAAAAATTAATCAGAATTTTAATTAAATAATTTCGCTATAAATAAGCTTTTACTTTAAAAAGCTTTTACTTTTAAAGACGTAAAAATTCTTTTAAGTGTAAAAAATATGTTGAGTAGGTTTATTCTAGCTCGAGGTCATATTTCCTTTACTAATTTAAACTATATTCTCATAGATAAATTTATTTATATTAGTTTCAGAAATATGATCTTGAATAAAAATATAATATTTTAAAGGTCGAATAAAACATTTTTTTTTAATGAAAAATTAATCAGAATTTGAGTTTAATAATTTCGCTATAAAAAAGCTTAACTTTAAAAAGCTTTTACTTTGAAGGACTTTGAAAGGTCAATTAAAACAATTTTAATTTTTTAATAAACATTAATCAGAATTTGAAGTAAATAATTTCGCTATTAAAAAGCTTTTACTTTAAAAAGTTTTTACTTTTATAGACTTAAGAATTCTTTTAAGTGTAAAAAAATATGTTGAGTAGGTTTATTCTAACTCGAGGTCACATTTCCTTTACAGAATTTTCAGAATTTGAATTAAATAAATTTGGTATAAAAAGCTTTTACTTTAAAAAGCTTTTATTTTTAACGACTTAAGAACTCTTTTATTTGTAAAAAAATATGTTGAGTTGGATTATTCTAGCTCGAGGTCATATTTTCTTTACTTATTAAAACTATAATATTCTCATAGATAAATTTATTTAATGTTAGTCTTAAAAAGTAAGGATATATGACCTCGAGCTAGAACAAACCTACTCAAAATTTAATATTTTAAAGGTCGAATAAAACAATTATTGTTTTTTAATAACAAATTAATCAGAATTTGAATTAAATAATTTTGGTATAAAAAAGCTTTTAATTAAAAAGCTTTTACTTTTAAAGACTAAATAATTCTTTTAAGTGTAAAAAAACTGATCAGTACGTTTATTCTATTTTAAAGGTCGAATAAAACTATTTTTTTTAATAAAAAAATAATCAGAATTTAAATTTAATGATTTCGCTATAAAAAAAGCTTTTACTTTAAAAAGCGTTTTACTTTTAAGGACTTAAGAATTCCTTTAAGCGCAAACAAATAAGTTGAGTAGGTTTATTTATAATAATTTCGCTATAAAAAAAGTTTTCGCTTTAAAAAGCTTTTACTTTTAAAGACTTAAAAATTCTTTTAATTGTAAAAAAAATATGTTGAATAGGTTTATTCTAGCTCGAGGTCATATTTCCTTTACCTATTAAAACTATGAATTTCTCATATATAAATTTATTTATGTTAGTTTTAATTATTAAAGGAAATATGACCTCGAGCTTAAATAAACCTACTCAAAATATAATATTTTAAAGGTTGAATAAAACAATTTTTATATTTTAATAAAAATTTATCAAAATTTGAATTAAATAATTTCGCTATAAAAAAAGCTTTTACTTTAAAAGCTTTTACTTTTAAAGACTAAATAATTCTTTTAAGTGTAAAAAATATATGTTGAAACGAAAAAAAATTATGAATCATTTAGATTTTTTTGCATTAATTGAGGTAAATAACAAATTTTTAATATAAAAAAATTTAATTACAAAAAATAATTTTAAAATTAAAAAAAGTTTGCGATTTTTTTCCCTATGTTATTTAAAAACCCGACACTTCTAGCAGTGTGTGCAAATAATTCACAATATTTCTTAACGTGTACACAAGCTACGCACACACTCTTGCAGAAAATCTGTTAAAGTCAAAAACACCCGAAAAAATATATATAGTTTTTACTGTTATTAAAGTTAAACCTGTTTCAGTAAAAGCTTTTTTTAGCTAAAAAATATTTAATACTACTAATTTTTTACAAATTCTGATTACTTTTTTAATAAAAAAAAAAAAAAATGTTTTATTCGACCTTTAAAATATTATATTTTGAGTAGGTTAGTTCTAGCTCGAGGTCATATTTCCTTTATTTATTAAAACTATGATATTCTCAAGAAAAAATGACCTCGAGCTAGAACAAACCTACTCAAAATATAATGTTTTAAAGGCCGAATAAAACTATTTTTATTTTTTCATCAGAATTTGTTAAAAAAATAGATTTTTTTAATTTTTAAACTAACTTTAACTAAACTTAGCTAAAAAAAAGCTTTTACTGAAACAGGTTTTACTTTTATTAAAAACTTTATAATTTTTTTTTTTTTTTGGTGTTTTTGGCTTGAACAGCTTATCTGCAAGAGTATTTGTGTTGCTTGTGTACACTTTAAGAAATATTGTGAAAAATTTGCATACACTGCTAGAAGTGTTGGGTTTTTAAATTAAATTTTTTTTAAATTTTAAAAATATTTTTTTATGATTAAGTTTTATATCATTAAAAATTGGTTATTTAACTTAATTAATGCAAAATAAAATTTCTAAATGATTTTATATTTTTTTTTTGTATAAAAAAATATTTTTTATAAAAAAAAAATATTTTTTTTAAAAAAAAAAATATTTTTTACAAAAAAAAAATATTTTTTATAAAAAAAAAAAAAAAATTTTAATAAAAAAAAAAAAAAAAAAAATTTATAAAAAAAATATTTTTTATAAAAAAAAATATTTTTTTTAAAAAATATTTTTTTATAAAAAAAAATATTTTTTATAAAAAAAATATTTTTATAAACAAAAATATTTTTTACAAAAAAAATATATTTTTGATAAAAAAATAGTTTTTTATATTAAAATTAAAAAAACATTAAAAATATATATTTTTTAACTTACCATAAATTGTGAAATATTTTAAATAATCCAAAAAAAGCTTCCGAAATACGGAAAAGTAATCCAAATATTAGGAAGTTTTAGTAAAAAGATGACAAATTCAAATATTTATATATATATTTTTTAATTTTCACAAAATATTGTTTGATTTTTATTATAATTTTTTCACAAAATATTGTTTTATTTTATTTATTATTTTTCACAAAATATTTTTTTAAATTTTTTATTAAAATTTTTTATTAAAATTTTTTATTAAAATTTTTTTTCCAATTTTTTAAAAATTTTTTATAAATTTTTTTATTTAATTTTTTTTAATTGTTTTAAGCACTAACTTAAGTTGTTTTTAGTTAAGACACAATTTTATTAATGAATGAAGAATATTATACACTTGTGCTTTTTTAGGGAAATTCTGCTTTTAAAATATTGTATTTTGTTGAATATTGGGGACCGATAGTGTCCAATGACTTGTTTAGAATGTTTAGAACTAATATAGTTTATATTGCAAAAAAATATTATAAATTTTTAAATGTTTATAAAGTAAAAGAGCTTAAGAGAGTAAGTTAAACAATTCTAAGAATTTTTTTTGAGAGAGAACACCTCTGTTTTTTTTTTTTTTTTTTTGCAAATTTTTTACCTTTTAGAATATGCCGGGTTGTGGGAGGTCTTGAAGGGTTAAATAATTTACACGTGATGTTTATGTATTGGTTTTGATAAAAACTTATACTTTGTTATATATTGTTGTTAATAATTTATTTCAAATTAAATTTTGTTTTTTAAGCTTTTGTGGGTGGGTTTTTTTTTGTTGGTTAGGTAGATGATAGATTTTTCTATTATTTTTTTAAATTTAAATGACGTTTTTAAGAATATTTTTTTTTTTGTGTAGAATCGTGTTTATTTGTTGTTATTTCCGTTTTTATTTATATATTATTTTTTATTTAGAATTTCTCTCTCTTTTGACTTGTGTCTAATCACTTTATATTATGTGTCACTATAAACAATATTGACCTAGGTTGTTGTTGTAGTTGTAAAAATAATTTAAATAAATTATTTTGTTTTTTTTTTAATTATAATTGTTCTTTTGTTATAATTTTTATAATTTCACCATAAAAAGTTTTTAAGCGGATTTTAATTGTTTTAACTTTTAACAACACAACAAGTGTTTTAAGATTTTTTTAAAAAATTCTTTGAATTTTTAAATAACTTTATCTAAATTTTTCTTTTTTCAATCTTTTTGTTTGAAAGTTTTATTTTTTTTTTTAATTTTGTTGTTGAAATTTTGTTGTTTTTAATTTTTTGAGCTTTTTTTAGTGTTTAAATTTTTTTTTTAATTTAACTAAGTTTTAGTTAATTTAACTAAGTTTTTGCAGTGTATTTTTTCTTCTCTTTCTTCAACTTTAAATTTTATATTTCTTTTCCACACAGTTGTTGCTAATGTTGTCATCGGCTGATTTTTCTTTATTTTTTTCTGAATTTTTATAGCTTTTGTTGTATTTTTATTGCTGTTATCTTTTTTTCAGTGTATATCTTCACAAGTCTTTGAAGAAGTTTAATAGATAATGTATCTATTATCTTTCACTTTTCTATTTTTGTATAACTGTAAAATAAACAATATTTATTAATATATTTTTAGTAGGTTTATTCGAGTAGGTTTAATCCCTTTGCTACTTGTAGTATAGGGTTTTTATATTTACTAAAAAGTCTTGATAATGAAATATGACAAATTCTGAAACACGTATCAATTAAGTCTTGCAAAAATTACCAACATAAATAAATTTAAAACAAAAAAAAAAAAAATCTTGATAATAATTCCATGAGAATATAAAAGTTTTAGTTAGTAAAGGAATAAATGACCTCGAGCTAGAATAAACCTACTCAAAATATAATATTTTAAAGGTCAAATAAACAATTTTTTATGTTTTAATAAAAATTAATCAGAATTTGAACTAAATAATTTCGCCATAAAAAAGCTTTTACTTCAAAAAGCTTTTACTTTTAAAGACTTAAGAATTATTTTAAGAGTAAAAATGTAAAAATGTATTCTAGCTCGAGGTCATATTTCCTTTACTAATTAAAACTTTGATTTTCTCATAGATAAATTTATTTATGTTAGTTTTAATTAGTAAAGGAATAAATGATCTCGAGCTAGAATAAACCTACTCAAAATAAAATATTTTAAAAGTCGAATAAAACTATTTTAATTTTTTAACAAAAATTAATCAGAATTTAAATTAAATAATTTCGCTATAAAAAAGCTTTTACTTCAAAAAGCTTTTACTTTTAAAGATTTAAGAATTCTTTCAAGTGTAAAATAAATATGTTGAGTAGGTTTATTCTAGCTCGAGGTCATTTTTCCTTTACTAATTAAAGTTTAGTTTTAATTAGTAAAGGAAAAAATTACCTCGAGCTAGAATAAACCTACTCAAAATAAAATATTTTAAAGGTCGAATAAAAAAAAATTATTTTTTAATACAAATTTATCAGAATTTTTAATAATTATGAAAAATTTTAAAAGTTTTAAAAAATAATTTTTTTGGTTTAAATTTTTTTTTACACTCAAAAAAGACTCATAAAATGGCAAGAAAAGCTTGAAATTTGTATTTTTGCTACCTTCTATTTTACGAGAATTCCCAGTAAAACGAGATTTTTTGTGAATTTACAAGCGTGTTACCAATAAATTTGTAAATTTACAGCTTTTTTGGCAAAATAAAACTTACAAGGAATTCTCGTGAATTTACTAGATTCTTTTTGTAAAAAATCTTGGAAATTAGTAAAATTACAAAAAAAAAAATGTAAAATTACAAAAAAAAAAATGTAAATTTCGATCGAAAATTATTTGTTCAAAAACAAGGAAAACTGTCAAATATTGGTAAAATGGGATTACGAGACTTTTTCATGACAAGTTTTTTTTTTGAGTGCAATTAAAAAACAAGTAAGAAAATTATATAATACCCTACACCAGAGTTTCCCGGAAAATGGGTCCCAAGTTCAAACATGAACCGATTGGATCTTTATTTTGTCAAATCTTTAATAAGTGTAAAAAGCACAAATCAAATTTGAGTGGAATAGGCTTCTTTTTGATGACAATAAACCGCTTCAACTGAATATCGGACGAAATTTTCACATGGGCCCTAAGTCCAAAAATGGTCTGTAATAATCAGATTTGATAAGGTTATTAAAGTACGCGTTTTACATACACAAGCAGAATTTTGTTTAAATATTTTCTATTTTCATGAAATTTGAGAGATTTATGCGAAAATCGGGAAGGTGGTTTGTATGGGGGCTACAAGAAGAACTGGTCCGATTTCTTTAAAATTCGGAATAGTGATTTGTGTGAATAAAACATGATTACCTGCCAAATTTCAAAAAGATACCTATTAAAATGCGGCTATTAGAGTCATTTGAGTCAAAACTAAAGAGAACCTTTGTATGGGGGCTAGGTCTAAATATGGACCGATTTCCAATTTCAATAGGCTTCGTCCTTGGGTTTAAATTTTTAGTTTAAAATTTAGTTTAAAATTTCAAGTCAATTGATTAAAAATAACGACCTGTATCGTGTTTACACCGTTTACATGGACAAACAGACAGACGGACGGACGGACTGACATCGCAAAATCGACTCAAAAAGTTATTCTAAGTCGATCGGTATACTTAAAAGTTGGTTTAGGACCAATATTTTGGGTAGTTACAAACATTTAGCTACCTCCTATTTGACAAGATTTCCTTGTTATTTTTCAAGCTTTATACCAATAATTTTGTAATTTTACAAGCTTTTTACCAAAAAAATTGTAAATTTACAATATTTTTGACGTGATAAAACTTACAAGGTTTCGTGACTTTACTAGATTTTTTTGCTACCTCCTATTTTACGAGAATTCCTAGTAAAAATTACGAGCTTTTTTGTAATTTTTCAAGCTTTTTACCAATAAAATTGCAAATTTACAACTTTTTTGACGCAATAAAACTTACAAGGAATTCTTGTGAATTTACTAGATTTTTTTTGTAAAAAATCTTGGAAATTAGTAAAATTACAAAAAAAAAAATGTAAACTTCGATCAAAAGTTGTTGGTAAATAAACAAGGAAAACTGTCAAATATTAGTAAAATGGGATTGCGAGGCTTTTTCTAATAATTTGACAAGTTTTTTTTTTTGTGTAGCGATATCCGTCAACAGATATCGCTACACAACAGATATGACTGAAACTTAACGTTTTTATTTGTCCCGAGAAGTTTGGTATTGCATTTGAGCGATATCGGTTGAGCGGTTTAAAAGTTATGAACCACGAGCATTTTGATACATTACCACGAGCATTTTGATACATTCAACATAACCTAAGAAAACAAAATGCTTCAATCCAGCTGCTGGTTGACAAATGTGAACAAAATTGAATACGGAATGGTATTTGAACAAGTACAAACGTATTTTTTTAACAAAAATAAAAATTGCGGATTTTTTTTTACAAAAAATTTTTTTCCGCGGAAATAAAATTTCCAAAAACTTTTTTAGCAAAATTTTTTTTTTGCGAAAATTTTTTCCACGGAAATTTTATTTTGTGGAAATTTTTTTTCAAAAAAGTTTTTTTTGTTTTTTTTTTTTTTCAAATAATCTTTTTGGCATTGTGGAGGGTATAAATTCGGCAAAGCCGAATTTAACTTTTTTACTTGTTTTTTTGTAAAATAATCTTAAAAATTTAAACATTAGCGAAAAAATTGTAAAGTTACAAAAAAAAAATTTAAATTTCGATCGACTAAACACATTTTTTTTGTAAAAAAACAAGCAAAACGGTGAAGTATTGATAAAATGGAAATACGAGACTTTTTGTAGTAATTTGACAAGGTTTTATTTTTAGAGTGTAATATATTTTGGTGTTTTTAGTTTTATATTTCAATTAAAAATGTTCCGTATTTGACTATACTTTTTTGTTGGTATATCAAAAACTATGACTTTTTTACACAAGTTTTTTGTTATTAAAACAAATTTTTAAAAATTAAAAATTTTTGGGTTTTTTTTACCCTTTTTTTATTATCTTTTTTTTACAAAAATTTTAGTTTTTGACTACCTTATTTCTTGGAGTGTATATTTTTGACATTTACTCATTTCTTGCTCTCAGTGTTAATGTTGACAGCTTCTTGAGAACACAAATTTTTAAAAAAAATTATTTTTTTTTTGTATTTTTACACTTTTTCCTTTTGTAATCTTTTTTATTAAAAATTTTTCGTTTTTAACTACATAATTTCTTTAAATGCCTACTTTTGGCATTTACTCATTTCTTGTTCTCAGTGTTAATGTTGACAGCTTTCTTGTTTACACTGTTAGAAATGCTTTTGCTTAATTTTTTGTTTACTTATGCACACTGCTAAAAATGTTTTTGCTCATTTGTTTTGCTTGTGTACACTGTAAGAATTTTTGCTGTTGCTCTCTGCTAGAATGTTCATGAACAGTTGTTTTTGCTTTTTTACACTGTTAAAAATGTTGTTATACTTTTGTTAAATTAAGATTTATTTAAGAAATTCAGTCTTTATTTAATATTTTTACAGTTTTGTTTTAAGTTATATAAAAAATGTTTTTAGGGGAAGTTTTGAATAATTATTTTTTATGATTTTTTATGATTTTATTCAAATTTTTTAGATTTTTTTTTTAAATTTTAGAATATTTTGTTTTTATAATTTATTACACAATTTTCATATATATTTTTTATATTTTAGATAAATTGTTCTAAATTTTTAAAGTTTTTTTTTTTATAATTTTAAAATTTTTTAAATGAAAAAATTGCACTTTTTGTTGTTATAAATAAACTTTTAACTTTAATTTATTGAAATTATTTTATTTTTTTAAAAAATTTTTCTTAAAAAAAAAGTGTTAAGGCATTTATTTATAATTTTTTTTGTTTAAACAAATATAATTAAATGAGATCGTTTTATAAAAAAACAATTTTAATCAGAGGAAATTTTTAATTTTTTTACTTAATTTTTGAATTTTTTTTTTCAAAAATTCTTTTGTTTTTTATATGTTAATTAAATTATTAATTTTGTTAAATAATTTTTTATAATTTTTGTTTTTTTTTTGTTAAAAAAAGCTTAATTTGTTTAATGTTATTCTCTTGTTTTTTTTTTTTTTAATATATTTTAAAATTAATTCTAAAAACGTTGTTAACGCGTTGCGAGTTAATTTTGAAATACTCGAGAGGCAAAACGTTGTTATAAAAAAGAATACTGTGTACCGCAAAGCTTCAATACTTGTATACAAAATTTTTGTTTTTGGTTCTTTTTACAAATACTAACAACATATGAATGAAAACAGCAGCGTATACTTAATTCAGAACAAGTATGAGAATATTTTATTATATCCATGTGTGTGTGTGTTTGTGTCGGTGTAGCATTATTTTGTTAGTGGTTGGGTAGGGGGTATAAAGAGGTGTCCATAAACGTCGCCGTCGCTGTCGTTAAAGCACATAAGCCCAACTAAAGCTTTTTGTTTGCTTTTATTTTTTTGAAACAGCAACACGAGAAACAAAAAAAAACAGAGATGTTTCTGCTAACGTTTCAACGTTTACGTCTCAATTGTTCTGCTAATGTTTTTTTAACAACAAAGTTAGAAAATATTTACAAGAATTTATCTTGGTATTGGTGAACGTAAGAACAAAACTTTACAAAAAGGATTTTTGCTGACTCTCAACAATAACGAATTTTTTTTTGTGAGTTTAACTTAACAGTGTTGCCACTTTAGGGGTAATTACACATTTTTAGTGTAATTTTTGGCTTCATGTATAAATTTTAGTTAAAGTATCTGGATATTTCTAAAATAAATTCCATATGCAATTTGTTTACATAAAAGTCCTATTTTAGTAGTTTTTATCAAAAAGTACTATTTTGGTACTTTTTATCGAGAAGTACTATTTTAGGACTTTTTATCAAAACATACTATTTGAGTATTTTTTTTAAATTAGCATTGTTTTGGTACTTTAACTAAGAAATTCCCTTTTTTTAAAAAAAAATAATTTTGGTACTTTTTTTGTATAAAAAAGTACTTTTTTTATAAAAAGTACCAAAATAGTACTTTGTTATAAAAGGAACCAAAATAGTTATTTTTAATAAAAAAATATCAAAATAGTGCTTTTTATAAAAAGTACCCAAATAGTACTTTCTATAAAAAGTATCAAAATAGTACTTTTTCATATTTTTTTCTATACCAAAATAATTTTTTTTTTATAAAAAGTATGTAACAGAGGAAATTTCTTAGTTAAAGTACCAAAATAATGATTGTTTAATTAGCTTTTATCAAAAAGTACTATTTTGGTACTTTTTATCCAAAAGTATCAAAATTGTACATTTTGATAAAAGCTTCTACAATAGGACTTTTATTTAAAAAAAATTGCGTATGGATTTTTATTTTTTAAATAGCCAGAAACTTAAAGTCAAATTTACACATGGCAGCACTACACTACATGAGGCTCTAATAGGCACCAAAATAGTTATTTTTAATAAAAAATATTAAAATAGTACTTTTGATATAAAAAGTACCAAAATAGTACTTTTTATAAAAAGTATCAAAATAGTACTTTTTCATATTTTTGTCTACGAAAGAGTACAATTTTGGTAGTTTTTATAAAAAAACACTTTTTTAAAAACAAGTACAAAAATTAATTTATTTTTATAAAAAGTATGTGACAGCGGTAATTTCTTACTTAAAGTACCAAAATAATGTTTATTTAAAAAAAAGTACTTTAATATGTAGTACTTTTTGATAAAAGCTACTAAAATAGGACTTTTATTTAAGAAAATTGCATACGGAATTTTTTCGGAAATATCCAGAAACTTAAAATCAAATTTTCACATGGAAGCACTAAACTATATGAGGCATTAATAGGCACCAAAATAGTTAAAAAAATAATTTGGTACTTTTTTTTTATAAAAAAGTAATTTTTTTTATAAAAAGTACCAAAATAGTACTTTGCTTTAAAATGTACCAAAAAAGTACTATAAAAAGTACCAAAATAGTTCTTTTGAATAAAAAGTATCAAAGTAGTACTTTTTCATATTTTTTTTCTTTGTAGTTTTTATAAAAAAAACACTTTTTTATAAAAAAGTACCAAAATTTATTTATTTTTATAAAAAGTATGTAACAGAGGAAATTTCTTAGTTAAAGTACCAAAAAAGTACTTAAATAGTACCTTTGGATAAAAAATACCAAAATAGTACATTTTGATAAAAACTACTCAAATATGATTTTTATATATAAAAAAAATGGCATATGGATTTTTTTTTAAAAATATCCAGAAACTTAAACTTAAATTTACACATAGTGTAGTGCTTCCACACTATATGAGGCACTAATAGGCGCCAAAACAGTTCTTTTTTATAAAAAAATATCAAAACAGTACTTTTTATAAAAAGTACCAAAATAGTTTGTTTTTATAAAAAGTATCAAAATAGTACTTTTACATATTTTTTTGCTATGAAAGAGTACTAGTTTGGTAGTTTTTATAAAAAAGTACTTTTTTATAAAAAAGTACCAAGCTAAATGTAACAGAGGAAATTTCTTAGTTAAAGTACCAAAATAATGCTTATTTAAAAAAAGTACTTTAATAGAACTTTTCGATAAAAAGTACCAAAATAGTACTTATTGATAAGAACTACTAAAATAGAACTTTTATTAAAAAAAAAACATATGGAATTTTTCTTGGAAATATCCAGAAACTTAAACACAAATTTACACATGGAAGCAACTACACTAAGCTATATAAGGCCCTATGCTCCTCATAGGATCGACGGGAACATATATAGTATACACCAATACCCCGGTTTGCGTCGTTAATTGGGACCGGAGAAACGCGACGCAAACCGAAATGACGCAAACCGAAGCACGATTTTCCATATATTTGTATTGATTTTCATTTAATTGGTTCCGAGATTCATAATTTTAGCAGAAAAATTAGATTTTTCAATAAAAAATGCATTTATTATTTTTTTTTTTTTGAAAATAGTTTTAATTAAAATAAAAATATAACAATTCATGAGAAAAACGTAAAAAAACATAACAAAAACATAAAAATATTAAGATAAAAATAAAAAATTCATAGTATAAAAGCAAGCTTTGTATAAACATTTTCATATTAACGACGCAAATCGAAGCACTAACGACGCAACTTCGAAGTCATGCTACGCAAACTGAAATATAAACGGGAAATCCCCTTTTTTTGTTTTAGCTTTGTACACACATTTTCATATCAACGACGCAAATCGAAGCACTGGCGACGCAACTTCGAAGCCATGCGACGCAAACTGAAACCAAAACGACGCAACTTCGAAATCACAGAAATTTGAAAACGACGCAACTTCGAAACGACGCAAACCGAAGCGACGCAAACCGGGGTATTGGTGTATATATTATTTTGGTATTTTTTATAAAAAATTACTTTTTTTTTATAAAAAGTACCAAAATTATAATTTTTTTAAAAAAGTAAGTACAATTTGGTAGTTTGTAAAAAAAGGTACTTTTATATAATAAAAAGGTTTTATCATATTGTAGTAGTTTTTTATCAAAAATTGCTATATATTTTGTTACTTTTTTTTATCAAAAAGTACTATTTTGGTACTTTTTATAAATAAGTATTATTTTGGTACTTTTTATTAAAAAATTAATTTTGGTATTTTTTATGAAAAACAAATACCTTTTTTTTAGAAAAACAACAAAAATAGTTCTTGTAACAACTATCAAAATTGTTATAACAACTACCAAAATAGTACTTTCTTATAACAACTAGGAAAATAGTTATTTTTAATAAGAAGTAACAAAATAGTAAGTTTTAACAAAATGGTACTTTTTTTTAAAAAAGTACTAAAATAATACTTTTTTTATAAAAAGTGCCGAAATAGTTAGGTTAAAAAAATAGTACTTCCCTAAAATAGTACCAAAATAGTACATATTATAAAAGTACTATTTTGGTACTTTTTACTTATTTTAAGATATTTAAAAATCTTAAATGAATTTTTGGTTGCATTTGGTTCTCTGACGATAAAGATTAAATCCACATTATGTCGAAAGAAAATTATTGCATTAATGTTGGACAAAGAAAACAAATTTAGAATTCAAGTGTAACTTTGACTGCATCCATGTGTAATTTCAAATTTCTCTACTGGCAACACTGCTCAACAACTTGAATATTTTGTTATTGTATTAGTGCTGTTTTATTCTGTTACTAATTTTTTTTTGGTAAATTCTTTAATTTTTTCGTCTTTTTCTTTATTGCCAAAAAATTTCGTTATTGTTTTTTTATCTCCTCTGCCCACTCTTCTTCTTCTTCTTGTTTCGTTTTTTTGTTATCATTAAATTATTTTTTGGGGATTTTCAATTCGGTTGCCGAAAAGCCGCTTTTTACGCACTGCTCTTCATCAAAGTCTCTTTTGTGATGATTGTCAAAAAAATTTTGTTGTTGTCGGTTTTTGTTCTTTTCTTTTTTTTTTTGTTTACTTACTCAATAAAATTTTTATTATGATATCAACCGTTTTTTTTTTTCTTTCTTTCTTCTTTTGATTTTGTGTACATGTTATAATTTCTGACCTTTGTTATACAGGTTTATATTTTGGGTGTTATGGTTGAAGAAAGGAAAAAAAATATAATTAAGATCATAAAGGTTTTAAAAAGTGAGGTAGAATTTTGACACTTTAGAATTAAAATATTTGTTATTTATTCAACTTAACAATCAGAAAAGTTTATAAAATCTTTTCTGGCACTTCAAATTTGTAAGTCGTGCACACCAAAACAAAAATGCACTTGAGAATTCTTAGTTTGGCTATGCCGAAAAAAAATATTCTTTAGTTCAAAATTTTCGCGATCTTCTTTGAATTGTTCTAAAATCCAAGTCTTAGGGGGCAAAAAGTAGTAAAATAGTGTACTTTTTCGATATCCTGAAAAACCGGTCATAGAAATTTAAAATGTTGCATCTTCCTGCCAAAAATAAAAAAAAAAACATTCTAAAAAAAGTACCTTTTTTGCGTTGAACCAACACTTAGGGGATGCCTACTAATGTAATTCATTCAGGAAACTAGGTTATGAGAAGGAAAGAAAAATTACCCAGTCGGTAAAAAAATCACCCCTGACATACTGCTTACTCTCCCTTTTTAAAATTGCTGACATCTTTATACACTTTTTCAAAATGTCCTCAATGAAATATCAGCAGTTAGTCAGCGGTCGTTTTAACGAAATGTTGGTGGCCACCGATACTGGTGGGCACTGCTGACATGCCATTGGGGACATTTGGAAAAATTGTATAAAGATGTCACCAGTTTCATAATGGGAGAGTCAGCAGTATGTCAGCGGTGATTTTATTTTACCAACTGGGTAGTGTTTATGAATATTTGACTTGATTTTATCTACATCAGTGGTCGGCATCCATTGCACATGGATCCCGAACACATATGGCTATCCACATGTATTCAATGATCAGTTGGGCTTAAGAAAGCTGTCTGCAAGATGGGTGCCGCGTTTGCTCTCAATTGAAATCGAGTGACATCTTCAAAGGATTGTTTGGAGTTGTTTAACCGTAATTCGAATGCGTTTTTGTCGGCGTTTTGTAAATGTGGGTGAAACATGGATCCATTACAGCACTCTAAACAATGGGTTTCTCCGGGTGAACCGGCTCCGAAGAAGGCCATGGTAACTTTGTCGTCCAATGAGGTGATGGCAACAGTTTTTTGGGATGCATGCGGGAAAAACAATAAACAGCAAAAATTATGCCAACTAATTGGACCAATTTAACGAGGATTTAAAAAAAAAACAATCCCATATGTCCAAAAAAAAGTTATTTTTCATCAATATAATGCACGGTTGCACACGTGTGCAGTCTCAAACTCCATGAATTGGGCTACGAATTGGTACCTCATCCGCCATATTCTCCAGATTTAGCCCCCAGTGATTATTTCCTATTTCCAAACCTAAAGAAATGGCTCGGTGGAAAGAGATTTAGCTTCAACGATGAAATTATTGATCAAACAAATGTCTTTTTTATGGACCTAAAAAAATTATATTTTTTTGGGAGGATACAAAAATTGGAGAAACGTTGAACAAACAAGGAAAGTCTTTCACAGGGTACTCGCCGATTGTCTTGAAGCTTCAATATTGGAATGAGGCGAGAAAAATAAGAGTTACCTGGGGGTAATTTTGTAATTCGATTCGAAAGAAACTGTTCGAATTCGGAAAATTTTTATCCTTTGTAAAATGTAACTCGCTATGAGAAAAATATTTTTTTGTTTTTTTTTTTTTAGAATAAAAGGATAAACATTAATATGGCAAAAGATTTTCGCTCAAATAAAAATTATTTCAGGTACTTTAAAGTGGAACCAAAAATGTCGTTCGAATAGCTTCTCTTTTCGAATAGCTTCTCTTTTCGAATCGAAATACACAATTACCCCCCTGTTTTTTTTTTTAGCTGCCCAATCTCAAATTTAAAAATGGGTTGCCACCTTATGAAAAAATATGGGCTCTCGGGAAAATCCGAATAAAAGCCGAACTAACAGGAATTTCGAACGCAAAAATACGGGTCAGCTTAATTTTAATAGAGATTATTATATATGATTTTGGGGGTCGTACGTATACACATCTCCATATAAACTACCCCAACGTTTACACATTTTTGACAATAACGAACTTAAGGAAGCCGAATTTGGACACAGCCGATACGGCATGGGATAGGCCTTAAAAAAACCTTTCGATCTGTATTAAATGTTAATATAGTTTCTTTTGAAGAAATGGGAAAGTCTTCAAAAAACGAAAAAAATCCCGTATTTCCCCTCCCATTTGACCCGATAAATGTGAGATTGCGCAGCTAAAGAAAAACAGGTAACTCTTATTTTGCTCCCCTCTTTCCTATATGCAAGTTGCAGACAATCGGTGGGTGCCCTGTGAAAGACCTTCCTTGTAAGTGTATTGAGGATAAATTGAGGATAAAAGGATATTATGTTGAAAAATATTTTTGTTTTGCAAAAAAAACTGTGTTTCATTCAAAGTCACAGAATTATTGATCTGCCCTCGTACAATAAGTCATTAGAGTTGGATACCCTCTTGTCATTGATAAGCATCTACGTCACCCTTTGCACACGGTCCCAGAGCTTCAAAATAGACATTGAAGCCCCTGCCTATATATGGGAGTTGTATTCCATCTTCAGTTAGATGTAGGTGGTATAAATATTCAGGAGATCGGATGAGGTGAAGAACTTCTTACACTGTTCTAAAAAACCGAGACACTTAAAAGTTTTTTCGACACTTGAAAATCGTGCTTATTCTAACGAACATCACACTGAATTTTCATGTCCAGAACATCAAGAGTATCCTATTCTTCGATACTTATGCCATCCATATGCACAGAAGACGCTGTTGGTTCCACAGACCTATTGGTCAACATACAAAATTGAGTCTTGCGTTCATTAAACTCCTATTTGCAAGACCCAACTTAGAGATTTTAAACAGGTCCTGATTAAGTGTGTCATTCATAATCTGCCGTTTGCCCTCAACCTGAAGGTTTTGCCTACGATCATAAGGACAATGAATAACGAATGTTGCTGTCATCAAAAGAGTAAACAGGATTTGAAATTTGACTTAAAAAAATTAAAAAAAGGGTAGTAAAAAACCAGAACCTTGCGGTATCCCCGATTAAAGCTGAAACTCATCTGATGAGAACGCATCTATTACAAAACGTATAGAACGATCTCTGAGGAAACTCGAAATACAACGAGTAAGTCATTACCGACATCATAGGCATTAAGCTTAGATATGACGGCACCATGACACACAATCAAACGCCTTGGAAATATCCAGAGCAATTACCAAAATGGTGGATCGATCTGAAAAGAAAGTCAACAGATTCTCAGTTGAACGAGTTCTCCGAAAACCATAATTTCGAACGTTTAAAAGTAAGTTGGCCTCCAGATTCCTATCAAGATGGCAATTTACCATGCTTATCATCACTTTCGAGAACGCCTTGCATATTGCGATTGGGCGGTAATTATCTGGGTTATTAGCCGCACCCTTTTTAGGGATTTGGCTGCACATTGGCAATCTTCCAACATAAGGGAAAGACTACCGCACGGTACGACGAAATGAAAAGATTTGTCAGTTGACGTGCTAACGTCGAAAAGCACTGTTTCAGCACCAGTGCTGGTATACCATCCGGTCCCGGTGACTTATTTACGTCAAGATCCGCAAGAACCCTTTTAGAAGCACGAAAAAATATCTTGAGCATAGTATGGGATATGATTGCTTTCCGCCAAGACCAACATTATTGCAGAGACCAGTTAAAAGGTTAGATTTATCAACCGGTTCAAAGAACACTTGGTAGTCTTTTAAGAGAGTCGGGATAGAAGAACTAGCATTTTCCTTGACTTTTTTAACAAACGACTAAAAGATCTTTACTGCTTCGAGGAGCCGAAAGAACTGTAGCATGAAAACGCTGATCTCAAAAAAGTTTTTCATTACTGTTCTCTTGCCTATTAACGTAGCAGATTAGTATTGTTGTTACGCCAATTTCTGAACGTTTACTTCCTGGATCTGACTGCATTCCTGCAAGTCTGGTTGAACCAACCTTTACCCCTTGGTTTAGCCAAATTTCTAACAAAAGTACTTTTTAAAGAGTTTCCGTTCTTTGGTACTTTTTCGATCGCATGAAATATTGGCTAACGTATTTTAATTTTTAGAATGTAGAATTATCGGAAAAAAATATTTTGAAATGAATTTCTTGTCCCAATAAACTTCTAACGTAAATATTTAATCACACCACGAATTTTTAATTTTTCCATTTTAAACACCTGTTGCTATACGAATGAGTTGACAGATAGAAATGAAATTTAACATGTGTTCATGTGACAGATGGAAGTTTCCATTATACAAAGTTTTTTGCTGTTTATACCGCCATTTCTATGTCAGGCTAAGAACATTTCTTACTGCCCTCGTCGTATTTCAAGAAAGACCACTATAGTAAACACCTTTAGTACACTATGGTGGACATCTCTCGATGGTACCAACGATCTCATGGAGAGCAGTTTCTGTTGATCTACCATTGCTGTATGAGTGTTGCCTAGTCGAAATCAACCCTTGGTCAATGACTCTACGCAAATATTAGTCCATCATTCGACCAATTTTCTTTAACAAAATTGAAGACAGACTAATTGGTCTGAAATCCTTCGGAACTTTGTGTTAATATCGGGATAAAAACGACTCTGATATCCTATCATTTCAAAGGACTATACGACCGGTATCATGCCATCAGGTCCAGGGGATCTATACGGCCTGAAGCTTTTAATCGCCCAAATTAAATGGTGGCATATTTATTATTTCCGAAACAATTTCAAATGCTTGGAATTGTCTGGAAATGCGTGTTTGGAAAAAAATCCAGCGACTCCCCAGTATGGTCCTTCAGCTATCCCAGGGTTCAAGCAGAAAAAGCCAGAACTTTGCTAAGCCTGGATGCCTCAGAAACGTCTTCTATGCTTCCACAGACGTTTTTCCAAGAATCACATTCAGCAATTCTGATCATCTTATAACTCTTAAGTTGCTACCTATATGATTCCTCCTGTATAAATATAATCCTTTAAATTATTAAGAGGAACATAGGGCCACTGCAAGGTATAAAAGGGGCACACCACAGGGAGGTGTTCTTTCGCCGCTTCTTTGGAACCTGGTACTGAATTCAATGCTATCGCGATGTCACGATAGCGGTAAAGGGAGAGCATCTGCCAATATTAAGGGACATTCTTCAGGGTTCTCTGAAAGATCTGTCTGAATATGCAAGAGGCTGTGGTGGAGCCGTTTTGAGCGTCACTTTACCACCAGTGGGTCTTAAATTAGGGACATTCCGGGTAGTGGAGTCTCCATAAGTATTTACACAGATGGATCGAGGCTGCAAGAACAAGTGGGATTTAAAGTTTATTCGGAAGATCTTGGATTAAGCTTGGCTCGAAGATAGCCATATCATCGCCTGGTTTACCAGGCAGATATGCTGGAAATAAAGAAAGTGACTAACTGGTTGAGTTTAAATGTCTTGTCTACAACCGCAGTCAACATATTCTCTGTCGAGGTCAAGTCCCTGGAGTCAATGTTTCTTAAAACAAGATCTGCCCTTAATTGCCGCACGTCTTTAAATTTGATGGCGAATCAGCTTGACATACGACTCATATGGGTCCCAGGACACATAGACATTCCAGGGAATTGCAAAGCCGATGAGCTTTCAAGACTGGAAACTTCCTTACAGGTTCCAACAAAATTGGAATGTGTTGGTATGGCTCTTGATATAGCAAGCAAAATCTACGGCTTGGTTTCGCGACGGAGACTAATCAGAGATGGGCACATGAATGGACGTGTGAGACTACACGACAGATTTGGCCTTCTCTTAATCAGAAGCGCACAAGTGAGCTGATATCTCCTCCAAGAGGAAAGATTTTGACGGTGGTTGCTGTACCTACCGGACACTGTTTTAAAGGAAAGCATGCAGAGCGGTTAAATGTGCCATCAAATGACTTTTGCCGGAGTTGCATGGATGAGGAGGAGTAGAAAACTATCGAATACTTTATCTGCCATTAAATTGCAATTGAATTGTGTTGGTATGGCTCTAGATCTAGCAAGCAAAATCTACTGCTTCGTTCCGCGACGGAGACTAATCAGAGATAGGTACATGGGTGGACGTGTGAGAATACGTCAGATTTGACCCTTTCTTAATCAGATGCACACAAGTGAGCTGATATCGCTTCCAAGAGGATAGATTTCATCGGTAGTTGCTGTACTTACCGGATTGCACTTACTGTCTTATAGTAAAGAATGCAGAGCAGTTAAATGTGCCGTCAAATGACATTTGCCGGAGTTGTATAGATAAGGAGGAGTTGGAAACTATCGAGCACTTTATCTGCCATTGTATGGCACTTTCTGGTCAGAGACTTGCTTTACTGGTATCTAAGGAGGTGCAAGCTCTTTCTGATTTGTCGGATTTCAAAATGCAATATCTTCAGAGTTTCATAAGAAGCTCAAATTTGTTTAACAGGGACTAGTAGGGGAACCCTAATACCGTTCCGTGGTATCACAATGGGCCTCAGATTCTATGTGTGCTGACGTTAAATGTCAGCAGCCACTTACAACCTAACTTTAGGTCTAAAAGGTTCTGACAATCCATGATCCAAATCGTGTCCGTTGTTTAAAATAGTCGTCAACTGGGGTTGTGTTTCGGTTATTTCATATGTTGTGGTTTCATTAATATGGTTGAGTTTCCGACGAGTGGGTGATTGACCCAAAGCGTCGTAGGCTGGTACTGGGGCTGCCAGTTTGATATCTCCAGCCAGGCTTATTTTGTGTGATCGGCATGTTAATAAAAGAGGCATCGTCACTCAGAAATTTAAAGGTTTCACGGTGCCACGCGTGCCATTCTAGGACCCTGTTCTCTAATCCGTGGAAGATTCCGCCGCTGCTTGTTTAATTTGCAGCTGCCCAGCATACTATATGATAAGGGTTTCCACTATCCACAACCTATGGAGGCGTCCCATAGCACTTCAGCAATACTTTCCTATTGGAATTTAGATTTCGAATCGAATTGACTACCAAAGGAAACATACCGGGGAGATAGTTAGTCTAAATTTATTAACCGTCAGATCATCGTCCGTCTTGCAGTACAGATTTTTGGGACCTTTTCTTGTAAATTTTCTATAAAAATTATTTTTACTTAAATTTTTTGTTAAATTAAACAATTCCTCTGAAAATTATTAATTCAATTAAAAGTTTTTTACATTAAGAAGTGATTTAAATTAATCTCTGTTTTAATTGTCAAAATTACACTCGAAAATTTGTAGACTTTTACAACAAACATTGACAATACTCACATCCGTTGCAATCACAATTGTCTGTGTATGTGTTTTTTTTTGTTTTGTTTGCAATAGCAACGGCAATATGTATCCTGCTGCTAACTGAAGCAGCAACTACAACCCCTTGCACATGCAATCCATACCCAAACACCATAGACGCTACTAATACCATGACAAGTTTTAACAGCAAAATGGAATGGGAAAGCAAAAAAAATGAAAAAAAAAATATTGCAACTAAAATTTATGCGACTATTGGCCTCCCTCCATGTTTTGTAAACGAGAATGTATATTTGCTGCTGCTTCTGCTGCCAACAATAACACAAAAGCATGTTGCTGCTGCTACTACTGCAACAATAAATGCCAACTAACCAGACATGGATTGTGGATAAAAGGGATTGAGAGGTAAGATACAAGGAACACGTGGAGGCCATGACCGAGTTTTCAACAAGCAAACACAGATAGAGTTGTCTATTTATACGAAGTTGCATTTATAAAAGGGGAAGTGTAAACAATTTTTGGTAAAATCAAGGTTAGTTTTTTTTTTTTTTTTTTTTTTTTTATAATAATTTGATCCAATGATCAGTTTTTATTTATTCTTCCAATTTTTATTTACAACTCATTTTAAATAATTTTAACCTAACCGAGAACTGGTAACAATGACCGTCGTCTCGTTGTAGCGAAATCGACCAAGGGTTTTGGTGGGAATCGAACCCACGACCCCCTGTAATAGTACTTAGGTAATTTTAACAAGTATTTTGGTAATCTTAACAAGTATTTTGGTAATTTTAACAAGTTTTTTTTATATTTTTAAATATTTATCAGACTTATGAAATTTTGCCTAAAACTACACTCAAAGAACTGTAAAACAATTTGTCATAAAAGTTCCCAGGAAAATTTTTTGGAACAAATTCCTGGTTCAATAGATTCCTGAATATATTCTACGGTAATCACAACAAAATTTTCTATGTAAAATTATTTTTCAAAAAAACTACTTGCTCTAAAAAACGATTGCTTTCGGGACAATTTCAAACAAAAATCATTGATTCTGGAATGTTAAGTAGAACCGGTTGCAGGGTAGTTTGATGCGTTCTGGAACCGATTATTTGGAACTGAAAATTTTGCTGGGTTCATCCAATGAAACTTTTTAATGAAGTTTTCATAAATATTATGAACATTTTCATAAATATAATGAAATGTTTCATAAATACTACGAATATTTATGAAACATTTCATAAATATAATGAAACAGTTTCATTTGACGAACTTTTATGATGAGTTTCATTATATTAATGAAGCTTTTTCTTTGTGTGTAGTTTACCACTTTAAACGTCATTTAGTAAAATTAAACAAGTTTTTAAATAATTTTTGTAAAAAAAAAATTTGAGATCATTCCCATGACTGTCTTCTGAATTGTTTTACTCAATAATATCTTCTTATTTCTTAATAATTTCTAAATCAACGCATAATAAGAAATTTTTCGTTTCCCTTTGTTCACTTTTTTAAACTTTCTTTAGGGTAACCCTACTTGTTTTAGTGCAACAATTTCCATATCATATGGTTTTTTTGTTGTCGTTGTTGTTGCTCTTATTGTGCTTCTGTTTACAGACTTAACCTGCAAATCATGTTTTTTGGTGTATGCGTAAATCTGCATACATGACTGTTTGCTCGTTTTCGTTTCGACCGATGAATAATGCAAGGGAATTCATGGTTATGGTTTGCAAATACGGTAGTGTGGGATAATATTTTACCCTTGTAGGCGTATAAAAAACAGAACATTGTATACAAATTAATTATACATAATATCTACTCATGTATTGTTTTACCGTTATAATAATTGCATATTTTCGCGTTATTTTGTGTGGTGACTTTAAAGTCCTACCACAATCTTTATTATCACAGGTCATTTTGTGGTGGCTACCCTTTGCATAAAATTTTAAAGGAGGAAGGAAAGTTAAAATGGAAAATTTTAGCTATAAAATTTCCCATGAATCTTATAAACAATTTACAATACCACCGAAAACCATATAACGTGCTTTTTTGGTGGAAATTAAAATTTAATTTGGTATTCCATTGCACTTGGATCTATTAAAAGTTCCACTTAAATTCCAAAAAATTTTAATAATATTTGTTAATTGAATTTAAAATATAATTACAAATCATGTACATACTAATTTTGACCTAATTTTTACCTAACCAAGACTGGTAGCAATTACAATTGTCTCGTTGTAGCGAAACATACCAAGGTAGGAATCGAACCCACGCCCCCCGAACTACAACTACCCTACTGTGGAGCCTTCCAATAAATATTTTCTACCAAATAATGAAATACAATTTTAACACAAACAAGTAAAAAAAGTTAAATTCGGCCTTGCCGAATGTATTGATACCATACACAATTTCAAAAAGATTGTTGCAGAAAACTTAATAATAAAGGAAATTACTTTTGAAAAAAAAAATTAAAAAAATGAAAAAAAATCCGCGATTTTTTTTTTTTTGTCAAAAAATATGTTCGTACTTGTTAAAATACCATTCGGTGTTCAATTATGTTCACATATGTCAATCAGCAGCATTTTAAGCATTTTGCATTTTTAGGTTATGTTGAATGTACTACAATTTTTGAGGTGTCCTTACATTTTCGTTCATAACTTTTGAACCGCTGAACCAATATTGCTCTAATGCAATACCAAACTGCTCGGGAGAACTTCCAATAAATATGTTAAGTTTCAGTCATCTTCGTGTACCATTTTGGCCCTGATCACTATTTCCATAAGCAGACACGGACATCGCTAGAATGTCTTAAAATCGATTACTGATCAATTATATACAGTAGGCGACAATACATTGTAAACTTTTTTATAGTAGATGCAATTTGTTAAAGATAAAGTTAAAGCCCCTATGACACTACATTTTTTTTTTGTATTTAATTTTTTATTAATTGATAGAATGAAACAGCAAAAGAAGAAATGAAAAAGAAACATAAAATAAACAAACAAATAGTGATGATTACTTTTATTTAAATAAAAACATGCTTAATAAATACCAAAAACCGTCAAAAAAAACAAAAAAATCGCTTCATTTAATGAAAAACAGAAAAGTTGGCAACACTTAATATCATTCATGCGTAAAGATAAAAAAAAAAAATAAAATTTTTATATTTTTTTGACATTCAATCATTTCATAACCAAATTTATCGATAACACAAGAATAAAATTTGAAGTTTACTGTTTTTTTAGTATGCTTTTACTATTCACACTTATTCAGATTTCCTATGGTGATATATTTGCACTGTTCACATAAATTCCATCAATACAAAAAAAAATGTAGTGTCATAGGGGCTTAACAATACTAAACGTTATTATTTCAAACGAGTATTATTATAAAAAAATTTTATGTAGGTAATTTATCAAGCTTTAATTTAAGCTTGATAGCGTCCAGATTGAGTAAATAACACTGTGCAACAATAAAAATGAGCCTCAATGGCTTCAACGCCATATGAAAGTAGACCATCAAATGGACAAAATCACCAAAGGGTTTTGCAAAGTCAGTTCGGATTTCTTTTTTATAGCCCACTGAAGTTTTTATTTTTTTATCAAAGGCGTTCGAAAAACGTCAAAAATACTATAATAAGAACACATCTGAGCTTCAAAATATGATTTGATGTCTGCAGTGAAATTTTATGGCGGTTCTTTTATAAGAACATTTTAACCCTCTAACTGCCATTTTAAGGGGTCATTATAGTCCTTTTTTAAAAACTAAACACAGAAGTCTAATAAAACGTCCATTTAGAGGGTTAAAATGTTGTACAAATATTTTCCTCATAAAATTTCACTAGGGGTTTTCGAATGTTCAAAGTTTGTGCGACATGCGCAAAGTGCTTAAAAAGGGTCAAGTATAAATAACACAGGGTCACAAAAAATTACCTTTTTCAATTTGCCTGACATTTGACAACTGATTTATATGGAGTTTAGTGTGCTGATTCCGAATCAGTTCTCCGATTTTTTCCATCAGCTCGCGTTCGCGAGCAAATTTTTGGAATCAGCATATCCAACATACCTAAAATCGTAATTCACTTTTTTAATACAAGACCAGTGTTGGTAAATATGGACTCACAAATATGCCAAAAACAGCCTATTTTCAAAGTTTCCTGAGGCTATATCTCAAAAACTAGAGCTGACCCAAAAAAACGAAAGGCAGATTTGAAGTCAGCGTACCCCAATTACCCAAAATTAGCTATCAGAACCCGGGCAAAAAAAAGTGTTGCCCTGTGTAATCAATGTTTGCTATTTTTTTTTTACCAAAGCAGTGTTAAAAAATATCGACAAAAAACAAATATACTTTTGAACTAAAAATGATGTTCTGATGTGTTTTATAAAATTGTATGATGATTCTTTTCTTTGACCAAATTAACCCTCTAGCTCCCGTTTTAAAGGGTCATTTTTGTCCTTTCTTAAAAGAAATACAAAAAAGTCTATAAAAAAATGCAGTTAAAGGGTTAAAATGTTTTACAAATATTTTCTGCATCAAATTTTACTAGGGCACGTCTAAGACAGAAAGTTCGTCCAGCATATAGAACATAGATGGGAATTTTTCATTACCATTGAAATTTAATTACCATTGGTTGATATTAATGGTAATGAAAAAATTTTCATTACCATTTAATGGTAATTAAATTTTTTTAATTGAAAAAATAATTACTAATGGTAATGAAATGCACCAATTGTTGAAAAACACCAATTACACAGTGATACAAAATCGAACTTTCGGAATCGGAATGGGATGAAACCAAAAGCAAATGAAAGCTGACGTTAACAAAACCCTCAAGGCCTTTTTTTTAGGTCAGAGCTAGATTTTATTTTACACGCATTTAAAGTTGGTGATTTTAAAGCATTTAAAGTTTTTGTGTACTAAACGTGTCCAACTTTAAAGACCCCTGGTGGTGCCCTTATTGGACATGTAGGGTCCAGTTTCCAAACTTAAGCTCAAAATTACTTCAGCTATGACTGGTATGAATTTTGCTGCAATCGGTCCAGTACCTATTTATTGAATAGCCAAATTATTAAAATAAACCATGTACACCGTTGCGTATGATTGTTATTTAAAGGCAATTATTAATATAAATCACTGGACACCGTTGCGTATGATTGTTATTTAAAAGCAATTACAATATTAATCATTCGCCACTAATACAGTTTTCAAGCATTTATTATTGTAATTATAATAAAAGTGCACTAACTTCAAATGCGTGTAAAACAAAATCTAGCTCTGAACTAGAAAAAAGCCTTGAGGGGTTTGTTATGGAATATGTCAACTTTCATTTGCTTTTGGTTTCATCCCATTCCAATTTTGGGTGTTGCACTGTGTTATAATTGGTTTCAAAACCATTGGTTTGCATATTTTTGTTTTTTTGAAAAGTTAAAAATTTAAACATCAAAGTATGTTTTTACAAAAAGAAATATGAAAATGTTAAAGACAAAAAACAAAACGCAAATAAAAATTTGAAATATTGTGTTATACAAAGGCAATCAACGTGTGTTTGGTTTATAAAATGTGAAAAACTAAAACACCATATAACAAACACAACAGATTTTTCCAAATATTAACCATTTTGACAATATTGTGACGACTTTTACTAATGGTAATTATTATTTTTAAGTGATGCCATACCAATGGTAATTATTTTTTTTTTAATTTTCATTAGTAATTAAATTGATAAATAATTTAATTGGTACAATTGATATAACCAATGGTAATGAAAAAAAAATTAATTTCCATTGACATCAATTAAATGGTAATTAAACCATCAATTAATTGGTCCCTTTAATTAATTAGTCCCATCTATGATATAGAAAATGCTTAAAAATTTGAAAGTATTCAAATTTTTTTTTTATATTTTTTTTTGGCCGAAATAAAAAAAAAAACAAGTAACAAATTTAAATTCGACTTTGTCGAATGTATTAATACCCTCCACGATGTAAAAAAGTTTATTTGCAAAAAAAAAAAAATCCGCGAAAAACAATATTTTTTAATTTTTTTGCAAAGAAAGAAATTTAATAAATTTAAGATTTGAAGACACCAAAGTGAGCTAAATCGACAGCACAGTACAAACTAGTATGCAAACAATGGTGCTAAATTCGTACTTTCCAATATGGTGGCGCGATTATTAGTACAGAACAGGGTTGTCAGATTTTTTTTTACGTTCATCGCCAAATCTCATGTAAAAAATCGCCAGAAATCACCAAAATTCAATTTTATTCTGTTTTCGTCATTATAAAAAATATTTTTTATTTTTGTAAAATAATGTTTGTTTTATTTGTTATAGCCAGTAAAAAATAAATGTCAAAAATCGCCAAAAATCTCGAAAATTTAAAAAAAAATCGCCCAAGTCAATTTTATTTATTTTTTAATTTATAAATTAACTTTTATTAGGGCATTTTACAGACTCCCTTCACATGCTGCACTGCAGGACTTCAACCCAATCTGTTCATGATAATAATTTGTTCCATGAACGATTACCCTTTCTCTTTTTTTATTTTTGCTTTACAATGAAGTTTACAGTAAGACATTTAAGAAAAATTAAGTTTTTGACTCTCCTGGATACTTGATTCTTCCGAAATGTGTCTTTTTCAATAACCCCTCAAAGTCGTAAGTCTCATAAAAAAAATTCAGTATTGTTAACAAAAAACGACAAATTAAAAAAAAAAAACAAAGATGCAAATTTTTAACATTATTGTAAATCGCCAAGGAAATCGCCAATCAATTTGTAAATCGCCAAAAAATCGCCATGTCGCCAAATTAAAAATCACGGCGCCAAACACATTTCAAAATCGCCACGTTTGGCGAGAAATTGCCATATCTGACAGCCCTAGTACAGAATAATCATCGCTGCCTAGCGTATGTGTGCCTGTACGTGTGAGCTTTTGTGTATGTATTTATGGTGTTTGTTTACGTTTTGTATGAAACGTCAAAAGTTACACCGTGTTCTGTCACTAATACATACACACATCAAATGCAAACCTGTGAACCTACTACTCATGTACTGTGATCGACAGTTAGCGGCTAACTGGACATTGAGTAATCCGATCTAAGTCTACGAAAAATAAAAGATTTTTAGTTATTGCCCCATACACAGAAAAAATTTTAAACGAATATCAATCAACAAAAACGCGGATTCAATCAATTTTTTGATTGAAATTCCTCCAATAAAAAAAATTGTCAATTTTTAATTTATAGTCAATCAAAATAATGATTGATTTAACAAATGAATTGTAAGATTATGACAAAATAATTAAAAAATTCATGTTTGTTGCTTTCCAATATGTTGCAAACATTAACAAAAAGTAAAAACAGATTATTTTGTATATTTTGGAATAAATCTATTAAAATAAATTAAAGCAAAAAAAATCTGGTGTGTTGAAAATTTGAAATTCGACAGTTAAAAAAATAAAAAAAAAAAATTTGATCAAAACATTGATTGACTCATTTAAATTTTGTTGATCAATAGATTTAATTGAAAATTTTTAGCCAATAATTTTTTGTGTGTAAGTTTTAGACCGGGTCGAAAAAAAAAGTTCCCACTGTGCGGGCTTTATTTTAAAGCTTACCTCGAAAAAGTTCCATAGCCAAAATATTAGATTTTTAGGTCGCGATTTGGTACCGCCGAAATCGTTTTTTGTTCATAGCTTTGTCATTTGATGTCCGATCGTTGTAAAAAAAAATTTGTTTGAAAGTCCTCAGCGAGTACTAAATTTGACCCATATCTGGTTTTGACCTCTGAGGTCATCTTCGTGTTATAAGTGTTAGTTTCTCAGCTTTCTACCCACCTAAATGATCTTTATTTTTCCATTAAATTATAGCATTAAATAATTCATGAAATTCTTCCCTTAGAAGTACCCTCTTAAATTAATTAACAAAAAAGTTACATTCAATTTTAAATTTCCATAGAAAAAGATTTAAAACACTTGTTCGTATGTATTTAAATACAAACTAAAAAAATTAAATATAGTTTAAAGGCATAATAACAAGTGTTTTTTCTAATTTTCTTTATATTGTATATGAAAATCTTAAATCAAATGTAACTTTTTTGTTAATTAATTTAACAGGATACTTCCAAGGGAAGGATTTTATGATTTTCTTAGTGCTATAATTTAATGGAAAAATAAAAATCATTTAAGGGGGTAGAAAGCTGAGAAACTAACACTTATAACACGAAGATGACTTCAGAGGTCAAAACCAGATATGGGTCAAATTTAGTACTCGCTGAGGACATTCTAACAAATTTTTTTTTACAACGATCGGACATCAAATGACAAAGCTATGAACAAAAAACGATTTCGGCGGTACCAAATCGCGACCTAAAAATCTAATATTTTGGCTATGGAACTTTTTCGAGGTAAGCTTTAAAATAAAGCCCGCACAGTGGGAACTTTTTTTTTCTCCTTTATGGTCGACCCAGTCTAGTAAGTTTTTCCAACACTTAAAATCTACTTATTTTGCATTTTTATTAATTATTATATTTTTTTTTTGTCTGAAAACCCCTTAATCCAAATGATTTAAAACGCAACTAATATTTTTAATATTTCATCGATTAGAAATTCATTAATACATTATTTTGTTTCATAATTTATGTTTATAATTATTGGTTGAGTTTGATAATATTTGTTTACATTATTTCGCTTAAATATTTATTTTGCGCTTTACATATTGGTGGGTTTTTGTTTTTAATATGAAATGATGCAATGCAATTGAAAATATTCTAGCAAAAGTACAGGGGTTATGGAATTTAGTGTGGACATATACAAATTTGAACTTTAGGGAAATATAAGTTAAGTAATTGAAAGAATTTTGTTCATTGTAGTTACGAAAATGTTCAAACAATCTATAAAAAAAATTCGTTAGAAGTTAGCTAATTATTTTTCATAATTTAAGGGGCCTATTCACAAAAAAGTCATAACTCAATCATAACTCAATTTTTTCCACGTGGTTGTTGTAAACAATCATAAAAAAAATCAAATTTTGTTTGAAAATTTCAAAAAAATAAAGACCTGCTACCCACATCGTCTCAAAATTGACAAATAATTTAAATTTTGAGACTTTTTATTGTTTTGTTTACAACAAACACAGGGAATATGAAGTTTGAAAATAATAAAATTAGTCATAACTGAGAATAGGCCTGTTAATAAAAAGGTTTCTTATGAAAAAAGAAATTCATAAAATATACTATTGTTTTCATAAATACTCTCTAAAATGTGCGTTCTTGTATATTTTAATAGGCTATCGATTAAACATTTTTATTTTGAAAAATTTTCAGAACCCGTTCTGAAATTTCCCATTGTGAATTAATCAAAAAACCGGCCAATGCGCGTTTTTCGTTGTTTTTTCGAGAAAATCGCCTTTGGATATTGAATTTCATAACAATTTTGTAATTTTATTGTATTTTCTTGTTTCAACATAGCGTATGTGTAACATTTTTGCAAATATTTGTTACTCATGCGCTATGTCGAAATGACAAAATAGAAGCAAATTACAATATTGCTACGAAAAAAAAACTGAAAACGCGCTTCTGAATTATTCTGAAAAAAGGGGCCGGATTTTCGATAACTTGATTTTTTTACAAAATTCAAAATTTCTGAACGTGTTATGAAAATTTTCCAAACAACTCGACACAAATTTTACAAATTTTTCAATATCACAGTGATACAAAATCGAACTTTCGGAATAGGAATGGGATGAAAATTGACATTTTACACAACAAACCCCTCAAGGTTTTTTTGTAGTTCAGTGCTATATTTTTTTATACGTATTTGAAGTTGGTGATTTGAAATCATTTAAAGTTTTTGTATACTAAATACTAGAGTTGTCAGTCGATTAAGAATAATTCGATTAATCGATCAAACAAAACCCAACTCTTGTTCGAATAATTCAAAAATGACGATTTTCGAATAACGAATAAATCGATTAATTAATGTCGATTAATCGAACAATTTTTTTTAATTAAAAAATTAAATAAATGCTTAGAATTTGATTTATTTTCATAAATTTTGAAAGATTTTATACAAAATGTGGGAAAGTTAAAATATATTGTAGCCATAGCCTTGGATAGCACATCCATTATAGAATTAGAGGGAGTTATCAAGTTTTTAATAAATAATTTAATAATTCTTTTGCATCAGACTTACTAAAACGTATTAAAATAATAATTAATGAGAGACGTATAAAAGTGTTAAATACGTTAAAAAATTTTCTAAATTCTGGAAATTTTCCGAGCAATGAAAGTTTCTTAAAATATTCTCCAAAAAGCGAAACAAAAGAATATGCAAATGAATTATACTCCAGATTATTTTATGTTGAAAGTAATCACAATAATTCAGATAAAAGTATTGAAATAGAGGAAGTTATTATTAATGAAAATAATAATCTTTTATGCGAGTTAAATATTTCAATTCAAAGTATTAAAAATTAGAAAATAAATAGGACTTCAGCGATATATCAGACGATATGGTATATTTGGAAAAATCTGAAAAAGAACAGAAAAAATAGAAAAACTTTTTTATGCTCTTCTTACTATATCACCTACTTCAACAATTAGCGTAAGAGTGTTTTCAAAAACTAATTTAATAAAAACAAAAACCAAAAATCGTTTGAAAGCAAAAAAATTGAGTCAACTTTTATTTTTAAAAGATTATTTCTTAAGAACAACTTAAATTGTCTTATTTGACAAAAAATTAAAATCATTTATGATATATTTTGTCTGAATACTTCAAATAATAATTTGTATTTGAATTATTTCTCAACAAGTATTAAAATCGACATCCATTAATTAAAAGTGATCTCAGTTATTAAATTTTTAAGTTTTTTTAACTTTTAACTATTTTATTTTTAAGTTTTGTATGCATTTTTTCGTTAATAAAAAGTTTAACTTTCTTATTTTAAGATTATAAAAATATGAATTGTTTATTTTTTTTTTTTGTTAATAAAAATATTTTTTTAAAATAATTTTTTTATTCGTTATTCTCTTCGATTAATCGAATAAATTTTGATCTTTAATCGTTTGATCGAACGAGGAAAAACAATTATTTGAATTATTCGAACAAAGTTAAAAGTCGAATAATTGACAACTCTACTAAATACATCCTACTTTAGGGACTACTGGTGGTGCCCTAATTGGACATGTGGGGTCTAGCGTCCAAACTTTTGCTCGATATTACGTCGGTTATAACCGGTATGAATTTCGCTGCAATCGGCGCAGATCCTACTTAATGAATTCCCAAATTATTCAAAATAAATCACTGTCCACCGTTGCGTATGATTGTTATTTAAAGGCAACCTAACCTAAAGGCAATTACACAATTAAGTATACGCCACTTATAATTTTAACTTTTAAAATGACACACCAAAACGCCGAGACACGTAAACTTAATTTTGGGTCGAGAATCCAATGGCACTTTCCGTTTTGCCAGATCAGGTCAAAATCAAGAGCTATTTCGTTTTTAAGTTTCACGACTTTCAAACGAATATCTCGACCGATATTTTGATGCGTTACACACGGAATGATAAATTGAGTATACCCTCATACTTTAGTTAGAGTTAGTTAGTATAAACATCAGAAAAGTTCAGAAAAAAAGGGAAAATTATTTTGGATAATTTAAGAAGAACTGAAAAATCGAATTAAACCACTACATTTTAATTAATTTCGCCGCTGATCTTTAACCTGATCAAAAGGGATAAAACTGACTGACGGATTTTAAAGGACTGACGGATTTTAAAGGTCATTGAGGTCCCAATCCCTATATCCTCTCCCTATATATATTTCCTAACATTACGTTTATTTTGTGCCGATATTGTTGTAATTGGGATTTACATTTATTTTGTTTGATTTTTGGTTTCATATATTCTTATAAGCTGAATGTAATAAATGTACTAAATTTTGCGTGAATGTGTGAAGTTTTTTGTTTTTGCGCATTTATTATATGGCTGTTATGATGTCTGTCTACTTACTGAAGGTGGTATTACATACAATTGCAGTATATTTTATTTATTTTTTTTTTACTTTGATATTAACCAGACTTCCTTATTTACTTTAGCCAACAATAACGACAACAATAAGTAGACAATTCTCGTGCTCATGTGAAAGGGTTTTTATAATGAGACAACAAATTCAATTTGGCTTATATTGTGCAACACGAAAAAAAAAAAATATGGTATTTCAAAGATAATGACATTGAACTAATAAAATTTTGCAATAAATTATAAGAATTTTAAGACCATGGTGTTAATGTAACGGGCCCGAAATCGCAACTATTCCATCGCTAAAATAATTTTAGATTTCAGTCATAAGTTTATGATTGAATTTTCAATGTTTTTCTTTGTGTAGATTTTCCAGTAGTAAATTGATGGTTTCTAAATTTTATTATTCATTACGATAATTCTTGAATTCAAAAACATTCTTGAGAAAATCATGATTTTTTCGAACCCTGCCAACTATTGCCCGATATCAATTAGTTCTACGCTCTCGAACGTAATAGAGAGTATGGTGAATCATCATCTTGTTGACTATATGGAGTCTAACTCACTTTTCAGTGACCGACAGTATGGCTTCCGTAAACTTTATTCTACCCGAGACCTGATGGTGGTTCTTTTAGAACGTTGAAGTCGTTCTATTCACCAATTTGGTTAAAGTAAGGTGGTTGCTTTTATTGCTATTTATTGATTTTGAAAGGGCATTTGATACGTTACATCAGCCGGCCATATGGGATGCTCTAAGATGTAAAGGGATTCCAGAACCACTGATCCAACTTACCAAATCTTTATATGATAACGCATCGTGTCGTGTATTACATGACGGACTTGTAAGTAATGCATTTCCTGTTGAAAAAGGGGTAAGACAAGGATGTGTGCTTTCCCCCCTTCTTTTTAACATCGTTCTAGATATTGTAATGGAACAATCAATGAAAGGTGATCGTGGTATAGCCTTTGGACTGCAGGGCAGATTAGATGATTTAGACTATGCCGACGACATATGTCTTCTGTCACACAATTTTAATAATATGCAAACAAAGCTCAATATCCTTGTTAAGAATGCATCCAAAGCTGGTCTTAAGATAAACATATCTAACAAGGGAAGTATCTCAACCCTTATGAACCGATTTGCCTGAAACTTAAAATATATATAAATGAGACGATTTTAAGGTTGGGGTGTCTCGGCTTATCGGCCATATCAGTGTTTAAAATTTTGTTGTCCCCTTATGAAACAATGAGGACCTTCGGGAAAATTTCGATAACTCCCGAACTAACAGGAATATCGTCTAGAGCAAAAATACGTGTCGACTTAAATTTAATAAAGATTATTTCGTATTAATATGGATATCGTAGGTCTATGTCTTCATATGAATACCCCCCAAAATTTGCACATTTTCATGAAAAAAATATTTAACGAAGCAGAATTTTTACGGGGTTATGCCACCGTTGAATAGGCATTAAAAAATCCTTTCTTCTCATATGGAAACATCATATAGTTTCTTTGAAAGAAATCGCTAAAAAATCCAAAAAACGATTTTTTCGCCAAATTTTGACCCATTTTTTGAACCCTTAAATCCCCGATATGGCCGATAAGCCGAGACACCCCAACCTTAAAATGGTCTCATTTAAATATATTTTAAGTTTCAGGCAAATCGGTTCATAAGGGTTGAGATACTTCCCTTGTAAGACTAAATCATTGCGCGTCAACACCAACAACACCGAGTCACTAAAAATTTTAGAACAACCACTTCTTGATGTAGACAACTATTGTTATTTCGGCAGTATAATAACTACTTCTGGTGGCAGCAAAGTGGATATAGCTTACCGTATTGTCAAAGCAAATCAAGCATTTGGCTCACTGAATAAAGTGTGGATGTCCAATCGCATAACCCTACGCACGAAAATCAAACTTTTCAATTCAAATGTAAAATATGTTTTATTATATGGTTGCGAAACATGGAACATCACAAGTGAAGACTCAAATGCACTCCAGGTATTTGTTAATAAATGCTTGCGAAGAATTTTACGTGTTTTTTGGCCTATGACAATAACGAATTATGAGTTATGGCAAAAAACAGAACAAACCCAAATCATGCTAGACATCCGCATGAAAAAGCTGAACTGGCTTGGTCATACCTTCAGGAAAAGTCATGATGACATAACAAGGAAAGCTGTCGATTACCATCCCCAGGGCAGCCGACGTAGAGGAAGACCCGCAAATACGTGGAGACGACAAGTAGAAATTGAACTCCGGTCAGCCAGAACTTCATGGAGAGAAGCAAAAAGGCTAGCTGTAGATAGAAGTCAATGGAAAACATTTGTACTGGCCCTTTATTCCAACTATATATATAAGGTGGTTGCTTTGGATATTTCCAAGGCGTTCGATCGAGTGTGGCACGACGTACTTGTATCTAAACTTATTGCTTTTTGGAGTTTTTTCCGAAGATCGAAGAATACGTGTTGTTGTGGATAGGGTCTCATCGGATAGGTTTCAACTCAACTTAGTGGTGCCGAAAGGTTCTGTTTTTTCTCCTACTCTTTGTCTTATCTTTATTAATGACCTTCTTAGTCAAACTTAAACCCTATTTTACAAATGACAGTAACATTTGTCATGAATTTTCCTTCAATCATAGGCCAAGCCTTGAAGAGGTTGGGCTCGTAAGGCAGAATATGAATGACACTCTCAATCAGAATCTTTTGACAATGTCTGAATTTTGACATCCGACAAATCAGAAAGATCGTGCAGTTCTCTAAATCCCAGTTATGGCAGTAAGTAATGGCAGATGAAGTGCTCGATAGTTTCAAACTCCTCCCCATCTATGCAACTCTGGCAAAAGTAATTTGACGGTAAATTTAACCGTTCTGCGTGCTTAACTATAAGATAGTGTCCGGTAATTACAGCAACCACCGTCGAAATCTCTCCTCTTGGAATCGATATCAGCTCACTTGGGCGCTTCTGATTAGGAAAATACCAAATCTGTCGTGTTGTATCACACGTCAATCCATTTTCCCATCTCTAATTAGTTTTCGTCGCGGAACAAAGCCGTAGATTTTGTTTGCAATTTTCAAGAGGCATACCAACACTTTCCAATTCACACATCAATCCATTTTCCCATTTCTGAACATCCATCGCAGAACAAAGCCGCAGATTTTGCTTGAAAGTTTGAAGAGGCATACCAACACTTTCCAATTCTGTTGGATCCTGGTAGGTGGTTTCCAGTCTTGCAAGCTTAACGGCTTTGCGGTTCCCTGGAATGTCTCTGTGCCCTGGGACTAGGGTTGCCATTCGTACTGTTTTAAACAGTACATGTACTGTTTTTTGTAAAAAGTACTGTTTTATGCACAGCACCTAAAACAGTACGCAAAAGTACTGTTTTTTAAAGCATGTACTGTTTTTGTACTGTTTTTTATACTCATTACCAAAATGTAACATTTTTCGAAAAATTTTTAATATTTGACAAAATTTTAATTCAATTTTAAAAAAGGAGCTAAATTCAATTTAATTTTATACCACACTCAAAAAGAAAAATTATTAAAAAAGTGGAAAACTTAACTAAATTTAATAATGATTTAGCTCCATTGCCATGTTTTCCTTCTTTTTATCTAAATTTTTCTGAAAAATAAGAAAACGAAAAAACTAGAAAATGGGACAAATTTATTTTATTGAGTACATCTCATTTAAAGTTCCGATTGCGGGCAGACCCCATTAGGTTCGGAACCTAGGGTCCAGACCATCTCAGGCCCAGTCCCATTGGGTCTATTAAGGATCGTCATAGATTTTGATTCAACATCTTTGCCCTTTTCGCTCTACCTTGCTTAGTTTTTAGGATACGGGAATTTAAGGGCCCAAAAGGGTCTTTAGAGTCTTAACGGGATAACTAAAAAACTATTACACGGAGGGATTAAGACGGTCGTGTAAAGAACTACAAAAATGTATTTGGCAGTTTTTTTGTTTCGGCAATATTTTCTGAGAAGTGAGGAACGCCCAAATTTTTAGATTCAAATTGAGGAGTCCATACATTGAAAGAGGACCGGAGATTCTTTAGAGATTTTTAGAATCGAAAATGAACACTTTTTTTGCTCTTTATGGCTTAGTTTTTGAAATTTTTGAAACATTTTTTGAAAAAAAAAGTCCTTTAATTGCATAAAATTTTCTAAACCTGAAGAAAAAACTTTATCAATTCTAAGAAGATAAATATGACGAACTAATTGGTTGCAAATTATGTCAAAGAAATTTAAAAGTTTTTATTTAATTTTCCGAAATTGTGAATAAAAACATTTTCCCAAAATTTAGTTAGGCCTTTGTTTGAGTGTAATAATACCGTTTCGCGTTTGTCGTGTGTTCAAATGCTTGGCCATCTTATTTAAAGATGTGTGGCAAATAAGGGCAGATCTTGTTTTAAGAATTATTAACTCCAGGGACTTGACCACGGTTTGACTTCAGAATAAGTAGATGTTGACTGCGGTTGTAGACAAGACATTGCAACTCAACCAGTCAGCATCTTCCTTTATAGCCAGCATCTCTGCCTGGTAAACACTGCAATCAGCCCAGGCTTAATGCAAGCTCTTCCGAATAGACACCAAAGCCCACTTGTTCGTGCAGCCTTGATCCATCCATGTAAAAATTTATGGAGGCTCCACTACCCGTAATGCCCCTCATCCAAGACTCCCTGTATGGTATAATAGTGGTAATGTAACGCTCAAAAAGGCCCATAGAGGGAGCACAGTTCACATTTTGTGGTATGGTTATATTCTTCAAGGTCGCGCTTTGGCCACTATCGCTGCTCCTCCATTAGAGTATGCTATTAAGTAGAATTGCCGACGTAGCCGCATACTGGGGTCACAGTTGGACTTGAAGGGGAAAAAATCCACAAAAATCCCCCGGTACTTGCCCTTTAGGTCTCTTCTAGGACAGCTAGAGTGGTAGGAGCAAATATTTTTTTAAAATTGAACCTTAAGTGGTAGCCCCCTTTAGGTATGTTCGGGAAAAAAGTTCGGGGGAAAATTAAAGAGTGTTAGTCTCACATTAGACCCTTTAGGGGGAAGTCCATTTTTGACCCCGATGAGCGAACCCTAGATCCTATCCGATCTCCCCCAGTTTTTGAATCATTCATTTTTTTTACAAACTTGCTGCTTAAAATTTCATACCACACAATCCTACCCTTAATGTCTACTGGTATCAGGTGAAGGAGGATTTTTTAATGCAGCCGTAGCGCCAGTGATGCACATCGACGTCATTTTCTGTACCTTCGTGATAAAGACACAGTTCTCTTTTGTTCAGTTCTAAAGCAGGCCACCAGACAATGATTCCATACAGCAGAATTGGACGAACCACTGCTGTATAAATCCAATGAACGATTTAAGGGCTAAAATACCATCGCTTTCCAATGGCCTTTTTACAGGAATATAAAGCAATTGTTGGTTTTTTTAACCGTTACTCAATATTACGCCTGAAATTTAACTTCCTATCTAGAAATGCTCAGTCTGAGAAGGCGATTTAGTGCCGTCCAGAGAAATATCAAAAGCAACAGCCTATTGCCCATTTAGGCCGATCTTTTAGAGAACCCTGAAGAATTTCCCTCAATGTTGTCAGGTGCTAAGAAGCCCATAATAAACTTAGATTTGAGTGACTTTCTCAATTTTTAAGAAAATAACGATTTTTTTTTTAAGTTTGAGTTTAAATACGATTTTTTTAAAAATAATAACTTCTGTGATGTTGAAAAAGGTCTTCGAAATCTTAAACAAACTTAAATTCACACTTGCTGTGTGAATGTCCGGGTTTGATGAAGCGCCGCCTTAATTATTTGGGACAACATTTTTGAATGACCAGGGGGCTAATTCTCGCAGTCGTGATCGAAATTATTTTGTTTCGAGTTTAATATCGATAGTTCGAAATTTGCGGATGATGGGACTCGTTACTTCTCGATTCGATTTTATGTTTCAGTGTTTTTGTATTTTTTAAAGCATAGTTTTAGGCATGTAATAAACGTATGATTTGTTTTTGTTTTAAATGTAAAACATGTTTTTGTCGCTCAGCCTAAACATATGCATTTATAAATATTTAGTTTTATAAATAATTATTAGTTTTATTTTAATAATTTAGTTTTATATATATTCGATTAGAGTTTTATTCTAGTTCGAGGCCCAAAAATATTTCTATTTATGATATTGTCATAATAGAGTATTTTTAATTTATTGCTTTAAAAAAGTTACTATCTCATAGTATGTCTGTACTGATCAGTTTCATCCCCACTAAAGGAATCTTCAGCAGACTTTAGAGAATCATCGTTGGTCAATCAAACATCAAACCAGACATAATATTTGATATATTTCCCAAGTTATATGAGAAGTACTATTATGAAGGTCCGAAATCTGTTTTCCAACAAAAATAACTCTTTTAAAGCAAAAATTGTATATATTAAATCACCGTCGGTAACTATTAATATATGTGTTGCTGTTATTTTACAATAACAACAGTGCCTAACCAAACAATAGTGTTGGTAGGATAAGTCGTACTAAACTTTGTGTTAAATGTTGTTTTTTTATTTTTAGTACCAAAAGGTACATAAAAATAAAATGTATTTATTCGGCCTTTATATATGTATATTAGACCACCCAAAAAATGTATGGGATTTGCAAAAGTATTTTTTTGTTCGCTCCACCGGCAGTTTCTGATAGATTGGCCATAAAAAATAATATCTGTGCAAGAACTGCATCTCTCGGTTGCATACAGGCCAGTCGATTTGAACTTTTGACCCCAAAAGTGACCTAAAAGCACTACAAAGCTTTTAAGTGTCATAACTCTTAAAATATGCGTTTTTCCAAAAAATACTACATAAGTTTTAATTTGCAGATTAAGAAAGCAAACATTTCCTTCATACAAATTTTTAGCCTAAGTCTAAGACATCGTGGTGTTTTTGGCGGTTAAAATAAAAATTTTATTGAAGACTTCATTTAAAACGACCCTCGTTAAAATTTGGACGGAGACTCAAATAGTCGGTATCCATTATTTTGTAGAGTAAGATATGTAGTTTTCATAAACCAATTACATTTGGAATTTATATGGGTAATTTCATTACAGAAGAGCCCAAAGCTGACTTTGAAGTTTCGATTATCCAAATGCTGTATACAAATTTGTAAAATTACTTTATTTTAAAGGACCCTCGTTAAAATTTTAATGGATTACAATCGGTTTCCATGATTTTGAAGAGTAAAAATGCAGATTTCAAACAAGTGTTGAAAAGTGGAGGCATTTTTAGCATTAATTGAAAACATGTTAGCAAAATACTATATGAAAAATACTTGGCATCTTATTACATTTGAACTTGAAGAATAAAAAAATGTTATTACAGTAGAAAATTTCAATGAATTTCATGATTCGGATTGTTTTCAAGTGGTCTGCCACACGTTAGATGCCTGGGGAAGTTTTAATAACTTGGCTGATTTTCAACCGATTTTAGTTTTTAGTACGGCATTTTACTCCAAATCAAAATTCTTTAACCACCTGAATTCAAATTTAACTTAAATACAAAAAAAAAAATGAGAAAACAGAAAAAAAAAAATATTTTTCCTAGTAATCCGTTTTTTAAAATTCAAGGCCGATGCGGGACGCCTTACCCATGTCCAATAAACCTAAATTTTTATGAGACATATTTTTACCAACAAATGAATGTATCTAGGGTAAGTTATGGTTAATGTCTTCCAATTTAATTATTTTGGAGCACCATATAAAATATACCAGAGTCTAAAAAAAACTGAAATTTCCAAAATTTGAAAAAAAATAGAACTAATTGTGCTCACATCTCGAATTATGGATTAAAAATTGTGTAATTTAGAGTAGAATTTTTAGACTTTTTAAAAAAAATCGAAGGTTTCGGACTTTTTCAAAAATTCGATTTTAATTTTATACGTTAAAAAATAAGTGATAATTAATTCGAATAATTTTTAAATATTTTTTTTCTAAAACTACGGCCTCTGTTCTGTCTTTCACAACTTTTCAATTCACATGAAAATTTCCGAATCACATGAAATCAAGTTTAGTGTTTTGTTGATCACGTTTTCATTCGAAGTTGAAATCGAATAATTAAAATTTAAAAAATTATAAGGAAAAAAGTGCATTCGTTTTACTTTCACCAAATTTTATTTATGTGAAACAAAACGAAAAATAAATTCGGATGTGAAATCCAGAACACCAAAAAAATTCGGAAATTTTCATTTTCACATTTTTTATGTGAATTACTTTTTTTGGAACAGCGGCCTACATTTAAATACAACAAAACGTCGTCTAACTTATTGTAAGATATCTATATTTTCTACTGGTCAAAATTAATGAAAAATTTCAATTTTTTATTTTTTTTGAAAAAAAACACCATTTTAAAAAATTGATTACTCAACACCAACTTGGTACAAAAGTCTGAAAATTTGAGTGAAAGTTGCATTTAATACGTACTAAAATATATCAAAAAAAAATTAATCGAAGGGGTTCGGGTCTAAAAGTGAGTGATTTGGCCTGGAATTCCCCAAATATTTTCCAAAAAGTACACATCTAACTCTTCAAAATCATTGAAACCGATTGTATCCACTAAAATTTTAACGAGGGTCGTTTAAAATAAAGTAATTTCACAAATTTGTATACAGCATTTCAAAAATCTAAACTTCAAAGTCAGCTTTGGACTCTTCTGTAATGAAATTACCAATATAAATTCCAAATGTAATTGGTTTATGAAAACTACATATCTTACTCTACAAAATAATGGATACCGACTATTTGAGTCTCCGTCCAAATTTTAACGAGGGTCGTTTTAAATGAAGTCTTCACATAAATTTTTATTTTAACCGCGAAAAACACCACGATGTCTTAGACTTAGGCTAAAAATTTGTATGAAGGAAATGTTTGCTTTCTTATTCTGCAAAATAAAACTTATGTAGTATTTTTTGGAAACACGCATATTTTAAGAGTTATGGCTCTTTAAAGCTTTGTAGTGCTTTTAGGTCACTTTTGGGGTCAAAAGTTCAAATCGACTGGCCTGTATGCAACCGAGAGATCCAGTTATTACACAGATATTATTTTTTATGGCCAATCTATCAGAAACTGCCGGTGGAGCGAACAAAAATATACTTTTGCAAATTTGGGTGGTCTAATGTATATATATTCGATAGAGTTTTATTCTAGTTCGAGGCCCAAAAATATTTCTATTTATGATATTGTCATAATAGAGTATTTTTAATTTATTGCTTTAAAAAAGTTACTATCTCATAGTATGTCTGTACTGATCAGTTTCATCCCCACTAAAGGAATCTTCAGCAGACTTTAGAGAATCATCAACAACATTTAACACAAAGTTTAGTACGACTTATCCTACCAACACTATTGTTTGGTTAGGCACTGTTGTTATTGTAAAATAACAGCAACACATATATTAATAGTTACCGACGGTGATTTAATATATACAATTTTTGCTTTAAAAGAGTTATTTTTGTTGGAAAACAGATTTCGGACCTTCATAATAGTACTTCTCATATAACTTGGGAAATATATCAAATGTTATGTCTGGTTTGATGTTTGATTGACCAACGATGATTCTCTAAAGTCTGCTGAAGATTCCTTTAGTGGGGATGAAACTGATCAGTACAGACATACTATGAGATAGTAACTTTTTTAAAGCAATAAATTAAAAATACTCTATTATGACAATATCATAAATAGAAATATTTTTGGGCCTCGAACTAGAATAAAACTCTAATCGAATATATATACATATATAAAGGCCGAATAAATACATTTTATTTTTATGTACCTTTTGGTACTAAAAATAAAAAAACAACATTTAATTTAGTTTTATTTTAATAATTTCGAACTATAACAGGCCTTTATTGTTGGTATACTTATCAATGTTCTGCCATACAAAGTTCACGGTTATGTGTTAACGTCGAAAATTCGGGTAGATAATATTAAATGCAATACATTGTAAATGAGTTTTTAATTGTAAAAAAAAATGTTTTGCCGTCAAGCTGAATTTTATTAAATAATCAAATTTTATCAATATATTTTCAAAAATGTAGAGTTATTTACACGCTTAGTTTAATTAAAAAAAATAAGTGAAAGGTTAAAATTGTCCGATTTGACTTAAATTTTAATTATATAATTTTTAGACTAACTCTTGATTATACATTTTGACAAACAGACTAATTTTATATCGTATTCTATCTTCCAAAATTATTTCGTTTGTATGGTGGCGCAAGGGTGTATGATACTTGTTTTTTTTTCAAGAAATTAGTTGCTAACTTTATCACTTACGTAAATTTTTTGTTTTAATCACGCTCACTTACTAATCACGTGAGTAAAAAAAATTGTTCACGCGTGACTAACGCCAGATTTTTTTCAACTCACGCTTGCTCACAATCACGTGATTGAAATAAAAATCACTCACGCGTGATTCACGCAAATCACGTGACCAGCGCCCATTTTTAATACACACTTCAAAAGCATTAAATACAAAGTTCAACTTGTTGAATAAGATTTTCCGTTTTTTTTTTGTATTTGTCTCTTAAAAAATGTTATTTGTAATTTTATACACAAATTTAATACAGTAATATCATAAAATACATAAATAAACGGAATATCGAAAGCTAATTTGCTATCGAATGAAATACCGCACGATAACGTATAAACGCTCGCTCGATATCGAATGACATCATTAGAAATTTCGATACACATAACTCGATCACGAGTGATATCATCCCAAAAGAAAAAAAATTGCACGTTCGAGTAGAATTTCGATCGCTATCGACTGCGAGAATTAGCCCCCAGGTTTCCTTAAACGGTGCTCATCGACGTCTCTAGCAACATATCTTGGGGAATTGGGGTGGTTTATTAAGTAGAGCTTTGTATCAGAGAGAGAGAGAGAGAGTAGGAAAATAACAATTAAGGGAATCACAATGGCCCTTATGGCTTCCATGTAAATTCGCCAAATGGCGGACGCCCTTCCAACCTAATTTAAAGGTTTCTTTTCCAAGTCAGTTCAGATCTTAGAGATTCTATAGATAGAACATCTCAATCAGTAATGATTATGCTTTCCGAGATCACTTACTTATTATAAAACTAAATATCATAAGTTTGCCCTACTCTGGCCTAGACTTTACATTAATGATTACATACATTCGATGTTTTACAAACATTTTTTGTACCTTGTCTATTTACTTTAGCATTTTCCGTAATAGTTTTCTATTCCATTTGATTGCAACTGATAATGCAATTTATAAAATTTGTTGTACTGTACATTCTAACTGATCTATGGCAAATAGTTGATTCCCTCCTTGTCACTTTATTACCTCCCAGCTACTATTGACGTCTCTACTATAGTTTGCATTATCTACAAACATTCGCATGCACTATCATTTTGAAGTGCATTGTCTGATTGATATTTGTACAGTAAAATCCGGTTATAACGAACTACGAGGGAGCAGTAAAAATTAGTCGTTATAAGTTGAGTTCGCTGTAAGCGGGGTATATTTTATATCAAAAAAAAATAGATCCAACTTTATTTTATTTGATGTTTTTTTTTTGTAAACAATCACATATTGACAAAAAACATTAAAAATATAAATAAGTTTTTTCAAAATTATAATATAAACCAAAAATTTCCAACCATTTGTGAGTTTGATAAACATACTGATGACATATTTATGGGAGTTCGTTATAAAAAAGTAAATACACATGAAAGTGTATTCGTGGGACCCTAATAAGCAGTTCGTTATATCCGAGGCTTCGTTATAACCGAGGGTTCGTTATAACCGAGGGTTCGTTATATCCGACGGTTCGTTATAACCGACGGTTTTTAAAAACCGAGGGTTCGTTATAACCGAGGGTTCGTTATAACCGAGTGTTCGTTATAACCGAGGGTTCGTTATAACCGAGGGTTGGTTATAACCGAGGGTTCGTTATAAACGAAGGTTCGTTATAACCGAGTTCGTTTTAAAAGAAGTATTTTGTGTGAAAATTGTTGCCAAAACGTCGGGACTTTAGAATTAATTGGTTATAACAGGGAAATCGTTATCACCGAGAAATCGTTATAACCGATAATTCGTTATAACCGAGTTTGACTGTAGTTGGTTTTGTAAGTTGTTCGGTGTTCGTTTTTCATTTTACAGTACGTTTTTTTTTTAAGTGCATGTATAGTATTTATTATCTGATTCTGGGCAATGTCTGACATTGACATTGAAAATTTTTGCAAAAAAAAACATTTTTATTTAACTTTGTTATACACTGTAGTTTATTTGTATTAGTTGTTGCAGTTTTGTGTTTTTTCTATATATTTGTGTATTTAGTACAATTGTATAAAGATAGTGCAATATGAATAAACAATATAAATAGTCGAAAGAGTCAGGTGTAGTCAGTCAAGTGAACTTGTCAGTCAGTAGTACCCGAGTGTTATGGGGTACATTTTGATTATATGATGCACAATTTGAAGAAGATTTATTATTATTGATATTGATGAGGTTGTTTTTTGTTAAGTAAATTATGTAAATTTTCTTTAGATATTGAAGGTCTTGTCTACAAAGTAAAACAAACTCAGAATAAAAGGTGTTTGGTTAGGTTAGATTTTAAGTGGCTGCTGACGTTTTAAGTCAAAACACGTAGACTCTGAGGTCAGTTGTGTTACCACGGGACTGTAATAGGTTTCTTTACTAGTCCCTGCCGTTAATAATTTGAACATCTTATGAAATTCCTTAGATATTCAATTTTGACATCCGACAAATCAGAAAGATTGTGCAGCTCCCTAGAATCCTGTGAAGCAAGAAAGTGCCGGGCAATGGAAGATAAAGTGTTCAATAGTTTCCAACTCCTCTTCATCCATGCAACTCCGTCAAAAGTCATTCGACGGCACATTTAACCGGTCTGCGTGCTTCCCTATAAGTCAGTGTCCGGTAATTATAGCAACCACAACTCACTTGTGCGCTTCTGATTAAGAGAAGGCCAAATCTTTCATGTTGTCTCACACGTCCATCCATTTGCCCATCTTTGATAAGCCTTCGTTGCAGAACAAAGACGTAGATTTTGCATGTAAGTTTCTATAGGCATACCAACACATTCCAGTTCTCATTTCCTCGTATTCCCCTATGACCCGGAACCCACAAGAGACAGACCCTGTGCTTACACGAGACCCATTGAGTCTGCGCCTTCAATCTTGCACAATTTTAGATGTTGTGACTGGAGAGTCCATTGTCTTGAGCGCAGCTTGACTGTCACTACAGATACTGATTCTCATCCCTCCATATATTTTCAATTACCCAAGTCGCCACGTCCAAAATGGCAAACACTTCAGTCTATAGGACTGTTGCCATTTTACCCATAGCATGAGAGTATTTGGTTTCGTCATCCAAATACCAACCTGATCCAGAACCAACTGATCCAGAACCTGATCTAGAACCGTCTGTATAGAAAGTATCAGAGTAATTTCTTAGAAGTTTATCTGGATCGCATCAGTCTTCCCTTCTTGGAAAGTTTACGCTGAACTTCCTACCAAACTTTGTGCAAGGCGTCATACAGTCTACGGGCATGCCAAACATCGGACAAAGTTCCGAAAACCCATTAAATGTTTGACCATGTCTCCATGGCATGATTCATTTTTACAGAGTCTGCACAGAGGTTTTATGGCTACCCCTTGGATATGTAGATCCAAGGGAAGCATTTCCAACATAGCGTTAAGAGCTGCGGTTGGTGTTGCGCTCATAGCACCCGTAATCCCCTAGCAAGCCACTCTTTGTAGTCTGTCCAGCGGAGCCCAAGTAGATATCACCACCGTTCTCGGCCACCACACAGAAAAAAATATGAAGGAAACAAATTTGAGTAATCACTTGTTTAAATTTAAAAACAAAAATTGAGTAATTTTTTAATTGACGCAATTAAAAATTTACTCAAAAATTTTAAAAACAATTTAAGTAACTAATTAATAAAAATTTAATAGTTTTTTTATTTTATTTTCAAACTCTCATAGTTTTTTGAATTCTCGTTTAGTTTATAGTTTCTTGTGTATGTATATGAAAGTTTGTAATCGTCTTTATAAAATTTTCCTATGTTTTTGAGACATAAATATGTTTGGTAAAGTTTGAAAATACAAGTTTTTTGTTTTTTTTTTGTAAAAAAATTTAAAACTTTTTTAAACTTAAAAAAAAAATAAATAGATAAATTTTGAGTAAATTTTTAATTGTGTCAATTAAAAATTTACTCAAATTTTTTTCAAACATTTAATAAATTTTTATTAAAAATTTACTCAATACTATTAAATCGTTTACTGGTGCAAAATTAAGTAATTTTTTACTCAATAGTATTAAAAATTTACTCAAATATTTTTTTTATTTTTTTCTGTGCAGACCGCAGACCATTTCAAGACACTTTTCAGAAAATAAGGCACAAACGTCGTCCGCATAAGCTTTTACGTAAACACTTAGACCCTGTATTTCCTCTAAGTGAGTCAACCACAAAAAAACACAGCAGTGGAGAGAGGACACCCCCTTTGGGGGCAACCTCTGTTTACCTCAACCTTGGCCCTTGTACCCCACCGACTTTCAGCGGTTAACAATATCTTAGAGGCCATAAAGTAGATCCATTTGACAAAAACTGGGTTCGCGACTTTGACATTGCAATATAGTTCTTCAAGATTTCACGAATTAAAGTTTTTTAAGATTCCGAAGATTTTTTCAACATCACAGAAGTTAATATTCTTACAAAAATCAAACTTTTTATTTTCTTAAAAATTGAGGAAGTCAAACAAATCAAAGTTTATTATGGGCTTCTTAGCACCTGCCAACATTAAGGAACATTATTCAGGGTTCTCTAAAAGATCTGTCTAAATGGACAAGAGACTGTGGGCTGGGTGTAAATCCAAATAAAACAGAGTATATCTTGTTTATAAAGAAAAATAAAATTCCTGCTTTTGATCCTATTTCTCTGGGCAGCACTTTAATCGCCTTCTCAGAATGCGTAAGAAAGGCAACGATTGATTTATATTCCTGCAAAAGGGCAATTGGAAACGATGGGGCTTTAACCCTAAAGTCGTTCATTGGATTTACACAGCAGTGGTGCGTCCAATTCTGCTGTAATGAATCATTACCTTATGGCCTGCTTTAGAGACAAAAGGGAACTGTTTCTTTATCAAGATAATGCAGAAAATGGCGTCGATGTACATCACTGGAGCTCTTCGTACTACACCTACGACTGCATTAAAAACCTCCTTCTCCTAAGATATTGCACATATTGAGTATGCGGCTACGTCAGCAATCCGGCTGGATAGCACACTTTAGTGGAAGAGCAGCGATTGTGGCCATATCGCGATTTTGAAGATGATAACAATACTAAAAAATGTGGACTGCGCTCTCCCTATGAGCCTTTTACAGCGCCACTTTACCACTATGATACACTTCCAGTAAGTCTTGGATGAGGGGCATTTCGGGTAGTGGAGCCTCCGTACATTCTAACACAGATGAATCGAAGCTTCACGAATTCTATTCGGAAAAGCTTGGGTTGAGCCTGGCTCAAAATTTGCCAGATCATTGCAGTGTTTACCAGGCAGAAGGACTTGCAATATAGGAGGTGGCTTACTGGTTGAGTTGCAATGTCTAGTCAGCAACCGCCGTCAACATCTATTCTGGCAGTCAAGCCGTGGTCAAATCACTGCAGCCAATGTTTCTAAAAACAAAATCTGTCCTTAACTGTCGCACGTCTTTACATGAGATGGCCAAGCAGTTTGACATAAGACATATTTGGATCCCAAGGCACAGAGACATTCCAGGGAATTGCAAAGCCCAACTTACAAGACTGGGAACTACCATACAGGTTTCAACAGAGTTAAAATGTGTTGACATGCCTCTAGAAACTTGCAAGCAAAATCTGCGGCTTTGTTCCGCGATGGAGACTAATCAGAGATGGGAGCATGGATGGATGAGTGAGAATACACATTTGGACTCACATGAATCACCTGCGCACAAGTGAGCTGATATCGCTTACAAAAGGAGAGATTTCGACGGTGGTTGCTATAATTACCGGAAACTGTCTTTTAGGGAAGCACGCAGAGCGGTTAAATGTACCGTCAAATGACTTTTGTCGGAGTTGCATGGATGATAAGGAGTTGAAAAATATCAAACACTTCATCTGCCATTGTTCGGAACTTTCTGGTCAGAGACTTGCTTTACTGGGATCTAGGGAGCTGCACGATCTTTCTGATTTGTCGAATGTCAAACTTCAATATCGAAGGAGTTTCATAAGAAGTGCAAATTGGTTTAACGACAGGGACTAGTAGAGAAACCTATAACAGTCCCGTGGTATCACAATGAATCTCAGAGTCTACATGTGTTGACGTATAACGTCAGCCGCCACTTACAACCTAACCTAAGCCTATACCAATCTGAGGCTCCGGATTATGATGAATTGTATCGGATCTAATTTCTGACAAATAATCGGCAATCTCATTTCCTCGTATTCCACTATGACCCGGAACGCACAAGAGACAGACCCTGTTCTTACATGAGACCTCATTGAGTCTGCGCCATAATCTTGAACAATTTTAGATGTTGTGACTGGAGAATCCATTGCCTTGAGCGCAGCTTGACTGTCACTACAGATACTGATTCGCTTATCCCTCCATTTATTTTCAATTATCCAATTCGATACGTCCACAATAGCTAACACTCCAGTCTATAAGACATTTTGCCCATAGCAGTAGAGTATTTAGTTTCGTCATCCAAATACCAACCTGATCCAGAACTAACTGAGGTACTAAAACCGTCTGCATAGAAAGTATCAGAGTAATTTCTGAGAAGTTTATCTGGATCGCACCTGCCTTCCCTTCTCGGAAAGTTTACACTGAACTGAAGATGAGATATTTCGACGGTGGTTGCTATAGTTAGCGGACACTGTCTTATAGGGAAGCACGCAGAGAGGTTAAATGTGCCGTCGAATGACTTTTGCCGGAGTTGCATGGATGAAGAGGAGTTGCAAACTATCGAACACATCATCTGCCATTTCCCTGCACTTTCTGGTCAGAGACTTGCTTCACTGGGATTTAGGGAGCTGCACGATCTGTCTAATTTGTCGGATGTCAAAATTCAATATCTAAGAAGTTTCAGAAGAATCTCAAATTGGCTTAACAACAGGGACTAGTAGGGAAACCTATTACAGTCCCGTGGTATCACAATGGACCTCAGAGTCTAAGTGTGTTGACGTAAAACGTCAGCAGCCACTTACAACCTAAGCTTACCTACGGCTTTCGTAGAAGTCATTCTACAGGAGACGTGTTAGCGTTTCTTTCGGAACGTTGGAGTCGCAGGTGGTTGCTTTTTTCAGCCAAACTTCCAATCCTATCTATTCTTTCGCAGATGGCAGCATTTATTTTCCTTTAGTCATAGACCAAGACTTACTGAGATTAAAGCTATGAGGCAGAACATGAACGACAAACTCAATCGTGACCTTTTAACGATCTCCGAGTGTGGTCTTGCGAAGAGAATCGATTACAATCTCTTCAAAGTAAATATTTTGAGTTTGAAATCATTTCAAAACCATTATTTGAAATACATAAAATTTCTACAGATGCACCGAAATATTGCCCACCTCCGTCCAGACGGTGTAATTATATGATTTTTGTTTTAACAAAAGTCATATGTAAACATTTTTTTTTACAGAAACTAGTATTTTTTTTTTTTTATAAATTATTGCATTTGTTAATAAAGATAAGTTCTAAACAAATGTATTGTTGTTGCACTACCCAGTAAAAACTTCTATTACCAAGTAATGAGGTTTTCGCCTTTAAATAGATGGTCGTAGCTAGTTACTATGTTGGTGAAACACTCATTATTTTAACATGGCGATGTCATTGGAGTAATGACCGCATACCCACTCGCTTACGAGAATGCTACTGAAAAACTACATACATTAGTACCACAAATAGTAAGCTACTAGTAGCCCAAAAATAACTCGTTACCCACTACTTACAAAAATGCTACCAAATAACAGCATACATTAGTCCCAAAAATTAATAGCCAGCAGTTGCTCAAAAATAACTCGTTTCCCACTCCTTACAAAAATGCTACCAAATAACAGCTTTTGATTCTTTTAATAAATTTTTAACTTGGAACAACTTCCGCCAATATGAAATTGAACAAGTTCAGGTTGAGCGCGTTTATTTCAAGAGCAACCAAGCGGGCAAATGCGGAAATGGAAATGATCCAATGTGCCAACGGAACCAATGTTTACGTTGATATCCTTCCCTCCAAATGTTTGATTGTAAAATTCAAATATTACAGGACCGAAAATATATCTTGGAACCTCGTAGAAAGGGACTTAGGACATTACCAATAACAAATATACAGAAGCCACTGCTGCTCAGCCAATGGAAACCGCATTAAACACCATCTTAAGTCTATATAAGAGTGAGTTAGGTTTTAAGGGAAATACTGTCTGTGATGGTTTTTTACCTTTTTACCGGCTTTAACATAATTTAAACAAGACAAAAAAAAGTTAAATTAAAATTTGGAGAACACCACAAAATTTCTAGAAAAAACAATAACAATTTAGAAAAAGCCAATTAAAATCCAGAAAACTTCAATAGAAGTTATGTAAGGACTAATTAAGGCTCATAAATCACGATCAAGTGTCAGCTAGATCCAGTTTTCTGAATATCAATTTGGTTTTCTAAACTTTTTTTTGCCTTGTCCCAATTTTAATTAGAATTCCTGAATTTGAATTTCTGTTAACAGAGTTTTATTAGAAAAAGTAGATAAATCGCGACCTTGGAACAACAAGGTTCTATTTGCACCAACACTGCTATTGAGTAAACTAAGGTTGAATATTGTTAATCGCTTTACTAAGTCAGTTTTGCCTAAATTTAAAAACGGTTTTTGAATAATTTAAAATTAGTCCTTAAATTTTATAATGTATTTGAAAATATTCGCGCTACTATATTAGTTTTTGCGCAATTTGAGTCCCAAAAAGCAGATAGAACAATGTTGCTCAACGATGAGGCACATGAATTTGGACAACATGGTTCTAACTGCCAAATAGAACCTTGTGTTTCTGTAAGAAATAGTTTTTTGCAGATAGAACCTTGTGTTATTTGGATTTACATATAATAAAACAACATTTGTTACTCAAAAATAAACCGACTTACAAGGTAAGTCTCCCTAGCGTCCACCTGGGATCTTCATAATACTTTTTTTTTATTTTGTAGAGCAGGAAAAATAATGCCACAAGCTATTTAGGGGGTACATAAGAGGAAGATAACGGTCAGTTTTTAGTCCCAGTAATGAGTATTTCATTGTTATGCTTTCATCATCGGGATGAGTTTTAATAAAATACTTCATTGCTAGGGCACAAGAATCGCTCCATGTTAACAGTTTTGTGATATTCTTGTTTCGAATACTTTTTTGGAAGGCTGATTATATCGTTCACACTTCTTCCGCCAGTATACTCAGTCCACAAAGCACAGTATTTTTTTTTGTTGTTGACAAGTGTGCTGTACCTGAAGTTTTATTGAAAGCCTTTTATTTCATGTGTTTTTACTTCAAAAACCTTGCTTCAGGAATTCGTTTTTGGATTTTAACTCCTAATCGCATCTTTTAGCTACCCCAGTAACATTATTTTTCTTCTCGTGTGCGTTGAAACGGTTTTTTGGGAGTCGCAAAAGCTCCAAGCTAAGCCACTAGGGAAGAAACTCTTTATCTTAAATAAGTTTCAAGATAATGCTGTGCTCACGTGACTTTAAACACATATTTCTCTTTACAGTTGGTTCTGCACTAAAAAAAACCTTTAAACATTCTTTGTAATTTCAGAATTTTTTTCGTAAATGTAAAATTTCCAAGGTAATTTAACTAAAAAAATTTAGTTAAGGCACGAGAATTCCTTGTAAGCATTATCGCATCAAAAAAGTTGTAAATTTCCAATTTTATTGGTAAAAAACTTGTAAAATTACAAAAAAGCTCGTAATTTTTACTACCAATTCTCGTAAAATATGAGGTAGCACAAAATCTAATTAAGTTACGAGAAATCCTTGTAGTAGTAAATTTACAATTTTATTGGTGAAAACCTTGTAAATTGTTTGTAATTTTACAAGCTTAACTAGGAACTCTCTTAAAATAGGAGGTACTCGTATGAAACAATAATTTTACGATACTTTTTTGGTAAATTTACAAGATTTAATTTTTACACTGTGCACTCAAAAAAACCTTGTCAAATTACTAGAAAAAGTCTCGTAATCCTATTTTAATTTGTGTTTTGTTTGATCAAAATTTTTTTTTTTTGTAAATTTACAATTTCATTGGTAAAACGTTAGTTATCCGTGCCAAAATTTACGAAAAAATTTTAAATTTACAAGAAAAAATTGTTTTTCACAAGGAATTTTAGTAATTTTATAATAAAAACATAAAATTCGTAATTTTTACAAGGTATTCTCGTAAAATAGGAGGTACCAAAAAATTTAGTTGAGTCACGAGAATTCCTTTTAAATTTTATCGCGTCAAAAAAGCTGTAAATTTACAATTCTATTGGTAAAAAGCTTACAAAATTACAAAACAATTTTGTAATTTTTACTAGGAATTCTCGTAAAATAGGAGGTAGAAAAAAAATTACAAGCTTTTCTTATCATTTAACAAGTTTTTTTGTTTAGTGTATTTGTGCAATATGCAATTTTTAATCTGTGCTACATGGTTCTGTTTCCAATTAAAGTGTCCACATGGTTCTATCTGCAAAATAATATGGGCTTTATTGGTAAACAAGGTTCTATCTGCCAGTTAGAACCTTGTTAACTGAATCTCAAACCAGAAACACGTAGATAGAACCTTGTTGAATTGAATATCTCAGATGCTGTAAGAGATAGACAAAAACTGAGAACGCCAATCGAAAGAGCGTAGTCGCTTTAGTGCGATGCGATATATAACTCATTTTTGAAAAAAATGTCAGTTAGAACCTTGTTGTCCCAAGGTCGCGAAATGTTAATCTTTTTTAAGCTAAATGTGGAAGTTCTTTCTAAATTTTCTTTAGAATTTTTTTAATTTCATTAAAAAAAAATATATTTAGACAACTTATCAGATATTTTAAATCGTATTTACCAGTAACCTGTTCTGTATCAGGTTATCGTTAACTCATTATTTATTAACAAGATGTAACCGGGACTTATTACCAAGTTTTTACTGGGTATTACTATTTAGTTGCGAAATAAGTTAGTTTGCAGACGTGAAGAGGCGTCCATAATTGTAAATTTGTATGTTTTGTAATTATAAACTATGCATACATGTGTCGAGCCTTTTTTGTCGTAATTGCTACTCCGTCCCTATTGTACAGATGTCTATTTACAATTGTCATCCATAAATTGTTTATTTTTAACAGGGTTTCTCGCTAAATTTGGCTTTATGACCTTCGTTTGACAATTGAATCGTATTTTTTTAAGATAACTAATGTCTAAGAGTTAGATTTCCGGGATTAAGCGAATCTCGAATCTCGGCATTTTTGATTTTTAATCCGGGATTTTTGGGATCCCGATTTTTTTATTGTTTTTTACTATTTTTTCAAAAATTTTTATAAAATATGAATTTTGTGGAACGATTATTTTTAACTTTTAATCATCTACACCAGCGGTTACCAACCTATGGTACGCGTACCACTAGGGGGTACGCGAAAATGTCCGCGGGGGTACGCAAAATTTTAGTAATTTGGACATTAAGATTAACATTTATTTTTCAATGATGGTTCCGCATCTGGCTTCCAAAGTTTTCCATTATTTCAGGTTTTTAAGAAAGTTGAGGTCAAAATTCCCAAAAAAACTTATTTTTATGCATATTTTGAGATCTGACCACTTGTTTTCGATTAACCTTTCGATGCTGATTCCGAATATGGTTCCCAAATTTTTTTATGATGTCAGGTTTTTGCGAAAAGTACGTCAAAGTTTTCAAAAAACGTGTTTTTGGGCATTTTTGAGACGGGTTGTGATAGAGTGGAAGTTTTGGTACCATTTTGTTAAGCTCAAAGCTGTAAATACGAGTGTGTTTCTTTCGAAAAGTCAAGGAATTATTGATCTGCCCTCGTATTAGAAAAAATTATTTAAAAAAAAAATATTAAAAAAAAACAAAAAAATTATTTTTTTAAAAAAAATTTAAAACATTATATTTCCGCTCCCTGTGTTTTTAAAACTTTTTCTAAGAGTTCAAAAAACTTCCGTTGTTTTAATTTTTCGTGTAGAATCGACTGGTGAAATCAGATTTGCAACATTTCATCCTTTTTTGCTCTGCAGAAAAATTAGCTAAAAATCCGCGTTTTCAGATGCATTGAACCACCCCAAATAGCGAACATTTTTTCAAAAAAATATCACCATTGTTTTGATCTCCCCTAAATCCCTTCAGATCAAAAATTTCAAAATTAACTCTAATATTTGTGAAGTTTTTTAACGAAAACAATAACTCGTTAGGGGGTACGCGGCTAATAAAATTTAAAATTAGGGGTACGGGAGGCAAAAAGGTTGGTAACCGCTGATCTACACTCTATTTAATATTCAGGAAAAAATTTAGATTGTAATTTTTTTGGGGATTTTTTTTTTCGCGAAATGTTTTGATATAAATTCATGCACACAGAAAAATAAATTTCCTACTAAATTATTCAGTTGCATCAACTAAAAATTCGGTTGCCGCTACTACTTTCGGCTGTGACAACCAAATTTTATGTTTATTTAAATTAAAAGCCAGTTATATCAATAATATTCAGTTGTGACTACCGATATTCAATTGTGACAACGACACGAAATTCGAAAGTTTAAATTAGGCGGGACGCTCTAGTCCACCCTGTTAGATTTTAAACATCTTCTGACATAAGAATGTTGCATTTGCTTAACAAAAGTACAAAAAAACCCTGCAAAAAATGCGGTTTTTTCTGAGGTTGGTTTAGTTCTCCAAGGGGGAACTTTTTCTCCTAGGTCCAATTTTGCCCATTTCCGAACCTAACCAGCATATAGGACATATTCGAGCCAAACTTCGGAAAAAACTAAAATATTATTTTTTTTTTGCAATGAATATTTTTTACATTGTGAATTTTTCTTGTTTACTTGCATTAATTACCTTAGTAAAAAGTGCATATTTTAAATAATAAGCTGTACTCCGTTTAAAAAGTTATAATTCAAAATTCATTGGGGGTTTTAAAATTATTCTACACGTGTTTGCATTAATTTAAATTTAATTGTTTTTTTTAAAGATTACATGGAGTTTTATCTGAAACATGACAATCGCGTCAGTTGTTTTTAAAATTTATAAATATATATTTTTTTTACAGTTCTTTAGTAATTATGATTATTTTTATTGTTGTTGAATATTTCGCTCTTTATGATAATGCAAATCAACTTGAGGCAGTCATTTTATCAATTTATTTCGAAAAATATTTGTATAAATATAGTATTTTGTCAAAATGTTTTATGTATGCATAATTTTTGATAACCGCAATCATAGTACGAGTGCGTAGTAAAATTATTTTATAAAATTTTGTGAGTAAGATGTGCTCTAAACATTCAAAAGTACAAAGTCTATAAAAATTTATTTTGTTCTTAAAAAAATGACACAGTAATGAGCAATGTTGAAGAACAGTGTCGATCAAAACATTTTTAAAGGAGATATTGAACGGAGATATTGAGTGTCGGTCTAAACGACCGACACTGTTTATCTAGAATTGTGAACAAAGTGGTAATCTTTTTAAAATTTCTAGTGGTCTTCCTGAATGTCCGGAAAGTCAGTCACATAGATTTAAATTAGCATAAGATAAATTCGCTTAAAAAGAGATTGAAAATTTTCAAAAGTACACTTTTTACTCTCTTTGCATTGAAACTTTAAATGAAGTCTTTTTTCGAAATGTTTTTTTCGCTAGATGATCCTACATTGCACATTTCAAGTTTCTACACTCAAAAAAAAAAACACTGTAATGTTAGCAAAAAAAGCTTGTAACCCACAATTTTTTTGCTAAAGTTAGCAAAAATGTTTTGCCAATAATTAGTTAACTGATTTTTTTTTTGAACTTAGTTCATACGCATTTGAGGACCCCATTGGGTTCGGAGCCAATAGGTCCAGACCCCGATGGGCCTAGACCTAGTTGGGTTCCTTATAAATCGTCATAGTTTTTGATCCAAAATTTGTGTCCGTTTCGCTCTACCTTGCTTAGTTTTTGAGATACGTGATTTTAGGGGATCACTGGGGTCTTGAGAATTAAAAAACTCGATAACTTCAAAAATATTACTCGGAGAGCTTTTGGTTATTTTGTTGTGTCGGCAATATTTACCGAGATATGAGCATTTTAAAATTTTCGGGAATGCTAACTTTTTTGGATCCAAAGTTAGGTCCCATTAGGGTCCACACATGTGAAGAGGACCCGCGAAAGTATGGGGATTCTAAGAACCAAAACTGCCCTCCATTTTGCTCTATCTGGCTTAGTTTCCGAGATAGCGCCATTTTAAATTTTCTGAAAATAAAAAAAATTTACCATTTATTTTTGCTAATGTTAGCAAAAAATCTTGTAAAAATGTTGTCAACTCAATTTCAAATGTAGCAAAAGAAATTAGTTAAAAGTTTGTTTAAAATTGCTAATGTGCTAAATGAAGTTTACAAGAATTTTTTGCTAACATGCTAATCTCAACTAAAAATTTGCTAAAAGTTAGCTAACTAGCGTTAGCAAAAAAATATTGGTAAATCTACTAACGTATTTTTTTGAGTGTAGAACAATTATTTCAAGAGATAGGTTAGGTTGTGGCTGCTGACGTTTTTACTTCAGCACACATCGACTCTGAGGTCCGTTGTGATACCACGGTACTGTAATTGGTTCCTCTACTAGTCCCTGCCGTTAAACCAATTTGATCTCCTTATGAAACTCCGAAGATATTGAATTTTGACATCCGTCAATTCAGAAAGATCGTGCAGCTCTCCAGATCTCAGTAAAGCAAGTCTCTGACCAGAAAGTGCCGGGCAATGGCAGATAAAGTGTTTTTTTTTTTTAAGACCAACACTCAGGGGATGCTCCCTATAAATGCATTGCATTGTGTTAAGATAAGGAAATATAGGTATGGGAAGGAGGAAAAAGGGAGTAGTGTTTGTGGATGTTTAACTTGAATTTTTTTAATGTTGTAAGTATCAGGAAAAACGTGGGCGGGAAGTCTGTTCCACATACGAATAGTTCGGCCAAAGAAGGAATTTTCTCTATAGTGTGTTGTTCGGTCCGTTGCCCAATCAACAACAAACGGATGAGCTCTGCTGGAGAGGCGCGTATTGCGACCAAACGCACGTATATCCGGGATGAGATTACTTATCTCAGTGGAACAATTTCCGTGGAAATAACGATAGAACAAGGACACACAACCAACATTACGACGATGCACTAAGGAATTAATGGAATCGGATATAATATCAGACCCTATTAGCATCAACGCCCTCCTCTGTACGCGGTCAAGTAACTCCAATGATGATATTGAAGCACCTGCCCATACATGGGAATTGTATTCCATTTTAGGACGAATATAGGTAGTATAAACTGTTAGGAGATCAGATGGAGTGAAGTAGGTTCTGCAGCGTTTCAAAAAGCCCAAGCACTTCAATGCTTCTTTCGATACTTTAAATATGTGTTTGTTCCAACGGACGTCACACTGTATTTTCATATCCAGAACTTCAAGAGCTTCACATTTCCCAATGTTCACGCCACCAAAGAACAAATTAGGTCCTGAACCCTGAAGACGCTTGTGGGTCAGGACAGCGCACTGGGTCTTACGTTCGTTAAAGTCTACCCTATTCTCGAGACCCCTCGTAGAGATTTTCAATAGGTCAAGGTTAAGAGTGCTATCCATATGTTCCCTCATGATACCAACCTCTGATTGGCTTGGTCTATGGTCGAAGGAGTAAGAGTGGCAAATGTTGCTATCATCCGCAAAAGAATAAATTGGGTAAATAGTAAGCGCGAGTAGATCGTTAATAAACATTAGAAAATGGGAGGGAGAAAGAACAGAGCCCTGGGGTACTCCAGCGTTTAGTAAAAAGTCCCTTGAGTAAAACCCATCTACGACAACACGAATGGTACGATTACCGAGAAAGCTCGTGATAAAACGAGCGAAAGTATCACCAACGCCAAATGCTCGTACCTACGAGATGAGTGCACGGTGCCAAACACGATCGAATGCCTTAGAAATATCCAGAGCAACAACCTTACTTTCGCCAAGACGATGAATGGATTTACTCCACCGTTCCGAAAGAAATGCCATTAGGTCTCCAGTTGAACGACCCCTACGAAAACCATACTGTCGATCATTTAGCAGACCATTGAATTCCAAATAATTGACAAGATGAAAGTTCACCATACTCTCCATAACCTTAGAGAGCACAGAGCAAATGGCTGTCGGGCGATAATTGTCGGGGTTCGAGACGTCACCTTTTTTCGGGAATGGTTGGACATTGGCTTCTTTCCAGCATGAAGGAAAAATACCCGCAAGATATAATATGCTGAAAAGTTTACGCAGTGGAAGAGCGAGTGTCGAAGAGCACTTTTTTTTTAAATAATTGCTGAAATACTATCTGGTCCTGGAGATTTATAAACGTTTAGTCCGATCAGAACCTTTCTGACCGCTCGTGTCCTAAATAATATATTAGGCATAGAACATGTTACCATAGGAAGTGCTGGAAGTCGTTGATTACTTTGAGGTAATATAGAATTGCCAGCAAAAACTTCCGCCAAAAAATTCACCTTATCCACTTGTGGCAGTTAAGGGGCAGATCTTGTTTTCAGAAACATTGACTCTAGGGACTTGACCACGGCTTGACTGTCAGAATAGATGTTGACTGCGATTGTAGACAAGACATTGCAACTCAACCAGTCAGCAACTTTCTTTATTGCCAGCATCTCTGTCTGATAACAACAGCAATAATAATATTCGAGGTAATATTCGAGCCAGGCTCAACCCAAGCTGTTCGTGAAGCTTCAATCCGTCGGTGTAAAAATCTATGGAGGCTCACTACCCGGTATGCCTCACATTCAATACTCCCTGGACGGTATAGTTGTATAGTGGCGCTTAAAAAGGCTCGTAGAGGAAGTACAACCCACATTTTGTGGTATTGTTATCTTCTTAAAGATCACACTATGGCCACAATCGCTGCTTTTCCATTGCAGTGTGATATACAGTATAATTGTCGACGTAGCCGCATGCTCCTACCCAATATGTTCAATGGTATCAGTTGAAGGAGGATTTCTAATGCAGCCGTAGGTGTGTTACGAATTCTCTCTACCTTCGTGATGAAGACACAGTTCCGTTTTATTTCTAAAGCAGGCTACTAGACAATGATTCCATACAGCAGAATTGGACGCACCTCTACTATATAAATCCAATAAACGACTTTAGGGTTAAAGCCCCATCGTTTTTCCAATGGCCCTTTTACAGGAAGCAACCTCCAAGATAATTGGCTCCATCTGAGAAGGCGATTTCAGTGCAGTCCAGTGAAACAGGATCAAAAGCAGGAGTCCTAATTTTCCTTGTAGACAAGACAAGCTCTGTCTCTTGCGTATTTAGACATATCTTTTAGAGAACCCTGAAGAAAGTCTCCCAATGTTGCTTTTCCGCTATCACGACATCGTCAACCAATTTCCGCTATCACGACATCGTCAACCAATTTCCGCTATCACGACATGACAACCAATTTTTACAACATGACAACCAATTTTTTTTTCTTAACAACCCTACTCATTAAGGAAGCTCCCATACAAAATGACAATTTTACGAAATTAGCTCCCATCGCTCTAACTGTCCCAAAGATGACCCTAGAGGAGTCAAATGTATGAGCGACCACAAATATTTTTTTAACCCCTACATTTTATCAAAATATATCCACCCTCCTTCTACAATCCTTAAGGGGGTCCCCATACATTTTTTTATACCCTCCACTCTAGTGATAGAGGGTATATATAAGTTTGTCATTCCGTTTGTAACACCTCGAAATATTGGCCTAGGACCCCATAAAGTATATATATTAATGATCCTCGATCGATTTTAAGTCGATCTAGCGATGTCCGTCCGTCCGTCTGTCTGTCTGTCCGTCCGTAGAAAACACGCTAACTTTTGAAAGACTTTACAGAGGCTACTAAAGTTTGGCATATATGTTTGTCATTTACCTGGTCAGGTTGGTATTGCAATCCAGCCAAATCGGTCCAGTGGTTCAAAAGTTATGAGCAAAAGAGTAAATTTCGGCAAGGGTGTTTCGCGAATTTACGAGATAAAAAACACGATAACTTTCGAAAGACAATAATGAGACTACTGAAGCTTGGTATGTATCTTTGTCGTTCCCCGGGTTTGTCTGGTTTTAAATTTCAGCTCAATCGGTCCAGTGGTTCAAAAGTTATAAGCAAAACCCTGAATTTCAAATTAGTTTCATCTAAAATGCCACGTGTTTTAACATTGTTTAGTTACCACCAATGCTTTTAAAACTTGTTTAAATTTTAAGCAATGCTTTTTAAACTTGTTTAGTTTTAAAAGCATTTGTAACTTAAAAACCACACTCGAAAAAAATTTTACACTCAAAAAAAATTTTACACTCAAAAAAAATTTTACACTCAAAAAAAAATGTACACAAAAAAAATTTAGTTTTTTTTTTTTTACAAAAATTACAATATTTTGTGTATTTTTACAGTAAAAAAAACATTACACTCGAAAAAAATTTTACACTCAAAAAAAATAGTAATTTTTCTTTTTTTTTTTTTAAATGACAAAAAAAAAATTTTTACTCAAAATAAAATATTTCTAATCAAAATTGTTCATTTTTTCACGTTCAAAAATGTACTACCCTTTAAAAAAATGCATTGTGGAGGGTATTCATAGATTCGGCAAAGTCGAATTTAACTTTTCTACTTGTTATTTTTATAAACTTGTTTTATTAAATCAGCTCCTACATGGGAGCGATGAATTTTTCGCACTTTCAACCGTGATGTAATTAAAAATCTAGACGTGATGAAAAAATTTGGAGAACAGATTTTGAATCAGGAGATCAAAGACTACTAAAAGTGCTCATCATAATTCAAACCGAAAAAGGCTTGTTGAGCGGTGTAATTAAGAATTTGTTAAAAACTACAGTATTCAAACAAATTCAATTTCGCAATTGCATTTTCAATACATTTTCTATACAATATAACATGATTGATACTTGAACAAACAAAATATATAATGCAAAATAATGCATTTAGCAACAGTTCGTTGCTAGGAATATTGTTTATAAAAATGTGTTAACAAAATAGCAGCCAACAAAAAGCTTTTTTACATTGTCTAATCAACAATAAAATTGTTGCAAACTCAAAACTGTAAATGAAAAACACAGCAACGTTACACACCCTTCACTTAAGTCACAATATTTTTTCAAACAGACATAAATTTTATTGAAAATCTTTGCATATTATCAGCAAAAGTAAAGGCGTCAACATTTTGACATGTGCAGACATAAATAATAAAAATAACAGAGACATTAACTAGATAAACAGTAATTTGTAAATTGTACACTCAATAGGTAGGAGAAGGAAAAAATTGTCAATTATGTGTTCAGTGGCTTAAATTTTTGGAGAAAAAAACGTTTTTTATAAAACAAATCGATAAACACATAAGTTGGCATCACTGAAATATAGATTTGTTCATTAATATACGAAGACAGGGAATGGTGAATAGAGGAAAGTTGTTACAAGATACACTCCATAAGAAAAAGTTACGTCTCCTCTTCTGTGAAATATTCTGATAAATAAGTTCCTCGAGTCTCTTAATAGAAAGGATGCCAATATGGATATCTACGCTGATGACGCGTGCTCCTTATCAAAGGATAATTATTACCAACGACTAGCGAACTCATGGAATTAGCACTACAGGTACTTTCAACGTTGACACAAGAGAACCGCTAAAACCGAATCCCACTTAAACCGAAAAAGACAAAGATAGACAGGTTTGATCTTCCCAAACTAGATGGAACTACCTTGGAATTATTAGGTGAGGTGAAATATATAGGTGTCATCATTGACTCGAAGTTTTCTTGAAAAAGAAATACCAAGGCGAAAAAAAGTTCTTATGTGCTTTGTACACTTTCAGGACGACTTTTGGAAGAATGTGTGGTCTAAAACCGTTTATACTCAACTGGATATATACCTAGAGAAAACTGGGCATTAAACTCTGTTATGACGGAGAATGCAATTTTTACAGACGGATCAAAAATGGGGACGGGTACAGATTCCGACATGTGTTGTATTTCCCAGGCGGAGCTGCTTGTTGTTGATAAAGGCGTGCGGATAATAATGGCAAGGGACTTACATCCTCAAGCCATAAATATTTTCGTTGCATCACTGAAGGCCAAACATTGTGAAATCGGGATGCCTCAGGAATTGAATACGATTCCTCCGTCAAATCCAACAGCTCACATTTATGCTTATCTGGGCCCCTGGACGTTGTGATGTTTCTGGAAATAAATTGACTGATTAATGTACAAGGAATGGCTCTGAGACCGTGGAGGAACAGGTAGAACCCGACATCTCAGTTCCTTAAGTGGAGGATGAAAAGTCTTCTTACATTTGAAAAGCGGAGAGTTAGCCTATTAATAGGAGAACTGACAGGACATTGGGAACTGTATACGATCCCTCCACCTAATCCAACAGCACAAATTTATGCTTATCTGGACATTGTGGTGTGGGACATTTGTGGACATTGTGGGTTTCTCGGAAAAAAATAGCTGATTAATGTAGAAGGAATGGCTTTGAGTCGACGGGAGAACAGGTAGAACCCGACATTTCAGTTCCTTTAGTAGATGTTGTGAACATAATGAATATATATATGGACATGAGATAGGAATATAAATAAATTCCATTTCCTATCTAGAAATACTCCAGATACTTGGTTCCATCTGAGAAGGCCATTTCAGTGCCGTCCAGAGAAATAAGATCAAATGCAGGAATCTTTTTTTTTTTCCTTGTAAACAAGATAAACTCGTCTTTACTTGCAATAACTCCCAGACCACTGTCTCTTGCCCACATAGACAGATCTTTCAGAGAACCCTAAAGAATGTTCCTTTATGTTGGCAGGTGCTTTCCCATTACCGCTATCGCGACATCGTCGGCATATGCGACAACATAAAAACCACTCGATTCTAGAGAGAGCAGTGTTGAATTCAGTGCCAGTTCCAAAGAATTGACGAAAGAACACCTTCCTGTGGTGTGTCCCTATTGACAATTCGAGATATAATAGACACTCCCAATTCAAACGTTATACGTCTATTAGGAAGTCTATTTTCAGCATTAAAACGATCCAGGTTTCACTCCCATACCAGACAATATTACAATTATCGACTCGGGTATGACATTATTAAAATCCCCCTCTATATCAAGAATGGGCACCATTGTGAACTCCTTTACCGAAAGCGATCTCTCTATGATACCAACGAGCTCATGAATAGTTGTTTCCGTTGATCTACCCTTCGACCTCGAGTCAATCACTAACTGTCACCAAAGTGGTGGCTCGAACGTTTCTAACGTTCCAAAAGGATCGCCAGTAGAACGAGTTCTCCGAAAGCCATACTGTCAATCGTTTCAAAGTAAGTTAGCCTCTAGATCCTAATAATATGTTAATTTACCAAGCTCTCCATCACCTTCGAAAGCGCTGATTGGAATTTGTTGCACAGTAGTGGGAAAACACTCCCGCAAGGTACAAAGAGCTGAAATGGTTTTCCAATAGACGTGCTAACTCTGAAGAGCACTGCTTCAGCACCGGTGCTGATATGTCATGTGGTCCCTTTCGACTGATCGGGGCCAAAAGAAAATCGAAGACATAGTATAAGATAGTCTTTGGAGAACGGACAGTGATTGATCGCCTTTTGGCAAGAAAGTATTTCTTACAAAGAGTTAAGTGAAAAGGTTGGCCTTATCAAACGGGTCGGTAAATGGTTGAGTGATTATCAGGGTTATGAGCCGCACCCATTTTAGGGATTGGCAACTTTCCAACATAAGGAAAAGACTCACACACGGAAAAGCGATATAAAATAACGTATTTGACTTTTTGTAAACAATCTATAAGCCGTATTGGTGGAGCATCAACGGAAGTTAATTGCAATGCACAAAATAATGTGGAAATTCCTGTTACCCAAAACCTGCTCTCTCAGGTTTTTAAAAAAAACATAAAAGAACAGCTGATTGATTCGTTATGATCCGCCAACATTTGGCTAACCCAGCCTTTAATAATAAACCTCATAAATAAAGCCATAAAATGTCTCATACTTTTATTGCACTATCACAAGTAGTCAACGAGACAATAAAGCTCAACACAAGCACAACACTACATAACAATTATTTTCATCATACACCCATACATATACAAATGAAAAAATAAAAGTTCTCAGTGAGAATTTCTCACTGCATCCGCTTTTAGAACCGACAAAAAAAAAACACCGAAAGAAAAACAACAATTCGATTATACGAACACTTACTCGTACCACTCAATGCAATCACACTCTATGACTTTTTTTGTGTTAGGAGTAAGAGGAGGGTTTTTTTTCAAGTGCAGTCACAATAAACTGCAAGTGTATAAGTGAGTGAATAGACTATATGTGTGTGTGTGTTTTTGCTGTTTTAACATGTTTTGTAGTTGCTTTTGTATTTTTTTATGGTTCTTAACGTCGGCATGTGTAACAAATATGAAGTTCAATGACCGCAACAAATACTACACGTGCCTTATATATTTTTGTGTTGAAAACTCTTGCACTACCTCCTGCATTTAAAAGAGACGATAACATGCATATGCATGCAGGAATATTGAAGCTTTAAATGTGTGACGTCACGTGCATGAATGTTGAAAACTCAAACACAACCTCTGCTCTGCCTGTTTTACAGAAAAAACTGGCTGAAGTGGAAAAGGTGGATAAGTGAAAAGAGAAGAACAAGAAGAGCTGCATTTATTGCTAACACATGCAACAATAAAAATCTTGATTTTATGTTGTGTATGGTTCATTCGTTGCATACAATTCATTATTACGTGCTGTTTTTTTTTTCATTATTCTGTTGTTCTTTCAATCATCTTTAGGCAGCTGTAGCGGCGGGTGTTGTTAGACAGAGTTTCAAGGATTCAAATCATAGATTTTTTAAATTTTCGTAACTTAAGGTTTAGACTAGGTAACATTTGGAGTGGCTGCCATCGATCCACATCAGCACAAAAAGAGTCTGACGTACTTAACGACCTTCTTTGTCAAACCTTCAATCCAATATATTCTTATGCAGATGACAGCAATATTTGCCATTCATTTTCTTTTGATCAAGTGTCGAAAGAAGCATTTATGTGCCTTGGTTTCTTAAAACGGTGCAAAAATTACTTCAGTCCGTCTGACCTTCTGACTATTTATACCAACCTATATCCGACCGAAGTTGGAATACAACTCCCATATCTGGGCAGGGGCTTCGAAGTCTGTTTTTAAGTTTTTGGACCAGGTGCAAAGGAGTGCGTTGAAGCTCATCAATGACAGTAGGGTATCCAACTCTATTGATTCATTGGAGCATCGTCGGAACGTTGGTTGTGCGTCATTGTTCTACCGATATTACCATGGTAAGTGCTCCGCTAAGATAAGCGAACTTATCCCCGAGACTCGGGTGTACGTTCGCAATACTTGTCAATCCAGTAGATCTCATCCGTTTGTTGTCGATAGTCCAATGAATCGCACAACGCATTACAGAGAGAATTCGTTTCTCGGTCGAACTAGTCGTATGTGGAATTCACTCCCCGCTAAAGTCATTCCACAGTCAGCTTCGATTTATAAAAGTTTAAACTAAATATCCACAAACACTCTATTTAGAAAAGTTTAAACTAAATGTCCACAAACACTACTACCTCCTCCTCATAACCTATTTTCCATTAGTAAGGGGCATCCCCAGAATGTTGGCTCAAAGTAAAAAAAAAAGATCCTCGAGTCTGTTATCTGAACGGGCCCTAAGATGGTTGTCTATGCTGATGACGTGTGCTTCTAATCAACGGGCCCTACGGGTTGTCTGTGCAGATGACGTGTTCTCCTAATCGAGGATAAAATTATAACCAACGCTTAGCGAACTCAGGAAATTAGCACTGACGGTACTTCCAACGCTGGCAAAAAAGAACTGTTAAAATCGAGCTAATCCTACTAAAACGGGAGAGACTAAGATAGACAGGTTTGAACTTCCCAAATTAAACACCCCGGAATTATAGGTTGACGATTTCGCAGTTCCGACCAAAGCTATTTGAATGTTGCTGCAACTCAATAATAGTTACTCTCCAAAAATTAATATCTATCTCCTCTTATGTGGAATCTTCTGATAAATAAGATCCTCGAGTCTCTTATCAGAAGGTAATAAGATGGTTGTCTATTCTGAGGATGTGTGCTCCTAATCAAAGATAAAATTTTAACCAACGCTTAGCTAACTCATGGAATAAGCACTGAAGGTACTTTCAACGTTGGCTAAAGGAAGAAGACTAAGATAGACAGGTTTGATCTTTCCAAACTAGAACAGCCTAGAATCATTAGGCTCAAAGCTTTCTTGGAAAAGAAATACCGAGGAAAGTATGAAAAACTTGGTATGTGATTTGTACACTTGCAAGAGGACTTTTAAGAGAAGATGTGGTCCAAAACTGTTATCAATTACTGGATTTATACTGCGACCAATACTTATCGACGGTGCCCTCACGTCGAGGATAACAGTAGAGTCATACATCTTCAAACTGCAGAAGGTACAACGACTGCCGTATGTGGTTATCACTGGTTCTATAAGATCAGCATTCCAAGCGAGCCTGGAGTTGATTCTTTATATTCTACCCGTGGATATCTACATCATGATCATAGCAACAAAATCGGCTTTCAGGTTAAGAGAGTCGCAAATGCTTCTGCAAATCTCTTTGGGCACTCGACCATATTGCGACGTACATACTAGTTCCTGCCGTTAACCCTTCGATGACCATAAACGATCTTTGACACAATATTAGTTATTGGACACCTAAACCCCCCTCCGTCCCCTTTTATTCCTACACCACTCTGTAGTACAGGGTATAATGAGTTTGTGCTGATGTTTATAACTACCTGAAATATTGATACTAGACCTACCTTCAAGTATACCCATCGACTCAGAATTACTTTTTGAGTCGATTTAGCGATGGCCGTCCGTCCGTCTGTCCATCTATCGGTTTAAGCACGATACAGGTCGCAATTTTCAATTAATTGACTTGAAATTTGAAACTTAAGCATCTTTACTCCCCATACAAGCCACCTTCCCGATATTCACACAATTCCCTCAAAATTCATAAAAATGGAAATATTTGATAAAAATTTTATTTTTATGTGTTAAACGTGAACTTTAGTAACTTAATCAAATCGCAATATAATTGGACCATTTTTGGACTTAGTCTCCCCATAAAAAAATTTCGACCGATATTCAGTTAAATCGGTCTATTGACAAAAAAATAAGTCAATTCCACTAAAATTTGGTCTGTGTGTGTTTTCTACACTTAATAAAGATCTAACAAAAGACAGATCCTATAGTTATTGGAAATGGGTCCCAAGTCCAAACATTTTCTGGAAAACACTGGTGTAGGGTATTATATGGTCGGTTTTGACCGACTATAACTTTTTTACTTGTTTTTATTGTTAAACAAGTTTTCCCATTGACGATTTTGCAGTTCCCACCAAAGCTATTTGAACTTGGCTGTGATGTCTAATATCTGTAACTCAAAATAAGATAGTTATTCTACAAGAATTTGAATCTTAAATCTCTTTCTTGACCCTTGAGAGTAAAAATCCTTTTGCCTTAAAATAAATGTTACACTAAACATCGAACTTGGGCCTGGGACGCGACCTTATACAAGAGTTCTGTTGGTCGAAAATCCGATCTTCAAACTTTTCTATCACATCAGGTTTTTAAGAAAATTGAGGTCAAAGTAAAAAAAAATATTAACTATTTGGGCATTTTTGGGAACTGATAGCGGATGAACCCGATGTGATGGCGAATTTCAAATAAGTCTAGGGTAAAGCTTAAACATTACTCTTTAAGATGCAGAAGTCATTTGGTCAGTCGCCTTAAACGTTTGGACAATAATTGTCTTTCAATGATGTCCCAGTATAGAAAAAAAGCTTTTGGGAGACAAAACCTTTTTAAACGGCAACTGGTGCTCCAACGGTTAAAGCTGATGATCAAATGAGTTAAAGATCAATGTTTGAGCTTTACCTTTAACTTATTTTTAAGTCGCCCGTTTGCTAAAATCAGCAGATTTTTCCCATGGCACAAAACAAGTGTATTTTCATGAGATTTTTTTGCGGATTAGACAAATGTATTATTTTAAGTGTAGTGAGCGCTGATATCCTCAATTTTCTAATAAAATTATTGGATTATAAATTCTTTCAAAGCTCTGGTCATTATTTGTTATTTCTTAATATTTGCAAAATCTTAAAAAACTATAAAAAGTTTTATGTTTTTTTTAGTATTTTAATAATATATTTACTTTAATATTGAAATTTGCATGTTGTTTATAAAACTGCAAAATGGTTCATAAAACTTAAATGATTTTTTAAATAAAAATAGTACACAAAAGTTTGTTAATTGCAGACAAAGAAGAACATTGTACCCACTTGAAGAACTAACACAACCTCTAACTCCTTATTTTTCGATAATGAAGGTTGTTTTAGTTTTGAAAGGGGAACATTCAAACAACCCCCCCCCCCCCAATTGTGGTGGCCATTCACGAACATAACCTACACACAAAAAAACCTTGTCAAATTTTAGAAAAAGTCTCGTAATCCCATTTTAGCAATATTTGACAGGTTCCCTTGTTTTTTAACAAAAAATGTTCGATCGAAATTTAAATTTTTTTTGTAATTTTACATTTTTTTTAGTAATTTTACAAATTTCTAGAATATTTTAAAATCGATTAAAAATCAATAATATATACTATAAAAACAGCTGCTTTAAATGAATATTACTACATTACAGTAATAAAAATTAATTTCAAAACTAACTGGAAAAAAATTGTTTTTTGTATTCTAATTGTATTTTATATACACAGAATATAATATTGAGAAAAGCAATTTGAGTAATCACTTGTTTAAATTTGAAAAAAATATTGAGTAATTTTTAAATTGATTATCATGGGACCAGGAAAATTTTTCCCGAGTAGAAACCCTAGAGTCAATATAACAATTCGTTTTTTTTCTGTGTATAAAATGATACAGACCATATGATCAAAATCTCTTTCAAACGAGATTTCACCTCATGTGTGAATTGGGTATTACCAATGTTTTTAGGCTTGCTTTTTTTAAAGCTCGGCTTTTTCAAGAAGTGAATTTAAGGTGAAACTAACCTGAAATTCACGGTTTTGCTAATAACTTTTTAACCTCTAGACCGATTTGGCGAAAAATTCAACACGAACCAGGCCTGGGAACGAAAAATATATACGCCAAGCTTCAGCACCCTCAAAACTGTCGTTCGAAAGTAATCGTGTTTTTATCTCGTAAATTCACGAAAAACTCTTGCCGAAATTTACTCTTTTGCTCATAATAATAATTTGATCCAATGATCAGTTTTTATTTATTTTTCCAATTTTTATTTACAACTCATTTTAAATAATTTTAACCTAACCGAGAACTGGTAACAATGACCGTCGTCTCGTTGTAGCGAAATCGACCAAGGGTTTTGGTGGGAATCGAACCCACGACCCCCTGTTTCATAGGCTAGCACGCTACCAACTAGCCTACAGGGGCCCCCTCTTTTGCTCATAACTTTTGAACCACTGCACCGATTTCACTTTTTCACTTTCGTCTTAAAATCGATCGAGGATCACGAATATATACACTGTATGCGGTCCTAGATCAATATTTGGAGGCGTTACAAACGGAATGGCAAACTTATATATACCCTCTATCACTAGAGTGGAGGGTAGAAAAAGAATGAAATTTTCTAAAAAAAATTTCAAAGAAAAAAAATCGAAATTGGAAAATTTTTCATACAAAAAAATCTGAAGATAGAAAAAATCTTAAAATTTTTAAAAGAAAAATGTTACATAATTTGAAAATTTTTTGTGAAAAAATATCTGTCAATCTGGAAGTTCTTATCATGAGGAGAAATTTTCTTTATAAAAAATTGTTTGAACGTGACAATTTTGGTGTGAAACATGAAGTTTTTTGGTATAAAACATGACTTTTTCTGCAGAAAAAATGTCTCAGAATCTGAGAACTTTTTCTATAGAAAAGATGCCTCACAATCTGAGACTTTTTCTAAAATGGCTCAGAGGACTTTTTTTATAGCAAAATGTCTCAAAATCTGAGACGTTTTTTCTATAAAAAAAAAATGTCTAAGATTTTGGGACTTTTTCTATAGAACACAAATTTTCACAATCTATAGGAAAAATGTCTCAGATTCTGTCTCAGAATTTAAGACTTTTTCTGTAGAAAAAAATTTCTGAGTAGGTTTAAAAAAGTAGGAAAAAAAAATTTCACAATCTGAAACTGTTCTATAGGAAAAATGTTGAGACTTTTTCTATAGAAAAATGTCGCAGAATCTGAGACTTTTTCTAAAGAAAAATGTCTCAGAATCTGGGACTTTTCCTATAGGAAAAATGTCTCAGAGTCTGAGACTTTTCGATAGGAAAAAGGTCTCAGTATCTCTGAATTTGAGAAAGGTCTAAAAGTCTGAGACTTTTTCGAAAGGACAAAGGTCTAAAAATCTGAAACTTTCTATTGTAAAAGGTCGCAGAATTTGAAACTTAGTATATTGGAAAAACGTCTCAGAATCTGCGTTTTTTTTTCTGTAGGAAAAAGTTCTTTGATCATTCAGATTTTGAGATTATTCTCAGAATTTGAGACTTGTTCTGTAGAAATATTATATAGAATACAGATCTCAGAATCTAACACTTTCTATAGAAAAAAGTTCTCAGAATCTGAGAATTTTTTAGGAAAAGTGCAAGAGACTTTTTCTATATTTCTTATAGGTCTCACAACTGTCACTATTTCTTTGGAAAAAACTTCTCAGAGTCTAAGACTTTTTCTATCGGAGAAAGGTCTCGGAATTTGAGTTTTATTTTATTTGATTTAAAAATTTCATTAAAAATTATTAAAAAAAAAAAAAAATTTCACAAATTTTTGAAATTTAAAAAAAAAAACTATAGAAAACAAAAATATTTTGCAGTAAAAAATTTATACAAAATAATTTAAAAAAAAAAAACAAATTGTGAAAAAATAGCAAAATCTGTTATCTAAAAGTTCAATAGAACAACTTATTTCACAAATCTCTAAAATATTAATCATATGCATTTATAATTTTTTTTTTTTTTAAATAAAAAATATTTTTCTTTATAGTTTATTAACACTTGTAACATTTTAATGATTTTCAAGTTGAAAACCCCATTCATTTTTATTACAACACACAATTATTAAATATATTACTTTTCATAATTAAAAAATATATCGAGGGCCTATATTCAACACCCTCTATCTTAAAAAACACAACTTTTCAGGAGAGCCAAAAAACTGTTTATTTCGCGTATTGTTAGAGTAATTAAAATTCGATATTTTACAATATTTTTTTAAATCAACTACTGAATCTCACATATAATTCGTTTTTAAAATTTTGCACTATTGGGGATATTATGAGAGATAGAGGGTTTTGTCTCTCAAAAATATTAAGTACATGAATGAAAATGATCAGATAGAGGGTTTTATATTTTAATAAAAATTAATTATTATGATTTCATTTACGACATCGGTAAATTTTTAACGTGATTTTTTAATGATAACGGCTTATAAAGAATTCCGAAATCGCGGATTTGGTCCACACTTGCTGATTTTTGAGACAAAAATTTTTTTTACCGAATTCATCTTAAAAGATGACAAACTGTTGAGTATGTTATGTTAACAATATTAAAAAATTAAAAACCCGATTTTGGACCACAGATGCTGATCAGCATCCCGATTTATAAGATTAAAATTTTTGGTTCGTAATGTACACAAGACATCCAAATTTTGAGCCATATTTTTAAAAAAAAAAAAATTTCAGAAAAAATTAGCATCACTGGACCAATAACGTGATTCTGGAATTTTATTGACAAATTCAAGTTCAGCATGCAAAAATTAGTATGAAAACATGTTGAAATTATTAAAAAAAATATTTATAAATTATTTATTTGAAAAGATAGAGGGTTTTGCATTCAGAAAAATTAATTGTGTAAGAGATAGCGAAAACCAAAAATGCAAATAAAATAGCAAAAAAAAATATTTTTGTTCTGAATTTTACACCTTAGATGCGGGCCGTTTTACTGAATATTTTGCCATCAAAAAGTCGTTTTCGTGAAAATGGAAGATACCCAGCAGAAATTTTGCTGAACTGGCAGCAGCTTTTGGAAAGGAAACTCGAGTCAAGTAGCGCTTCCAAACGTGCTGAATTCATGCATGATTCTCTAAGGCGATGTCCCACTTTAGAGCGCTAGTTGGATACACAGAAAAAGCGCTCTTAAGATGCTCTGAATTCACATCTCTTTAGAGCGCTGAAAAAATCGCTATAAAGATGCAGTGAATTCGTGCATATTTTGAGAGCTGATTTAAGCAGAATAAAGATGAAGCACATTTGACTATTTCTGAAATACAAATTACAAAATTCTGAAAATCAGTTGACTCACTGCAAGCATTTGGAAGAAATATCGCCTAAAAGATCTAATGACATTTAAAAAATTTCCAATTATGTTTCGAAAATTTCAAATTATATTTCAGAAACTTCCAGTTATATTTCAGATATTACCATTTATAACAAAAAAATGTTAATAACATTTAAAAAATTTTCAATTATATTGGAAATTTTTGAAAAATAATTGGACATTTTTAAATATAATTGGAGATCGTAAAATATGATTGGACATTTTTTGTAATATAATTTTTATTTTCTGAAACTAAAGTGAAATGGTGTACTCAATTTTTTTTTCATTTAAAATGTGAGGTGTTATGATTGAAGCACTTTTTGCAGCGCTGATTAATGCGCAATAATAATGCAGTGAAATCATGTGTCTTTGCCTAAAACTCATGGTTTTTTATTAAAAAAGTGTTATATGTATTCAAAAGGAAAGCATGTATGAAATTTTATCAAAATATAATTTTATATTTTGAGTTTTATATAAAAAATCTTAAAAAAAAAAATTAATGTTTTCCCCTTACTTTTACTGCATCCTCAAGAGCGCTCTTTGGATGCGCTTCGGTATGCTATAAAAAGATGCTGTGTCGCCAAAATCTCGATTTATTTTTGCTGGGTAGAGGGTTTTGAAAATAGGCCCTCGATAAATAAAATGAATTTTAGAATAAATGTTTAATGAAATTTAGTACAACTTAATGTTAAAAAGTATTACGATTTTTATTCCGTTTCTAAATTCCGTCAAGTGCTTACTTGTGTAAGCAATTTGGTGAAAACAACAAAAATCAACATTTACAAGTACAAAAGTAAATGAACTCAAAAATACCCTACACAAAAATTTGTTGTACTGAGACATCCAGAATATTCAAAGATTTTGAAACATTTTTTTAGATTCAGACATTTTTCCATATAGAAAAATCTCAGATTCTGAGACATTTTTACGTATAGAAAAATTCTCAGATTCTAAGACATTTTTCAGATTAAGATTAGAAAATTTTTCAGATTCTGAGACTATTTTCATTATAAAAAAATTTTCATATTCTGACGAAAAAAAACTCAAATTTTCTGTATAGAAAAATTCTCAGATTCTGAGACATTTTTCCCATATAGAAAAACTAGCTGTTTTGCACCCGGCGTTGCCCGGGTTGAAAAACATATATAATCAATGAGTTATTTATTAGTCAGTTTAATTACTGCTTCGTGATTTGAGGTTTGGTCGATTTTTTCGATTTTTCTCAGCGTGGGAAACATGTATGTGTTCCTCCTTCATGGGAACAATCCTAATATTAATGTATTTCTTCAATATTTATTAATGTATTTCTTTAATGGCTCATAAAAGGAAACTTCAATAAAGACATAACTTTCACTGAAGTTTAAGTGGGAGTGGCATTTAACGCATTTAGTTAAATTTTGGTCTCATGCGACCTATAGTTCCTCTATTGGTTAGCTCGTGAAAAAAAATGCAATTAAATTTGCTCAGCAGTTTTTCCACGTTCGCGGAACAGGCAGACATAACTCTCACTAAAGTACAAAGGGGCGTGCCATTATATGCCTTTTTATCAGTCGCTGTTTAATATTGCCTACAAAGTGGCGTGCAATTATACAGAAAAAAAAAATATTTTTTAATTTAATACAAAGGGGTGCTGCATTTTAAGCCCCTTGGCCCGATCGACACAGTAAATACCATCTGTGGTGAAAATTGTTTTTAAATTTGTTTCACCGTTAACGCGTGAGTACGGATCAGACAAAAATAAATTGTCTATAGTTTCCGCCTCAATAAGTACTAAATAGCTGTGGTAAAAATTATAATAACATCGGGTTCGCCGTTTAAGCGTGATTACGTAAAGGCAGAATAAACTTTCAGTACATTGCAAAAGACGTTGCAGTTGATACAGACTAAAGTTCCTGCCTCTGTTAGTACTGTCTTTGGAAAATGTTTTGTTAAAATCGGCTTAGTAGTTTAAGCGTTATTAAGGAACAGACCTAATCTAATAAAATAAAAAGGGGCGTGCTATATTATTTTTTATTTAAATCGGTATAGTCGTTTAAGCATGATTACGGAACATTCCGAAAAACGTTCAGTATAGTACAAAGGGGCGTGTCAAAGAGGCGTGACATTTTCCGCCTCTTTGTGCAAATGCGCTCTATTTATAATCTATAGTTTTCTCTTCGGTTAGTACTATCATTGGTAAAAATTTCACTAAAATCGGTTCAGCCGCTTATGCGTGATTACGGAACAGGAAGAAATAACGTTCAATGTAATACAAAGGGGCGTGCCATTTTACGCCTTCTTTTTTGATCGCCCTCTATTGTGGCTCATAGTTTTCGCTTTGGTTAATACTATCTGTGGTGAAAATTTCATGAAAAACAACTCAGCCGTTTAAGCGTAATTGCGGAAAAGCAAGAAATAACTTGCAGTGTAATTAAAAGGGGCGTGACATTTTACGCCCCTTGTTTCCATCGGCCTCTATTGTGGCTCATAGTTTCCGCCTCGGTTAGTACTATCTGTGGTAAAAATTTCATTGAAATCGGTAAAATCGCTTTTCAGTGATTGCGGAACAGGCAGACATAGTTTCTGTATAGTACAAAGGGGCGTGGCATTTTACGCCCCTTTGTCCGATCGCGGTTGCTTATGGCCTATAGCTCCCGCCTCGGTTAGTACTATCTGTGGTGAAAATTTCATGACAATGGGTTAAGCCGCTCTTTACCTATTGCGGAACAGGCAGATATAGCTTCAGCACGGTACAAAGAGGCGTGGCATTTTACGCCCCTTTGTCCGATCGCTGTCGCTTACTGCCTATAGTTTCCGCATCGGTTAGTATTATCTGTGGTGAAAATTTCATGAAAATGGGTGAAGCCGTTCTTTACTTATTGTGGAACAGGCAGATACAGCTTCAGCATGGTACAAAGGGGCGTGGCATTTTACGCCCCTTTGTCCGATCGCTGTCGCTTGCTGCCTATAGTTCCCGCCTCGGTTAGTACTATCTGTGGTGAAAATTTCATGAAAATCGGTTAAGCCGTTTTTCTGTTATTGCCGGACAGGCAGATATAGCTTCAGCATGGTACAAAGGGGCGTGGCATTTTACGCCCCTTTATCCGATCGCTGTCGCTTATGGCCTATAGTTCCCGCCTCGGTTAGTACTATCTGTGGTGAAAATTTCATGAAAATGGGTTAAGCCGTTCTTTACTTATTGTGGAACAGGCAGATATAGCTTCAGCATGGTACAAAGGGGCGTGGCATTTTACGCCCCTTTGTCCGATCGCGGTCGCTTATGGCCTATAGTTCCCGCCTCGGTTAATACCATCTGGGGTGAAAATTTTATGAAAATCGGTTAAGCCGTTTTTCTGTTATTGCCGGACAGGCAGATATAGCTTCAGCATGGTACAAAGGGGCGTGGCATTTTACGCCCCTTTGTCCGATCGCGGTCTCTTATGGCCTATAATTCCCGCCTCGGTTAGTACTATCTGTGGTGAAAATTTCATGAAAATCGGTTAAGCCGTTCTTTACTTATTGCGGAACAGACAGACAGACAGAAAGACAGACAGACAGACAGACAAACCAACAATCAGATTTATAATATTAATAGGGATTTCTCAGATTCTGAGACATTTTTCCGTATAGAAAAATTGTCAGATTCTGAAACATTTTTCCGTATAGAAAAATTCTCAGATTCTGAAACATTTTTTCGTACAGAAAAATTCTCAGATTCTGAGACATTTTTTAATATATAAAAATTCTCAGATTCTGAGAAATTTTTCTTTATAGAAAAAAACATTTTTCCTATAGAAAACTCTTAAATTCTAAGCCATCTTTCCGTAAAAAAATTTTCAGATTCTGTGATAATTTTCGAAAAATTCTCAGATTTTGATACATTTTGCCGTATATAAAAATATTCTCAAGTTCTGAGACATTTTTTCGTATAGAAAAATTCTCAGATTTTTACATATTTTTCCGTATAGAAAAATTCTCATAATCTAAGGCATATTTCCGTATATCAAAATTCGCAGATTCTGAGACATTTTTCCGTATAGAAGAATTCTAAGATTCTGAGGCATTTTTCCCGTACAGAAAGATTCTCAGATTCTGAAACAATTTTCCCGTATAGAAAAAAACTCTCAAATTCTTAAATTTTTCTGTATAGAAAAATTCTCAGATTCTAAGACATTTTTCGGTATAGAAAAATTTTTAGATTCAGAGACATTTTGACTGTATAGAAAAATTATCAGATTCTGATCCATTTTTTCCATATAGAAAATTTCTTAGATTCTGAGACATTTTTCCGTATAGAAAAATTCTCAGGTTCTGAGACATTTTTTCCGTATACAAACATTTTTAGATTCTGAGACATTTTTCCGTATAGAAAAATTCTCAGGTTCTGAGACATTTTTCCGTACAGAAAAATTCTCAGATTCTGAAAAATTTTTCCGTACAGAAAAATTCTCAGATTCTGAAACATTTTTCCCGTATCGAAAAATTCTCAGATGTTGAGACATTTTTCCGTATAGAAAAATTCTCAGATGGTGAAACATTTTTCCGTTATTTTAAATTTTAAAATTTTCAGATTCTGAGAAATTTGTCCTGTATAGAAAATTTCTCAGATTCTGAGACATTTTTTCGCATAGAAAAGTTCTAAGACATTTTTTTCGCTTCGAAAAAATTCTCAGAACTTGAGAAAAATTTTCCGCCTCAAAAAATTTCTCAGATTTTGAGTAATTTTTCCGTTTAAAAATAATTCTCACATCCTCCTTAAACCTCTAATACCCTCAATTTTGTATAGCTCTCCACTACAATTTAAAATCACACATACTTATTGCAGTGTAGTGCAGCGTATGAAAACGTGTAACGACTCATTTTCTATCTTTGTGGGTGCAATGAACTTTCTATCAGTTTTGCAAGTATATAGTAAAATTGCAAGGCCAAGGACAAATGCGCCATAGAATTAGTTAGAACAACTGTATGTGAGTTACGTTATTTATTGCAAAAAAATACTCGTAAAATACAAAACTGCATATAGCAAAAACAACAACAAAATAAAAACTGCAAGTTTGTTACTCGTGTAAATGTTTTGCGGTCTGTCAAAATGACGGTCGGACGGACAGACAGACAGAGCAACGATCACACAAACAACAACGCGATATGACAAACATTGTATTCAATTTTTAGAAGGTTCGAAGTTTTCCATTTCGATATGAAATACATTGTTGCAAATTCTATAGTGCAATTTTGTTGTTGTTGCGGCTATTGTTAATTTAATTCTGATGATGATGAAGAACATTGGCGTAGGAAGCCAACATTTCTGGGGGGGGGCTAAAGCCCCCCTAGATTTTTTTGAATTTTTTGGTATTTTTTTTTTTAATAGAAAAACCTACACCTATTCCTGAAGCGTTCCCTTTAACATGCGTCTAGGTGTCCTAGAAACGAATGCCCCCGAAAGCGGTTAAAAATTCATATTTTTTGTTTTTAAATTTTGATTCTGTAGATTTTTCGGAAATTTAGAACTCCTAGCTAGATATCTTTTGAGAATGAAAGATTTTTCATGTTTTTCCTATAGTAAAATCATTAGATTACTAGGATTTTTTTTAAGAAAAACTTCTGATGATTGCAAAAGTTGATGATGATTAGTCAAAATTTTCAGATTCTTTCTTTCAATAACTTTTGTCTATAAAAAAAAACCCTTAGAATTTAGAAACTTTTTTAAATCAAAGAAGTTAAAATGTTTTCCTGAAGGTAAACCCCTAAGATTCGGTAAAGTTTTTATCACTGACAAAAACATCAGATACATATAAAAACTTTTTTTAATAATTCAGACTATTTTTTAATGGGAAAAACTATTAGATCTTATATAATAATCATTACGAGTCCTTAAGACTCATTGAATAATCACAACGAGTCCTAAAGACCCATTACATATTATTATTATTTATTGTTGCAAAAATTAATGAAATCATTAAATTATTAAAAAAAAAAATTTAATGATTAAAATTCTGGGGGGGGCTAAGCCCCCCCCAGACAGGGCTATCTACGCCTATGATGAAGAATTAACAAAAAAAAATAAATAACGTATTTATTTATATAGTTTTGCTTGTGTTGGCACATTTTCATATATTAGAATTTCAGTGTTATTAGACTGTCTAGAGAGAAACCTAAAGCACGTCACAGGGTTTATAATTAGGGCTTACAAAGTTTGTGCAAATGTTTGTAACTACCCGAAATATTGGTCCTAAACTCACCTTCAAGTATACCGATCAACTCTGAATCAATTTTTAAGACTGTTAAAATTAAAAAAATCTTGGCCTGTTAAGACCTAGCACCCATGGGAACGTTTTTATCCAAAATTTGTCTCAAATGCCTCTAACAACCGTATTACAACAGGTGTAATACTAAATTTGGCAGGTAAACGTATTTTGTGTATAAAAATCATCATTCCAAATTTTAAAGAAATCGAATCAGTTGTACTTTTAGTCCCCATGTGATGGAGGGCTGCCTTTTATATTTCCGGAAGGCTGCCTTTTATATTTCCAGTGCTGCAATCTGGCAACTGACGTTTCTATAGTAAAGTTTGACATTTTCGACAATGTCCGTACTCAGAACGTTTTGACGCACGAAAGCTATTTGTGTTGTTTACAGTAACTTGAAAAATTCATGTCGTCCAAAAATGGAATTTAATCGTGAACATTTTCGTTCGATTATTTTTTTTAACTTTTGACGTGAATTAAATCAACAATAGTGCATCGATGGACTCAATTCCATTTTTGGCAATGAAGAAGGACCGGTGTTTTACCATGGTTTACTGAATTCAATCGTGGCCGTAGTTCGCTCAACGACGAGTTTCATAAAGGTCGTCCAAAATCGGTTGTTGTTCTGAAAACAATTGATGCTGTACGTGAGCTGATACTGCAAGATCGTCATAAAACATACAGCGAAATTTAGTTAACCATAAATATTAGTGGGACTAGTGTACTTTCAATATTGCCTTAACATTTAACTGTAAAAAAGATTTGTTCGCGTTGAATCCCACATAATTTGACAATCACTCAAAAAAGGATCGTGTCAATTCTCAAAAAATACGATCGTGCTTAAAATCATGTGTATGACATCGTGGTGAATCGTGGATCTATGCGTATGAGCCCGAAAGTAAACAGCAGTCGACTGTGTGGCTATTCCAAGACTAGCAAAACCCAACAAAAGTCATTCGGGCTCGAAGCACTTCGAAGCAAATGGTCGCCTGAATTTTTTTTTTTTAAACTGGACCTACAAGGGGAGTTCAATAATTCCGTGACTAATCTAATAAACCACAGTTTTTTTGAAAAAAAAAATATTTTTCAACATAATCTCCTATTAGATCAGTGCACTTAGTCCAACGTTTCTACAATTTTTGTTCCTATCCAAAAAAAAAAGATTTTTCGAGACATTACCTTATTAGACATTACCTTATTGGCCGACAAACTTACCTTGGCCTTCTTCGGAGCCGTTTCACCCGGAGTAACCCATTGTTAAGACTGCTGCTTGGTCTCTGGAGTGTTGTAATATGGAATCGTTTTAATGGTGGAACCCCTACTTGCCAGTAGACGTATAACGTCTGAATTAGGAGCGTCGGCTTGTCAATAGGGACACGCCACAGAGAGGTGTTCTTTGGTCACTTCTTTGGAACCCGGCTCTGAATTCAATGCTGCTCTCTCTAGAAGTATGTGGTTGTCTTGTTGTCGTATGTGCGTGATAGCGGCAAAGAGAAAGCATCTACCAACATTGAGGGACATTCTTCAGGGTTTACTGAAAGATCTGTATACAAGGGCAAGAGACTGTGGTATGGGAATTAATCCAACTGAAACAGAGATTGTCTTGTTTTCAAGGAAAAAAATTATTACTGCTTTTAATCCTATTTCTCTGGACGGCACTAAAATCGCCTTCTCAGATGGAGCCAAGTATCTTGGAGTGTTTCTAGATAGAAAGTTGAATTTTAGGCAAAATGTGGACTGCGCTCCCTCTACAAGCCTTCTTGAGCGCCACTTTTCCACTATGATACCATCTAGGGAGTCTTGGGTGAGGGGCATTCCGTGTAGTGGAGCCTCTTAAAACTTTTATACAGATGGGTCGAAGCTACACGAACAAGTGGGCTTCGGCGTCTATTCGAAAGAGCTTGGGTTGATCATTGTCGTGTCTACCAGGCAGAGATGCTGGCAATAAAGTAAGTGGCTGACTGGTTGAGTTGCAATGTCTTGTTGACAAATGCAGTTAAAATCTATTCTGACAGTCAAGCCGCGGTCAAAACCCTGGAGTCAATTGTTCTGAAAATAATATCCGCTCTTAACTCGCGACCTTGGGACAACAAGGTTCTATTTGTGCCTATTTCTTTAAGCAAATAGAACCTTGTTGTCCTTAGGTCTCCAACTACTGCACGTATTTAAATGAGATGGCCATGCAGTTTGACACACGACTCATATGTGTTCCAGGGCACAGAAATATTCCAGGTAATAGCAAAGCCGATGCTCCTGCAAGACTGGGAACAACCTAACAGGTTGCAACAGAATTGGGTTGTGTGGGTATGCCTCTAGAAACTTTCAAGCAAAATCTTTGGCTTTGTTCCGCGACGGGGACTAATCAGAGATAGGCACATTAATGGTCGTGTAAGACTACACGACAGATTTGGCGTTCTCTTATTAAGAAGCGAACAAAAGGGACTAGTAGATAAACCTATTACCGTCCCGTGGTATCACAATGGACCTCAGAGTCTTCATGTGCTGACGTAAAACGTCAGTAGTTACTTAGAACCTAACCTATGGTTAGGTTGTAAGTGGGGAAATTCAGATCAGGCGAAAAAATGTTCCACCTTAAAGAACTTGGCCAACCTCTGGAAATGACGCTAATTTAGATTTGTTTTCTCTTTTTATATTTGCTAAACAAATAAAACATTTTTATGCCAGAAGAAGTTCAAAGTCCTACAAATGGATACAGAGGACCAAAAAGTGTCATTTGTTTTGGTCCGCCCTCTTTTGTGGGCGGGGCTTAAAAATAATTAAAATAACGATAAAATTGTATAACTATAGTGCAAGAAACATAATAAATGAATGAGTAAAGATTTGTCACGAGAAAAAGGTGCGGCCCGCCGAACCGCGAACAAGATGCAACTCTACTAAAGGGTATAAAAGATTCAGCACAGCCGAATTTTACACTTGTTATATATTTTTATTTACCTAGCAATGCACTAAAGAAAGTAATAAAGAAACCCCTTTTTCATATATTTTTATTTTACCTACCATCTTTTAAATGAGAGAGACCATCACTTAACGACTTGCGGCCCGCTAATGTCTACAAAGGTTCTACATTCTGTACTTACCATACATTGTTGCATTCTTTATAAGTCTCAAAATTGGGAGGGGGTTTAATTTTTCGTGTTTTTTTTTTTTTTTTTTGTTTTTCATATAAATTAAATTGTATAATTCTGTTTGATTTGAGTGCATTAACACACTTTGCAATAGTTTTAAACGTTCGTTGACTTTTCAGTTTATTTGCTGCTCATGTCGGTGATTGTAGTTGTATGTGTTTGAACCTGAAATGCATGTGATTCCGAAATACACACTGACAAGCCAATTTTTTTTTGTTAAGTATAGATCCACAGTTGTTTGTCGGGAGGTGGGTATTTGGTTGAATTAATTAAATGCATAAATAAATCAATTTTTCTTTCTTTTTATACAATTTGTAATTACAATGTTGTTAATTTTATATAAATTTATTTGTAATTTTTTTTTTATTTTGCTTATAAAACAATTATTATTTGTTTGCAAAAGGTTACATGAGTTGTTGACAAATTTGTCAAGATCTGTTGGTGTAATTTGTAATGTATTGTCACTATGGTTGTCAGGAGAGATATTTGTTTATGATAATATAAGTATGTTTTTTTGCGCGTTTAAATTATGATTTAACGAAGAAAAATTAATCTGCATAGCAAAAGTGGACCATTTTTGACCCAAAAGCGTCAAGGGTTAACGTTGTCCAAAGAATCGAATATTTAAATTCTTACACTTATTTAAACTCATTGTCAGTGGTTTGTTTTCCTTAGCATTTGTGTTTGTACGGGGGGCCCCCGTAGGCTAGTTGGTAGCGTGCTAGCCTTTCAACGTGGGGGTCGTGGGTTCGATTCCCACCAGAACCCTTGGTTTTTTCGCTACAACGAGACGACGGTCATTGTTACCAGTTCACGGTTAGGTTGAATTTATTAAAAATGAGTTGTAAATAAATAGAAATAAATAAAAATAATTGATCATATGATCAAAACTATTATTAATTATATTATTAATTCTTACACTTAAAGAAAAAGTTGTTGTAATATAAATGAAACGGTTACATCACTTGCTGTCATAAATTTTGACAACGAATTTGATCATATTGACGAAGTTTTTCTTTCATATGATGAAACATGTCATCAAAATTGATTACATTTCATTACGTCATCGAAAAGAGTCATCAATATGTCTTTTAAATTGTGTTTTTATACCCTTCAGCCACAGTATGGAGATATACTCTCTTTGTCATTCCGTTTGTAACGGTCAGGGACCCCATAAAGTATATATATTATTGATCCATGATCGATTCTAAGACATTCTATGAATGTCCGTCCGTCTGTCTGTAGATAACACGATGCAGTCCAAAATGAAACAGTTACACTCCTGAAGTTTGGCACAAATATGTGTCATTAGACTGGCATTTTTTGTCAACTTTCGATTTTTCCAAGTGTCCGGGCAAATTTTTATTGTCCTAGGTCTAAAATTTATGTTGCACATTTTTAAGGTCAATCGGATTAAATTAAACCGTGGCGCCCGGCGGTGAAAGTTTTGGATTTTTGAAAAATTTTTAAAAATAAAATTAAAAAATATATATATCTTTCAGCACATCATATTTGTTAATTTTGATGCGCTGACCACGAATATCAAAAAAAAAAATTAAAATCACTCGATCGGTTTTCGAGATATCGCCACTTCAAATTTGTAAATAAGGGCGTTTTTTCCTACGTTCAAAAATTTTTTTAAAAAAAGTCTCAAAATTTCTTTGCGTTGACCCTTTCATAAAGCTTAAGACAATTTAAACTTAATTTGAGACAATTCTGATCATTTTAAGCCGTGGCGCCCATCGATCAAACTTTTTACAAAAAACCCTAAACTTTGATCGAAGGGCGCCACGGGTTAAAATGATCTGATTTGGCTCAAATTAAGCTTAAATGAAAGATTGTATCAAGCTTTATAAAAGGGTTAAAATAAAGAAATTTTGAGAGTTTTTTAAAAAAAAATTCTTAAACGTAGGAAAAACCGCCCATTTTGCAATTTTTTTGACAAATTTTAAATAGCGATATCTCGAAAACCGTTCGACCGATTTTATAAATTTTTTGGTATTCGTATTCAGTATGCTAAAATTAATAAGAATAATGTATGGCAAAATATTATTTTTTTTTCTAATTTAAAAAACCAAAATTTTGGTGGAAATTTTCCAAAAGTCCAAAACTTTGATCATCGAAGGGGGCCACGGGTTAAAATTATCGAGTTTGGCTCAAATTAGTCTTAATAAAAGATTGTCTCAAGCTCTGGAAAAAGGGTAGGCGGAATGAAATTTTGAGACTTTCTTTAAAAAATTTCTTGAACGTAGGAAAAAACCGCCATTTTTTGCAAAATTCAAATAGCAATATCTCAAAAACTATTCGATCGATTTAAATTTTTTTTTTGATATTCGTGCTCAGCGCATCAAAATTAACAAATATGATGTGTCGAATGATATATTTATTTTAATTTTTCAAAAATCTAAAACTTTGATCGACGGGTGCCACGGGTAATTTTAATCCGATTGGCCTCAAATTGGTACCACATAAGGTGCAGGCCTAGCAGAATAAAAAATGTCCGGACTTTGAAAACCGGAGAAAAAAAAAATTGCTATACAGAAAAATGCTAGTCTAATGTGTCATGTTCATAGGCAGGTTAAGTTCGTGAATGGGCAAAATCGGGCCAGGGGAAAAAAGTTCGCCCTTGAAAAACTGAACCAACCTCTGCAAAAATACACTTTTTTTACATGTTTTTTTGTAAAATAAATGATATATTTGGGATAATTATCGCGATTGGAAGGTTCTTTCAAAAGAAGTAAGAAAATTATAGTCGGTCAAAACCGATCATATGATACCCAAAACCAGTGATTTCCGAAAAATTGGTCCCAAGTCCAAACGTAGATCGATTTTATTTATCTCTTGTTAGATCTTTAATAAGTGTGAAAACAACACAACAACCAAATTAAAGTGGAATCGCCTTATTTGTGTTGCCCAACCGATTTAACGAATATTTTACAAAACTTTTATTGGGGACTTACAAGGAAGATCTTTCACAGGGCACCCACCGATTGTCCTGAAACTTGAATATGTGAATGAGGGGGCAAAAATAAGAGTTACCTGTTTTTTTTGTAGATGCCCAATCTCAAGTTTAAAAAAGGGTTGCCACCTTATGAAAAAATAAGGGCTTTCGGGGAAATCCGTATAAAAGCCGAACTAACAGGAATTTCGCCAAACGAAAAAATACGGGTCTGCTTAATTTTGATAGAGATTATTATATATGATTTTGGCGGACGTACGTATATACATCTCCATATAAATAACCCCAACGATTATTCATTTTTGACAATAACGAACTTAACGAAGCCGAATTTGGACACGACCTATACACCATTGGATAGGCCTTCAAAAAACCTTTCGACCTGTATAAAATGTTCATATAGTTTCTTTTGAAGAAACGGGAAAAATCCTCAAAAAACGAAAAAATCCCGTTTTCCCCTCCCCTTTGATTGTGTGATTGGGCAGCTAAAAAAACAGGTAACTCTTATTTTGCTCTTTCCTGTATTCAGGACAATCGATGGGTACCCTGTAAAAGACCTTCCTTGTAAGTCTAAAAATGGACCAATTACACTGTGGAACAAATTCAGGTTAGCAAAAGTTATGTCGATTAATTGATATTTTTTTCAATCTGTAAAAGCCATGTTTATACCACTCAGTTTTACCTAAGTTCGTATATGTCGTACGACATGTAGTGAGTTGGTGGACCCCCGACAACTCTAGTGGATATGGCCAATTAAAAGAAAAACGCTAAATTGACCACAGTGGCTATAAGTTGTATGCAAAATTACCGAATTTATGCATACAACAGAGCCGTATATTTATAGCGGCGGCGCAAAAGTTTTTTAATAGATACGGAAAATAACTCGTGCAGACCAGCCGCCATTAATAGTGAAAATTAAAAAATATAAATTAAACCTAAAAACCTTTTTTTTTAACTAAGTAAACCACGTAGATTTACATTAAAATAAAGTGGTTCAACTGTATATATTAAAATAAAACAACAAATCAGTGTTTTTATTTCAACCATAAAACAAAGGAGAATCTGTTGCCACATTAAGGTGGCTCAGAACAAAGGCGTCCAGCTAACAAGAGAATTTAGAGGTCCCAAGAACTACCCAAGGAATTGTCCCTTAGACAGGAAGAATTTAGAGGTCCCAAGAACTACCCAGGGAAACCCAAACCGTGTGACGGTGTCAACATTTGGTCCTTCGCCCTGAAAAGAGCTAAGTGGAAAGTAAAATTAATATTAAAAATTGTTTTTCAACGTGTGAGGTACGTACATATATGAAATTATTTGTGGAAATAAAAGAAAATCTCAAAGCAATCGTGGTTCTTAATCTTTGAGGTCAGAAATTTTTGACTACACGCGCCTATTAATACGGATTAATAATTTTTGTCTTTGTGTGTGGTTCGATTTGTTGGTGGTCGATTTTTGAGCGCCATTTTGATTTATACGTTAAGAGCGTCTTTTGAATAAATTTTTAAGAAAAGTCTGCATATCGCGTGAAATTTGAACGCCTTTTATTTTTTTGTATCACAAACTGGTGGTCTAGGTAGCTCTTTTTTTTTTAATTTTTTTCTTAATTTTTTAAGAAATTGTGGTTCACAGCCAAAATTTAATTTGTTATTCTTTGAAATTTTTTGATTTGGTTATCGGGTTGTTCTTTTGTTTCATTGGTGGTTCTTCAATTAAAGATGGCGACATTAGAAAAGTATATGGAGGCGGCGGAAGAAATTTTTAGATTTGAGGACCGGCTTAAAGTTGAGGAGTTTTCCGATTATACGGAGGAAGCCTTAGATTTTGAAAAGGACGAAATTGGGAAATTGTGGAAAAGATATGAGGGCCTTTATGAGGGCGGCGCTAAGGATGTGCACACGAAAAAGGGAACAATTTCAATTCCGACAAAGCACAGTCAAACTTATAAAGCGTATGTGAAATGTATAAATATATTAGCAAAAGCGAGGCGCAAGGTGTCTAGAGAAGGATATTCTGGGGCAAAGGCAGAGGTTCCCAAACAGGGTATTACGTTAAAGTTACCACCATGCGATACAGAAATTTTTCGAGGTGACTACATGTCGTGGCCCTCTTTTAGAGATTTATTTACGGCAATTTATATAAATAATAATCATCTAGGCCCTGTCGAAAAACTTTATTATCTTTTTCAAAAAACTGATGGTGAGGCGCGTGAGGTAAATCGTAATGTGGCCTTAACAGCTGACGGATTCGATATAGCTTGGGGAAATTTAAAGGCCCAATATGAAAATGAACGTATTTTAATTACAAGTCAGCTGCAATCATTAAATAATTTGGCTCCATGTGAGCATGAATCTTCCCATGAAATTAAAAAGCTCCATAGACAAGTGAGCAATTGTATTTCGGTTCTTCAGCTGTATAAGCTTGACGTAGGTGCTCTAGATCCAGTTTTTGTGGTCGCATGCACATCAAAGCTCCCAAAACTCACGTTAAACATGTGGGAACAGTCCGTGAAAAACAAAACGGCGATGCCTAAGTGGAAGGAATTAGATACCTTTTTAACTGATAGGTATCACGCCTTAGAAAATGTTTCGAACATTGTGTCTTTCAGTGGTTCCCAATCCGAATCTCGCGGAAATAATCAGGTCTCTTCAAAGCCCAAGCAATTAAAGGCGCATCATACTAAAGTTGACGTGGCCCAATGCAAATTATGTAAAGGGGCTCATCCAATTAGTTCATGTCGCCAGTTTTTGGGTATGGACCATAAAAATAAAGTTGCAAAATTGCGTAAATTTAGATATTGTTTCAATTGCCTCAGAATCGGTCACATGTTTGATAAATGTCCCAGTCCTAATGGCTGTTCCAAATGCAACAGAAAGCATAACACGCTTTTGCATAGAGATTTCGCTCAGAACCCAAATCAAGCTAACAATCAGGCTCAAGCTCAGGGTAGTGCTCAAGTCGCTTCTAACAATAATAGTATACAGTCCACTCAAGCCCCTGGTCCATCAAGTGTGGTTCAGAGTCATCATACAACGGTTGCCAAAAAGGTTATGTTAGCTACTGCGTTAATTAATATAGAACATTTTGGCACTAAGTATAAAGTTAGAGCCTTAATTGACCCATGTTCGGATGAGAGTTTCATATCCGAAAAAATTCAGAGAATGTTGAAATTGCCTACTGTACCTGTATCCGCTGAGGTGGCAGGCTTAGGTGGGGAAGTTATTAGCAGAGTTGACAAAATGGCGTCTTTTTCTGTCTTTTCAATTGCCTACCCTGATCATAAGTTGACTATTGATGCTTTAGTCGTTCCTCAGGTGACAGGGAATGTTCCCACTCATACTTTTAGTCCTGTAGTAGGCACAGAGTTGCCAGATCTGGTGTATGCGGATCCAGGCTTTTATAAAAGTGGGGCAATTGATGTTCTATTAGGTGGGGACGTTTACCCTACGATTTTACGAAATGGAGTTCAGCATGGTGTTTTTAGTTCTTTAGTGGCTCAAGAGACCATTTTCGGCTGGATTGTTACTGGCCCAACGGTTCCGCGTCGTTCAATAAGGTCGGTCCATTTTACTAAAGTTTCAATTGATGAGCAATTGACGAAATTTTGGGAACTAGAAGAGATTTCTTGTAATCCCATAATCTCGGAAGGAGATAAGTTATGTGAGGAGATTTTTCGGTCTACTACTGTGAGGAATTCTGAAGGGCGGTATATTGTGAATTTGCCTTTTAAATCTGATGATTTTTCCTCTCTTGGCCCTAATAGACACATAGCTCTCAGTCAGTTCATGAGAAATGAAAAATCTTTGATGCGTAATCCTGAGAATAAGGCTCAGTATGATGAGGTTATAAATGAATATTTAACACTGGCACATATGGAAAAAGTAGATCCTACAGCTGGCCTGAGTTGTTATTATTTGCCACACCATGGCGTATTCAAACCTGAAAGTACCACTACCAAACTAAGAGTGGTCTTTAACGCATCAAGTGTTACGCCTACGGGCAAAAGTCTTAACGACATTCTACACGTAGGCCCTATACTGCAAAAAGACTTAGTAATGCTAGTTTTAAAATGGCGGTTTTATGAAGTGGTCTTTAACGCGGACATTTCTAAGATGTACAGGCAAATTTTAATAAATCCAGATCATGCCCGTTTTCAACGAATAGTATTTCGTGGTTCTGTAAATGATGAAGTTCAAGACTACCAGTTGAAGACGGTAACCTTCGGCGTCAATTGTGCACCTTATCTGGCCCTTAGAACTCTTTTGCAGTTAGCTGACGATGAAGAGCATCGTTATCCAGTAGGTGCTCAGATTCTACGGAACAACATGTACGTGGATGACGTTTTGTTTGGGGCCCACAGTATATCCGATGCTTTGGAGGCTCGAAATCAATTGACAGCAATTTTAAAAACGGCTGGATTTGATTTGAGAAAATGGACATCAAATTCCAAAAAAATTCTGTGCGATTTGCCATCAAATCATCTTTTGAATGAGAATTTTTTGTGCTTTGACGACGATAGTAATGCAAAGACTTTAGGGGTTCGGTGGAACGCATCAGCTGATTACTTCTATTTTACAACCGAGAAGATTCCACTTAAATCCTCATTCACAAAAAGGGAGGTCCTGTCTGTAATTGCGAGGCTTTTTGACCCGGCTGGTTGGTTGGCACCAGTCATAATTACAGCGAAAATCATAATGCAGCAAATGTGGCTCGATAAGATAGATTGGGATGACAAAATTATGCCCGTGGCTCTTCAGAGTTGGCAGGCCTTTATAAAACAGTATAATGATATAGATACAATCTCGGTTCCTCGTTGGGTCCACTATTCTCCAACAGCTAAAATCGAATTCCATGGATTTTGCGATTCGTCTGAGTTGGCCTATGCGGCAACTTTGTATGTCAGAGTTTGTGTAGGGGAAAAAGTTTTTGTAAATCTTTTGATTTCTAAGTCAAAGGTGGCCCCTATTAAAAAACCATCTATACCTCGGTTAGAGTTGTGTGGTGCCGTGCTATTGGCAAAATTGGTGGACAGTGTTATGCCCCAATTGAAATTGGAAACTTATTCACTGTATCTTTGGTCCGATTCTACAATAGTTTTGGCTTGGCTAAAGAAGCCACCTTGTAGTTGGAAAACATTTGTTGCCAACAGGGTTGCCACTATTTTGGAAAAGGTCGGTAATAAGAATTGGGCTCATGTCGTTTCTCACGATAACCCCGCCGATCTAGCAACCCGGGGGCTGATTCCATCGGAGTTGAAAGCGTGCAGTCTTTGGTGGCACGGACCATATTGGCTCAAATCACCCAAATCTTCTTGGCCATCGTATCCGTCTGAATTTGAAACTTCGGAAGAGATGAAAAGTGTTCAGGTCCATGTTGCTAGATCTACGGAGACGGAAGACTTGCTAAATCGGTTCTCCAGTCTCTCCAGAGCCATTCATGTCATTGCTTATATGTTTCGATTTGTAAATTTAGCCCGCAAAGAAAGTGCTAAACACGAAAGTTTAAGGTTGTCTGCTGGAGAGTTAGCTTTCGTAAGAAATCGGTTGTTTGCTCTATCCCAACAAATCTACTTCCCAAAAGATTATAGTTGTTTGGTTCAAAAGAAGAAGCTTGATACGAATAGCCCTCTTTTAACGCTCTCGCCATTTTTGGATGAAAACCAAATAATTCGCGCCAATGGTCGGCTCAGTGCTACCTGGAGTTTGCCTTATCATGAACGGCACCCAATTATATTGGCCTATGGCAGCAGACTGTCGCGCTTGTACGTAAACTTTATTCATAAATTAACACATCATGGCGGTTTACGGTTAACCCACTGTGTTATTCAGCATGAATGTTGGATAATAAAGGCAAAAATATTGATAAAGACCTGTATCCATAATTGCAAAGAGTGCATTTTATCTCGGAAAAAACGTCAGGGTCAAATCATGGCAGCCCTGCCCGAACAGAGAACAACTATAAGTAGGCCCTTTGCTAACACAGGAGTTGATTTTGCTGGCCCCTTTGAAATTAAAAGCTTCACTGGTCGATATTGTAGAGTAACCAAAGGGTATGCATGCCTATTTATTTGTTTCGCGACTAAGGCGATCCATCTAGAGGCTGTTAGTGACCTGTCTACTCCTGCTTTTCTTGCCGCATTGGCTCGGTTTGTCGCTCGTCGCGGTTGCCCAAATTGCATCTACTCCGACAACGGCAGAAACTTCGTCGGAGCTGCCCGGGAAATAGACGAAAATTTTGGAAAACGTATCAAAGAATTTAAGGACGAGGTTACTGCGAAATATGATTATCATCGACTATCGTGGCACTTCATTCCCGCTGCAGCTCCTCACATGGGTGGACTGTGGGAGGCAGGAGTGAAAAGTTTCAAAACACACTTTAAGAAAATGGCGGGTCAGCTCAAGTACACCTTCGAGGAATTTGCTACACTATTAGCTACTATTGAAGCATGCCTTAACTCGCGCCCTTTAGGCCCGCTGTCAGAAAGTATTGACGACTTATCGGCTCTTACACCAGGGCACTTCTTGATCGGTTCTGCGTTGCTAACACAGGCCGAGCCGGAGGAACTAAATCCACCTGTTAGTCTGACCAACCGATGGCGAAAGGTTAAAGCCATGCAACACGAAATGTGCCGACGGTGGAAAGAAGAATACCTGAAAGAATTGCACAAGCGCAACAAATGGAAATCTCCCCAAATCAATCTAGAGGAAAACGACCTCGTGGTTCTAAGAACTGAGCCGCTTTGCCCAACTGAATGGCGTTTAGGACGTGTAGTCAAAACTTATCGTGGTCCTGACGGTCGGGTGCGAGTAGCTGATATCAGAACTCAAACCGGTGTCATTACACGACCAATTCATAAATTGGTTCTCCTGCCACGTAACTCAGAATAGTAAACACGCTCATTTCTTTTGGTCCACTTAACTCTTTCACTGAATCGCTTTTTCTTCGTTTTTTTTTTCTAATGTCTCTCTCTTTATAGCTCAAGATGGCTAGCCAAAGGTGGTTCAACACGAATTACGGATGCCCGCTTTGCAACCGCCTCCACGCTCTTCGAATATGCACTCGATTTCAAACGATGGACGTGGAGCGTAAGCTGCGTGCGGTGACTGATCACGACTTGTGCTCCAATTGTTTGGCGCAAACCCACCACGCCAGCGAGTGTTGTAGTATCGACCGATGCAGACGTTGCTTCAGCAGACATAATACCCTGTTGCACCCTACCCCTAGTGAACACACTTGGTTCCCGATGACCGCAGAAACACGAGTTTTTCCTACCAAAGAGTCAATGAGAAGCGCTGTGGTTCGACTACTGATAGATCCTAATGCGGCACGCTCGTCCATAAGCCGCAGAGAAGCAAAGCGTTTGGGTTGTGTCATACGGCGTGGCCGGACCATACTCACGATAAGTCATCGGGAATACGAGTTCCGAAATGTTAAAGTAGATTGTGCGGTTGAGGAAGTTGGGGATCGCTATACTCCGGCTCACGAAATCGAAAACGATTGGGTTCGGCGCCGGGGACTTCAAGTTACCCACGCAGATATGAACTGGTTCATACGCGACTCCTATCATATTGTCCTGGGAGTAGACGTCATCCCTAAAGTTTTAATTGGTCCTGCTGATGGAAAGCCTGGAAAAATTTATGTCCAGAAGACCATTTTTGGCGATGCGTACTTTGGTGAAGGAGTTATCAATGAAGAGCCGAGCTATATTGAGTACGAGTAAGAAAGGCGTTATCTGGTCCAAAGATTCACCATTATCAATCTTCAAGCGTGGCTCAGACGATAAGTATTTTTTTTTTCTTTACTTTAAGTAATTTTTTTGTATTTTTTTTCTTTTATCAATGAAATTTAAAGTTCCTTTTTTTATATACTTATTTTTATATAATACATATTTTGTACCTTTATGGCAGCCAGGCAAAATGGCACAAACCACTAAATTTTCCACTTGGAAATATCGTTCGCGAACATGATTCGCTTTTCTTTTGCTAAGAATGAAAATTAATAATTACGGGTGACCTTGAATCCGCTATCACATTTTGGTTTATTTTTGTGCCCTCCTGCCTTGCTGCCAATAATTGTACTCGTTAACTTATCATCAATGAATTACTGGATCTCATCTTCATACTTTAGTCTAATAATATATTTTTATTTTTTTTTAATTTGCATCCAAACCTTACTTTACGGGAACTATCTGTACATTAGGATGTGATTCCCCAGTAAGGAAAGGTTTGAATGTCCTTTGTTATTAACCACTTTTTTATCTTTTTTTATCTAATTAGTGCTTGGCTGGTCTGCTAGAGGAACCACAGAAATCCTATGTTGCACTGTCGTTGCAATCGGGGCGATATGTTTATACCACTCAGTTTTACCTAAGTTCGTATATGTCGTACGACATGTAGTGAGTTGGTGGACCCCCGACAACTCTAGTGGATGTGGCCAATTAAAAGAAAAACGCTAAATTGACCACAGTGGCTATAAGTTGTATGCAAAATTACCGAATTTATGCATACAACAGAGCCGTATATTTATAGCGGCGGCGCAAAAGTTTTTTAATAGATACGGAAAATAACTCGTGCAGACCAGCCGCCATTAATAGTGAAAATTAAAAAATATAAATTAAACCTAAAAACCTTTTTTTTAACTAAGTAAACCACGTAGATTTACATTAAAATAAAGTGGTTCAACTGTATATATTAAAATAAAACAACAAATCAGTGTTTTTATTTCAACCATAAAACAAAGGAGAATCTGTTGCCACATTAAGGTGGCTCAGAACAAAGGCGTCCAGCTAACAAGAGAATTTAGAGGTCCCAAGAACTACCCAAGGAATTGTCCCTTAGACAGGAAGAATTTAGAGGTCCCAAGAACTACCCAGGGAAACCCAAACCGTGTGACGGTGTCAACAAGCCAAATTATTGCTAGAGACCTGTCCAACAATTAAAATTTTTTAAAAAATTGATTTAGAAAATTTTGGTGGTGCTTATGAAGCCAAATGTTGGAAAAATTATTTTTTTATGCTTTCTTGCAATATTTTGCTTCATAATCACCACAAAAATTTTCTTGGGGCCCTGTAGGTTAGTTGGTAGCGTGCTAGCCTATGAAACAGGGGTTGTGGGTTCGATTCCCAAAAAACTCTTGGTTGATTTCGCTACAATGAGACGACGGTCATTACTACCAGTTCTCGTTTAGGTTTAAATTATTAAAAATGGTTTGTAATTTAACTGGAAATATAAATAAAAACTGATCATATTATTAACAAACGCCTCGAAAAGGGTCTTCTAATTTAGCCTCTATTTTTACCCCTCGCTCTCAGAATCGACTTAACTTTTGCTAACCTGAATTTGTTCTGCAGTGTTGTATTAAGATTTGATTAGGTTACCAAAAAGTACACGTTTAATACTTATATACCAAATTTTTATTAAATATTTCCCATTTTTATGAATTTTAAGGGAATTATGTGAATATCGGGACGGTGGTTTGTATGGGGACTACAAGAAGAACTGTCCCGATTCCTTTCAAATTTGGAATGATGATTTGTGCATACAAAATTTTATTATATGTGTATGTAACTATGATTGTGTATGTAACTATGCTCTGCCAAAAGCTGTAAGAGAGAAAGAGAGTGATTTTGTATATTAATAAAATTTTTGAGTCTTTACAAATCCTCATTAGCAACCGTTATAAAACATGTATTATAAAAAAAATTTAAGTCATATTGAATGCATTTTTTGATGACATGATAAAATGTGTCATCACTTTTTTATTGATGTCATGTTTCATCATATTGAAGAAAAGCTTCATAAATATGATAGAATTTGTCATCAAAGTTGATGACAGCAAGTGATGAAACTTTTTCATCAATATGATGAAGCATTTTTCTTTAAGTGCGGACCCCGACGATTCCCAAATTCAAAAAAAAAGGAAAATTTTCTCCACTCTACTGTATAGTTATGAATTGGATTATACAATACAACTAATCAAGTGTTAAATATGTACTTTTTACGAATACAAAATGTTTAAAATGTAATACAAATTCTTATGTAAACATAAGATAATTATTTTTTTTTTATTTTAAGAAAAGAAAACTCTTACACGCGTAAGATAAGAAAAATTTTGCAACAATTTATTTTGTAACTTATAAAACTGTTATTATGGAAGGAGGTGTTAATGAGGGGCATATAAAAACTATTACACGTGCGACTAATTGGTTGGCAAATATACACTTTAAGAAATATAAGTGTAACAGCAAACAAAAAAACAACTTACATATGTAGTGAAATCAATTGACATGTGTACCTAGGCAGAAAAATACAAACGGGCCAATACTGGCCCAGTAACGTAAACGGTGGTACAAGTATTGCCAGGACGTAGTATTTTTGGTATTTCAGTACTGACCCGGTTACCCAAATGATAACTCCGATCTACGGTTGGCCCAGACGTTCAGACAGCATCGTAAAAGCACTGTAAAAACCAAAAAAACAACATTGTCCCAATACTTCAAATACAAAATACAAAAAAACGTTATACATTTTATGTTTTTTTTTTTATTATAATATATTTATTTTATATTCCCAGCAAAAAAAGAGCTTACCATTCACTACAAAATTCACCACAACTTATGAACCAGATGTACTTCTTCTTCAACTGAAACATTGATGAATTTAATAAGGGCGTGACACACAAAGTATGTTCTTTTTATCGCCACTTTTCAGTGGCGAAAGATTGACACTTAAGTATAACATATATCACTAGTGTTTTTATCACAACTTCTGAAGTAGTGATCCGGATGTTAATATAACTTGACACCTTTTGGAAGCACTTTTTTCATCACTTCTTTAGAAGTACATATTTCTTGGCATTTTGGGTGTGATTATGTTATTTTTATTTGGTGATTTAGAACTTCTTTTTTCACTTATTTTTGTAAGATTGATTGAAAGAGTATTTTTTTGTAATATTTACACTAAAAACACTGTTCGACAGCAAAAACCTCCCAGTGAAATTTCTCGCTGGTCCTTATAGATTTTGGTCTCCTGCTTCCAAATCTACCGTCCAAATTTTTCTAGCACGTACCGTTTTTGAGATATTCGCTGTTAAAGCTAAGTACTCTGTTCGGTTTCACGGGAAAAAATCTGTCAAACTCCATATAAAAAAAAAAAAAATTGGCATCGCGAGGAATTAAGGGGAAATTGTTAAAAAAGTTTTCACTCATTTTTATTATACAAGACAATTTAAATTGCCGTGAAAAAGTGACATTTCAGTTTTGTTATGATCGTTTCTTTCTTATCATTGTCAAAAGTTCTTGATTTTTAAATGTTTTATTGCAATTTGAGGCGTTTAAAGTTTAAGTGAAATTTTCACCGTAAGAAACAGAGTACTTAGCTTAAAAAGTAAAAAAGCATTTTTAGGGGTCCACTGTCACGTATTCTTACGTTGCTTCCACGAAATAGGACTTGATTTCATATAAAATGGACCTCCTGATTCCAAATCTGCAATCCACAATTTTCAAGCATGTTCTGTTTTTGAGATATTCGCGTTTGAAAATTTTAGTGTGATTTATAAAGAATATAAGTGCGTAACAGTAGAATTTGAGTTTTTCAAACGCCAATATTTCAAAAACAGTACGCGATAGAAAAATTTGGATGCCAGATTTGGAATAAAGATGCCTTATTTTTACTAAATCGAGTTCTATTGTGTTTGAGCAACTTAAGAATACGTTACAGAGGAGACCGAAATATTTCAATATTAAAACGCGAATATCTTAAAAACCTTACGTAATAGAAAAATTAATTTCATTGATAATCTAACACAATGGTTCCCAACCTTTTTTACGCCACGCCCCACTTTTAAAGCATAGTACTCTGTTCGATTTCACGGGAAAAAATCTGTCAAACTCTATATAAAAAAAAAAATAAAATTTGGCAACGCGAGGAATTATAGGGAAATTGTTAAAAAAGTTTTCACGCATTTTTATTATACAAGACAATTTAAATTGCCGTGAAAAAGTGACATTTCTGTTTTGTTATGATCGTTTCTTTCTTATAATTGTCAAAAGTTGTTAATTTTTCATTGTTTTATTGCGATTTGAGGCGTTTAAAGTTGAAGTGAAATTTTCACCGCAAAAAACAGAGTACTTAGCTTAAGTTAAAAAAATTGCCTTGTCCCCCCCTACACTCAAGAAAAATTTGTAAATTTTTCTAATTTTTGTTTTTAATGAGAAATTACTACTGGCTTAGCAAAGTTTTTGTAAAATAAGAATTTTAACTTAGTAAAAATTTTAACAATTAACAAATTTTTGTAGTTAATTTTGGTAAAAAAATAGTTTTTGTAGATAATTTGACTAATAAAATCTTGCTCGTTGCCCCCCTGGAACCTTCAAATTGCCCCCCAGTGGGGCGAAAATCAAAGGTTGGGAACCATTGATCTAACATATATACTTCTAATTAAAAAAAAGGAGTAATTATAGAGATCACAAAACTATAAAAATTCACGGCGAATTGATTCACAAGTTTGTTTTGACCACAAGCCTATACCTCAATTTCCTAAAAAGGTTAAACAATCTTTAATAATGTGATGCAGCAACATCCGCTTTAGTTTGTAAATGTATTTATTTAATTTAGGACCAACTTTTTTTGATATAAGATTTGAAATTTGAAAAATTGATCAATAATCGATTTTCGTTTTTGCGATTTTTTAAGCTCTAAATAAAGAGAAATGAAATGCCATTACCAAATTTTGTCACCATTTTTGCAAAACCTAAATCTATTTGAAGCTGGACGTAGAAAAAATTGCATACTTCGTGTATCACCCTCATTCTAATTGTTTCAGTTGAAAAAGAAGTTCATATGTTGTTCTGATTTGATTCCTAAGAACATATGAAACAGGTACTTCAAAATCATTAAGCAAAGAACTGGTGAAAGATGTTTTTATTGTTATTTTGTAGCATTTTTGGAAGTGATTTTAAAAGTACTTCTTACGGAATATGAAGTTCGGCACCTATCGCTACTTTGTATGTAGTGAAACTACTAAATCTTTTTGAACCACTTCGTTTATTTTTTGCTGGGTTATTGTTTTAAGGTATACAATTGAATGGAAAAGATTTTAAATTTAATGTTTTAGCACTTTACTGTGACATCCCAGCTATGGTCTATAGTCAAAAAGTCGATTAATTGACTTTTTTAAGAAAAAGTCAAAATCCGAAATCGAGAATATGACTTTTGCTATCGACTTTTTTGTCTTAATCGACTTTATGATTTGTTTTACTTGTTGCCAAATGAAAAAAAAAATATCTTCCAAGAAAAATACCAAAAGACCCAAATGACAGCGGAGTTTAATAGCAACTGAAGCAATTGGCGTTTCTATTTTACCATGTATTTTGTATGTAAAGCACAAAACGCCGAAGCCAAATTTATGAGTCAGAAAGTATGAACTGCATTTTCTAATTCGATTATTAAGAAAACCTCAGTGACAGTGTTCTATAAATCGAAAGTCGACTTTTGCTTAGATTTTTTCAACCTTTCCGACTTTTTCGATCTCTTTGAGTTTTCTTATGGCCTAATTTTGTAAAGCGCAACGCGCCACATTGTCAAAATTTCAATACAATTTGTTATTGTAACAAAAACAAATTACACAAAAATTTTGACAACGCGGTGCGTTGCGTTTGACAAAATTAGGGGGTTAACCTTTATTTCTTTCGGTGCCCAACCTTGGTAGAAATAATTCAACCAAAGAAGAGAACATAAATGCTTAAAACAAGTCAAAAACGCATTTTTACTTACAAAAAATATACTTTTTACAAGTCAAGTCGAAAAAAGTCGACTTTTTTAATAAGTCGACTTTTTCAAATTAGAAAATAGTTGAAAAGTGGAAAAATCGACATTTTACAAATTGAAAAAAGTCGAAAAGTCGACTTTTAATCTTATCCACATAACGGATGGCGTAATTAATACAAGGTCCTAGAGTCCGACCGAAACCAGTTTTTCAAGGCCGAACCGAAACCGAACCGAATATTCGGCCAAAAAGAGATATTCGGCCGAAACCGAACCGAAACCGAAACTTTAAAAAAATTACCACCTGACCTGATTAAAATCATTAAAATAAATTAAAAGATAAATATACAGAACCTAATGTTTTGAAACTATGGGAATTCTTATATTTATTAACAAAAATATATATTTTTTTTAAAAACTTACATAAAAAATTGTAAATTTCATATGTAGATTGAAAGAAAAAATATTTGAACGGACACAGTATTACATTTATTGGACAACCTGCTTCTTTTTGTTCAAGTGAACAAAAAAAAGTAAATGGAAACACGAAATTAAAAAAATTATCGACTTTTTTATATATTTTTTACGATACCAACAAGTTTTGGTTTCGGCTAATATTCGGCCAAAATTTTGGCGAATACCGAATAGAGGCCGAAACCCCATTATTCGGCCGAAACCGAGACCGAAACCGAATATTCGGTCGGACTCTACAAGGTCCCCAATACCAGAGTTTTAAGCTTTTGATATTGAAAATAGCCTAGGGTATATTAAATCACTTATAAATTGAACAACCAATAATTAAATAATGGTAATATTATGATGGTAACGGAAATTTTTACACCTGAACTTCCGGTTAATAAATAGAATATTCACTATTAAGATTAAGATTTTTTGTAATAAAGAACTGGTACAGCACTTTTAGGGTTGTTATTTCCAACACTGGCAAAGTACTCTATTTTCCAAAAAAAAAGGTACTTTGCCTGTACTATATTTTTTGTACCGCTGGCAATTTCTGGCTGGGTAGTTAAACAAATTTCAACAAAAAACTTTTTTCAAAAAATAATCGATTATCGAATAAAAAAATAATAATTTATTTTAAAAAACTCAATTTAAAACAAGTTAAAAAGTTAAATTCGACCTTGCCGAATGTAGTGATACCCTCCACAATTTCTAAAAGATTATTGCAAAATCTTTATTTAAAAGGAAATTACTTTTGAAAAAAAAAAAAAAAATTTGGAAAAAAAATTTCCGCGAAAAAAAAAATTTGGTAGAAAAAAAAAATCCGCGGTTTTTTTCTTTTTTTTTCAAAAAATATGGTTGTACTTGTTTAAATACCATTTGGTGTTCAATTATGTTCACATAAGTCTACCAGCAGCCGAATTAAAGCATTTTGTATTTTTAGGTTATGTTGAATCTACAAAAATTTTTGAGGTGTCCTTACATTTTCGTTCATAACTTTTGAACCGCTGAACCGATGTCGCTCAAATGCAATACCAAACTTCTCGGGAGAACTTCCAATAAGTTTCAGTCACCTCCGTGTAATATTTTGGCCGAGATCACATTTTCCACAGACAGACAGACGGACATCGCTAGAATGTCTTAAAATCGATCGGTCATCATGAATATATATACTTTATTGGTACCCAGGCCGATATTTCGATGAGTTACAAACGGAATGACAAACTTATATATTCCCTCTATCACAAATTGGAGGGTATAAAAACAACAATATTTGTAATTATTTGTTTCTGTAAAGACAGAATATAATTATGTATTATAATTTTTTAATTTGTTATATACAGTTTGAATTGAGAAAAGTGTTTATTTAATTTTTCTAAAAATTTAAGATATCCTGGTTTTTACTAGTTTCATATAATCCTGTTATTATATTCTTCAGAAAACTTGGAATGTATCATGCGTGAGTGTGAGTGATTTCATTTCAATCACGTGATTGTGAGTGATCGTGAGTTAAAAAAAATGCGAGTGAGTGATTAGCTAGTGAGTCAATTATTTTTAGCGTGAGTTTTCGTGATTTGATTTTTTGATATATCCATTTTTTTATTTCTTGTAAACAAATATTTTTTGCATTTTTTTTTTTTGGTGAGAAAATATTATTGCATGAGTAGATTTTGCATGACTCACGCGTGAACGTGATTGAATCTGGTGTGAGCGGGAGTAATTTTTTTATTACTCACGTGAATAGTGAGGCAGGAATAAAAAACAAAAATTTAGAAAGAAAAAACTTTTTTAGCATGTCCTTGCAATCCTTTAAATATGTATCCTTGAAGTATTTTAAGGGTAACAAACAAATGCCAACAAAAGTTTTGCAAGTCGCATAAAAATGTGGTCAAAAACTGCTGCAAAATAACACATTTTTATTAGAATTTTAATACATTTTTTTGGATATACATACGTTCTTTTTCCATTTAAGCAAAAATTCACTCAAAAAATTATATCATCGTAGTTTCTTTTAAAAGTTTTACGTTTTTGTTGTTTTTTAAAGAAAAAACATTTGTTCGATGTTAATTTTTTTATTAATGACTACTTCTGTGCGTTGTTTCAAAAATGACATCATAAAAAATAAAGATTTTCATTAATATTTAATTTTTTAAGTCATTTTTGTTCTGTAAGTTAAAATTACTGATTAATCTTTTAACTTTTAGTGATTTGTGTAAGTAATTTTTTTTTTTTAAATTGTTGGTATTTTTTAATTAGAAATCATTAGTTTTTAACTACTTTGTGGGTTATTTATTTAGAATTTTTAGAAAAAAAATTCAAAAATTTAATTATAGAAATTTTAAAACATGTTTGTATCAAGTGACTTTGGCACGATAGCTAGAGTGTATGGCCAGAATGTAGTTGATTGCGCGATCGATTCCCTAAAATGTTATTAAAAATCTTTTAAAAAATGAATCAATAGAAAATTGTAATTGTAACGAAATCATTAATTTTTAAGGTTTGCATAGGTTATTTTTTTTTTAATTTGTTGGTAAAAATAACAGAACAATCATTAATTTGTAATGTTTTCTTAGATTATTTTTTTTGGTGTTGGGCTGCTCTCCATATTAATCAAAATTCACTTTTGACATCCTGACCAATACTATGATGGTTTATGTCCTCACATTAGTTTAATCCAGTTTACTCAGCCTTATAAATTTAAAATTTAAAGTTCCTCCAGTGCCTGAAAGAAGTATAAGCGAAAACAATTTAATGGAGTGCGAAATAGTGCAGGGCACTGACAAATATAATGAAATAAATCTTCCACTATCACCTCGTTCCCACACTATCTGCACAAGTCATCTCTGATCAATTTTAACTTTTTCAAATAAGCTTTCAAGCCAGTATGGCCTGTAATTAAACCTAAATACTTTCTGAGATCAGCTTTTTCTATATGAAGAAGGGTTTTGTTCGGAAAAGTTTTTAAATTTCATACTTTTAAAAAGTTTTTCTCTTGTTTTTATATTCTTAAAATACAAATTTATAATTGAAAAAAAAAAAACTTTTTCTTCTTTAAATGTGTATAAATAAAAAAAATACAAAACAATAAAAATCCGGCCGGTAAAAATATACATAAGCTGATTATAAACATACAAAGCGTTACCGTTAGAAAGTCCTTAACACATACACACACACCCAATGGAAAAAGCGCATGTCCCCATTCTTAAACTTTTTTTGTAACTACAACTAAAAGAAAAAGTGAAATGTCAACCCTCAAACCCAACTCAATTTTACAATGGGAAATTTCACTTTTTTTCTGGATATGGAAAATTTTGCAAGGTCAATGACCGTGGCCAAGAAAAACTCAAGGTTTTGAGCGAAAAAGAAAGCAGTGTGAAAAAAGCTGCAAAGAGAAAGTCAAAATAAAGCTTTTTTACAAAAAGCTTATTCTAAATAAATGTTAATTCTACCCCCAAAATTAAAATAAGTGTAAAAAAGGAAAAAAAAACTTTTATTACGCTTGTAAAAGTGGTGGAGAGAGTAATTTTTTTGTTTACTTATACCCCAAACCCCACCACACTAGAAAAACTACCACCCTCACACGCACTAAAGTTTGGCATAAAAAAGACCGGTTAACAATATATGGTGGTACATAACAAAATGTTGACATACAAAAAAATTTAAAGAAAGAAAAAACACAAAAAACAGTCGAAAATGGTGAAAAACTTCTTCATCCCCCGGATTGAAACGAATAAAAACAATAAAAAAATACCGCTATTCAAAAAAAAAAAATATCTACATCCAAAAAAATTTTTCTTAACTTGCAAACAATCTTATTCTAAGGCAGTTTTTCTATAGAAAAAGTCTCAGATTCTGAGACAGTTTTTCTATAGAAAAAGTCTCAGATTCTGAGACAGTTTTTCTATAGAAAAAGTCTCAGATTCTGAGACAGTTTTTCTATAGAAAAAGTCTCAGATTCTGAGACAGTTTTTCTATTGAAAAAGTCTCAGATTCTGAGACAGTTTTTCTATAGAAAAAGTCTCAGATTCTGAGACAGTTTTTCTATAGAAAAAGTCTCAGATTCTGAGACAGTTTTTCTATAGAAAAAGTCTCAGATTCTGAGACAGTTTTTCTATAGAAAAAGTCTCAGATTCTGAGACAGTTTTTCTATAGAAAAAGTCTCAGATTCTGAGACAGTTTTTCTATAGAAAAAGTCTCAGATTCTGAGACAGTTTTTCTATAGAAAAAGTCTCAGATTCTGAGACAGTTTTTCTATAGAAAAAGTCTCAGATTCTGAGACAGTTTTTCTATAGAAAAAAAGTCTCAGATTCTGAGACAGTTTTTCTATAGAAAAAAGTCTCAGATTCTGAGACAGTTTTTCTATAGAAAAAAGTCTCAGATTCTGAGACAGTTTTTCTATAGAAAAAAGTCTCAGATTCTGAGACAGTTTTTCTATAGAAAAAAGTCTCAGATTCTGAGACAGTTTTTCTATAGAAAAAAGTCTCAGATTCTGAGACAGTTTTTCTATAGAAAAAAGTCTCAGATTCTGAGACAGTTTTTCTATAGAAAAAAGTCTCAGATTCTGAGACAGTTTTTCTATAGAAAAAAGTCTCAGATTCTGAGACAGTTTTTCTATAGAAAAAAAGTCTCAGATTCTGAGACAGTTTTTCTATAGAAAAAAAGTCTCAGATTCTGAGAGTTTTTCCATAGAAAAAAAGTCTCAGATTCTGAGAGTTTTTCCATAGAAAAAAAGTCTCAGATTCTGAGACAATTTTTCTATAGAAAAAAAGCCTCAGATTCTGAGACAGTTTTTCTATAAAAAAAAAATTTTAAAAGTCTGAGACAGTTTTTCTATAGAAAAAAAGTCTCAGATTCTGAGACAGTTTTTCTATAGAAAAAAAGTCTCAGATTCTGAGACAGTTTTTCTATAGAAAAAAAGTCTCAGATTCTGAGACAGTTTTTCTATAGAAAAAAAGTCTCAGATTCTGAGACAGTTTTTCTATAGAAAAAAAGTCTCAGATTCTGAGACAGTTTTTCTATAGAAAAAAAGTCTCAGATTCTGAGACAGTTTTTCTATAGAAAAAAAGTCTCAGATTCTGAGACAGTTTTTCTATAGAAAAAAAGTCTCAGATTCTGAGACAGTTTTTCTATAGAAAAAAAGTCTCAGATTCTGAGACAGTTTTTCTATAGAAAAAAAGTCTCAGATTCTGAGACAGTTTTTCTATAGAAAAAAAGTCTCAGATTCTGAGACAGTTTTTCTATAGAAAAAAAGTCTCAGATTCTGAGACAGTTTTTCTATAGAAAAAAAGTCTCAGATTCTGAGACAGTTTTTCTATAGAAAAAAAGTCTCAGATTCTGAGACAGTTTTTCTATAGAAAAAAAGTCTCAGATTCTGAGACAGTTTTTCTATAGAAAAAAAGTCTCAGATTCTGAGACAGTTTTTCTATAGAAAAAAAGTCTCAGATTCTGAGACAGTTTTTCTATAGAAAAAAAGTCTCAGATTCTGAGACAGTTTTTCTATAGAAAAAAAGTCTCAGATTCTGAGACAGTTTTTCTATAGAAAAAAAGTCTCAGATTCTGAGACAGTTTTTCTATAGAAAAAAAGTCTCAGATTCTGAGACAGTTTTTCTATAGAAAAAATGTCTCAGATTCTGAGACAGTTTTTCTATAGAAAAAAGTCTCAGATTCTGAGACAGTTTTTCTATAGAAAAAAAGTCTCAGATTCTGAGACAGTTTTTCTATAGAAAAAAAGTCTCAGATTCTGAGACAGTTTTTCTATAGAAAAAAAGTCTCAGATTCTGAGACAGTTTTTCTATAGAAAAAAAGTCTCAGATTCTGAGACAGTTTTTCTATAGAAAAAAAGTCTCAGATTCTGAGACAGTTTTTCTATAGAAAAAAAGTCTCAGATTCTGAGACAGTTTTTCTATAGAAAAAAAGTCTCAGATTCTGAGACAGTTTTTCTATAGAAAAAAAGTCTCAGATTCTGAGACAGTTTTTCTATAGAAAAAAAGTCTCAGATTCTGAGACAGTTTTTCTATAGAAAAAAAGTCTCAGATTCTGAGACAGTTTTTCTATAGAAAAAAAGTCTCAGATTCTGAGACAGTTTTTCTATAGAAAAAAAGTCTCAGATTCTGAGACAGTTTTTCACTTTTTTGCAAAACTTTTGTGCTAAATCCAAAAAAAGTGCTATTTCTAGCACTTAAAGTCCTGAAATGGCATCACTGATCCAGACTCCTGAAAATTCTGCTGATTTTAGCTGAACAATCTGTTAAATTCACAATAAACGTCGTCTGATTTCAGTTGACTTACTCGTATGTGAATAGAATTGTAAACCGAATGGTATTTAAGTACGAAGATTTTTTTCACAAACATTTTTTTCGAGGATTTTTTTTTCACTAATTTTTTTCCCCCGTGAAAATTTTTTTTCAATTTGTTTTAAACTTTTTTTTCACAAACATTTTTTGTCGCGGATTTTTTTTATACCCTCCACTTAGTGATAGAGGGTATATATAAGTTTGTCATTCCGTTTGTAACTCATCGAAATATCGGTCTGGGACCCCATAAAGTATATATATTCATGATCCCCGATCGATTTTAAGACATTCTAGCGATGTCCGTCTGTCTGTGGAAATGGTGAACACGGCCAAAATATTACACGGAGATTATTGAAACTTAACATATAAATTGAAAGTTTTCCTGAGAAGTTTGGTATTGCATTTGAGCGATATCGGTTTAGCGGTTCAAAAGTTATGAACGAAAATGTAAGGACACCTCAAAAATTTTAGTATATTCAACATAACCTAAAAATACAAAATGCTTTAATTCGACTGCTGGTTGACATAATTGAACACCAAATGGTATTTAAACAAGTACGAACATATTTTTGGACAAAAAAAAAAAAAAATCGCGGATGTTTTTTTTTCGCGGAATTTTTTTTTTCCCAATTTTTTTTTTTTTTAAAGTAATTTCCTTTTAAAAAAAGTTTTTTGCAATAATCTTTTTGAAACTGTGGAGGGTATTATTACATTCGGCAAGGCCGAATTTAACTTATTTACTTGTTTTCAACTAATTTTTTTTCCCCCGTAAAAACTTTTTTTAATTTGTTTAAACAAGTTCAAAATTTTTTTCACAAACATTTATTTTCGCGGGAATTTTTTTCACGAAATTTTTTTTCCCCCCGTGAAAACTTTTTTCAATTTGTTTAAAACAAGTTCAAAATTTTTTTCACAAACATTTATTTTCGCGGGAATTTTTTCACGAATTTTTTTTCCCCCCGTGAAAACTTTTTTCGATTTGTTTAAAACAAGTTCAAATTTTTTTTCAAAAACATTTTTTTTTGCGGGAATTTTTTCACGAAATTTTTTTCCCCCCGTGAAAATTTGTTTCAATTTGTTTTAAAAAAGTAAAAAAAATTTTCGCGGATTTTATTTTTCACCAATTCCCCATTCCCCCATTTCAGATTGGTTTCACCTAAAATTCACGTTTTAAAAAAAACCCGAGTTTAAAAAAAACAAGCTTTAAAAACAATGATAAGCCACAAAATTACTTTACAGAGTATTTTTTGTCACTCAGAAATATTTTTACACAACAAAAAAAAAAAAAATACACTCGAAAAAAATTTTACATTAAAAAAAAAAAATAGTAATTTTTTTTTTTTTTTTACAAAATTCAAAAAAAAGTTTTTTACTCAAAATAAAATATTTTTAATCAAAATTGTTTATATTTTCACATTTAAAAATTTGCTATCATTTAAAATGGCATTGTGGAGGGTATTGATAGATTCGGCCAAATCAAATTTAACATTTTACTTGTTTTTACTGATTTTATCTAAAGAGAACTTAAAAAAATGTGTGTTAAAATAATATGAAAATTTTATTGCGTTTCAAAACGCAAAGAAAAATAAATTTCACCAACACCCTTGTTGTATTTTTTTTTTATGTTACACATTTGCGTTTTTATTTCCTTCATTTAATTTTCAGAGATAAAAAATATTTCGTCCTTTTTGTACTTTCACTGACACTGTTAACTTTAATTTCCTATGTCAACTTTTCAAATTGTGTGTTTTTTTTACTTTGAGTTTTTTCCAGATGTAGCACAAGGAAGGTATGCATTTAGTTGGGAGTCCTTTTTTGGGGGAGGGTGTCTTGTTTTGATAAGAAAGTTATTTTTTAAGTTTTTGTTAGAAATTATAAACAAGCAAAGGGTGTGGATTTTTATTTGTTTAACTTGTTTTTATTGCACGAAATACAGGGTGATTAATGAAAGAGTTTTGTCAAAAATGATTGCGACAACCATCATGAAGGGGCAACATAGAATGATTGTTAACTTTATTATAACATGATTGCAACGATTATATTATGATCCTCGCTGATCATAGTATGATAAAAAAGTGTCCTTTTGTAATTGTTGATGATCATAGTATGATTTTCACAATCATATATATTATCAAATGGATCAATCATACTGTGTTGCCCCTCCATTATGGGTGATTTGGTTTGCTGCAATCATGTTCCAAACATGTTTTTTCTCTGTGTGAACAGTTTTCCTAAAAGAAACACTCAGATTCCAAAAATATTTCTAAAAAATCTCTGATTTAAAATTATTTTCCCTAAAACAAAATTGTCAATTTCCAATATATTCTCGGGTTCTAAGTTATTTTTTCTATAAAAAGTTTAAAAATTTTCTTCTAAGAAAATTGTCTCAGAATCTGAGAATTTTTCCAAACGAAAAAATATCAAAATTTACCCGACTTTTAAATATTTAACCTTAAAAAGTTTTCTTTTATCTTTTTGACTTCCAATTTTTATGCTCCACCCTGTATTTTTCTCATATTAACCATAAACAACATAAAAACTGCATAAATTCTTTAACAAAACCAACAATACCACTTAAAATCCTATAAGAAACACATGGTTCATGTTTCAGTTGGAAAAAAATAATAGTCATCCCTTTTAATGAAATGAAAACATTAAGAGGAAAAAATAGTGGCTTCCATTAGATAAAAAATCAATAAAATGCGTAGCTGAAATTTTTAAAAAAATTAAAAAAAAAGTAGCACAAATTAAGAAAAAAATTTGCATACAATACAAATAAATTAAAAATAATTTCATTTGATTTTATTAGTTGTTTTAAATATTTTTGCTTAAAAAAATTATAAAAATTTATTTTTTGTATTTTTTTTTTATTAAAATATACAATTTCTGTACAAAAATTGTAAAGTAAAAATTTTGTATTGGTTCCATACAAAGTTTAGAAAAAATAAAAAATTGGATAAAGTTTTTTTATTTTAAAACCCACCATGCATGCACTGTGTATTTAAGGCGGTAGTGAACGACCGTATGTTAACCTACTAAATCGAAAAAATATACTATTTAATTCCCTGCAGGACTTTGAACTTCTTCTGACATAAACATTTTTCGTTTGTTTGTGGGAACTTTTTTTCATTAAAAAAACATTAAAAAATAACCAGTAAGAAAGTTATAGTCGGTCAAGACCGACCATATGATACCCTACACCAGTGTTTTCCGGAAAATGGGTCCCAAGTCGAAACATGGACCGATTGTATCTGTCTTTTGTTATATCTTTATTTAGTGCAGAAAACACACACAGATCAAATTTTAGTGGATTTGGTTTATTTTTTTGTCAATAAACCAATTTAACTGAATATCGGTCGAAGTCCAAAAATGGTCCAATTATATTCCGATTTGATTAGGTTACTGAAGTACACGTTTAACACCTAAAAATAAAATTTTTATCAAATACTTCCATTTTTATGAATTTTGAGGGAATTATGTGAATATCGGGAAGGTGGTTTGCATAGGGACTACCAGAAGGACTGACCCGATTCCTTTGAAATTTGGAATGGTGATTTGTGCATACAAAATTTGATTACCTGCTGAAGCGATATCTATTTTAATACGGTTATAAGAGTCATTTAAGCCGAATCCAAAAAGGGCGTTTGTATGGGGGCTAGGCCTTAACATGGACCTTTTTTCTCAAATTTCAATAGGCTTCGTCCTTGGGTCAAAAGATGCTTAAGTTTCAAATTTCAAGTCAATTGATTTTAAATTGCGACCTGTATCGTGTTTACAACTTTTACATGGACAGACGGACGGACGAACATCGCTTAATCTACTCAAAAAGTGATTACACAGCTCAACAAGAAAATGCGTATTGTATTCTGGTTAGTGATTTGTATAGTGTCTGTTGCGCTGATTCTAAATCCGCAGCCCAAATTTGTCTATCACGTCAGGATTTTGAGTAATTCGCGGTTAAAGTGCCGAAAAAGGGCATTTTTGACCTTTTTAAAAGCTTATAAAATAAGATCCTGACATGCAAATGACTTGCACAGAAAAAAATATGGAGGAAACAAATTTGAGTAATCACTTGTTTAATTTTTTTAAAAAAATTTGAGTAATTTTTTAATTGACGCAATTAAAAAATTACTTAAAAATTGAAAATAAAATTTGAGTAAATAATTTAATACAAATTTAATATTTTTTTTTATTTATTTTTTTTTCTCTTGGTGTTTTGAATTCTCATTTAGTTTATTGTTTTTTGTATATGTATATGAAAGTTTGAAATCATCTTTATAAAATTTTACTTTGTCTTGAAGACATAAGTATATTTGGTAAAGTTTGTAAAAGCAATTTTTTTGGAAAAAAAATGAGAAACTTTTTAAACTTTTTAAAAAAATAATTTGATACATTTTGAGTAAATTTTTACTTGACACAATTAAAAAGTTACTTAAAAATATTAAAAAATTTTAAGTAAAGATTTAATTGTGTGAATTAATAATTTACTCAAATTTTTTATTAAGCATTTAATAATTTTTTATTAAAAGTTTACTCAATACTATTAAATCGTTTACTGGTGGAAAATTGAGTAATTTTTTACTCAATAGTATTAAAAATTTACTCAAAATTTTTTTTTATTTTTTTCTGTGTGGTATCAAGCTCATTCGAAAGCCTGCAATGTTCTCTTAAAGATAAGATAAAATGTTCTAAAAATTTAATTTTCTAAAATGGTAAAAAAATCATTACCAAAAAACCTTCCATTTTTTCAATATTTAGTTTATTTACACAGTGTTTTTCAACAAATTTCCATACAAATTCATAAGTAAATTTTAGATTTAAAGCACTTGTGGCTCATGATTTTTTTACCATTTTAAAAAATTAAATTCCAAGAAGATTTGATCTTGTCTGAAAGAGAAAATTACACCCTTTCGAATGAGCTTGATACCAAGTCATTTGCATGTCAGAATCTTATTTTAAAGGCATTCAAAAATGTTCAAAATGGGCATTTTTTGACACTTTAACCGCGATTTTCTCAAAATTGTGCCGTGATATAAAAATTTGAGTGACCGTTTTGGAATCAGGGCACCAAACCCTATCAAGTTTTTTTGGTTTCATCCAAAACGCAGCGACAAACCTAAGATTTGTAGAGCGGTGTTATGAGTCGATCGGTATACTTAAAAGTGGGTCTAGAACCAATATGTCGGGTAGTTACAAACATCAGCACAAACTCATTATACGCTGTACCACAGTGTGGTGTAGGGTATAAATACCTAACTAAATTTTTGACACAACTTGCTTGAAAATAGTTTAAAAATTTTCGCACAATTTAGTAAAATTTAACTAAAAGTTTGGAAGTTTTCTTAAGAATTTCTTAGGAAAAAATTTAAATAGTCCATAATTTTCCTTAAATGGAATTCCCTAAACATAAAAGAAATTCTTACAGCCAAAGAAATTTTTCCTAAATATAGGAAAAATTCTTTATTTTAAAGATATATTCCTCTTCTTTAGTTTTAGGACGTAATTTACTACCAATTAGTTCATCATACTTATCTTCCTTAATTTGAGGATAACCGTAGTATCGCTGAGAGTTGGTATTCACGAACATTTTAAAATGCACATATCTCGGTAAATATTCCCGACATATCAAAAGAAAAAATGTCTCAGAATCTCAGAGACTGTTTCTATAGAAAAAATACCTCAGAATCTAAGACATTTTCTTTAGAAAATATTTTTCGATATTCTGAGAGTCTTGAAACTTTTTCGATATTCAAAGTTGGCATTCACAATCATTTTAAAATGCACATATCTCGGTAAATATTCCCGAAATAACAAAAGAAAAAATGTCTCAGAATCTCAGAGACTTTTTCTATAGAAAAAAATACCTCAGAATCTGAGACATTTTCTTTAGAAAATATGTCTCGGAATCCGAGATTTTTCTATAGAAAAAATGTCTTAGAATCTGAGACTTTTCTATGTCTTAAAATCTGAAAAATGTCTCATAATCTGAGACTTTTTCTATAGGAAAAATGTTTCAGAATCTGACTCTTTTTCTATAGGACAAAAGTTTCAGAATCTGACTCTTTCTATATGAAAAATGTTTCTGAATCTAACTCTTTTAATATAGAAAAAATTTCTCGGAATCTGGGACTTTTTCGATATTCTGAGAGTCTTAAGACTTTTTCGATATTCAATGTAAAAAAAAATAATTCCCTCCAAACTCAAAAACTGTACCGCCATTACCTTAAGACATATTCGTGCCAAACTTTTGTTTGGACTGCATCGTTGTTTTCACAGGGATACGAATAGAATAAATCATGGATCAATAACACGGTGCTGGTACACTCAGAAGGAAAATGAACTAAAAAATGGGAAAATTAACTAAATTTAATGAAAATTAACTATATTTAAGGAAAATTAACTAAATTTAAGGAAAATTATCCAACCGAATATTTGGCTTCGCCCAAAAAGCACTATTCGGCCACTATTCGGCTTTGGCCACATTTTTGGCCGAATACCGAATAATTGTAAAAAATTCGTACTCACGTGTTGAAAAACACACTAAACACAGTTTGAATCACATTAGTAAGCCACAAAAACATTTTGCTAAGTGTTTTTGCAGCTAAAACAAAATTTTACACTCAAAAAAATGTTCAGATCGAAAAAAATATTTACACTAAAAAAAAATTTAAATTTACAAAAATGTCTAAAAAAAAAGTTTTTTGCACTAAATAAATCATTCCACATTGGTTTAAAATTGATTTTTTTAAATAATTCGGCCATTCAGAAAGTACTGGACCGATTGGAGTCAAATTTATACCGGTTATAGCCAACGTAAGTTCGAGCTTACGTCCTATAGGAGCACCTGCAAGGGCCCTAAAAGTAGGACACCTTTTGCATACAAAAGCTTAAAATGCTTGCCAATAAACAACAGTTTATTATCCGATTTTATAAAGCGCTAGTAAATGACTAAAAAAAATGTGCTTGGAGTGGTGGTTACCTATTTTAGTTTCTGATTTTTGGCCATTTGAATCGGGATAGATTCTTTGATATGTAACTAACAACATGAATAGCTAATAATCCCCGCCTTTAATATTGGCGTGGCAGCAAAAATTTCAAAAAATCAGGTTTTTTGGAAATTGTTAACAAACAAATTAGAAATTGGGGGATTCCTTTCATCAAATCTTTATATTTTGTGTTAACACTTCCTATAGTAAGACCTATATAAATTTAAAATTTGATTACAATATGATCTAAAACAAAAATGTTATTGGATATTGAAATTTTACATGTTAAAATTTCACCCAATATTTTCGGTCATACATTTAAGCCCTCTAGAGGGAACCATGTGAGCGCCAATAGCTGATGTCCGAAAAAGATATTGTAAATAAAATTTATGAGGACCACCTTAGGGTGGAAGATTGAGGGTAGGTATGTTCTAAGAAAATTTTGGTATTTAAAAAAATATTGAGCGATGGGAGCTAATTTCATTAAAATGTAATTTTTTATGGGAGCCCCCTTAAGGAGTGAAGATAGGGATTAGGTGTGTTTAGAAAATGTTGGTGCGGAAAAATTAATGGGGGTCGGTGTTACATTGCACAACTCTAGGAACACAGAAAATAAAATCGTAAAATTTAAAGCAACAAACATCAATTGTAAATCAACCAAACATGATATCAACCAAACATTTAGTAAAAACGGCCGCCTGTTAGTCCATAATACAAAATTTCAATTTTGTTTTCAACAAACTTAGTCAAGTAATTTTATTTCAAAATTATTTTATTATGTCAACAAAATAGTTTTTGTGTTTGTTGAATTTCTTTGTTGAAAAAAAAAATAAGATTTTTTACGTTTGTCAGATCAACAAATTGTGTTAGTGTTTGTTGAATTTCTTTGTTGAAAAAAAATTTAAGATTTTGTACGTTTGTCAATACAAATAATAATTTTAGAGAACTATTACAAACTCGTTTATCAATTTTTTAAAATTTTTTTTTCAACAATCAATATTTACAAACGTTAGTTGATATCACAAATTTCCGTATAGGAGCACTTTCAGTGAAAAAGTTAATTGTATTAGCAAATATGGGGGTCAATATAACAATTCGTTTTTTTCTGTGAACACTATTTTTGCAAAAAGTGTTCGGTCGAAGATTTTGATTATTGTTGCTAAATTTTTCCTAGACATCCAAAATACATATTAAAACTAGTAAGAAAATTATAGTCGATCAAGGCCGACCATAAGACACCCTTCACCAGTGTTTTCCGGAAAATGGGTCCCAAATCCGAACATAGACCGATTGGACTTATATTTCGTTAGATCATTCATTAGTGTAGAAAACACACACAAACTAAATTTTGAGTAAAATTGGTTTATTTGTGTTGCCAATAGACCGATTTTACTGAATATCGGGATAAATTTTTATATGGGTCTAAGTCCAAAAATGGTCCAATTATATTCAGAATTGATTATGCCACCAAAGAACACACTCAAAATAATAACTCTGTTAAAAACTCTGTAAAATGACTGTAATCTCAATTCGACAGATATTTGACAAGGTTATCTGTCGAAATACAGATTTTAATAATATACTTTGTATTTTCTTGTAACCGAAATACAAAATTTTATCTGTAATTTTACTTTTTATTTTGTAATCTCTATTTTACAGATAATAAACAGAGTTTTTTGTTAAAATACAGATTTTATAAAATACTTATGTTTTTTCTCGTAACCAAAATACAAAATTTCAACTGTAATTTTATTTATTGCTCTGTAATAATAAACATTGGTAAATTTTACGAGGATGTCGTGTAAAATTGGAGGATGTCGTGTAAAAACTTTCACAAAAATAAAAAAAGTAAATTTACAATTTGGAAGCATTAAAACGGGCAAATTTACCCGATGGCAATTTTTCAATTGTCAACACCAGATTGGCTGTTTGACCAGAAATCAAATAGTAAATAAAATAGTCAAATTCTGGTCGCTTTTATCAATATTTTACAGATAATTCTGTAAATTTACAGTTTTTTTTTTATCGAAATCATTTTACAGAGTTTTCTTCGTAAAATAACAAAAAATCTTGCTGGTTGGAAATCGATGGTATTTTCTGCTGGCTCAGCAGAGTATCTCTGTAATTTAACAGAGTGATTATTTTAAGTGCACGTTTAACAAACAAAAATTTTGATGAAATATTTCCTATTTTCATGAATTTTGAGAGATTTATGTGAATATCGGGAGGGTGGTTTGTATGGGGACTACAAGAAGAACTAGTGCGATTCCTTTAAAATTTGGAATGATCATTTGTGAAAACAAAATATGTTTATCTGCCAAATTTCGAAAGGATACCAAGGATAATACGGTTATTAGAGTCATTTAAGCCAAATTTTAAAGGGACGTTTGTATGGGGGTTAGGTTTGAACATGGACCAATTTCTATTGGCTTCGTCCTTGGGCCAAAATAAGCTTAAGTTTAAAATTTCATACAAATCGATTGATAATTACGACCTGTATAGTGCTCACAACGTTTAGATGGACAGACGGACGTATATACTTCGCTAAATCGTCTCAGTAAGTGATTCAGAGTCGATCGGCATACTTGAATGTATACACTGCAGTGCACTGCCAACAACTTATAAATGCTTCATTTTCAGAATATCGAATTTCCTATCGGTATTGGTTTTTCTGACAAATTTTTGGGATCCCGATTTCGGGTTTGAACTTTATGGTTCAAACTAACTATATTCCGTACCACAGTGGGACGTAGGGTGTAAATTAACAAACAACGGAAAATTATATACACACACATATCTAATGTACTATTGTTACCGTTAGAAATAAGCAGGGTCATTGCCCGGCAAATTTTTGTTGTTGTTTTCTTGTTATTGTTTTTGTTTTCTTACTCATTGTCAAACATAGAAAACTTAACAAGACACAGTAATCAAAGAAAATTTTGTAATGGGATGGATGGATACATACGCACTTGTAAACAAAATCTACGACGCATACGCATATTATGCGTTACGTCATTTTTTGACAGTAAAACAATTGTAACAAGTTTTGAGAGTCAATTAGAGTTTTTGTGAGTCAAACTACGAGAGAGAGGGGGAGTGAGAAGAAAAGTGGTAAAGTTAGGGAAATTTGTATATATTTGATGCCGTTGTGGGGTCTGTTCAAAAATACAGGGAAATTCCAAAGAAAAAAACTTTTGAGCAGGTTAGGGTAGTATGTATTGAAATTTGTGGAATATAAACAAGAAAGTTTTACAACAAAATCCACAAAAAAAATATATTGGGTTATTTAGGAAAATTATAAATATTTATTTTTCAAATGAAAATTGACATTTTCATTAGTCATATGTCAAATTGACAAGAAACATTAAAAATACTAATTTCAAAATGTCAAATCATCTTTTTTTTATAAAAGTAATTTTTACACTCTTATTTTCCACGAAATTTTGTTTATTTTTTTAAAGAAATTTAAACAAATTAATTCAATTCATTGTTTATGTTTTTAACAGAGACAAAAATGGGGAGTGGGAGATTTTACACAATAATTTTGGTAACAGTAGCGGTAACCTTTCTTAATACAAATCTGAAAAAGAATCAGAGAAATTTGAAAAAAAAAATCCAAATACCACAAGAAAAACTTAAATTTTTTGTAAAACATTTTAAAATGCGCATATAAATTAAAAATATTTATTTCGAATTAACTTCGAAAATTTAATTGAATTTAAATAAAAAACAATTAAAATTTTTATTAAAATAAAATATACGATAATATTTAATGTGTAAGTGTAGGAAAACTGCAACCTTAAATTGAAATTAATGGAAATGTTCACTCCCACACACAGAAAAATGTTTAGTTGAAATTCCATTATAAAAACCGAATTTTGATAAATCTAACAAATTTTTAGTTGTTATTGTATAGATTTTATCATCATACCAAATAACTAACAAGAGTAAAAGATAATTAGCAATCGTGACGGAATTGATGTATTAGCAACTAATAAGTTGGTCACCTTAAATAAACTAAAATATAATAAAGTTTTTGGAAAATATTTAGTCAATACAACTGTTTCTTTAAGTCTAAATTTGCCCTCTCAACCAATAATCATTTGCTTTAATTGACAAATTTTAAAAATATTTAACAATTTTATCGACAACTGAAAATTTCGGTAAACTTAACCAAATTTAAAATATTTTTATATTTTTTGTAAAATTTTATTTTGTATTGGCATTCATGATCATTAATTGATTGTTATGATTTCATTTCTATTAAACAAATCGAATGTCGAAAAAAAAAATAAAAATTATAATTTTATTAAATAAAAAACGAAATACAATTCAGACGTGTTTGCGCAAAAAATTTTAATTAAAGAATACTGCTAAAAAAAAAATCATAAAAAATGTTGCAAATCTAGACGGTGAGTTGATAACTTTGCGGAATATCAGAAATTTTAATCAATTAAACTTATTTTGGATATTTGCACATGAGGTATTACTGCAGATTCTCAAGATGATATAACACCTATAAGGCGACAATATTACATCAAAAAGGGCGACAATAAAAGCATTTTCCAGCTAAATACCAAAATAAAAATTATGAAACAGTCTCCAAGAAGTCTCGCCCAGAGAATTGTAACAAGTTTCGTCCTGATAGTGGTAACAAAGATGCGAATACGAAAATTTACATAGGTTAGTTATCCCCTAGAAATTCTCAGAATCTGTATGTATGTATTTCGCTTTAAAAATTGTAAAATTTTATGTAATCAAATTTAATTATTAAAATTGTTTTACAAATAATAAAAATTTAATTTTTTAAGAAAGAGTGTATAAAAATATTGATTGGAGCTACCATATAACGCTTTTTAAAATTCGATCACTCTAACCAATGTCAGTTTTAGCTTTTAAATATCCAGTTCTCATAATAGAATTTTAACAGTTGAGGCAACTGAAATTAACAGTAGAGGCAACTGAATATTGTGATAGTTCGTGGGACCGCAAAAATTCAGTTGGCAAACAATTTAGTTGCAGCAACTGAAACTATTTTCTGTGTGCAGCAAAAACTTCGCTTACCAAGTAATTAACTTGAGGGGTTAGAATAAATATGAGTAACTAGTTACCTCCCAATTTCAATGCTAATTACTTTAACACGGTGATGTCATTGGAGGTAACCACATTTCGCCTTTTTTTGTATAAAGTAATGCTAATGGTAATTAGTAGGGATGGGATTTCCATGCAAATGCATGTTTTTTTATCGACGGTCTAAAAACGATATCGACCAATTATCCTTCCGAATCAAGAAATTTGCATTATAATGGCATCGATTTTTTTGCATATTTTGGTGAAAATGCATGTTTTTGCATATTTTGGTTTTAAATGCATATTTTGTGCATATTTCCAACTTTTAAGTGCATATTTTGGCATAAATTCGCAAAAACACAAATTCAAATTTATTTGTTTCAAAAACTATTTCAAATTTAAAAAAAATATTTTGAAAATAAGAAAAATCATTTTTTCTTTTAAATTTTTTTTTTTATAGATTGTCTTAATTTCTAAAAAAATCGCTTATATAAAATTTAAATTTCGCTTACCAAGTAATTAACTTAAGGGATTAGAATAGTTAGAATAAATGTGACTAAGTATTTACCTCCCAATTTCAATGATAATTACTTTAACACGGTGATGTCATTGGAGGTAACCACATTTCGCCATTTTTTTGCATAAAGTATTGCTAATGGTCATTAGTAGGGAGGAGATTTCCATGCAAATGCATGTTTTTTATCGATAGTCTAAAAACGATATCAACCAATTATCTTTCCGAATCAAGAAATTTGCATCATAATGGCATCGATTTGTTTTTACATATTCTTGCATATTTTGGTGAAAATGCATATTTTGGTTTTAAATGCATATTTTGTGCATATTTCCAACTTTTAAGTGCATATTTTTGCATATTTTGGCATAAATTCGCAAAAACACAAATTCAAATTTATTTGTTTCAAAAACTATTTAAAATTTAAAAAAAAATACTTTGAAAATAAGAAAAATTATTTTTTCTTTTAAATTTTTTTTATAGATCGTCTTAATTTCTAAAAAAAATCGCTTATATAAAATTTAAATGTTACTATTTAAACCCGGCTTTACTTTTTGCTTTCTAAGAAGTTTTTCCTATGAAAAAAGGATTTTTATTGCATACATTTTATTTTAACGTGCATATTTTTAGGTTTTTTAGTGCATATTTTGAAATTTTTAGCGCATATTTTCCATTTTTTAGTGGTTGGAAATCTCATCCCTAGTAATTAGTAATATTCATAGCCATTACCAAGTAAGCGAGACGGGAAGGGTACCCATTACCAAGTTTTTTTTTGGGTTTATAACAATTTTTGTTGAGTCACATGTAACATTCATTGAAATTTAATTTTATTTACGTGATTGTAGAAAATGGAAGAAAAAATACACTTTCAAATTTTTTATGGTTTTCACTTACAATTAGTTTTCCCACATAAAATTTTGATCCAACCTTAAATTGTAATACAGTCATTAGTAAAACCACGAAATAATATAAAACAACGCGGATTTAAGTTAATATAAAATTAATAATTTACGCCTCAATTTAAATTTCGTATTAAAAGTTTAAAAAAATCACAAAAACAAGTTAGAAAAATACTCTTTCACATTTTTTATACCCTCCACTTATTGTTAGTGATAGAGGGAATATACATATAAGTTTGTCATTCCGTTTGTAACTCATCGAAACAGCGACGGGCACAACTTCCAAATTTTTTTAGTCAACGCCGATTTAAATAGGACTACACCCCATACCACCCCCCCCCCCCCCTTTTACGATTTTATCTTTATTTATATTAAAAAAAGTTTTGGAATATCATAACCGTTTCGTATTTATTGCTTCACGTAAAAGTCATAAGTGACAGCCATAAAAATGTCTATTTTGACAGATTTTTCTGCTGACTCGACCTAGATTATCCAGACAAAAATTCAGCAAACCGCGTCTGCTTAAATCAGCAGATCCTCATATGGATCAAAATGGTGTATATTTTGGGCAGATTCTTGAGGTTTAAGTATTTTTTAGTATAGTTTCAAAACTTCGTTCATTTGTGCAATTTTAACCCAGAAAAAGTGCTAAGTTGAAAATTTTAGTTTTATATCCAAAAATTGTTGTTAGATATTCCAAATTCATATTCATTAAACACTCTGGTGATCGCGCTGTTTTAGATTTAAGCTTGTTCCGTGGTACCATATGATGATTTTTTTTATAAAAAATATTAAAAATTTAAGACTTTTTTGATAGAAAAAGTATCAGCATCTAAAAAGTTTTTATATAATAATTGTTTCAAAATCTGATATATTTTTGTGTAAAAAATATTTAAGAATATGAAAATTTTACTATGGAAAATATAGTTTAGAATCTGATAGTTTCTCTATAAAAATAATACTAAGAATTTTAAAATTTTCTATAGAGAAAATGTTTTAGAAACTAAAAATTTTTTAATAAGAAAAAAATCTCCCAAAATATAAGAATTTTCCTGACGAAAAAGTGTGTTTGAATCTGAAAATGTTTCTATAAAAATTTTTTTTTCTAAATCTGAGAATCTCCTATTGAAATAACATTTCAGAATCTCACAATTTAATATAGAAAAGTGTCTTAGAATCGTATAGTTTGAATTTTTTTTAAGACAGTTTTTTTATGATCCTGATGCATAATTTTTATTAGATTAAACCAATTTATGTGTTTTTTAAACATATTTTACAGATATTCCGATAAAAATTACTTTTTAGAAACGAAATTAGATAACACTCTGGAATTTTTATAAAAAAACTAAAATCTTTTCTTTAAAAACCAAAATCTTTTGAAACCTGTGTATTTTTTTTTTGTACAATGCGTTGCAGTGTAATAATTTTTCAAAATTTTCAAATCGAAAGGGGGGGGGGGGCACGTGCCCCCTGTGCCCACCCCCTTTATACGTCCATGCATCAAAATATCGGTCTGAGACCCCATAAAGTATATATATTATTGATCAGTGATCGATTCTAAGACATTCTAGCGATGTCCTTCTGTTTGTCTGTCTGTGGAAATGGCGATCACGCCCAAAGTATTAAACATATATGACTGAAACTTAGCATATTTACTTGTTGTTGTCCTAAGTAGTTTGGTATTGCATTTTAGCAGAATCCGTTTTGCGGTTCAAAAGTTATGAACCAAAATGAAAATTTTGGTACATTCTACATAACCTAAAAATACAAAATGCTTTAAATTGGCTGCTGATTGACATATGTGAACAGAATTGGACACAGAGTGTTATTTTTACAAGTACAAACCTATTTTTTTTTTACAAAAAATCGCGAAATATTTTTTTCACCAAAAATTTTTTTTCCGCAATTTTTTTTTTTTCAAAATATTTTTTTTTTGTAAATAATCTTTTTTTGCATTGTGAAGGGTATCAATACATTCGGCAAGTCCGAATTTAAGTTTTTTACTTGTTTATTTATAAATTTTACACAGTTTTCTTACACAAAATTTTACTAGATCCTTAAATTTTAATACATAAGTAAAACTACGAAATAATATAAAACAATGCGAATTTTAGGAAATATATAATTAATCAACTACGATTCATTTTAAATGTCGTATAAAAAAGTCAAAAAAAAACGCAACATAATTCGTGCCGCTCTGATCAGCTGTTTTTTTATTTGTCTATATTTCGCGCGTTAACTACAGACTAAACAGTCGCGACTCGATAGGTTTCAAAAACAACAAAAATAAACCAAATTTAATGAAACTTTTTAATGAAACTATGAAATCTTGTGAAGCAAATTATATGAAATTTGTTCTTAATATTCATGATATTTTTATAAGCTTATGAATTCCATTATTGGATCAAGGACAACAAAATAATAAATCCGTTTCATTATATCACAAAGGTTTTTTTCAGTGTATTTTGGAGGATCATCAAAAACCGCACGTGCCATAAAAAAAAAAATTTAAACTGTAAAATTCTATCTGGTTCATATTTCGAGGAGTGCAAATTCAAAAAAGGACGGGTCTTCTAAATTGTTATACAACTGTTCAACTGTAAATTACTACCCTAAAAAATGAGTAGGTTGATGATTTAGTAAAAATTACAAAACTTTATATCTCATTTGCTAAATAACACAATAACATAATTTTGTTAATATCAATTGAAACATGAATGGTGTATGTATGTGCATGTGACAGTTTAATAAACATTCCATAAAATAGGTCAAAGAAAAGTTTTTTTTTTATATGTCTTTTTTTACTAGCCACCCCCAAATCATCCAGAAGCGATAAGTGCAAACCCTGCATTTGCAACCCCCCAAAAACAGAAGTTAAAGTAGCAACTATTTTATTTGCTTAATGGATAGTAAAATCTAAATTTAACATATAAAAGTTTTTCAAAGCTCCTCATATTAACTCCTCATATATTCTTTGGGGTTACTCAAAGTTATAAAAAGTTACACAGAGAGAAAAAGTCCTCGATACACCATTATAATTCGAAGATTCTACTTTTAATTCGGAGATTCTATTGATTCTACAAGTAGAATCTTCGAATTACAAAAGATCTTGTTCGAACTATATCTGTAAATGGTTTAGATTGATTTCTCTCTGTGTATATAGTGATATAGATTTAATAGCCTAAAAATTAAACTACTACTTTTAGCATAAAGTTTTAATTATATTTTTTTACATCCTACACATAAAATAAACTTTTTTGTTTGCAAAATAAAGTTTCTGTAAAAAGCAATAAAAGTAAACAATAACAATTTTATTTTTAAATTTATTTGGCACATAAACGTCACTTCAATTGTCAAATATTTTTGACATTTATGCTCTTTTTAAAGTAAAACAAGCAATATTTTTATATTAAGTCATCAGTCTCTCGCACTTTACAGTAACCCAGCAAAAAAATTGAGAACGTTTATTTTTTCTTAGAATTATCTAAGGCAGGCTTTCAACGTTTTTTTTTAAGAGCGTCAAATGTAATCAAATACAGTTACAATAACAAACATGTAGGAAAAATGAAAGTCGGTCAAGACCGACTATATGATACCCCACACCAGTGTTTTTCCAAGTCCAAACATGGACCGATTTGTTCTTTCGTTATATTTTACTTATTGTTAGTGTAAAAAAAACGTCCGTCTGTAGTTTATACCATTGTTTCAAATGCGGACTCGGTTAGAATTTCAGGTTGAAGGGTATCTAAGGAATGCTCTTTGTCGGACCATTACGGGATAATCTTCAGCATTGATCTCTCAATGGAGAATAGGATCTCTTATAGGAACACCAAGAAAACAAACTGGGTTAAATTCCGAAGTCTTTTTAAAGCATTACTGGCTCCAGAAATGGACAAACCGGTCAGCATTACAGGATTTGGAGAAATCTGTTAGTTTAGTGACGAACAGCCTCAGGAAAGCTTATCTTAAATACTGTCCAGAGTGCTTGTCTTCGAAAAAGATCCATCAACCTTGGTGGACGTCGGAACTCAAGCTTATAGAATAGAAAGTAGGAAACTCTTACATAAGGCAAAGAAAGATAACACGACGGAAGACTGGGAGAACTATGGTCTGAGTTGTAATGCTTTAAAAAAGGAAACCCTGGCGAAAAGAGAACTCTGGCCCATTTTCTGTGGGGAATTGAAGGGAATTACGGCCAGACTCCGTAAAGGCCTTTCCAAAGGCCCCAGTGTACCAGTATTTCTTTATGAGTCAGATGGATCTTATGCAGATAGCATTCGCGAAACGATTGTACTTCTGATGGATACCTATTCTCTGGGTTGCAGAGACGAGGTGAAGATAAGTATTCCCTTGGGTACACTTTCACCAACTACAATTCCGGTAAATGAATTCATAAAAACAATGGTGCACGAACGCAAGATCGGCCGGGCCTGATGGTATATTTCCAGCACTCTTGCAGCAGTCCCTCGGGGTAATCATGCCATGAGTACTACGTATCTTTTTGTGTAGCCTGGCACAGGGTATATACACAGAAAACATTTGAAACGAATTTCAATTAACAAAAGCGCGGATTCAATCAATTTTTTGATTGAAAGTCCTCCAATTAAAACAATTGTTATACCAATCATCAAATTGTAGGTGATTGATTGAAAATTTTTTCAATCAAACATCTTTTTGATTTTGATCAAGAATTTAATCAATTTTTTATTTATAGTCAATCAAAATAATGATTGATTTACAAATGAATTGTAAGCTTAAGACAAAAATATCAAAAAATTCCTCGTTTTTGCTTTCCAATATGTTGCCAACAATAAAAAAAAGTAAAACCCGATTATTTTGTATATTTTTCAATTAATCTATTCAAATAAATTAAAGCGAATAAAATCTGGTATATTGAAAATTTGTAATTCGACAGTTAACAAAAATAACAAAAATTTTGATCAAAATATTGATTGACTCATTTAAATTTTGTTGATCAATAGATTTAATTGAAAATTTGTAGCCAATAATTTTTTGTGTATACCCTCCGAATGGAGGGAGATTAACCACAATACCGCAAAGGATTACAGACCTATCAGTCTGTCATCGTTTTTAGTGAACACACTGGAAAGACATCAGACAAGTTCAGCGAGGCCCAACACGCCTATCTTAAAGGTAGATCTGTTGTGACGTCTTTAAGTGATGTTGTCAGGCTGATGAATGTGCGAGAAAAGTCTCGGAATCGATTGTTAGAATCTGACATCTCGGTTCCTATAGTGGAATTTATGAAAGAAATTGATAGGATATCTGAGAAAAGAATGAAGGATAGGTGGATATCTCTGAATATGTGCAGGATATCGCAAACCATGTGGCCACTGCCAAATCCTAAGAGGACAAAAAGTCTTCTTACGTTTGGCAAACGGACGGTTAGTCTATTAGTGGGAGTACTTACAGGACAATGTTTAATTGTTCAGATGGCCGTGCGTATGGGAATTTCTGATAGGGACTATTGTAAAAGTTGTGGGGAAGTGGAGGAGGAGGAGGAGTCAGTGAAGCACTTGTTATGTGACTGTCCTGGTCTGATGAGAAGCAAAGATTTTTGATGACCTGGATTGCCCAAACGGTGTCTCATTGACATCTCTAGCAGAATATCTTATAGGATTAGTGGTGGTTCAAGAAGTAAAAAGTTTTTGTATCAGAGAGGACTAAGGAAATGACAATTGAGAGAATCACAATGGGCCTTATGGCCTTCGAGTGAATTAGCCAAATTGGCGGACGCCCATCCAACCTAACCTTACACCATTCAGTCGTAAATAAAAGAGCTAGACTCTTGAAGTTTGACACGAGTGTGCCTTATGTTCCTAAGTGAAGTTCGTAAATAAGCAAAATCTGATTAGGGGAAAAAAGAACTAAAACAACCTCAAAAAACCCAACAATGCTTCAACAATGAAGTTATTGATCAAACAAATGCCTATTTTAGGACCTCGGAAAATTCTATTATTTGGAAGAGATACAAAAATTGGCGAAATGTTGGACTAGGTGTATTGAGCTAAAATAAAATAAATTATGTTGAAAAATATTTTTATTTTTTTGCAAAAAGAACTGTGTTTCATTCACAAAGTTACGGAATTATTGATCTTCTCTTGTATTTATGCTAGCAGAAGTTCAAAATCATGCAGTTGTTCGGGGGGATAAGAAAATGCCGTTTTTTTTTGCCCGCCCACTTTTGAGAGCGTGGATATAAAAATATTGTTTAAATAAAAATAAAATTGTATATAAACCAAATTTCAGTGGTATTGGCTTATTGGTGTTGCCAACCGATTTAACGAATATCAGGCGAAATTTTTATATGGGGACCAAGTCAAAAATTGGTCCAATTATTTTTTTATTTTATTAGGTTACCAAAGTACGCGTTTAACACCTACATATAACATTTTGATCAAATATTTCCCATTTTCTTAAATTCTGATGGAATTTTGTAAATATCGTTCGGGTGGTTTGTATAGGGACTACAAGACATTTTTAGGGGACTAATCCGATTTCTTTGAAATTTAGAATGATGAATTTTGCAAAATACGGTTACCTACCAAATTTCAAAAAGACACCTATTATAATACGGTTATTAGAGTCCTTTAAACCATTTACGCCGTTTTTTTTCCAATTTCAATAGGCTTCGTTCTTGGGTCACAAAATGCTTAAGTTTAAATTTTCAAGTCAATTGATTATAGTTTGCGACCTGTATCGTGCATAAACCGTTTACACGGCCAGACGGATGGACATCGCTAAATCGACTCAAAAAGTAACTCTAAGTCGATCGGTATACTTAAAGGTAGTTCTTGGACCAATATTTCGGGTAGTTACAAACATCAGAACAAACTCGTTATACCCTGTACTAGAGATGGGGGTGTGAGTGATTTTTGACTCACACTTACTCACGCTCACGACAGGAATTTTTGAATCACGCACACTCACTCACGAGCATATTTTTTCTACTCACACTCACTCACAATCACGTGAGTAAATATAATACAACCCACACTCACGTGCACTCACGCAAGCTTCACTCACACTCACGTTGACTCACACTCACAAAACACTTATTTATACAAAAACAAATTTCAAAAACTAAAATTTCAAAAATCATTCAAAATTTTCAAAAAAAATTTAAAGTTCAGCGAAATTTTGCATTTTTTTTCTTTTTTCGGGAAGAAATATGAAATTAAGCCATATTTTACAATTTTTTGTTGCTTTTTTTGGTACAAAAGGAACTATGAAGAGAAAATAAATCACGCAAACTCACGCAAAAAAATCGACTCACGCACACTCACTCACGAAAAAATCTTACTCACGCACACTCACTCACGCAAATTTTTTCTCCACTCACACTCACTCACAATCACGTGAGTAAAATTGAAATGAGTCACACTCTCGCGTAATCACGCGTGAATCACGCTCTAATCTGCTCATGTGCCCATCTCTACCCTGTACCACAGAGAGGTGTATTGTATAAAAACACATTAAAAGTACACATGAGTAATTAATTACCTCAGAATATTTTCAAAATTTGTTGTTATATGCGAAATTGTGCGACAAGCCCTTGTAAAACACCAAAGCCGACTTCGCATATGCGTCCTTTATTACTCCAGAATATTTTTAAAATTTGTTGTTAAATGCGAAATTTCGCTACAAACCCCTATAAAACAATTTTTTCCGCAATTTAGCCGTATAAACTTTAAAAGTATATTTTAGGCACTCCATGAAGTAGTGAAAGAACTACTTTTTACTGGGATATGTCCTTTAATCACCAACACTCAGTTTTGTTTATTTGTTGTTGAATTTCGTAAAAAAAGGTCTTTGAACTTTTTCATTAAATACTGGTATGAAAAATAGGTCACGCACAATGAATTGAAATAAAATTGATGTACTAAAAGTGTTGAGTACTCATACTTGTTTTGTTTTATTATTTTTTTTTTATTTAAAAAAATTGTATAATAATAAAAAAAGGGAGGAAATATAAACAAAATAAGAGAGCGAATGATGGAGAATCGAAAAAGTTTGAAGGTAGAATGAGAAAACTTACAACTTTTTATTGGAGTGAGAAAAGTTGTAAAATAATCTTACACATTGGTTTGACGTGATTCTGAAGATTTTTTTATCTTTCCAAATCTATGATTATTTGACTACATTCTGGAGGCTTTGATAATACCCAATTCACACCTGAGGTGAAATCTCGTTCGAACGAGATTTCGATCTTATGGTTCTGTATCATTTTATACACAACCGTATAATCGAAATGTCTTTCGAACAAGATTTCACATCAGGTGTGAATTTGGGTATAACAAAGGAAATCCACGATTATACAGCTACACCATTTAAAGTTGTAAGTCGTAAAAGATCAATTGAATAGTTCATGCGAATAAGGACGAAAAGACCACTTTTTCGCAAACACGTTTTTTTGCATAAATGCATTTTATTAGCAGAGCCCTACAATCCTATGCAGAAATTTTGGGGAAATTTTGACTTTTAAGGCTAAAAAAATTACTTTGAAAGTGCAATAATTCGTATATTTGTATATTTTTGTTTAAATTGGGAGTAAACTAACGCACAATTTTGATTAAATACAACACAAAAACATACAAAAATTTTACTTTCGGTAACAATGTGTTAAAAGAACATTACGAGGAACAAACCACACTTATTATATTGGCAAAAAATTTTACCGTTCTTGAGTTATAAGACTTTAAAGTGTGGAAAGCAAAAAGGGCGAATATCCATCCTTAACAAAATAATATATAAAAATTATTTAGCTGCGAGTTTAAAATTGATATTAGCTAAAATTTGAAATTGTACACAAAAAAAAACAATCTTAGCACATACAAACTTTTAGTGTTAATACTGCATCCAATGTCAGGAATAAAAAACAAAAATTTGTTCATGTCCTTTTATGTTACGTCGTAATATGCAGTCAAGGGTTAATATTATAATTCCTAAAAATGTATTTAGTGTCATAAAGAATTACTACTGTATCAAATGGCAGGAATATTAAAAAAAAATTAACAAAAAAATTTTTTTTGCATGTCCTGGCAAACCTTAAAAAGTGTATCCTTGAAGTCCTTAAAGTGTTACAAACAAATACCAACCATAGTTCGTCAAGTATTGCAAGTCTCGTGAAAATGTAGTCAAAATCTGCTGCAAAATAACAGATTTTTATTCAAATTTCAATACATTTTTTTGGATATTCGCCCTTTTTCCATTTAAGCAAAAAATTGAAGTCCAATTTTTGGCAAGTTCTCTTTCGAATACCTTACTAAAATTTTGTATATAGGTAGATGTGACCTAAATCTTTAAGCTAATACCAAAAAGTTGACAAAAATATTATTTTTTAACCTTTTCCTGCGTTTTTATTGTCCCCTGTAAAATTCTACAAATGGTCTATTCGTCTTTATTCGCATGAACTATTCAATTGAAATTTGAATATTCCATCTGTAATTCGTAAATTCCAATAGCAATTCGATTCTCTAATTGTAATTCAAACATTTAATTTGTACTTCATATACTTCAAACAATTGATCAACTGTAATTCGCAAAAGATCTCTTGTAATTCGTAAAAAGATCAATTGAAATTCGAAGATGCCAAATGAAATTCGAAAAAATTAATTGTTATTTGAAAAAATTCAAGAAAAGATCAATATTTATTCGTTAATGTAATTCGTAAAAGATCAATTAATATTGGAAGATTCTAATTGTAATCTTTAGATTTTGTTTGTATTTTGTAAATTCTAGTTATTTTTGACGATTCTACACTGAAAAAAAAGCTTCGTGAAAGTAATAAAAATTGACATAAGATTAATGAAAAATGACTTAAGTTTTCTACTGAAGACATGTTTCATTTGATCAATACAACAATTCAATGAAAACATACATGGAAATCATGAAAATATTCGTAAAACTTGTTTGAAACGTTTTATGAAGTTTTTCATAAAATAAATGAAAGTATTCATTAATTAAATGTGGAATAGCAGTAGGTAAGTGATGGAAAATTACAACGTTAAATTGAAAGTAATGAAAATTTTCATTAATATCAATTTTTGATGAGTCTCGTGTAACCGTCACGGAAATTTTATTCAATTTACGTTATTGTAGTATACATGGTAGAAAAATGCACTTTCACATTTTTTAGTTTTCTTACACAAAATCTTACTTTAACCTTAAATTGTAATACATTAGTAAAACCGCGAAATAATATAAAACAGCGCGGATTTTAGTAAATATAAAATTAATAATTAACGGTTTATTTTAAATTGCATATAAAGAGTCTGAAAAAATCACAAAAACAAGTTAGAAAAATACACTTTCACATTTTTTTTTATATAAAGCAAAAACATGGTAATGAGTTGTGAAAAGTAATCATTACCAAGTACAATGAGTACCCATACAATTAACATTATTTTAAGCCCAAAAGTAACTACTTTTCAGTAATATGTTATAAAAGCACTTCTAAGTAATAATATCTCCTTGCACTTGCAGTTTTTAACCTTTACAATTCAATTAACTTAAAAAGTACTTAAAAACTTAATAAAAATTACGCAATTTTTAAGTTTTAGTAAAAACATGTTAAATTGTAAAAGTTTTAATTAACTAATTATTTTACTTCTTATTGGTAATGGGTTTTTACTCCTTATTTGTAATCCGAGGCAGTAACTACTTATTTATCTCCATACTCTTCACTTATTTATCTCCATACTCTAATTATTCTTAAAATAATTAGTGTTTCATTCAATAAGTAACTACTTATTAACATCTGTTTCGGATTACAAAACCCATTACTAGTAATGCCAATTTTTGCTGGGATATCGCTCATTTACTTGTATAGTGTCATAACTCAAAATGTTTGATTGTACAGAAAACCTGTTTAAAGTTTACAAATGAAACTTGGTTTACATTGCAAAAGGCCCGTACATAGGAAATGATATTATGACGTGTTCTCTTCTCAAACGGCGAGTTTAAAAGATATTAATACGAATTTTTGACACAATATGAAGCGGGATATAACAATTAATTCTGTATTGTGTACCCAAAAACGACATATTTTGAGTTATGACACTATACAAGTAAATGAGCGATATGTAAAACCACGAAATAATATAAAACAACGCGAAATTTTGTAAATATATAATTAATCAACTACATTTCATTTTAAATTTCGTACAAAAAGTCTTAAAAAAATCACAAAATGATCAGCAGTTTTTTTTTATTTGTCTACATTTTGCGCCGTAACTTGAGACTAAACACACTCGACTCGTTAGGTGTCAAAAACAACAAGTTTTATAAACAAAATTTAATGAAAATTTTTAATGAAACTATGAAATCTAATAAAGCAAATTTTATGAAATTTATTCCCAATATGCATGTTATTTTAATAAGCTTATAAGTTCCTTCATTGTTTAAATGAGCAATTTCAAGGTCAAATTTAGATTCAGTAGGGGTCATTTGGGGACACATAAACCCATGCGGTAAATGTTTAAAAATTCATTTATTATGCTTTTTGAGCTTAAGTAATACAATTTTATCATTATTTAAAAACATTTTTTAAATCTACGCCCACAAAAGGGGGCGGGGAAAAAAACGATTTTTATTTTATTTCCTAAGTCCATGAACTTTTTCTGACATCAAATTGTTTCATTTGCTTAACAAAAATACAAAAAAACTGTGAAAATATGGCGTTTTTCAGAGGTTAGTTAAGTTCTTCAGGCGGAACTTTTTTCCCCTGGTCCGATTTTGCCCACTTACAAACTTAAACTGCCTAGGACCAAAAGACATATTCCTGCCAAACTTAATGAGTATATCTCTTTTATTTTGGACTGCATCGTGTCTTATACAGACGGACGGACGGACATACGGACATTCTAGAAAAGTCTTAGAATCGATCATAGATCAATAATATATATCGAGGGCCTATATTCAAAACCCTCTATCTTCCATTTTCACGAAAATGACTTTTTGATGGCAAAATATTCAGTAAAACGACCCTCATCAATGGTGTAATTTTCAGAACAAAAAACTTTTTTTTTGCTATTTTATTTGCATTTTTGATTTTCTCTATCTCTTACACAATTAACTTTTCTGAATGCAAAACCCTCTATCTTTTCAAATAATTAATTTATAAATACTTTTTTAGAATAATTTCATCATGCATTTCATGTTTTCGTACTAATTTTTGCATGCTGCACATGAATTTGTCAACAAAATTCCAGAACCACGATTTTGGTCCACTGATGCTAATTTTTTCTGAAAATTCTTGTTTGACTTTTTTGAAAAATATGGCTCAAAATTTGGATGTCTTGTGTACATTATGAATCAAAAATGTTAACCTTAAAAATCCCGATGCTGATCAGCATCTGTGGACCAAAATCGCGTTTTTAATATTTTTACTATTTTTTACAAAACATACTCAACAGTTTGTCAACTTTTGAGACGAATTCGGAAAAAAAAAATTTTTTGTCTTAAAAGTCCGCACCTGTGGACCAAAACCGCGATTTCGGAATTATTTATAAGCCGTTATCATTAATAAATTACGCTAAAAATTTACCGATGTCGTAAATGAAATCATAATAATTCATTTTTATTTAAATGCAAAACCCTCTATCTGATCATTTTCATTCATGTACTTAATATTTTTGAGAAACAAAACCCTCTATCTATCCTCTAAAATCCGCAATAGTGCAATATTTTAAAAACGAATCATATATGATATTCAGTAGTTGATTTAAAAAAACATTGTAGAATATCGAATTTTAATTACTCTAACAATACGCGAAATAAACAGTTTTTTGGCTCTCCTGAAAAGTTGTGTTTTTTTAGATAGAGAGTTTTGAATATAGGCCCTCGATATACTTTATGGGTATTTCGATGCGTTACAAACAAAATGTGAGTGAGTATACCCCCATACTGAAGCTGGAGGCTATAAAAATTAGATATCATTGAAAAAACAATTATTCATACCTTTCTTAAATGTATAAACCAGGGTTGGCAACCGAAACGAATAACGGTATTGGTAACGGTATTGGTATTACATATTTTTAATATCGGTAACGGTAAAGTAAACGGTATTTTCGATTATTTCGGTAACGATGAACCGTTACTAAAACATAAATACCGGTACGTACCGGTATTATGAATAAAATAAAAACCTCCAAGACAGCAGAAAAATCTGCTGATTTCTAATAAACAACCTTAACATCAAAATTGTGTGTCCTGTTGTTAAAAAAAATTTGCAGGGATAAAAAACTTGGCATGTATGTTTCAGGGGATGTTTTAAGGGCGTCCCACTCCGGGCGGTAGAGGAGGGCACCTTTCCTCTCGCCAAAGATGTTAAGAAATTCATTCTATTTATATTTAAACTTAAATAATACAACTTTATCAATATTTAATTTTATTTTCTATAGCCAAACCCCCCAAAAGTGGCTTCAAATCTTGATCAATGAAAAATTTTTCATTTTCTAAACAAATAGACAAAAATTTAAATAAATTAGGCCCCCGTAGGCTAGTTGGTAGCATTCTAACCTTTGAACGTGGGGGTCGTGGGTTCGATTCCCACCAGAGCCCTTGGTTTTTTCGCTACAACGAGACGGTGGTCATTGTTACCAGTTCTCGGTTAGGTTGAAATTATTAAAAATGAGTTGTAAATAAATAGAAAGAATAAATAAAAATTCTTGATCATGGGATAAAAATATTATAATATATAAATAAAATATGCTTTTTGGGGTTGTGTAAGTTTTTCAGATGGGAACTTTTTTCATCTGGTCCGATTTTGCCTAATTCGGAACTTAATCAGCATATGACCATAAGACGTATTCGTACCATTACATTTAAGCAGGTTAGCCCGTCTATTTTAGACTGTATCGTGTCTTCTGCAGACGGACAGACGAACATCGCTTACAATCGATCACTGATTACGTATTTTAAAAATATTTTACTGTTTTTAACTCACAAAAAACATAAAATAAGTAATATAAATACAACCGAAGCAAAACCGATATAATACCGGTAAAAATCCGAATAAAGGTAACGGTTTTTTATCGGTAACGGTATTTAAAAATTTTTATTTCGGTATTGGTAACGGTAGTCAGTATTAAAGGGTTTTTAATCGGTAACGGTATTGAAAGGGTAACGTTAGCCAACACTGGTATAAACCAATTCACACACATAAAAAGTCCTATCCTTCTTCTATCCAAAACAGTTCGAAAATAAAAAATAGGTTGAAAAGTTTCTGAGTTACACCTGTTTCAGCGAGAAAAGTCCCAAAAAAACGAATTTTGACAAAAACTTTCAAATTTCAGGGTGACTGGGAAGTTCGATGGACATTTTTTGTGACCTTTTCGATGAGACCTACAACCTTCACTAGCTCATTTGAAAAGTATATTCGATTTTGTTTTTCTTTGTAGCACAGTGTTATTATAATTACTTGAAAACTGTTTAACAGGCGTATACTTAACTTTCTAACTGCCTTTAAATAACAATCATACGCAACAGAGCACAGTAGTTTGTTTTTAGTAATTCAGCCATTCTCACTTAACTAAAATAAAACCTTGAGGGTTTTGTTATGTAAAATGTCATCTTTCATTTGCATTTGATTTCATCCCACCCCGATTCGAAAAGTTCGATTTTATATCACTGTGTTTTTGTGGATCTCTTTCAAATTTTCATTGTTTTTTTTTTATATACAAGTCTTCTTTCGCATCCCAAACTTCCTTAGTAAAAACTTCTCCATTTTAATAATGTTTATTTTTATACTAATAATTTATTATTTTAAGCTTTTTAGCATATTAATTTCTTAAAATAAAATAAAAATTGAAAGTGAGTTTCGGTTGAACACCACCATAAACATGAAATCAACATTCAAAAAAAAAGACAACGACCAAAAAGCTTTAAGAGTTCAATGAACTCTTTTTTGTTTCATATAAAGAATAAATGGTGGTTTTGGTCTATAAGATATATTCCAAAAAAGAAAATGTTAAAGAAAATAAAAAAGAAAACACGAAAAGAAAAACACATTTCCTTAAACCAAATTAAGTTTTCTAACCTTACAACCCCATACAAGACATCAAACTACCACCACCACACAAGGAGTTTTCCACTTTTTAAGTGGGTGGAATGCCCACTAAAATGTAACGATAATGTTTAGAAAGAAAAAATAATAATAATAAAAGTTTTATTACGGGCTAGCTTTTCAGAGGTCCATTAAATTTTGTTAGTTACACCCTACACTACAAAAAACTTATTTTTAAAACATCCTCCAATAGTTAAACCAATTTAGATTTTATTCAAAAAATATCGAATAAATTTTCAAAACATCCTCCAATAGTTGAACAAACAAATTTAGATGTTATTAAAAAAATATCAATGACACATAAAGAAAGAGCTTTTTCAGATTGATAAAAAGTTACATCAATATGATGAATTGTTACATCTATTTTGGTCCAATGTAACGCGTCATCAATATGATGAAGCGGTGTCATCAATATGATGAAGGCGCCAAAAGCTGTGAGAGTGAAAGAGAGGAATTTTTTATAACACTTAAAGTTTTGTGTATTCCAACCGTTATAAACCGATGTGCCTGAAACTTAAAATATATACAAAAGAGATGATTCTAAGGTTGGAGTGTCTCGGCTTATCGGCCATATCAGTGTTTAAAAACTTCGTTGTCCCCTTATGAAGCAATATGGACCTTCTGGAAAATTCCGATAACTCCCGAACTAACAGGTATATCGTCTAGAACAAAAATACGTGTCGACTTAAATTTAATAAAAAAATTTTCGTATTCATATGGAAGACATAGACCTACGATGTCTATGTCTTCACATAAATATCCCCCAAAATTTACTCATTTTCGTGAAAAAGATATTTAACGAAAAAAGCTTTCTTCTTATATGAAAACATCATATAGTTTTTATGAAGAAATGACTAAAAAAAGATTTTTTCGCCATTTTTATTATCTATTTTTTAAATACCTAAATCCCCGATATGACCGATAAGACGAGACACCCCAACCTCAGAATTGTCTCTTTTATATATATTTTAAGTTTACCTGTTTGCCTGGTTCATATAGGTTAGACTACTTCCATTGTTAGTGCAAAAAGCATTATAAATGAATTTGTTAATATATTTTGCGAGGGGAAATGTTTCCTCCAACAAATTGAAACAAATGAAATTTGTACAAGATTAATTTAAATTTGAGAAAGATCAATTGAAATTCAAAAAAGACCAATTGAAATTCAAAAGATTTCATAAACAAAAAAATAGAAAAAAATGCTATTAAAAATTTCAAAATTTTTATAGAAAACGGCACTGATCTTTTTCAAATTTCAACTAATATATTTCGAATATCAAAATATCTTTCTCAAAAAAATGGTCCTTTTGCGAATTTAATTTTAAAAGTTCAAAATAAGGACCACCTGACACATTAACCGGAAATATGTATAGTTTCCAAATAAAATCAATTCCACCAGACCGACTATAGCATTCATCATTCATTCAGTATTTTGGAAAAATCTTCTTCACAAGTGTTAAATAAACATGCAAAGAACATGATAATTGATATTGTTCTGGTACTTTTAAATACATAATGAAGAAAAAGTTAATCAAAATATTTTCAATATTAATTGATGTTTTACCCATATAACACTTTCCATTAGTTTTTTATTCAATTTCCCAAAAAAAAATTAAGTTCAATGATCTTTTAAGTTTTTTTTTTCTTTGTACAAAATTTATTTTAGATTTTTATTTTCAATTTTTTTTTATTGTATTCTGTAACACTATATTAGTTCATTGTTGTTTAATGAAATCATTATTTTTTTTTTCTATACACCATTTGAAAAAATGCAGTATTGAAGTCAATAATTTCAAAATTATGCCGGTAAAATCTACAACAACTAAATTTGTTTGTTGATATGGCTTTAACTACATTTAACGGTAAAAAAAACTACTGAAAATGTTGCTGTTCTTAACTATTGATTGAGTGTAGTAGAAACAACTACACAAAAAACGGTAAAAACAATCTGTGCCAAAACATCAACATTTAGAGTATAAACAACTGTTTATAAACAGTTGTTTCTACTGCAACTCAAATTTCCTGAAAATCTTTTAAAAAAAGTATGCTAATCAGGAATGGAAAATCGAAATTTTGAAATGGTACTGGAGCTCAAAAGTACTTTTTCGACCTCGATGGTACTAAAAAAAATTAATGCCCAGTTTATTTACGAGGAACGTCATTCGTCTGCGACGAATTTGCATGTGTTTTGTTATTGTAACAATTCGTCGTACAGAAACTGGGCATAATTCAATATAAATGTTTTTAAATTAAAGAAATCCTTAGACATTTATCACTTTTTTTGCGAAAACTCCATTAAAGGTTGACCAAAATCAAAAATTTCATTTATTTGAAGCTTTTGAAGCATTTTGGCAATGAAAGTCGTTAGATTTTCAAGAATTTTTTTAGATTTGGTTGAACAAATGTGTGAAATCGTCTTGTATAGAAAAGGTACTAAATCAGTCACGGGGGTACTACGGTATCTTTGAGAGTGAAAAAGTACTGAAAAAAGTACTAAAGTAAAGCATCCCTGATGCTTGTACTCGTTGGAAGACCCTTCGGTATTCAATTCTGTTCACATATGTCAACCAGCAGCCGAAGTAAAGCATTTTGTATTTTTGGTTTATGTAGAATAAGTGTTTCTTCACAATACAGCAGCATGCAGCTGAGCAGCAAAATTTTTACATGTGTTTTGTTGTTGCGGCAACAACAAAATACATGTAAAAATTTTGCTGCTCAGCTGCTTGCTGCTGTATTGTGAAGAAACACTAAGACTGTAATTTGTTTGTATGGCAAAAAAGTTTTACTTCCGATTTGAACGTCAGGGCAAATTTTTATTCTACTAGGCCTAAAACTTATTTGGTACAAATTTCAGGTCAATCGAAATTAATTAACCCATGGCGCATGGCGATCAAAGTTTTGAATTTTTCAAAATTAAGAAAAAACAAGTAAAAAAGTTAAATTCGGCCTTCACAGAAAGAATTGAAAACGAAAGTCAATCAACAAAAACGCGGATTCAATTAATTTTTTAATTGAAACTCCTCCGATAAAGAAAATTGTTATATCAATCATCAAATTGTAGGTGATTAATTGATTTTTATTTCAATTAATCATTTTTTCGATTTTGATCAAAAATTTGATTGATTTTTTATTTAAAGTCAATTAAAATAATGATTGATTTAACAAATGAATTTCACACTTATGGAAAAATTATTAAGAAATTCATATTTTTTGCTTTCCAATATGTTGCCGACAATAAAAAAAAGTAAAACCGTAGTATAAAGTATATTTTTGAATTAATGTATTCAAATAAATTGAAGCGAAAAAAAATCTGGTATGTTGAAAATTTGTAATTTGATAGTTAAAGAAAATAACAAAAATGTTGATCAACACAATAATTGACTTTTTTGAATTTTTTTGATCAATAGATTTAATTGAAATTTTTTAGGCAATTATTTTTTGTGTGTTGCCGTATGTAGTGATACCCTTCACAATTTTAAAAAGATTATTGGAAAAAAACTTTATTTAAAAGGAAATTATTTTTGAAAATAAAAATTTATTGAAAAAAAATTTCCGCGAAAAAAAATTTTGTAAAAAAAAATCCGCGATTCTTTTCTTTTGTTAAAAAAAATATGTTCGTACTAGTTTAAATACCATTTAGTGTTCAATTATGTTGACATACCGCTCCTTTACTTGTATAGTGTCATAACTCAAAAAATGCGTTTTTTGAGTTAATGATGCAGAATTGTTCGTTATATCATGCTTTATATTGTGTCAAAAATTCGTATTAATATCTTTTGAACTCATCGTTTGAGAAGAGTACACGCCATTATTACATTTTCTATGTACCGGCCTTTTTCAATTAAAAACCTGTTTCAATAGTAACTTTAAACGTGTTTTCTGCAAAATGAAATATTTTGTGTTATGACACTATACAAGTAAAGGAGCGATATGTCAACCAGCAGCCGAATTAAAGAATTTTGTATTTTTAGGTTATGTTGAATGTACTAAAAATTTTGAGGTGTCCTTACATTTTCGTTTATAACTTTTGAACCGCTGAACCGATATCGCTCAAATGCAATACCAAATTCTCGGAAGAACTTCCAATAAATATGTTAAGTTTCAGTCATCTCCGTGTAATATTTTGGCCGTGATCACATTTTCCACAGACAGACAGACAGACGGACATCGTTAGAATGTCTTAAAATCGATCGGTGATCATGAATATATATACTTTGTGGGTTCCCAGACCGATATTTCGATAAGTTACAAACGGAATGACAAATATAAAAATTAAAAAAAAAAACTATGTCTTGCGACACATCGAAACTTTCAGATATCGCTATTTGAAATAAGCAAAAAAATGCCGGTTTTTTCCTACATTCTAGAAGTTTTTTTTTAAATCTTTAAATTCCGTACCCTTGACCCTTTCGTAGAGCTTAACAGAATCTTTCATTTAAACTTAATATGAGCCAAATCCGATCTTTTTAACCCGTGGCGCCCTTCGATCAAAGTTTTGCATTTTTGGAAAATTTCCACCAAAATTTTGGATTTTTGAAAATTAAAAATAAAATATCTCGCGAAGCATTATTTTTACTAATTTTGGCATGCTGGATACGAACATCAAAAAATATCTGAAATCGGTCGTACGGTTTTCGAGTCATCGCCGTTTGAGATTTGTCAAAAAATTTCGAAAAATGTTCGTTTTTCTATACGTTCAAGAAATTTTTTTGAAGAAATCTTAAAATTTGGTTTCCGTTGACTATTTTATGAAACTTTCATTTAAACTTCATTTGAGCCAAATCAGACCATTTTAACCATCACAGCCAATTCCTAACGGTATTTACTCTGTGACAGACCCCTGAAATAGTTTTTTTTTTTTTATCGAAATGGTGTAAATTTGCTTTTTTTATATTATTAAAAAATTATTCTTATTTAATATTAATTGTGCATTATTTCATTTTGCGCTTCGTATTTCTTAATTTATTTGTGTTTGCCATCTAAAAGTATTTTTTTTTTTTTTTCATTTCACTATTAAGTTTTTTTTTTTCTTCACATTTTGTAACGGTCATTGACACTGACACAGTTCCGTATTTCGTTGGAAAAATTTTTTGTTTTATTATTTTGTGGTAAGAAAATATAAAAATAAAGCTTTTTGTATAATTTAAGTTCATTGCCACTAATGGTCGTTCTATAAGAATTCCCACCACCATTTCAGTTTTGAAATTTGAAGTTTTTGAGGAAGATGTGCTTTTATTACACTAAAAAAACACTTGACTAAAATCTAGCAAAATAATTTACTCAAAAATTGTTTATAAATATTTTTAAAAATTTCCTTAACTTTACCAAAAGATGGAGAAATTTCTTAAATTGTGTTTTTTTAACTTAAAACGTAAAATTTTTAATTTATCGAAATTCTCATAGAAAAATCTTAAAAAAGTTGCTTCAAAAGTTCAAAAACAAGCAGATATCGTTCGCTTAGACAGGAAGTATGCTTAATCTACTTTAATTTTAACATTGAAATTTTATTGCAGTACACTGAAAAAAAAATTGCATCACGTCTATTTAGGCTGTGTTGACGCAAAAATGTAGACAAATTAAAAACAGATGATCAGAGGGCCAATTCTGTTTCTGTGATAAATTTATCACCTAAAAAATAATGTCACCTAATAAAAATGTCACTTTGCCTATTAGTTTTCAATGAAGTAAACTGACATATTTTTTCATTCATACGTTTTTCACAGAACCAGAATCGAACCCCAGAGCGGCACGAATTTATTTTATGATTTTTTTTAGAGTTTTTGTACAACATTTTTTATTTATGTAATAATTTTTTTAATTATGTATTAACTAGGGATGAGATTTTCATGCACTAAAAAATCGAAAATATGCGCTAAAATATCCAAAATATGCATTAAAAACCCTAAAAATATGCACTAAAAAATAAAATGTGTGCAATAAAAATCTTGTTTTCATAGGAAAAACTTCTTAAAAAGCAAAAAATAACGCCGTGTCAAATAGTATCATTTAACACTTTATATAAGCAAGATTTTTTTTTGAAATTAAGAATATCTATAAAAAAAAAATTAAAAAGAAAAAAAAAAAATTTTTATTTTTTTCAAAATAAATTTTTAAAATTTGAAATAGTTTTTGAAACAAATAATTTTCAATTTGTGTTTTTGCTAATTTATGCCAAAATATGCAAAAATATGCACTTAAAGTTGGATATATGCACAAAATATGCAAAATATGCATTTTCACCGAAATATGCAAAAACAAATCGATGCCATTTCAACGCAAATTTCTTGATTCGGAAAGATAATTGGTCGATATTGTTTTGATTGATATCTAACAAAAAAATGTGAAAGTGTATTTTTTTAACTTGTTTTCGTATTTTTTTCACACTTTTTATACGAAATTTAAAATGAAAAGTATATTATAAATTTTATATTTACTAAAATCCGCGCTGTGTTATATTATTTTAATAAAAAATGCGAAAGTGTATATTAGACTGCCCAGAAAAAAAGCGAAGTTTTTATTTTCTTGGGGGATACCTGCAAATTTTGTTCCTTTTTGTGCAAAAAAATTTCGGTTTTTTTTTGGGATTTTTTAAATAATATCTAGAGGTCGCGATCTCGCGTTTTATAACGTTTTATTTTTTTTTAGTTTTTTATTATTTTAAATTGTTAAATATGATTAATATGATAAAATATTAATAATTTCAGACAAAAAAAAATTAAATTAAAAATTAAATATCGCTCATTCCATGAGATGTCTCCCAGCATCTAATCAAATGTTCCTTAATTTATTTGAAATTTTGCACACATGAACACTATGAAGCTATTAAAATAAATCAGTTGTTAGTTCCGAGAAAATCCGTGAATTCGCGAATATATTCGCGTTCGCGAATTCGTGGATTTTCGCGAAACTAAAAACGAATTTATTTTAATTGCTCCATAGTGTACCTGTGTGCGAAATTTCAAATAAATTAAAGAACATTTGATTAGATGCTGGGAGACATCTCATGGAATGAGCGATATTTAATTTTTAATTTATTTTTTTTTTGTCTGAAATTATTAATATTTTATCATATTAATCATATTTAACAATTTAAAATAATAAAAAACTAAAAAAAAAATAAATCGTTATAAAACGCGAGATCGCGACCTCTAGATATTATTTTAAAAATCCCAAAAAAAAAACCGAAATTTTTTTGCACAAAAAGGAACTAAATTCGCAGGTATCCCCCAAGAAAATAACAACTTTGTTTTTTTCTGGGCAGTCTAGTGTATATTTTCTACCATTTAGGGCGGATTACTCAATGAAAAGTTAGTGGCAAAATTTTTTTTTCGCGGAAATTTTTTTTTTCAAAAAAAATATTTTTTTTTTGAAAAGTATGTAATTTCCTTTTAAAAAAAGTTTTTTTGAATACTCTATTTGAAATTGTGGGGGGTATCACTACTTTTGGCAAGGCCGAATTTATTTTTTTACTTGTTTTATTTTTTTGGAGTTTTTCTTAATTTAAATCGAAAATTTTGTAAAATTTTGCCAAAATTTTCTATTTATATGTTTTAAACGCTTACGAGGGTAATTTTCACGGTACTCGTGAACAGGCCAGCAGGTCCGTGCAACTTAAGCAACATGGACCAAGTGATTATCACCAACTTGAAAGTCTGGACATCCTTATTCTAAGAAATATGTATATAGGATGCCCTAAATTTCAAAACGGGGATAATCACATGGCCCATGTTGCTCTAATTGCCCTGGTTGCCGTAATGTTATAGGTACCTTGAGGACTGCCCACAAGGACCTGAAAATTAGCCGTGTAAGCCTTCAAAACAAATAAATCGATAATTTTTGAGTTTTTCTTAATTTTCCTCAGTTTCTCAAAATTTAAATCGAAAATTTTGTAAAAAAACCAAGCGATTATCACCAACTTCTAAGAAATTAATAGGATGCCCAGAATTTCAAAACGGTGATAATCACATGGCCCATGTTTCTCTAATTGCCCTGGTTACCGTAATGTTATAGGTACCTTGCGGGCTGCCCACAAGGTACCTGAAAATTAGCCGTGTAAGCGTTCAAAACAAATGAATCGAAATCTTAAAAAAAAATTTACTTTTGGTACTTGTTATATTTCTGAAATATTGATCCTAGAAACTTAAAATTTTACATGTAGAATCCTCCAGCAGAAAAAACATTTTGGAAATTCCGATTCTAAGGGGACAAAAAGGGGCAAAATATTGTTCTTTGGTACTTTTTTCTTTTTCTAAAATTGTGGTTTCAGAAACTTAAAATTGAGAATGCCTTCTGTAAAAAAATACTTTTTGGAAAATCAGTTTCCAAAAAAAGTGTTATTTTTTTCTGAAATAATGATCATCGACTCTTGAAATCTGGGATGTAAGTTCGTTCGGTGCAAAAACATTTTGGAAAAGTACTTTTTGAAAATTTCGTTTCTACGGGGTAAAAAGGGGTAAAATATTGCTTTGGACCATTCTGCAAAAAAAAGAAGATAAACAAGTACACTAATACTCTTTGTGTTCCTAATTTAACATCATCCCTTTTAGAAAATAATTCTTAATCAAATATGGTTCAATATACCCCTAAATTCAGATAATTCAATATGGTAGTAGAATTTTTTCTGAGTTCACAGAAAAAAAAAGTTCATACTGGGCATGATTTTCTACATAAACTGTATGAATTCTACATGACTTTTTTTTCCCAGAACTTGTTCATACAGTTTATGAATTTGTACATACTGAGAATTAACAAAATATTGATGATATTTTGGTACATTTGGATTTATTTCTTCACTGAAACATTAATATGACAATCTATATATATAAAAATGGATGTGTGTATGTATGTGGGTATGTATGTATGTATGTATGTTCCGTATGGACTCGAAAACGGCTGGACCGATCTTGATGAAATTTTCAGGGAATATTCAGAATAGCCTGGCGAGTAACACTGTCAAGTCGGATTTTTGATTTTCCGTCTGTGGGCGGAGGGGCGTGGCAAAATCCAATTTTTGCATCCCACCATTAATGACATCTATATATAAAAAACGGATGGACCGATTTTGATGAAATTTATATCAAAGATAGAACTAACTGAGTACTCACTATGTGCCAAATTTGAGCGTTATCGGACAAAGTTGCGTAAAATGCAATGCAACTTTGTATTGAATTGAAAGTTATTTCAATAATGCAAAAAACGGCTATATGTATGTTCTTTATGGACGCGAAAATGGCTGGACCGATCTTGATGAAATTTTCAGGGAATATTCAGAATAGCCTAGGGAGTCACACTGTGCAGTCAGATTTATAAGTTTTTGTGTGTGGGCGGATGGGCGTGGCAAAATCGAATTTTTACATTGCACCACTAATGACATCTTTATATAAAAAACGGATGAAATGATTTTGATGAAATTTAAACCAAAGATAGTACTAACCAAGTACTAACTATATGCCAAATTAGAGCGTGATCGGACAAATGGGCGTAAAATGCCATGCTTTATTGCCTGTGGGCGGAGGGGTGGGCAAAATCGAATTTTTACATTGCACCACTAATGACATCTATATATAAAAAACGGCTAGACCGATTTTGATGAAATCTAAACCAACGATAGAACTAACCAAGTACTAACTGTGTGCCAAATTAGAGCGTGATCGGACAAATGGGCGTAAAATGCAATGCCCCTTTGTATTTAATTGAATTTTATTTCTGCATGATGCGCAATAAGGCAAAAACTGTTGATTTGATTTTAAAGAAATTTTCAGCACTGATAGTATTAACCGAGTGCGGAACTATAGGCCATGTTATACAACGATTGGGAAAAGGGGCGTAAATTCCCACGCCCCTTTGTACTATACTGGACGTTGCCTGCCTCTTTCGCAATCACGCAAAAACAGCTGAACCGATTCACTTGACATTTTAAATACATACAGTGCTAATCAAGTGCATATGAAGGCCATATAAGATCGTTATTGGAAAAAGGGATCAAAATTGCAACGCCCTTTGTACTATACGGACCACGAGTAGGTCATATGTAGAGCGCGATTCAGCAAAAGTGTATAAAATGTCACTCCCGTTTTTCATAAATAAAAAGTTATTTCCTCCTCTTTCGTAATTACACAAAAACGGCAAAACTGATGTCAATGAAATTTGCAGCACAGATAGTACTAATCGAGGATGCAGCATGGAACTTTAGACTATCATGATTCGATAAAAATGCGCTAAATGACACGCCCCTTTGTGCTATACTTAACGTTATGTTTGTCTGTTTCAAAATCACGCAAAAACGGCTGAACCGATGTTCTTCAGATTTCCTATAGATAGTGCTAACCGAGGGTGGAACCAAAGGTGAATAGCTGAACCCGGACCCGTGCTTTAATTTTGTCCGACACTATAATTAAATTAAGATGCAATATAAAACAGTTTTTTTTTTCTTAGGGCCAGCAACGCGGACCGGGTATAGCTAGTAGTTTGATAAAATTCAGTGGATTTCACCTACATTTGAAGGGTTTTCTGAATAAAACAAGATTTTTTTTTTTATTTTCAAATGTATTTAATACGCACATAATTACATTAAATAGCCTATTGCAAATAAAAATCATGATTCAGCATACCTGCTTCATACTCCCCATCAATACTTCGTGGCAGCAATTTTAAAAATTTGGCGAAATTGGTTGCGATTTTGTTGAACAAGATAACTCACATCATTTGTTGCAATATCCAAAAAAGAATGAATTCTGGAAAGAAATTTAGAAGATTTAAACTGTGTTCATAGTTTTTTTTTTTTAATATGAGGCTTCGAAAGTTTTTAAGAAAATTTTTTATCGAAACGTAAACGATTCTTGTTTAAACGAAATGTTTTAATTTTGCTGTTTAAATTATTCTTAGGGCCGATAACACAAACGAACTAACCGGACGATAAATTGGGTTTAGTGCTAACCGGAGGTTATAGATGTCATATTTGTATGGGACAAACCGGAGGTTACGTTAACTTTGATTTAACTGGATATTGTGTTAACCGCACTTAACAGTTTATTTTAACTTAAAATTTTTAAGAGCTTAAACGACCACCTTTAAATAAAAAAATATTCCGTTGGAAAGAATTTCAGAAATGGGTACTCAAATTAAGTTACTTTTATTATCCGATATTCCATATAACCGGTAACGAAGTATTGTATTTTTCATTTTTATATTCAAGGTCAAACAGTAAACATCAGTATGCCCGGAGCCTCAAAAATACCAAGAGAGTTCGATAAGGATCTTATTAAGTTATTTAAAAAAGAAAAAGTATTGTGGGACAAAAAGTTGCCTAATCATAACAAATTTAAATTCCGCAACGCTGCATGGCCGAATTAAAGCAAAAATGTATAAAAAATGGGGAGATATAACCGACATAAAAAGGAGAATGTGTAATATGTTGAGGGAGTTTAGGAGGACGATGAAGAAATTATTGTTTTATTCTATCAAAGAACCCGCATTGTGGTATTTTTATAAGTTACGTTTTCTTGGTAACAAAAAGGAACAGGCACTAATTAAATATACAAAAGAAGCAAGAAAAACACAAAAGAAAAAGGAACTGGAAACGGATGTGGAAATGGAGTCGGATGAATTAGATGAATTGAATCAATTGGACTTGGATAATATTCCAGGAACATCCAGAGGTGCCTCGAGACACACATTTAATGTTGCTGTTCCAAATGCTTGTAAAATTTCAAAACAAAAACCTATAGAAATACCAGATGAATTAGATCAATTGGACTTGGATAATATTCCAGGAACATCCAGAGGTGCCTCGAGCCACACATTTAATGTTGCTGATTCAATTGCTTGTAAAATTTCAAAACAAAAACCTATAGAAATACCTGAAACACATGAAAATTGGCTACGTCACGCCAAAGAGCAAGAAGGAAAAATACTTGCTGAGTTAATAGAAGACGGTCTGAATAGATTAGCTCCTAACGAAATGGAAAAAATGGAATTATACATTCTTGACGTCCTTGAAAAGGGTGAAAATAATTTGCTAAAAAGTAAAGGTTCTGATGAAGAATTTAAAAATACAAATAGAAAAAACATGACAACACAAGAAATACTAACTAATGTGGAAATGGAGTCGAATGAATTAGATGAATTGGATCAATTGGACTTGGATAATATTCCAGGAACATCCAGAGGTGCCTCGAGCCACACATTTAATGTTGCTGATCCAATTGCTTGTAAAATTTCAAAACAAAAACCTATAGAAATACCAGATAAATTAGATCAATTGGACTTGGATAATATTCCAGGAACATCTAGAGGTGCCTCGAGCCACAGATTTAATGTTGTTGATCCAATTGCTTGTAAAATTTCAAAACAAAAACCTATAGAAATACCTGAAACACATGAAAATCGGCTACGTCACGCCAAAGAGCAAGAGGGAAAAATACTTGCTGAGTTAATAGAAGACGGTCTGAATAGATTAGATCCTAACGAAATGGAAGAAATGGAATTATACATTATTGACGTCCTTGAAAAGGGTGAAAATAATTTGCTAAAAAGTAAAGGTTCTGATGAAGAATTTAAAAATACAAATAGAAATAGAAAAAACATGACAACACAAGAAATACTAAACTATTTGAAAATTGCAAAAAAACAACATAAAATTAAAAAAAAAAATACAATACACTAAAGAAATACTGAACAATTTAACATCTACAAAAAAAAAACAGGTGAGAGTATTAAATTCGGCTGTTCCGAATCTTTTATATTTTATACCCTCCATATTTTAATACATATTAAAAAAAAAGTGAGAGTGTTAAATTCGGCTGTGCCAAATCTATAAGACCCTCCAACATATAAAAAAAAAATTTTAAAAAATTCTGTGGCGTTTTTTTTGGGGGGGTCAGTAGGGGTCATTGGGGGACACATAACCAAGGCGACCAGATTTTGAAAAAAAAAAAAATAGAGGACATAAAGAAAAAAAGGAAAAAAGTTATTCGAATTCAACATTTTTTACATATTTTATAGAATTTGAAAAAAGAGTACAAAAAGAGGACACAAATTTAATAGAGTACAGCCAGTTAAAATAGAGTATTGTCCTCTAAAAAAGAGTACGTATGGTCACCTTACACATAACCCCATGCGGTAAATGTTTAAAAACTCATTTATTATGCTTTTTGAGCTTAAGTAATACAATTTTATCATTATTTAAAAACATTTTTAATATCCACGCCCACAAAAGGGGGCGGGCAAAAAAAAACGACGGACGGACATTCTATAAAAGTCTTAGAATCGATCATAGATCAATAATATATATACTTTATGGGGTTCCCGACCGACATTTTGATGCATTACACACGGAATTACAAAGTGAGTATACCCCCATACTGTGGTTGGAGGGTGTAAAAACAAAAATTGTCAAGGGGTGTCTTTTTAACACGATACTGTTTTTAGGCTGGTGTCTAATTTTTAAAAAGTTGCAGGACGCCACCTCAGTTTGACTAAACAACACTGTGCAACAAATTTGGGGTCTTCGGGACCAAAAAAATTATTCAGATAAGCAGTAGTTTTAGAATATTATATTTTTTTATTGATGAACTAAATATAAACACGTAAAAATACACATTTTGGAAAACAAATTGAAAAAAAAAAAAAAAATTTTACCTGTTATACCCTATTCACACTTACAGTTTTAAACCGTTTTCAGCAATTATTTTTAGCATTTCCTGTCAATATACTGTAATAGAATAAAGAAAGTGCTAAAAATATTGCTGCTAAAAACGATTTAAAACAGTACGTGTGAATAGGGTATTAGGCTTTTTTTTTTTGTTTTTCGGTAAAACGGGTTATTGTTCACAGTTTTTGCTGTAACTTTGGAATGAAAAGTGATAAATTAATAAAAAAAAAATTAAATTAAAGTGTACATAATGTGCTATCAAAATAATAAAAGAAATAGCGCATAATATCGAGCCTTTACGGCGGAAATATTGTAAGCGACAAAATCAAAATTTTACAGGAGAAGGTTTTTTCTAATTATCTTTGCTTTTGGTCTAAGTATTACCGTAAAATTTGATAAGTACACTCAGAAAATTATTGCAGTTACTACATGACGGTCGTTTGTGTAGTAAGTTGTAGCTGTTGTTTTTAACTACAATTTCGGTCGTTTTTGTATGAAAAAATCTCAAACAACTTTTTTTGTAGTAGTTTCAAAAAATAACTACAAAAAATATACTACACTGTAGCAATAGTTGATTTATGTAGTTGTTTTTAGTTTTTTTCTAAAAACTCGTTTTTTCTAGAAATTTTTATTCCAAACGAATGTGTCGAACGAGTTGGTCGTGCGGGATGCGGAAAGAATTATTTTTATACCAAATAAAAAATATCTAAATAAATAAAATTACAATTTATTAAATTTAATTATAACAAAAAATATGTTTTTGGAAAAATATTCTTGAGCGAAAGAAAATAAGTGGATAAATGAGATAGCAAGTGTGTATAATATAGCGCTCACATAAGCGTGCGTAAAAACCAATCGGAAAAAAACAAAAAAATTTTTGTCGGCTTGGTTGCCTGCGTGCCATCTTTCTTTTCTTTGTATACACAACAGAACAGGTACATACTTTTTTCAAACATTGCAAATTAATTATTTTTTTTTATAAATCAATTCTACCAAAGCATTTCTTTTTTTTTTTATTCCAGACAAATTTTGATCAGAAGCGGTGGAAATTTGAAACAAACTATTAAAAAAACAAAGGTAAATACAATCAATTCATTTTGTTTAACATTTTATTAATATATATTTTTTCTTCTATAATTCCAGATAAATACACCAAAAAATTGTCATCATGTCGAAATTCTATACAATCAACTGAATTGTATTGCTTTTTAAATAAATAAATATCAATCATTTAAACGTTTAAGAAATTTTTTAAATAAAATTTCAGGCAATTGTTGTAAAAACAACTGTATTAAACAGTTTTGTAGTAGTTTTTACTACATTTTGTAGTTGAAAATCAATAGTTAAAAACAACAACATGTTCAGTTGTTTTTACCGTAATATGTAGTGGACGCCTTTTCAACAACAAAATGTAGTCAAAACAACTGTCTTTTGTAGTTGATTTTACCGACATACTTTTTTGAGTGTAAGCATTATTCTGTCCAATATTTATGATAAAATTATTTTTATTTACATATCCACAACATAACGGGTATTTTTGTCGCTTACGTTATTTTCGCTGTCATTCTGGCAAGCTACTGCCAAATGTTGTGTCGGTTACGTTAAAACAATTTAAAGAAAAAACCGAATTTTCTGCTTTATTATTTTTTTATTTTAAATGCTTTTACGCATCATACTGGAAACCAACCAGTCTTTTTGTCGAATTTTTTCCCAATATCCCAAAAATGTTCATTTATTGCATGGGTTCCCACACTTTTTATTTGCACATGGATTCGGCTGGATCCGGTTTTTCAGGTTTTGTAGCCTTTTAGGTAATGATTTTGGATTTTTGTAAGCTCTATTTCCACAAACGTTTCTTCTTCAATAACTTCCGATGGGTCTTCAGATTCTAATTCAGTACACAGAAAATAAAATCGTCAAATTTAAATCAACAAACATCAATTGTAAATTAACCAAACACGATATCAACCAAACATTTAGTAAAAACGGCAGCATGTTAGTCCATAATACAAAATTTCGATTTTGTTTTCAACAATCTTAAGGTAGGAACAGAACAAGCCCGGCACGACTTTTTCCATACGATTTGACAGTTAAAAACCGTGACCGGCACGGCAAAAAATTAAAACTTATTTTATTTGTTCTCCGGATTCTCTCAATCTCCCTCCCTCTCACACTCCAGGGTTGCCGCATTTTCACAACAATTTTTAATTTTTTCATTCACAATGGTGTAACAAACGTACAGTAGTGCCAACTTAATCACATTGACTATGTGATAAGCTATTTTTTTCCGTAAAATTACTCTATTTTTTTTAAAAGTTGGAACCGTTGGTTGCCGTCGCCGTCCCCCGTCATTGTTTTGGGCCTATATTCTCCGGCAACGGCAACCGTCCCCCGTGCCGTGCTTGTTCTGTTTCTACCTTTAGTCAAGTAATTTTATTTCAAAATTATTTTATCACTAGCTGACCCGGTCCGCGTTGCTGGCCCAAAAAAAACATCGATTCTGGTTTCTATTGCAGCTGGATCTTAATATACAGTGTCGGACAAAACGAAAGCACGGGGCTGGATCCAGAAGTAGCTTTTAGTTCCACCTTCGGTTAGCACTATCTATAGAGAAATCTATAGAGAACAGACAGACGTAACGTTGATTATAGTACAAAGGGGAGTGTCATTTTACACATTCATATCGAATAGTGGCTTTTAATATAGCTAAAGTTTCAAGTTGCGTACTCGGTAAGTACTATCTATGCTGCAAATGAAATCGGCTTAGCCGTTTTTTTGTGATTGCGGAAGAAATAACTTTTATTAAATCAAAAACAGGGAGTGGCATTTTTTACCCCTTTGCCAAATCGCGCTCTAACATGAACTAAAAGCAGTTCCAGCTCGGTTAGTACTATCAGTAGTAAAAGATAAAATAACTTTGAGTATAGCATAAAGAGGCGAGGAAACTTACGCCTCGTTGTCGATTCGTGTTCTTATATGGCCTGTTGTTCCACCCTATTTCAGCACAATCTTTGCAAAAAATTTTATAAGGATCGGCTTTGCCGTTTTTGCTTGATTGCGGAAGTAACAGGATATATTTTTATTTGTTTGTTTGACCAACGCTCAGGTGATGCCCCTTATAAATTAAATTCATTGTGTTTTCGCGTCTTTTTACAATTATAATCTTATATGGCCAACATATGCAATTGATTAGCACTATCTTGATTAAAAACGCCAAGAGAATCGGTTCAACTGTTTTTGTGTAATTGCGATCGTAGTGTAACATGACCTATAGTTCCGCACTCCGTTGGTACTATCAGTGCTAAAAATTTAATTAAAATCGTAACAGCCGATTTTGCGGAAATATTTATAATTCAATACAAAGAGGCGTGGCATTTTACGCCCCTTTAAACGATATCGCTCTTATTTGACACATAGTTAGTTCTCGATTAGTACTATATTTGGTTTAAATTTCATCAAAATTGGTTTATTCCTTTTTTATATACAGATGTCAAAAGTGGTGCAATGTAAAAATTCGATTTTGCCACGCCCCTCCGCCCACAGACTGAGAATCAAAAATCTGACTGTCTTACTCCTCAGGCTATTCTGAATATTCCCTGAAAGTTTCGTTAAGATCGGTCCAGCCGTTTTCGCGTCCATAAGGAACATACATAAAGCCGTTTTTGCATTATTGCAAATCATGCAGAAATATTTTCAGTTCAATACAAAGGGGCGTGGCATTTAACGCCCCTTTGTCCAATAACCTTCTAATTTGCCACATAGGTAGTACTCGGTTAGTACTATCTTTGGTTTAAATTTCATCAAAATCGGTCCATCCGTTTTTGATCTATAGATGTCATTAGAGGTGGAATGTAAAAAATCGATTTTGCCACGCCCCTCCGCCCACAGGCAGAAATTCAAAAATCTGACCAGACAGTGTTACTCCCCAGGCTATTCTGAATATTCCCTGAAAATTTCATCAAGATCGGTCCAGCCGTTTTCGAGTCCATACGGAACATACATACATACATACATACACACATCCATTTTTATATATATAGATGTCAAGAAATAGTTTTTGTTTTTGTTGAATTTCTTTGTTGAAAAAAATTAGATTTTTTACGTTTGTCATGCCTTTATGATACTTGCTTTTTTCAAGTTACTTGTTGCTGCATTTATTAGGGTTTTTCTATGGGAATTTCGATAAATTCAAAATTTTTGGTTAAAGTTATCGAAATTTTTATAGAAAAACCCTAATAAATGCAGCAACAAGTAACTTGAAACAAGCAAGTATCATACGCACTTCAGATCAACAAATTGTGTTTGATGAAATTCTTTGTTGAAAAAAAGTTTAAGATTTTGTACGTTTGTCAATACAAATAATAATTTTAGAGAGCTATTACAAACTCGTTTATCAATTTTTTTTCCATTTTTTTCTTCAATCAATTCGTTTTTTTCTGTGTAGTCTTCGAAGAAAAACTTGTTTGTGAAGTTATTATTTCCACAGAATCAGAATCGCTGTCGATGTATGGAACAAGCGATTTTTTTGTTGAAAACTGAAACAGAAATTTCTTTATAACAACCAAAAAAAATATAATACTACTTATATTTTATTTAAATATTATATTTAAATTAAAACAAGTTAAAAAGTTAAATTCTGCCTTGCTGAATGTATTGATTCCCTCCACAATTTAAAAAAGCTTATTGCAAAAAACATTAATTAAAAGGAAATTACTTTTGAAAAAAAAATTGAAAAAAAATTTCTGCAAAAAAAAAAATTTGTAAAAAAAAAACACGATTTTTTTCAAAAAATATGTTTGCACTTATTTAAATATCATTCGGTGTTCAATTCTATTCACATATGTCAACCCGCAGCCGAATTAAAGCATTTTGTATTTTTAGGTTATGTTGAATGCACCAACATTTTTGAAGTGTCCTTACATTTTCGTTCATAACTTTTGAACCGCTGAACCGATATCGCTCAAATGCAATACCAAACTTTTCGGGAGAATTTCCAATAAATATGTTACGTCTCAGTCATCTTCGTGTAATACTTTGGCCGTGATCACCATTTCCACAGACAGACAGACGGACATCGCTAGAATGTCTTAAAATCGATCACTGATCAATAATATATATACTTTATGGGGTCCCAGACCGATATTTCGATGAGTTACAAACGAAATGACAAACTTATATATACCCTCTATCACTGTGTGGAGGGTATGAAAACAGACTTACCTCAAGTTGATTTAACGACATTACAAAAAAAACAAGTGAGAGTGTTAAATTCGGCTATGCCGAATCTATAATACCCTCCAACATATAAAAAATTAAAAAAAAAAAATTGCAGGGGCGTTTTTTTTTGGGGGGGGGGGGGGGGGTTCAGTAGGGGTCATTGGGGGACACATAAACTCATGCGGTAAATGTTTTAAAATTCATTTTCTTATGCTTTTTAAGCTTAAGTACTACTATTTTATCATTATTTAAAAACATTTTTAATATCCACGCCCACAAAAGGGGGGCAATAAAAAACGATTTTTTTATTTCCTAAGTCCAAGTGCAACCCCTTGAACTTTTTCTGACATCAAATTGTTTCATTGGCTCAACATAAATACAAAAAAACCTGTGAAAATATGGCGTTTTCAGAGGTTAGTAAAGTTCTTCAAGGGGGAACTTTTTTCCCCCTGGACCGATTTTGCCCATTTACGAACTTAAACTGCCTAGGACCAAAAGACATATTCCTGCCAAACTTAACGAGTCTATCTCTTTTATTTTGGACTGCATCGTGTCTTATACAGACGGACGGACGGACGGACATACGGACATTCTAAAAAAGTCTTAGAATCGATCATAGATCAATAATATATATACTTTATGGGGTCCCCGACCGATATTTCGATGCGTTACAAACGGAATGACAAAGTGAGTATACCCCCATACTGTAGTTGGAGGGTATAAAAATAGTAAAACCGCGAATATATTGTAATTTATCACTTAATTTGTAACAGAAAATTTTAATGTAAGCGACACTTCGTAGTCACAAAAAATGTAAACAAACTAAGAATGTTCACTTACCTTAAAATTGCTTTTGCTGTAAATTCGTAACGGAACTTTTTACAGTTATGAAATTTTTAGAGATGATGCAAATAATAGTAAATAATCGATTTTCATCAAAAAACGAAAATCGGTAAACGTGTCGCTTACACTATTTTGGCGGTAAGGGCTCGATATGTACTTATTTATATTATTATAAATTTTATTTAAAATCTAATTTTTGTTTTTCACAAAATCTCATAAACTAGCAGGCCCGCCCGGAACTTTGTTACCGGTATTATTAAATACCGTATTAAAGAAGGATCAGGATAAGAGTCCCCATTTCTTAAATTCTTACCCACATTTTTAAATTTTTATTATAAAATTAAAACAGCCCCGTTTAGCCCGGAATCATGTTCGTTTCGGTAATAAACTATTTGAAAATTTTCAAGCCCTTATATCGTAATTATTGAAATCATTTCATTCCACGTTTCATTCCATTTCGTTCCCGGTTTTTCCATTTTGTTCCCTGTTCAATTCATTTTAATTAATTGAATTTTAATTCATTTCGTTCCATGTAGGAACGAACATGTATAACATGTGTTAAAGAAATAAAAACATTTTCGGGTCGTTATCTCAATTGATATAAAAAGTACCATATTACCCTACCTTAGCCAATATTTACCCCTTTAACCCTTAAAAATTTTAATCTCAAAATATGTTCTTTTCTTCATTTAAATTTCCGGAAGGTACTTTTTTAGAATGATTTTTTGGGCTGAAGGATCCCACATTTGAAGTTTCAAGTTTCTATGACCAATATTTTAGGAGATAGAAAAGGTTACAAAGTTCGTTACTTTGCACCTATTTGCTCCATTAAAATCGGAATTTCCAAAAAGGGCATTTTTCAAAATGTTTTGAAATCGGATGAGTATCTCGGAAGTTTTTAAATTGTACGTCTTTTGACCCAAAGTGATCTTTAAAATTTGTGCGGTTAATGAAACTTACCCTAACTCACCCTGAAGGAGAAGTCTAAATATTGGTGAAATCATTTTTGATACCTCATAAAAAGTTTTATATATTTTAAAATTTTACGTCTATAAACCGTAGACTATGTCGAACCGGAAGGAACATTCTTAATATTGGAAATCGGATGAGTAATTTTGGAGATTTTTAAATTTTAGTTTTTTTTTGGCCAAAAAGTGGGCGTAGAAGAGGGCGTGGTCGATGAATTCTAGCCTATATCCACCCTGAAGGAATACTCTAAATATTGGTGAAAACATTTTTGAAATCGGATGAGTAGTTTTAAGATATTTAAATTTTAAGTTTTTTTGCCAAAAGTGGCCGTAGAAGAGGGCGTGGTCGATGAAACCGAGTATATTTCCATCATGAAGGACCATTTCAAGTATATATTGGTGAAAAAATTTTTGAAATCGGTTTAGTAGATTTGAAGATTTTGGGATTTAACGTTTTTTTGGCAAAAAGTGGGCGTAGAAGTGGGCGTGGTCGACTAATTATAGCCTATATCTACCCTGGAAGAACGGTATAAATATTGGTGAAAACATTTTTGAAATCGGATGAGTAGTTTCATAGATATTTAAATTTTAAGTTTTTTTGCCAAAAGTGGGCGTAGAAGTGGGCGTGGTCGATGAAACCAAGCATATTTTCATCATGAAGAACCATTCCAAGTCTATATTGGTGAAAACTTTTTTGAAATAGGTTTAGTAGTTTTAGGGATTCTTAAATTTTACGTTTTTTGGAAAAAAAGTGGGCGTAGAAGTGGGCGTGGTCGATGAAACCTAGCCTATGTCCGTCCTGGAGGAACACTCTAAATATAGCTGAAAACTTTTTTGAAATCGGATAAGTAGTTCCGGAGATTACTTTCTACAAACAAACAAAAAAACAAACATTACCTCTTTATAATATTATATTATATATTATTATATTAAGTATAGATGTACAAATTTATCTGAAACAAGTAAAAAAGTTAAATTCGGCCTTGCCGAATGTAGTGATACCCTCCAAAATTTCAAAAAGATTATTGCAAAAAACGTTATTTAAAAAGAAATTAGTTTTGAAAAAAAAAAAAATTTTGAAAAAAAATTTCCGCGGAAAAAAAATTTGGTAAAAAAAAAATTCGCGATTATTTTCTTTTTTAGTCAAAAAATATGTTCGTACTTGTTTAAATACCATTTGGTGTGCAATTATGTTCACATATGTCAACCAGCAGTCGAACTAAAGCATTTTGTATTTTTAGGTTATGTTGAATGTACTAAAATTTTTGAGGTGTCCTTACATTTTCGTTTATAACTTTTGAACCGCTTAACCGATATCGCTCAAATGCAATACCAAACTTCTAGGGAGAACTTCCAATAAATATGTTAAGTTAGAGTAGAGATTGAGCGTAGGTATGTTTTACAAAAATGTTGGAGGGTAAAAAGAAATGGGGGTCGGTCTATCTAATGACCCCTCTCGGACGCACCATTGGACCGGTAGAAGCTGATTAAATAAAACAAATTTACAAAAAAAAAAAAAAATTGTATGGGGACCGCCTTAACAATTAGAGATAGAGGGTAGGTGTGTTTAGAGAAAATGTTTGGACTTAAAAAATATTGTAGGTCGGTCATACATTTTGTTGCTCTAAGGGCACTATTAAAGCAGTTAGAGCGGTTGGAGCAAATTTTAAAAAATGTCGTTTTGTGTGGGAGCCCCCTTAGAAATTGGAGATAGGGCATTAGTTTGTTCCGAAGAAATGTTAAGACGTAAAAATTAATGGGGGTCGGTCTTATAAATGACCCCTCTATGACGCACCATTGGAGCAGTAGAAATGATTTTAAGATTGGAAAATTACAATAAATTTTTTTCAAAAAATTTTTAAAAATAGTAATTATCGTTATCCCACGATCCTCCTGGGCAAAAAATTTGTAGAATCGATAGAAGTTTTACACAAAAAAAAATCAAAAAAAATCGAGGAGTACAAACATTTTCAAAAATGAGATTTAAATTTTAAACCTTAAAAATCGCATACTAGAGCGCTTTTAAGAATTTTTTGGGATTTTTTTTTTTTAAATGTACGTAAAAAAACAAAAAATTTGAAGAAAAAAAATTGAAATTTGGACCATTATTGAAGAAGTTATGAGTAAAAGAAGTTTGAGTAAAGGAATAAACTACCAATTTTTAAAAATTCGATATCTTTTGAACGGGTCATCAAAAAAATCTGAAAATTTACCACGAAGGAGTTTTCGAAGGGTACTTAAAACTGTTAACAAATTGGGAAAATCTAAAAAAAAAGATTTCAAAGTGTCCGATTTGACATGGAATGCCCCATATATACTTTATGGGGTCAAAGACCGAGTTTTTTTTAGAAAAAGTAACTGCAATAATTTTCTGAGTGGGGAATTCATTACCGTTGTTTCATTACAGCAATGAAAAATTTCATATGCTGAATAAAATTTCATAGATATTGTGCAAAATTTTCATTAATTTTGATTCATTAGATTTCGTAGTTTCATTAAAAATTTCATTAAGTATTGTTTATAAAATTTGCTGTTGCTAGTACAAAACAATGATAAAAGTGTAACGTAAAAATAAATTTGTAAACATTTATGAAGAGGAAAAGGGTGCCCTCCAACGTCCCCCAACGACTCACACCAAATTTCTTATTGAAATTTTAAGGTTTTTATGCATTTTTTACATAAAAAATTATCGTTTTGTTAATAAAACTATTTTTTAGTAAACACTTTTTTATTCGTTATACTCATCGATTAATCGAATATTTTTTTAGATTTAATCGTTTGATAGAACGAACAAAAACAATTATTTGAATTATTCGAACAAAGTTGAAATGCGAAAAATTTAAGAAAAAAGTAATCATTATTTTATTGATTTCATTGACTTTATTTGAATCCATATCTTCATCAGTTTAAGAAAGAATTTCTTTAACTTAAGGAACAACTACTTGAGGTATTTTGGGGACCCCATCTGAGGGCCGCATCTGGAGACCCCATGAGACCCTAACTTTAAATCCAAAGTTAGATTTTCGCGGAATTTTCAAATGCCTATAACTCTGCAGATACGACAAAAATTCTAAAGGCATTTTTGTAGTCATTAACTCGTAGAATATGACCGCCGAAGACCCAAAAGCCCTCCGAGTTATTTAATGGTCAAATTTTTCAAGACCCCATTCTGACCAAAATTTTGGATCAAAATCAATAGTAACCCTAGTGTAGTACGCACATACTCATGAGCGGACCCATATATTGGAGCCCGTAGGGTCCTCACATTGGGACTCCATAGAGTCCACAGAATCCGTAAGTTTAAGGAAATTTTTACTTATTTTGAAAAAATAATTTTCCTCTGGATAAAAACAATTAAACTTGTATTAAGTACAATTTTACTTACTTTTAAGATATATTTAAATAAATACATTACTAGTTTTTAGGAAAAAATATACTTGGAAGAAAAATTAATATCTTTGGAGCCCTCGCATCCCCTTCTTTTCTTAAATTAAGTTCAACATGCTTTAAAATTGGTAATTTTTTTTTCAGTGCACTAATTAAATATACAAAAGAAGCACGCAAACGGAAACGGAACGGATGTGAAAATGGAGTCGGATGAATTTGATGAATTGGATCAATTGGACTTGGATAATATTCCAGGAACATCCAGAGGTGCCTCGAGCCACACATTGAATGTTGCTGATTCAATTGCCTGTAAAATTTCAAAACAAAAACCTATAGAAATACCTGAAACACATGAAAATCGGATAGGTCCAGCTACTGAGGAAGAGGGGCAAATACTTGCTGATTTAGTAGCAAACGGTCTGTCAAGTTTAGCTCCCAGATATTTTAAAGAAATGAAATTATACATTCTTGAGGTCCTTGAAAAAGGTGAAAATAATTTGCTAAAACGTGATGGTTCTGATGAAGCATAAAATAAATACTAAACAATTTTAAAATTAAAAAAAAAAAAAAACAAGTAAAAAAGTTAAATTCGGCCTTGCAGAATGTAATGATACCCTCCACAATTTCAAAAAGATTATTGCAAAAAACTTTATTTAAAAGAAAATTACTTTTGAAAAAAAAAATTTTTTTGAAAAAAAAATTTTCGCGAAAAAAAATTTTGGTAAAAAAAATCAGCGATTTTTTTCTTTTTTTGTGTCCGTACTTGTTTAAATACCATTTGGTGTTCAATTATGTTCACATATGCCAACCAGAAGCCGAATTAAAGCATTTTGTATTTTTAGGTTATGTTGAATGTACTCAAATTTTTGAGGTGTGCTTACATTTTCGTTCATAACTTTTGAACCGCTGAACCGATATCGCTCAAATGCAATACTTCTCGGGAGAACTTCCAATAAATATGTTAAGTTTCAGTCATATCTGTGCAATATTTTGTCCGCGACAGCATTTTCCACAGACAGACAGACGGACATCGCTAGAATGTCTTAAAATCGATCGGGCATCATGAATATATATACTTTATGGGGTCCTAAATCGATATTTCGATGAGTTACAAACAGAATGACAAACTTATATATAGCCTTAACATCTACAAAAAAACAGGTGAGAGTGTAAAATAAATTCGGCTGTGACGAATCTTTTTTTTTATGCCCTTCAACATGTAAAAATATTAAAAAAAACAAGTGAGAGTGTTAAATTCGGCTGTGCCGAATCTTTTATACCCTCCAAAATGTAAAAAAAATTGGCAGGGGCGTTTGTTTTTTTTTGGGGGGGGGGGTGATGGGGGTCAGTGGGGGACGTTGAGAGCACCTTCCCATCCCGATAAATATAACAAATGTTTCATTTTTTTAACAAAAATACAAAAAAAAACATGTTCAAAAAGTGTATTTTTTCAGAGGTTGGTTCAGTTCTTCAAGGGGGAACTTTTTCCCCCCTGAGCCGATTTTGCCCATTTACGAACTTAGCCTGCCTAGGGCCATAAGACATATTCGTGCCCAATTGCAGGAGGCTAGCTCTTTTATTTTGGACTGCATCGTGCCATCTACAGACAGACGGACGGACGGACATTCACAGAATGTCTTAGAATCGATCATGAATCAATAATATTGTACTTTATGGGGTCCCCGACCAATATTTCGATGCGTTACAAACGGAATGACAAAGTGAGCATACCCCCATACTGTGGTTGGAGGGTATAAAAAAACGGAAAAATTCCAAGGGCGGACCAAAAAAAACATTTTGGTTTATTTCTTTAAGCTAAGTAAGTTGTTCACCGGTGAAAAAAAATGTTTCGAAACATCAATTAATTTGTAGCGAAAATTTGACAGTCATATGTTTGGTTATGTTTTGCGCGTCAGAATACATAAAATAACTTTAAATAATATTTTTTGGTAAGTTATGTGATATTATTAATGTTTACAGTCCCAAACACTTATAATTACTTCATTTTACATCTGAATGTTAAATTTCACCGCTTTTTAAATGGTCTGTACAATTTAAAAAAATGTTGCTTATGGTGTTGATGCGTATTGATGCAACATATACCGGGTTATTTTGCCGGTTTTTCACTAGTGAACAGAATATCTCTTTAGCGAAATTTTTACGCTTTTGTAAAGCCAGTGTGAAATTTATGTTTTTTTTATATGGAATTTGACAGATTTTCACGTGAAAACCGAGCAACTTACCCACCTTAAGCGTTTAAAACAAATAAATCGTTATTTGGAAATATTTTACAAAATTTTCGATTTAAATTTTGAAAAATTATGAATAATTCCACAAAAAATAAAAAACAACACAAAATTAATATTTAATAATAATAATTTTCCACCACGCTTAATTTTCAGGTACCATGTGGACAGTCCGCATGGTACCTGAAACGTTACGGCACCTTGAGCCACATGTCCAGAACTTCAAGTTCCTGATAATCACGTTGCTCAGCTTGCTCTCCCAAAACAGGGGTCTTGTGGACAGTCCACAAGACCCCTGTCCAGAACTTCAAGTTCCTGATAATCACGTTGCTCAGCTTGCTCTCCCAAAACAGGGGTCTTGTGGACTGTCCACAAGACCCCTGTTTGTGGACAGTCCAGGAACTTGATGTCCAGAACTTCAAGTTCCTGATAATCACGTTGCTCAGCTTGCTCTCCCAAAACAGGGGTCTTGTGGACAGTCCACAAGGCCCCTGTGGACAGTCCATAGGACCCCTGTTTTGGGAGAGCAAGCTGAGCAACGTGATTATCAGGAACTTGATGTCCAGAACTTCAAGTTCCTGATAATCACGTTACTCAGCTTGCTCTCCCAAAACAGGGGTCTTGTGGACAGTCCACAAGGCCCCTGTGGACAGTCCACAAGACCCCTGTCCAGAACTTCAAGTTCCTGATAATCACGTTGCTCAGCTTGCTCTCCAAAAACAGGGGTCTTGTGGACAGTCCACAAGGCCCCTGTGGACAGTCCATAGAACCCCTGTTTTGGGAGAGCAAGCTGAGCAACGTGATTATCAGGAACTTGATGTCCAGAACTTCAAGTTCCTGATAATCACGTTACTCAGCTTGCTCTCCCAAAACAGGGGTCTTGTGGACAGTCCACAAGGCCCCTGTGGACAGTCCACAAGACCCCTGTCCAGAACTTCAAGTTCCTGATAATCACGTTGCTCAGCTTGCTCTCCCAAAACAGGGGTCTTGTGGATAGTCCACAAGGCCCCTGTGGACAGTCCACAAGACCCCTGTCCAGAACTTCAAGTTCCTGATAATCACGTTGCTCAGCTTGCTCTCCCAAAACAGGGGTCTTGTGGACAGTCCACAAGGCCCCTGTGGACAGTCCACAAGACCCCTGTTTTGGGAGAGCAAGCTGAGCAACGTGATTATCAGGAACTTGAAGTTCTGGACATCCTATTTACTTCTATTATCCTAAACATTTTTGGTTGTTTTTAATATTTTCAATAATTTTACACCACGCTTAATTTTCAGGTACCATGTGGGTAGCCCGCAAGGTACCTGAAACGTTACAGCAACATGGGCGTTACAGCAACTTTCAAGTTGGTGATAATCACTTGGTCCATGTTGCTCAAGTTGCCCGAACCTGCCGGACTGTCCTCGAATACTGTAAAAATTTACCTTGTAAGCGTTTAAAACAAATAAATTGTTATTTGGAAATATTTTACAAAATTTTCGATTTAAATTTTAAAAAATTATGAATAATTCCACAAAAAAATAAAAAGCAACACAAAATTAATATTTAATAATTTTACACCACGCCTAATTTTCAGGTACCATGTGGACAGTCCGTAAGGTACCCGAAAGTTACGGCACCTTGAGCCACATGGGCCATGTGATACTTTCAAGTTGGTGATAATCACTTGGTCCGTGTTGCTGAAGTTGCTTGGACCTGACAGACTGTCCGCGTGTACCGCGAAAATTTACGTTGTAAGCATTTAAAACAAATAAACCGAAATTTGGCCACATTTTACAAAGTTTTCGATTTAAATTTTGAAAAATTGAGGAAAATTATGAACGATACCACAAAAAATAAAAAATCACACAAAATTTATATTTAAGGTAAAAAATGATCATATATAGAATAATCCAGACTATCAAGTTGTTGATATTCACTTGGAACATGTTGCTGAAGTTGCCCGGACCTACATAAAGAATAAAAAAACATTAAAAAAACACCAAAAATTTGTATTTAAGGGGAAAAAATATAATAGAATAAAAAGGGGAAAAAATATAAATTCTAATTCGAAAAAGATCAATTGTAATTCGAAAAAGATCGATTGTTATTCAAAAAAGATCAATTGTAATTCAAAATACACCACTTTTTTAATTGGATTAGTACCAACCCTGTCATTTTAACTGAAATATCCGTTATATATAGTTAATTACTATTTCATAACACCCTGTTGCTGAAAAAAATCGTGTTTGAATCTGCCAGTGTATAGTTAAAAAACAGCTGCTATACAGCTGGGACTCATTTGTTTTGTTTTAGTGGGTGCAGCAAATTTTTTCTTTCGTGATGATGGCAGCAAAGTGACCAAAAATTAATTTAATTAACAAAAAAACATAAAATAGTAATAACAATAACATGAAAACTAAAAATAAACGTATTTATAAATATGTTGCCGTCATAGCAGGGATTTTCCTATTGGATTTCTGCGGTCTTTTCACATATTTCTTTGAACTGGACTATTTAACTCATTTTCATTATCCCTTGGAAGGAGATGTTCATAAATATGCCCAGGCTAGAAAAGACAAGCGAACTCACTTGGAAAACGGAGAAGTAGTGCCAAAACCTATAAATTTTTACAATTATACATTCCTGCATCAACGAACATGTGATGTGGTCAAGGCGGATAAGCCACAACTGACTTTGATAATAAAGTCAGCTTTGCCAAATACAAAACGACGCGATGTAATTAGACGTACCTGGGGTTATGAACAACGATTTTCCGATGTTCATATACGTAGAGTATTTATGTTGGGTGCCAGTACCAGTAGTTCTTTAATGGATATTGCTGATTTGGAGGCTAGACAATATGGTGATATAGTACAATCAGATTTTATAGATGCTTATTTTAATAATACCATTAAAACAATGGTGGGCTTGAAATGGGTTGTGGAAAATTGTCCAAAGGCTCAATACTACATGTTTGTGGATGATGATTATTATGTTTCAATGAAAAACGTATTACGTTTCATAGCCCATCCCTCGTTGTATCCTGAAAATGCTGTCTCACTCAACAGTATGTGGGAACATAAAGCTAAAGTACAACATGAAAGACTATTTGCTGGATTTGTTTTTCAAACTCGTCCTTTACGTCAAAAATTTAGTAAATGGCACGTTACTCTTAAAGAGTATCCATTTAACAAATGGCCACCTTATGTTACAGCTGGTGCATTTATTTTATCACGTGCTGCTGCCATTGATCTCTACTATGTTAGTCAGTATACTAAGCATTTTCGTTTTGATGACATATATTTGGGTATTTTGGCTTTGAAAGCCCGCATGGATTTAACGCACTGCGGTAACTTTCATTTTCACCGACCACGTTATAGTGGTCCAGATAGTTATCGATTTGTTGTGGCTTCACATGAGTTTAGTGACTCTGAAGAAATGGAAAAGACATGGAATGCATGTCGATCATCAAATTATGCATAGATAATGGGTTAGTATATTTAACAATGCAATATTATAAAGTTTTTTTTAGAATGTAGCATATCAGAATAAAAGTATTAAAAGACGTTGAAATTCACTAAATTTTTAAAGTGCAAAAATTTATAATTTACAAGTAATTTATTTTTTGTACTCAATAAAATCATGGGCGGATCCAGCTCTATGGGGTATTTTTTTAGAACCACTTTCGTAGGTCAGGTTGAAGATATGTTTCATAAAGTGCGTATGACACTTGCTTTTTTCAAGTTATTTGTTGCTGCATTTATTAGGATTTGTCAATAAAAATTTCGATAACTTCAACCAAAATTTTTGAATTTATCTTAATTTCCATAGCAAAAACCCCAATAAATGCAGCAACAAGTAACTTGAAAATAGCAAATATCATAAAGGCATAACTAAAATTTAAGACAACTGTTTTTAAACTTGTTCCAGAACTCTTATACTAGTTTACAGAGTAAGAATTAAATCTAGAATCCGAAAATTAAGTCCAAAGTTTTAAAAGTAGAATAGAAGAAATTGCTAATATGAAGAAACTAAGAGGATTTTTAAAAACTCAACTGAAAATTTTAAAAGTTACATACATTTGAGTAAAAATTCAGAAATTTAAATTTTATACAAATACATTTATATTTGTGTGTTTTTACACTTTGCACACCCGAAATTAACAAATACAACTATATATCTTCGTATTAGATCAGACTTGAACTGTAAAAAGAGAATTTTTTTTAAATTGTCGAAAAACCTTTTTCTCCCAGCAAAATTTTCTGTTCCAAATTATCGGTTCCAGAACGCATCAAATTACCCTGCAACCGGTTTTACTTAATATTCCAGAATCAATGATTTTTGTTTGAAATTGTCCCGAAAGCAATCGTTTTTTAGAGCAAGTAGTTTTTTTGAAAAATAGTTTTACATAGAAAATGTTGTTGTGATTACCGTATAATATATTCAAGAATCTATTGAATCAGGAATTTGTTCCAAAAAATTTTCCTGGGCTTTTTTAAACATTTTTAGATTTTGAATAAAAAAATCTTTAGAGTGAATTCAGATTCTGTTATATTATTCCCGAAAAAAAAATTGATTTAAATGACATGATCTTTGAACGAATCATTTTTAGTTTTGGTATAGAGAATTTCTTTAAGTCGAAACATTTTTCCCAAGAACGTTTTTCAGGATCTCAGACAAATATTAGAAAATTTGTTTGGTTCTGAAAATTTTTTCACACTGTAAAATCCGTTTTTTTTTCTTTTCCTTTTTTTCCTTTTCAAATTTGGTTTGGGGGAAAATTTCCCCCGTCCCCCTGGATCCGCTCCCGATAAAATTAAATAACTTCATAAACTTTGAGAATATATTTCATCGTTTATGGTGCTGAGACAATAAATATTATTGAAAAAGCTCAATTGTAGTTTGAGAAATATAAATTGTAATTCGAAAAAAATCAATTGTAGTTCGAAAAAGATCAATTGTAATTCGAAGATTCCAATTGTAATTCGTAAAAGATCAATAATTACTGTTAAAAGATCAATTGTAATTCGAAGAAAATCGAAAAAGATAAATTTTAATTAAAAAAAAAAATATTTATAAGTCGAAGATTCTACTTGTAATTTAAAGATCTCATTTAAAATTCAAAGATTCTACTTGTAGTTTAAAGATTCCAATGGTAATTCGAAGATAACACTTGTAATTCTTAAAAGATCAGTAGTAATTCGAAAAAAAGCAATCGTTATTCGAAAGAGATCAATTGCAATTAAAAAAATATCAATAGGTTATAGTGCGTTTACATTGGATTTCTAATCTAGTAAATTGCGATTTTAATCTACTTTGCAATCTGTACCGTTTACATTGGCATTTTTTACATTTGAGATTAGGATTGGCATTTATAACAACAAGTTGGTAATAAATGTGTGTGACTGCGTCAAAAGACAGCGACGGTAATTAGTCGTCGTATGATTAACAAGGACAGTGACGTCGTTTACAGATAACAATGACGGCGGCATACACATACTTGGCGGCGTCATCAAAACGGCAGGCTTTGTGTCGGTGTTTTTCAGTGTTGGAAAATGCAAATAATAGAAATACAGAGTTGTATCTAACTTTACCAGATTGCGTTTGCCGATTAGAGTCTAAACTACTAGATTGAAAAAAATAAATTTGTATGGGCAATCTAATAGATTGAAACTGGATTGGAGCCACAATCTACTTTAAGCTAGCTTAGAGGACCAGTGTAAACGCACTATTAGGTTAGGTTGTAAGTGGCTGCTGACGTTTTACGTCAACACACGTAGACTCTGAGGTCCATTGTGATACCACGGGACCGTAATAGGTTTCCCTACTAGTCCCTGTCGTTAAACCATTTAGAGCTTCTTATAAAACTCCTTAGATGTTGAATTTTGACATCCAACAAATCAGAAAGATCGTACAGCTCCCTAGATCCCAGTGAAGCAAGTCTCTGACCAGAAAGTGCCGGGCAATGGCAAATAAAGTGTTCGATAGTTTCCAACGCCTCTTCATCCATGCAACTTCGGCAAAAGTCATTCGACGGCACATTCAACCGCTCTGCGTGCTTCCCTATAAGACAGTGTCCGGTAATTATAGAAACCACCGTCGAAATCTCCTCTTGGAAGCGATATCAGCTCACTTGTGCGCCCCTGATTAAGAGAAGGCCAAATCAGTCGTGTTGTCTCACACGTCCATCCATTTGCCCATCTTTGATTAGTCTCCGTCGCAGAACAAAGCCGTAGGTTTTGCTTGTAAGTTTCTAGAGGCATACCAACACATTCCAATTCTGTTGGAACCTGTAAGGTAGTTCCTAGTCTTGCAAGCTCATCGGCTTTGCAATTCCCTGGAATGTCTCTGTGCCCTGGGACCCATATGAGTCGTATGTTAAACTGCTTGGCCATCTCATTTAAAGACGTGCGGCAGTTAAGGGCAGATCTTGTTTTCAGAAACATTGAATCCAGGGACTTGACCGCGGCTTGACTGTCAGTATAGATGTTGACTGCGGTTGTAGACAAGACATTGCAGCTCAACCAGTCAGCCACTTCTTTTATTGCCAGCATCTCTGCCTGGTAAACACTGCAATGATCTGGCAATCTACGATCCAGGCTCAACCCAAGCTCTTCCGAATAGACTCCAAAGCCCACTTGTTCGTGCAGCCTCGATCCATCTGTGTAAAAATTTATGGTAGCTCCACTACCCGTATCAATTGTAATTCAAACTTATCAATTGCAAATTTGTAAAAGATCAATTTGAATTCGTAAAAGATCAATTTTAATTCGTAAAAGATAAAAAAGATAATTTTTAATTCGAAAAAAAATCAGTTGAAATTCGAAAAAGACCAATTTTAAATCAATAAATATAAATTTTAGTTCGAAAAAGATATTTCTTTTTTTGAAAAAGAACAATCGTTATTTGAAGATTCCAATTGTAGTTCGAAAAATATAAACTAAATTTCTATTGATCTTTTTTGAAGAAGAATTGGAGTCTCCGAATTACAATTGATCTTTTCCGAATTACAATTTATATTTTCGAATTAAAATTAAACCTTTTGGAATTAAAATTGATCTTTTTTGAATTTCAGTTAATATTTTTCGACTTTGTCATTCCGTGTGTAACGCATCGAAATATCCGTCTGGGACCCTATAAAGTAAATATTACTGATCAGTGATTGATTCTCAACTTTCTGTGAATGTTCGTCCGTCTGTCCGTGGGGGATACGATGGAGTCTAAAATTAAATAGCTAGCCTGAAGTTTGGTACGAATATGTGTTATGATCATAGGCTGGTTAACTTCTTGAATGGGCAGAATCGGACTAGAGGGAAACATTTTTCCTTGAAGAACTAAACCAACCCCTGAAAAATGCTACTATTCACCGCTGTTTTTTGTATTTTTGTTAAACAAATGCAACATTTGTATGTCAAAATAAGTTTAAAATCCTTCATTGTGACCCATGTGTCTTCCAATAGATTACAATTACAATTGGTATCTTCAAATTACATCTTCAAATTACAAATGCATTTCGAACAAGAATCTTCAAAATACAAATAGAATTTTCGAATTAGAAGTAGAATCTTCGAATTACAAGTAGAATCTTCAAATTACAAATGAAATCTTTCAATTTCAAGTAGAATCCTTGAATTACAAGTATAATCTTCGTGCTACAAGTGTAATCCTTGAATTACATCTGTAAATGGTGTAGCGTTAATTTAAAAAAATAAATAATACACATTTAAATACCTTTTTTTAATATTAAACTGTTCCCACGACAAAAATTTATTTGAAATAAAGTCATATTTTTTTTATAATTCTTTGTTTTCATTAAATTATTTTCGAAAATAAAACTCAATACAATTACTTGGTAATTAAACAGTAATTACTAAATTAAGAAAAAAATATTATATAAATTAATACCTTCTAAGAAATCTTATTCGTTTGTGGTAAAAATACATTTACAACAATTACAATTCTTCGTTAAATTAAAAAAAAAATTGCAACATGAAATTTGAAAATTATTTTAAATAAAACATTAAGTTGACTGTAGTTAGAAGAAACTTATAAAGATGTTAAAAAATAGAAAAACAACCATAAATAGTTTTACTTAATTAAAGTAGAAAGAAACTCTTGTTCATAAGAAAATAAAAAAAAAAAATATAAATTAATACGCATATTAATTAAATACGTCATAAAAAGATTTGTATAAAAAAAGACGAATGTTTTATGAAATTTATTGCGCTGGTGCTGCTGGCTGGGGTTGAGGAGCCAAACGATTGATAAAGGAAATACCACCGCGTACTACTTTCCCCACGATGGGAGGAGAACGAGCAGCCAAAGCTTCAGCGGTCATACGTAATTCAGCAAATGCATTACGAGTGTAGGGATTACGGCGAGAACTGTAACGCATGACTAAGAAGTGATAATAGACAATGGGAGTCATAAGACCAGCTCTTCCCCTAAAAGCATGAGAATAAAATATGTTAAAAAATATTAATAATTTTTAAAGAAAAACACTTACATAAAAGTCAAGACCACTGCTAAAGGCATAATAAAGATTTCTGAGAAGGAAGCGGCCTTCAAAATATTACCTGCCTGGAATTCAACCAAAGAAATTAAGAAACGAGCACCCCACCAAGAATTTTGACCAATAATCTGAAAAAAAAAAACACAAATTTTTAATATTTTATCTTTACTAAAAATCTTTACTAAAAATCAGAAATTCTCTGAGACCGTCTCAGAATCTGATGCTTTTTCTATATATTCTATGTGTCAGAGTTTGAGAATTTTTCGAAAGGAAAAAAAGAATTAAGAATTTTTCTATATAGAAAAATATTATAAAATCTGAGACTTTTTCTATATAGGAAAAGTGTCACAGAATCTGAGACATTTTCTATATAGGAAAAATGTCACAGAATCTGAGACTTTTTCTATATAGGAAAAATTTCACAAAATCTGAGACTTTTTCTATGTAGGAAAAATGTCACAAAATCTGAGACTTTTTCTATGTAGGAAAAGTGTCACAGAATCTGAATATTTTTTTATATATTAAAAGTCTCAGAATCAGAGACTTTTTCTATATAGGAAAAATGTCTCAGAATCTTCGAGTTTTTCTATATAGGAAAAATGTCTCAGAATCTGAGAGTTTTTTTATATAGGAAAAATATCTCAGAACCTGAGAGTTTTTTTATATAGGAAAAATATCTCAGAATCTGAGGGTTTTTCTATATAGATGTCTCAGAATCTAAGAGTTTTTCTATATAGGAAAAATGTCTCAGAATCTGAGAGTTTTTCTATATAGATGTCTCAGAATCTGAGAGTTTTTCTATATAGATGTCTTAGAATCTGAGAGTTTTTCTATATAGATGTCTCAGAATCTGAGAGTTTTTCTATATAGGAAAATATCTCGGAATATGAGTGTTTTTCTATAAAGGAAAAATTGTCTCAGAATCTGAGAGATTTCTATATAGGAAAAATTGTCTCAGAATCTGAGAGATTTTCTAAATAGGAAAAATGTCTCAGAATCTAAGATTTTTTCTATATATTCTTTTTTTTTTTCTATATAAAATATCTCAGAATGTCTCAGAATCTGAGAATTTTTCTATATAGGAAAAATGTCTCAGAATCTGAGAATTTTTCTATATAGGAAAAATATCTCAGAATCTGAGAATTTTTTTATATAGGAAAAATGTCTCAGAATCTAAGATTTTTTCTATATATTTTTTTTTTATATAAAATATCTCAGAATGTCTCAGAATCTGAGACTTTTTCTATATAGGAAAAATGTCTCAGAATCTGAGAATTTTTTTATATAGGAAAAATGTCTCAGAATCTGAGAGTTTTTCTAAGAATTTTTTTTCTTATAAAATTCAAATTTTTCATACTTACATCCAATAATTTTAATGAATAACTTGAGGCATGTAATACAGCAAACAATACAATTGGTATCAATATCAACAATGTTGGTTGTACATTAAAGAATATCAAGGAATACATAAGGTAATGGCAGGAATCTTCAACAAATAAACGTGCTAAAAATTCACGTGAGAATGTAAAGGCTGGTAAACGTTGATGTAAACGTAATGCCGACACTGCGGCATTTGAAAGTAAAACTTTGTTGAATGCACTTTGCTGATTGCCAAAAATGGGTAGTACATAGCCGAGAGTAAAGACGACACCTAACAAACGCAATAGCCACATGGCACCATCAACTTTATTTGTTTTAAAGTGTTCAATCATTTTGGCGGGTACATTTCCATTTTGTTGTGGTGGCGGTGTTGTGGAATTCGATGATGTTCCATTATTTTGTTGATGATCTCCGGAATCGTCACTCATTTTGTATGATTATCTGGTAAAGAAAAAATTAAAAAATATTACAAATAGATTTAAAGAATTTTTTACAAAAAGATATAAAACAAGTTAAAAAATTTAAACAATTCTAAAATTCCATTGAAATCTTTTGAATAATATTTTGACTGTTCCCAGCTAATTTTTCTGTTCCACAAAATCGGTTTTAGAACGCATTATATGATCCCGATATCGATTCTACTTAACTTTCCAGGATCGGTGGTTTTTGTTTGAAAAATTTCCAAAAGCGATCGTTTTTTAGAGCAAGTAGTTCTTTTGTAAAGTTATTTTACATTGAAAATTTTGTTGTGAAAAGAATTTATTGCAAAAGAATTTGATACAAAAATGTTATGAATTAATTTAGAAATAAAATAAAAAATTTAAACAAATTTACCCAATTTTCATATGATTCTCAAATACACTTGAAAATGGTGTAGACTGTAAAAAGTATTTTGTCTTTAAACTCAGCCAAATTTCTTTACATGAATCATTATATTTGGAAACACTGCTATTTTATAATCAAATATTTTTCTAATCAATTGCCATTTTTTTAATGCAATAAACTTAAAGATAAGTGTATTGAAAATATAAGACATGATAAGATTTTGAGTAAATTTAACTATTCTTTGATGCAAGTTCGATAATTGCCTTGAGAAAGGTTGGCTGGCGACTAAATAAATTTTTAGTTTAACTTAAAAAAATATTTATTTAAAGAAATACATCTTAACGATGGATCTAAAAATACACAAAAATAAAATGTTTCTGAATTAGGCGTGGATCTATGATTGTAATTTGAAATTGGTCAATTGTAGTTTGAAAAAGATCAATTGTAATTCGAAAAAAATAATTGTAATTCGAAAAAAAAAATTGTAATTCGAATAAAAAAATTTTGTAATTTAAAAAAGACCGAATTGAAATTTAGTTTTTTTTTTATGATCTTTTTCGAATTACAATTGATCAATTTCGAATCACAATTAATTTTTTTGGAATTGGAATTATTTTTTTTTTTTCGAATATCAATTCATCTTTTTCAAATTACAATTCTTCTTTTTCTAATTGCAATTTGATCTTTTCCGAATTACATTTGGTCTTTTTATACCCTCCAACCACACACAGTATGGGGGCATACTCACTTTGTCATTCCGGGTGTAACGCATCGAAATATCGGTCGAGGACCCCATGAAGTATATATAATCGATTCTAAGACATTCTATAAATATTACTGGTCCATGACCGATTCTAGGACATTCTGCCAGTTTTTGAGTCGATTTAGCGATATCAGTCTGTCAGTCCATGCAAACGGTGTAAGCACGATACAGGTCGCAATTTTCAATAAATTTGAAACTTAAGCTTCTTTTGGCCCAAGCACAAAGCCTATTGAAATTAAAAAAAAAAATCTGTCTATGTTTAGACCTAGCCTAGACTAATAGTACTAAAATTACTCTAATAAATGTATTACACCCAGAATTATAAAGAGTAATGCATAATGTATTCAATCGATTAACCGTTAATCGGTTAATCGTTTAATTTTGATGGATTAACTGTTCGAATAATTTAAAAACAAATCGGTTAATTTGAGTCGATTAACCGAAATTTATTTTTTTAGTACTTTTATTTTTCAGTTCTAATTCAAATTACGGTACTTCTAAAAAACTTTCAGGCCACGAAGAAATTACCAAACTTTCTGAATATACACAAATATTTCATGGATATTCTAAAAAGATATTTCAGTTAAAAAAAAATGGCTCTGGTAACCCTGGACAATTTTTGTACCACTATAAATTTGTCTAATAGCTTTTTATGCGCTAAATCCGAATCTGCCTTTAGAATTGATCTATTAAGTTCTTGATATTTACACATAAAAAAACACCTTGTCAATTCCATTTTACCAATATTAATTCCATTTTACCAATATTTGACAGTTTTCCTTGTTTTATAACAAAAAATTTTCAATCGAAATTTATTTATTTTTTTTGTAATTTTATATTTTTTTTTTCGTAATTTTACAAATTTCCAACTTTTTTTACAAAAAAAAAATCTAGCAAATTCACGAGAATTCCTTGTAAGTTTTATTGCGCCAAAAAAGTTGTAAATTTACAATTTTATTGGTAAAATATGCATGTAAAATTATAAAAAAGTTCGTTAGTTTTAGGAATTCTCGTAAAATAGGAGATAGCAAAAAATCTAGTAAGGTCACGAGACCTCCTAGTAAGTTTTATCGCGTCTAAAAAATTGTTAATTTACAGTTTTATTGGTAAAAAGCTTGTAAAATTACAAAATTATTGGTAAAAAGATTGTAAAATTACAAGAAATTCTTGTCAAATATTTAGCAAAAAAAAAAAGAATTACAAGTTTTTCTTGTCATTTTACAAGGTTTTTTTGAGTGTAGGGTTTTTGATTTACCATACTGCCAAAAATTTAAGTTTTCACTATAAAACCGCGATCTCTTTTTAAACTCAATCGTAAAGATAGATCGTATCGGTACATGTGTGGACTTGGGACCCATTTTCCGGGAACCACTGGTGTAGGGTATTATGTTCTTGTTTAATAAAAATTAAAAAAAATAATAAAAAAAAATTTTAAAAATTTTTTAGATACAATGAGAGTCAAAAAATTACACTTTTTAAGTCTAGACAGTACAATCTTGAAAATGTCATTTATTATCCCTGATTATTGCGATGTCCGTCCGTTTGTGGAAGACACGATAAAGTCGAAAATAAAACACTATACGTCCAAAAGAGCTAGACTCCTAAAGTTTGGCACGAATATATCTTATGGTCGTAGGCTAGTTAAAATTGAAGATACTCAAAATCGAATCAGGGGGAAAAAGTTCACCCTTAAAGCTAAGTACTCTGTTTTTTGCGGTGAAAATTTCACTTCAACTTTAAACGCCTCAAATCGCAATAAAACAATAAAAAATAAACAACTTTTGACAATTATAAGAAAGAAACGATCATAACAAAACTGAAATGTCACTTTTTCACGGCAATTTAAATTGTCTTGTATAATAAAAATGCGTGAAAAGTTTTTTAACAATTTCCCTATAATTACTCGCGTTGCCAAATTGTATTTTTTTTATATGGAGTTTGACAGATTTTTTCCCGTGAAATCGAACAGAGTACTATGCTTAAAGAACTAAACTAACCTCTAATACCCTGTTCTCACGAGCATCTAAAAACGGTTTTAAACGACATTTGTTTTAATTAAAAAAAAAGTGTTCACACGTAATTTCACTCGTTTTATTTTGGTTTTTATGGTTTTATTTTGACATTTGCATTATCAGCTGATAAACATGTACACATTTTAACAACAAACGATATTAAAATATTGAAATTATATTCATTAATTATACATATAACTGTTTATAATGTTCAAGAATTGTTTAAAGATAAAAATAGCACGATTTTTTTTTTATTATTTACATTTTAGTAATAAACAATGTTGCCAATATTAATAAAATGCTTTAAAAACGCTGAACATTCAAAAATACTCAATTCAACCCCTGGAATTCCGCTCGTTTTAAATCGTTTTAATTTTAAAACGAGCTAAAAACATTTTTATTTTGACATATTACAACAAAAAAATGTATGGTAAAACGAGTCATAAAAATGGTTTTTAAGAATAAAACGAAAAATGTTGCTAAAAATGGTTTTTAAATGTAAGTGAGAACAGGGTATAACAAGGCCCATTTTTTTGCAAGTATTTTTATGCCTTTGGCCGCTGTTCCAAAAAAAGTAATTCACATAAAAAATGTGAAAGTGAAAATTTCCGAATTTTTTTGGTGTTCTAGATTTCACATCCGAATTTCTTTTTCGTTTTCTTTCACATAAATAAAATTTTGTGAAAGTAAACGGAATGCACTTTTTTCCTTAAAATTTTTTAAATTAAAATTATTCGATTTCAACTTCGAATGAAAACGTGATCAACAAAACACTAAACTTGATTTCATGTGATTCGGAAATTTTCATGTGAATTGAAAAGTTGTGAAAGACAGAACAGAGGCCTTTGTTAAGGAAATTAAACATTTTGTCGAAATCAGTTTGGATTTGCATTTGGAACCATTATTTTTTTAAAAAACTATTTTTTTTATAAAACTATTTTTTTTTTTTTTGACTCGCCCTCTTTTGTGGGCGTGATTTTTCTAGTTGTTGCTCGATATGACACAATACTTGGAAACTTTCGATTATTCTTAATTTTTAAATACTATAAGAAAAGATTTATTTCAATAAAAATTCAAAACTAAAATTTCTGACGTGAATTCCATTAGAATATTTTGTAAGTTAGGCCGCTGTTCCAAAAAAAGTAAGGGTATTCATTCCAGAGAATGTAAAAGTGGAAAAATGAAAAATGTAAGATTCCACTCTCAATGATGTGAACGGGTACATAAAAAAATTGTGATAAAAAGTTTCCAAAAATAATTAAATTATTCAACGAATGAACCAATTAACTTATAAATTACACTTTTTACTCATTTTGACAATTTTTTCTTGTTGTTTAATTCTTAATTTCTATTATTATACCCAAAATTATTTGTATAAATATTTTCTTCTAAGAAAAATTTCAACACTGATGCCAACTATTTTTAAAAAAATGTAGCTAGATTGGACAAAAAAATAGCTAGAAATAGCTAAATTTAAAAACAGTTAAAAAATCTAGCTATTTTGTAGCTAGATTTGTTTAAACAGTTGAAAAATCTAGCTATTTTATAGCTAGATTTTGGATTTGTGGTTTTTAAAAGGTTTTATTTGCTAAAGTTTTTAATAAAATAATAAAATAAGTTAGTTTTGGTATTAAAACGAATATTTTCAAATATTTTTATTAAATTTTGCAAACAAAAAGTTTAAATACTCATATTTTATATCGCAGATATACACTCAGAAAATTATGTAAGTTACTACATGTTAGTTATTTGTATATTTTACAGTAGTTAGTTGTTTTCAACTACAAAGTCAGTTGTTTTTGTATGAAAAATATCAAACAACTATTTCTGTTAGTTATTTTAAGTCGTTTTTTTTTAACAACTAACGAAAAAGTACTGTGATGTAGTAACAGTTATTTAAAGTAGTTAATTTTATTTATTTTATCTCTGAAAAGTTTTAAAGTTTTTTTCCAAAAAAAAAAATTTCGTTATTTTTATTTTTCACAACTTTTTTAAAAAAAAAAAACTTGGAAAAAATTTGGTCTTCAATTTTTTTTTCTGAAAAATATTTTGAAAAAAAAATTATATATTGATTTTTTTATTTTTACTACATTTTAGTTGTTTTGACTACAAATGTAAGTAGTTTTTACTACATAAGGCAGTTGTTTTTTGTCAGTTAAAATAACTAACATTGTTAGTTGATTTAACTGAAAAAGTAGTTGACTCCAAAACAACTTACAAAGTAGTTATTTTAACTGACATTTTCAGTTGATTTTACTAACATAATTTTTTAAGTGTAATTTATAACGCATGAAACTTTAGAAATTGCTTCCAACGCTTAAGTTATTAAATTAAGCTTTTAAATCAATTTCTTTAACAAATAAACATTATTAATCTATATGTTATATGTATGTATTTCTGGATTTGCAGATCCTGTGAACTATTTCCTGTGAATTTCTATTTTCTGTGAATCGGCACCTTACTATTTTCTGTGAATCAGCACCTCATTTTGTATACGTAAAAAGTACTCATAATTGATATAATTCCTGTAATGGGAACTTATTTTATTTTTTTGGACTTATTTCGTTCGGAGTTCTTTAATTTTTTTGGGAGTAAGTATTTTGATTTTAAATAACTCCCAAATATTGGGACTTGTTTCATTTTTTCTTTGGGACTTATTTCATTTCTTAAAGTTGGGAGTTAATTCATTCCTCTTAGGACTTATATCATTAGGAATTATTTCATTGGGATTTATTTCATTTGGGAGTTGTTTCGCAGTACCAAATTTTTTAATACACAATTATCTGAATGCGAATTAAAAGCTCGATTATAGTCACTCGTTTTTTTGGTTATGAATTCTGGTGTAAAATTTTATCCGTTATTGGAGAGATGAAAACTATTATATTTTAAACCCATAGCTGTTTTTTCTTTATGTTAGTACTAAACTACATTCTCTATGAATTATGCCAATACGATACTTGCTTGATGTTGAAAATTTTAAGTAACTTTATAATGGAGAGATTTTTGATAAATTTAAAATTTTTGTTTGAAGTTAAAGGAAATATCATAGAAAACCCCTGATAAAACTTTTTGAAAAGTTGAAAAACTAGCAGATGTCATACACACTTAAATAGCACGTTAACGAAATGTCAACTTGAAAATATGGCTAATAAAACGGTTTAAAAAAAAAACACTTTTTTACAAATTTTGCGAACAAAAAAAGTAGCTAGATTTGTAGCTAAGAGCTAAATGACTTTTTTTGTCGCTAGATGCAAAAAAAATAGCTAAATCTAGCTACAAAATAGCTAAATTGGCAACAATGAATTTCAAACACATGTTCAATAAGGGCTGCCGAGGTAGAAAAAAATTAAATAACAGTAGCATATTTTGGTACCTTTTCTTTAATTAGTAATGAATGGCAACGCTTAAATAATTGGAAAAATGTAACTTTTTACTCTGATAATTTTACACTTGGATATAGGTTGTTTAAATTGCAACTTTTAAGTGAAAAATTTTTTCATGTGTTTGTTGTAATAAAAAGTTACATTTTTCCAATTTTTCATTTTTACAACCAAAAAAAAGCTGAAATGAATACCCTTAGTAATTCACATTAAAAATATGAAAATGAAAATTTCCGATTTTTTTTGGTGTTCTAGATTTCACATCCGAATTTCTATTTCGTTTTGTTTCACATAAATAAAATTTGGTGAAAGTAAAACGAATGCACTTTTTCCTTATAATTTTTTAAATTTGAATTATTCGATTTCAACTTCGAATGAAAACGTGATCAACAAAACACTAAACTTGATTTCATGTGATTCGGAAATTTTCATGTGAATTGAAAAGTTGTGAAAGACAGAACAGAGGACTTAAATTCTTTTTTTTTAATTTAGGCGATCAGTTAACTGGTTAAAACAATTTTTTAATATCACACGTACATTTTTTTGTAGATAGCCAATGAATAAAAATATTAAATAAATATATTTATTCTTTCATAAATATTTTTTTAACAGAACAAATGTTACTACAACCACTTAATAACAATCAAAACCACAAACTAGACATACAAGTGTATTTCCAAATATATTTTTTTTTTTAAATAAAACAATATCAGTAAAACATATACAAATAGAAACTATGGGTAATTGTAGGTAAGTGAAAAACTCAGGGTCGCCAGTTTTTTTTTGGATGCCATCCCCAAATTAAAATTTCTCATCCCCAAAAATCCCCAAATTTTTTTTTTTCAAAATTTACTAAACGCAAAAAACACTTCCAACCCATTAAGTGCTTTTGAGTAATTTAGCCAATTTTTTAGAACAAAAACTTGGTTAACTTACGTACAAACACTTGCTGGTATTTTACACAGAAACTTGGCTAAAAAGTGTAAGTGTATTTTGCGTGTTGAGCGATTAGCACATCGTTTGAAGTGGCCAATTTTTCGATAAGTATTATGATAAAATTCAAAAGCAACGGAAATGTTTTATCACGTATGGATAACTCACGGATTTTTAATTTACACACCAGCGATAGAGTACTTTATTGGTCCAAATTTAATTTAATCTTGTTTTATATCTTGAATTCCCTCAAAAGTTTTCTCAGCAAACGTTAGTCATCGGCCCTAAGAAATTGTTTGTACCCTTAAAAAAAAACAACGAAAATTCTTTTAAGTTTTGATATACATATTGCCGTAAAACCCCTTAAATTTTTATAAATACTAATTCCGGAATAGGTATCTAAAACGTTGTATTGCTTTTTAAGAATTTAAGAAGTTGAAAAAGACCAGTATTTTCAATTGATGTACTTTTAGACTTTTTTTCTACAGATAAAACTAGTGAATTTTGGAAATTTTCTTTAATAGATTTAAAGGATATACCTACTACAGAAAATGTATGAAAATTTACAATTTGGTTTAAAGAAAAATAAAAGCATGATAACATGATACCACTACGATCCAGGTTTTGACAGAAACCATATAAAATGTTAGTTTTTTCTATATAAATGTCACATTATTCCTACGTTTGAGGTTTTTTTTGTATGCTTTAATGTCCACGATTTATCAAAAATAAAGTAGAGTTAATTTTACCTATTTTAGCATTATTTTATTATTAATGTATTTAAAAAACACTTGTTTATCTAAAATATTTCATCCCCTAAAAATCCTCGAAAAAATTAGTGTCATCCCCATGAAATCCCCGGATCCCCAAATCAAATTTTTCATCCCCAATTTCCAAAAAAAATCCCCTATTTGGGGACAAAACCCCTAAACTGGCAACACTGGAAAAACTAGACATTATATAAAATAAAGATATGAAAAAAACCATTCAACTAACAAAAAAATAAAAAAATTATGTTATCAGTAAAAATTTTATCTTGAATTATTAAAATAAAAATTTTTATAACCAAAATAAAATTTTGAAAGCGATCATTTACAGTGTCATAAATAAACGAAAAGAGAATAGCAGTGAAAGAGAACCAAATAAAAATTATAATAATTAGCCGGTAAATGAAGTAAAAGTTTTTTAAAAAATATATGAAACGAGTTATTTAAATAACTCTTTAAATAATTAAATAAAATTAGAAATCAAAATGGAAAGACAGACTACCACAGACATTTTTTGCAGTATACTTATTTAAATTTAAACAAATAAAAAAATTATAGTCGGTCAAGACCGACCATATAATAACCTACACCAGTGTTTCCCGGAAAATGAATCCCAAGTCCAAACATGGACCGATTGGATCTAATATTTGTTAGATGTTTAATAAATGAAGAAAACACACACAAACGAAATTTGATTGAAATAGGCTTTTATTTCATGTCAATAGACAACAACGTCGGCCGAAATTTTTATATCGGCACAAAGACCAAAAATTGCCAAATTATATTCAGATTTGATTAGGTTACCAAAGTATATGTTTATAACATCTACAAAATAATTAAAATCAAATATTACCTATTTTGAATAATTTTTTGTGATTTATGTGAATATTGGAATGGTGGTTTGTATTCGGACTACAAGAAGAACAGTTCCGATTTCTTTAAAATTTGGAGTGGTGATTTTGAACACAAAATACGATTACCTGCCAAATGATACCTATTAAAATACGTTTTTTTTAGTCATTTCTTAAAAAAAAACAAGTATCATACGCACTTTACCCACTTTTATACCTTCTTTGTAAACGTCATCTAACAAAACTTAACTGGTTTAAACCGAGCTTACCTTAAATAAAATTAAATCAGATAATTATTAAAATTTACTGGAATTTAATATTAAATGTATTAAACTATAAACTAAACATAAATTCGCTGTAGGGTATTGAAAACTTAGTCAGCGTAACTAAATATAGAAAATTTCTAAAATATAAAATATAAACTCTTTTATAAAAAAAAAATATTTAACACACATTTTTAAACAAGTTTATTCTACCAAAAAGATTTCGTAATGATTATGTTTAAATTTAGCATTAACACTTTAACGTAAAAAAAGATAACTGGCTTCGTCTTTAATGTATAAAAAATCAAGTATTAAAAAAATAGCAAATGCAACATGATGAAATTGAACATGTTTAATAAGAAGTATATACAGTGGATTAGCGGCTTAACGAATACTCATTTTAACGAATTTCCGATATGGCATTTGTTTGTAAGATCTTATCTCCGAAACGGCTTATCGGATTTCAAAAATGTTTTGACCAGACCCAGTCAGAAAAATACAAACGGGCCAACGTTGGAATGAAGTTGGCGGCGACAGTACCAACGTTGGCAAATCATACCCGTTTCTAAGTCTTCGACGTCATTCCGAAGTTGAAATGATAACAGTGGCCAACAATATCTCAACTTTTGTTTTTGACGTTGGATTGACCTCTTGCTTAGGGATGTATTGAAAATCTCGATGTATTGCTTGTTAGTTACCATTTTGCAAGAAATGATTACCTTAGATTAAAGAGTTGAGGTCTATGTAAATCAAAAACTTTTTAATAAAATAAAAATTTTAAACTTTTAAATTATAATCTACACTACAGTGTTTTATGAAAACACAAAGTTGTGCCAACACAACATTTTTAGTAAAACTGTTTTATATTATAGAATGTTGTATTTTTCGTTATTTCTAAAGAACTAGGGATATGCGATTAATCGATTAAATTAATTTTTGATTAATCAAAATATCAATTAATCGATTATTCAGAAGTTTGAGTTTGAGTTTTGAATAAAAATCGAATTTTAGACGCAACGTAGGAGCATCCTTTTAAATATTTTTAATTAGTTGTTTTCACTTTTAGCTAATCCTTTACAAATTTGGCATTTCTAAGATTTTGTTTGTAGGTGTTAAAAAATTTCGCCCGATATTCAGTAAAATCGGTCTATTGGCAACAAAAATAAGCAAATTTCACTCAAATTTTGTTTGTGTATGTTTTCTATACTAATTAAAGATCTAACAAAATATGGATTTAATCGGTCCATGTTTGGACTTGGTACCCATTTTTTTAAACACTGGTGTAGGGTATCATATCGCCGATCTTGACCGACTATAATTTTCTTACTTGTTTCTGGGGTGAAGCTATTGAGATATTCATCTCTGAGCCAAACAGAATTTAACGAACGGACCTTAAATTATATCGTTCGTTACAGTGGGAATCCACTGTATACTACTTAAATTAAATAGCTTTGTCGAAAACCTGCTATGAAGCCGTACTAAGAAGTAGACAATAACTATAACAAATATTAATTTTGATAATTAACCCTTTAACGACCTACAGGCAAGTGTACTTGCCAAAGCGTTTTTGGCAAATAATTTTTGTTCGGGTAAAAGATGGGGAAAATGTGATAAAAAATTAATTGCAAAAGAGTATTAGGGCAACAAAAGTCTAGTTTTCAGTAAGTCTCCAATTTGATCCACTGACTCACTGTAAGCAGAGCTTCGAGGAATGAAATCCTTTTCGAATGAATTCTCAAAAAAATCCATTCAATTTTCATAGTCAGTGAATGCATTCGATTTCATAAATCAACATTGAATGCAGTCCTTAGAATTCATTCGATTGAATGAACAAAAATGAATGCATTCGATTTCTTGTTCATTCGATTTAGAAAAATCGAATGCATTCGATTTTTTATCATTCAACTGCGAATGCAATCGATTTTTTAAATATATAGACCAAAACGGAGCCAAATTTTGGTCCATAGTATCGCCTACTCTCTTTACATACGATGACCCTAATGGGCTCCAATTTTGAATCCAAAAAAATTGGTGTTCCCGAAAATTTTAAAAATGCACATATTAACTGCCTATATGACAAAAAAATGTGAAGAGTGTTAGCGATACTATGGACAAAAAATTGGCTCAGTTTTGCACTATCTTGGTTAGTTTTTCAAGCTTTTTATGCAATGAATGAATAAGCCATTTGATTTTATAAATTGAATGAAAAGAAAATCGATTGCATTCGCAAGTGAATGCATTCGATTTTTAAAAGTCGAATGAAAATATGTAAACATAAATGGACACAAAATTGGCTCCGTTTTGCTCTATCTTGGTTATTTTTTTTAAGTTTTTTATGCAATGAATGAATAAGCCATTCGATTTTTCACATTGAATGAACAGAAAATCGATTGCATTCGCAAGTGAATGCATTCGATTTTTAAAAGTCGAATGAAAAAAAATCGATTGCATTCGATTTTTGAAAGTCAAATGAAAAATAAAACGAATGCATTCGATATTTATAAATGAGCCTAAAGTGAATTCATTCAATTCGCTAAAATTTGATTGGGGAATGCAATCACTAAATTTTCACTCAGAATGACAAATCGAATTAAGGAATGAAATCCGTCGAAGCTCTGACTGTAAGCCATCAAAGTTTGTGAAATAATCTATATTTTAGCATCAAATTAAATAAGCTTGTCAGGCTAAACGAGGTACAAGAACTTGGTTTGGGGGGTCCATATTCTTGTAGAATAACTATTATTGAGCTACAGATCTTAAAAATCAGCAAATAGCAAACATCTTTGCCCAGAAAATTAAAATCGATTTGGCAGAAAATGTATGGTCTGCATAGGGTTAAGTCAATGGAAGTTTTTATTATAAACAATTAAAAATAAAACTTACCGAAAAAAATTAATAATATTTATTTAAAGATTAAGAAGAAATTAAAGTCAACCCGTGGCGGCTGCGATCTGTTAATAATTTTCACATATAGAGTTCAATTGACTATTAACTGAATAAATTTGACATTAAAAGTTTTTCTGATGTATATAATAGGTCTATTCGATTACCTTACTACAATCTACTATTTTTTACTCATTTTACTACAGCTGGAAATTTTCAATACAAAAAGTAAACAAAACTTTCCAATTGTAGTAAAAATAGTAAGAAATTTGGGTAATCGAATAGACCTAATAACAACTGGATTATATGAAACTAGCAGAGACCATAACAGTTATGAGATTTATTGAAAAAAATCCAACTTAACTGTTCAAAAATATTTTTTCAAATAAAAATTAAAAATAACAGTTTGAAATGATTTATATAAATATCGGTTCAAAATAACAGAAATAAAAAACTTTTATTTTTTATAACTGTTATTAAAAACTCTTTGAGCCTTAAAAAACTCGAGTTATTAAAATAAAACAACAATAAACGCATGCAGAAGAATCCTATTGATATCTAATACTTCAATCATTGATTTAAAGATATAAACTTTGATTTTTTTTTAAAATAACTGTTATAACAGTTATTTACTCAAATAAATATAAAATAAAAGTTATTTTAGATTGTTTGAACAAAAAGTTTTTAATAACTGTTATTTTTTACTGTTATTGAAAAAATCAAAAAAATAAATGTTATTGCAAATTTTAACACGGGACATCTTTAGAAGTATTTTCAAATATAAAATACTGAGTTTGGACAACACTCGTTTCATGATTTTTTTTAAAACAAAAAGACGCATATAACTGTTATATTTGGTCTCTGGAAACTAGTAAAAAACTAACCAGGATGTCTTAAATTTTTAGAAAAATTAAATTTTTCTTTCACACTTTTTTCAATTCAAAACCATATATATAAAATTATTAAATTAAAAACTCGCAAAAATGAAAATGAACTAAAATTTAACAAATATTTCATCATTTTTTCTTTAACGAAAACAAAAAAAAAAAAAACATAATAAAAATTATAATTTAACAATACCTAGACAAAGAGAGAGATAACAGTTTTTAACTGTTAAGCAAAAAATGTCCATTAAAATACAATTACCCACCAACAAGTAATATTGGTATGGTTTTTTTTTTTAACAGAAAATATCCACAAAAACAAAATAATAAATTTTGTCAAATCATTTTATTCCATCGCTTTTAATACACATGCAACTTGTAGAATTTATGTACTTTTTTAATTAATAATTTAAACAATCAATATGTTGGTGAAATGTTCGAGTACATACTATTGGTTGAATGGCGGAACAAATGTTTCCCAGTTTATTATATCGATTGACTTTCAGGTGTTGACATTTATGTTTTGGAATTTATTATTTTTTTAATTAAAGTAGTAAGAGACTGGGTGGAAATTAAAATGAAGTGCATTTTGTGGGAGGATTTTTTTTTATTATTTAAAATTAGGTCAATATAAAAAAACTTATAAAATTAAGTTCATAGTAAATGTAATGGTCACGTGAATTTAAAATAGTACATAAATTAAAGAAACAAGAAAAAGAACACGTAGAAAAAATATTTAAAAAAAAATAAGGTGACATTCAAAATAACAAACAAAAACAAGTAAAAAAAATTATAATCGGTCAAGACCGACCATATAATTTCCAACATCAGTTTTTTCCCGAAAATGGGTCCCAATTCCAAACATATACCGATTGGATCTATCATATATTAGTGTTGAAAACACACACAAACTAAGTTTTGAGTGAAATAGTCTTCTATTTGTTGCCAATAGACCTATAGGTCTATTTAAAATTTAAATCTCATTTTTAAAAATTTCTGTACTATTTGATTTTTTTATTTTTTTGTGGAAAACTTCTATCGATTCTACAAATTTTTTGTCCAGTAGGATCATGGGATAACAATTATTAATACTTTTTTAAATTTTTTGAAAAAAATTTATTGTAATTTTCCAATCTTAAAATTATTTCTACTGCTCCAATGGTGCGTCGTACAGTGTGTTTTTTTTGTAGTGTGAGTGTTCAAAAATCTATAACTTTGGAACGGTTCAATATTTTGGCTCGCGGTTTTTTGCATTTGGTTCTTCAATAATATAGCCATAAACGAAACACATAGAATATGGTAGCACCCTTACAAAAAACGTGGATAAAAGCTAACAAAACATCAAGATGACCCTAATCTAAATTCTCATACTCATATTTTTGCTTCGTACGCATCTTCCGATAACTCACCAATAGAAAAGAAGGGATGTTTTAAAATTTGTTCATCTTGGCAAAGAACCTTATGGATTGTTGGATATGAATTTCTCCAGAATCAATATAGGTCATAATTAGGGCAAGTACTTTCATGAAAATGCATATTTTTACTCAGCACTGTAAATATAACATAAATTGAATATCTATCCGAATCAATGAATTTGCAATAAAATGGCATTGATTTGTAGTTGCATATTTTTGCATATTTTGGTATAGATGCATATTTTTGCATATTTTCATATAAATTTGCCTTTTTTTTAAATTTCATCAATATTTTTTCAAAACTTCCCTAGGAAAATTTAAATTTCTTTTAGAAAAATATACTTATTTATAGAAATCGTATTCTGATGCATTTTTTATAGAAAATTGATTCTGGAATTATAATTTTTAGATTCTGAGAAATGTTTTTTATTTAAAATGAGATATTTTACTACTCGTGTAAAGAAAAAAATGTTGTCGAATTTAAGATTTTATTACAGGAAAATTGCGTTTTTATTTTGCTTAGAGTTGGGGTAAGGTCTTTTGTGTTTGAGTTAATTTTTTGACTTGAAAATCAGAAAATTAGGAAAAAAGAACAAAAAAAAGTTTTTAAAAATAACTTGTTCTAGAAATAGATTGTATATATTTTTTTCTTTTATAAAATTTTTAACTTCAGAAATATTCAGTGACTCAAAGAAAAAACTAAAATATTTTACTAGTTAAAAACTCTTTCCACTCAAAAAAACATTTTTAAGAATTGTCGAGGGCCTTAAAGTATTGCACAAAGCCAAATTTATGTTGACAAATTATTTTTTTAGTAAAAACAATAATTTTTAGATGCATATTTTTGAAGTTTTTAGTGCATATTTTGGATTTTTAGATGCATATTATAGGCACATATTTTCGTTTTTTAGATGCATGAAAGTACTTGCCCTAGTCATAATATATGTTTAATTTTCTTGAAGCAAGTTCTTCAAAATTTTTTAAAGCGATGATTTAGCGACAGTTTATGGCATTTAAAATTTTGTTAAATAATTGCAGATGATGCGAAATAATTTTTGTGATTGAATGGGATTAACATACTTGAAAATCGCCTCGAACTTTTACATTCGTTAGTACTGCCAAATTATTGTTTTGAGCAATCAATCCTCATAACAGTTATTTTTAAAGTATTACTAACATATTATCTAAAATTTAATTTTAATAGATAATATGACGCTGGCATATTTTAAAATTTTTTAACAGTTCACTTTTTACTTTTTTTAATATACAAAATCGATATTAAAACAATAATTTTACAGACTTTAATGCATTCAAACACCTAAAGTCAGTTTAGTTTGCAGGAGTTTGCAGCTGGAATGCAAAAATTATTGCTGGCAATATATCAGAGAATATCTTATATGTAGAGCTAAGCGTGCCGACGGTTGCATCATAGTTAAAAGCTTAGGTAAAGTCTAAAAATATGTTTAAAAAAAGTGTTTTTAAAAACAATTAAAAGTAGGAATAAACCTGGGCTGAGATTTCCCATAAATTATAATATAAATTACCAACAAATGTAGCTTTCAACAAAAAAAAAATTGGAAATATCTCAAACCGTTTGGTTTTGTCACGTCCTGGCACTTTAAACTTTTTTAAAAAAAGAAAAACGAAACTATGAAATTTTTTCTCACTTTCGACAAGTATATCTTTTTACCCACAACAGATACAGAAAAATCAATATCAAATTTGGAAAATTCAGAAATTTTTCTATTAGAATAATTTTTTTTAATTCAAAAATTCAACAAGAAATTTGCAACTTTTTCCTATTTTTGATCACTCAACCTGTTTAAAAAACACACTGTGCGTCGTAGAGGGGTCAATAGCAAGACCGACCCGCACAAATTTTTACACCTAAATATTTTTTCAGAACAAACCAATTCTCTATCGCCAATTTCTTAGGGGGGCTCCCATACAATATGTCATTTTTTTAAATTTTACTCCAACCGCTCTAAACGCCCTAAGAGTGCCCCTAGAGCAGTCAAATGTATGACCGACCCACAATATTATTTTAATCCAAACATTTTCTCTAAACACAACTTCCCTCTATCTTTAACTATTAAGGCGGTCCCCCAATTTTTTTTTTATTTTTCATAAATTTGTTTTACTTAATCAACTTTTACCGGTCCAATGGTGCGTCCGAGAGGGCTCAATAATTAGACCGACCCCAGTTTATTTTCACCCTCCAACATTTTTCAAAACATACCTACGACCTATCTTCACTCCCTGAATGGGCTCCCATTCAAAATTACATTTTTATAAAATTTGCTCTAACTGTAATTTGTACTCCCACTATAAGGGAGTGGAGATAGAGCATAGGTATTTTTCGAACAAATGTTGAAGGTTAAAAATAAATGGGGGTCGGTCTCACTAGGATGCACTATTAGACCGGTAGAAGGTGATTAAATAAAAGTTTATTATAAAACAAATTTATAAATAAAAAAAATGGTTTGGGGACCGCCTTAAGGATTAAGATATTGTGGGTCGGTCATCATATTTGACTGCTCCAGGGGCAGTTAGAGCGGTTGGAGCAAAATTAAATATAGTATTTTTTTTGTTTTTTGAGAACCGGTACAAGACTCAGAACCGAGAATGTATCAAGAACCGGGAAACCGGAAATACCAAGAACCTGGAAATGGGGCACTACTTTCAACCTTAATAGCTTCGTTGCTAAAAGAGCTACAGGGTCGAGACTGGTTTCAAATGAAAGCTTGCTTTTTTTGTTTTTATACTGCGTACAGAAATTATAGTACTATAAATGCTTAATTTTAAAATAAATGCATTTAAATTAGTTTTCATTATTTCCAGTATATTGGTGGAAATTACCTGTCCAACAGTAATCCGATCGGATCATTATAAGCGGAGATATAAGCACTTTCGTTTTAATATTTTAAGCGATATATTCAGCGAATTATTTATCACCGATAGTTGATTTTATTTGGATTCTCCTTGAAAGGCTTATTTCCAAAAAAAAAAAAATTGGAGCAATGCCAGTATAATAGAGTTGTCTCCACTTGGAAAATTTCTTAGGAAAACTTTGTAAGAATCTGAGAAATTGTCTTTAAGAAAAATGTATAAACCATTTTTTGGGGGAAATGTTTTGAACTTGAGAATTTTTCTAAAGGAAAGATATGCATGACTTTATTAAATAAAACATCTTTTTGTATTAAAATGTTTTCCCTAATAATTTTCTACGTATAATCTATAATTAGTAATTATTATAATAACAATAAAATCTTAAACGTTTGCATGTTTAACAATTGGAAATATAATAATCACTGAAACTTGAATATATTTTATACGTTAAAATCCAAAGTTCGTACTTCACAAATTTAATATGGTAAAGATGTTTTTATTAAATTAAATTATTTAATAACTCGTATAGATTAAAAAAGGTCATCTATACCGGAAAGTATGTATTTTTATAGGGGCTTGAAATCAATATAGAAAATTTAATTAAGAGATTTTTCTTTTTTTAATTCCGCAAAAAAACAAGTTCGATGACCTGTTTTTTAAATGTAGTCTGACCAAATATAAAATTTCACTTTTTTACAAGGGAGGGAAGGGTACATCATATGAATCAAATGACTAAAGCCAAATTTAAGCAAGAAGAGTTTAACCTCAATTTTTCTAGATAAGACCCATTAGTTTATAAAATTTTGTAGTTTTTATTGACCCAAATTGGATGTAGTCATAGACCTGACTATAGAAAAATGCATTATCATAATTTTTGATGATTGGGAAAAGGGCACCCCTCTAATTTAAGCAGCCAATAGTTTTTCATTAGGAAAAAATCACACGGTGGTTGTTTCTTTTTCCACGTAATTGCGAAGACTTTTCTTCATTGTTTGTTAATTACATAAAACACTTACTTGTTTTGCTCTTTTTTTTAATAAATTATGATAATATAAATTTCGATTTCTTTTTTATTAAACGTAAAAAAACGAAATTTCTCGTCCGCGTTTTAAGAAAAATATTTACGCACACAACCACGTCAGTTTTTTTTATTAATAAAAAACTTTCCCATTCACAATAGTAATGACAATAAAAAATTAATGTCAAATTTCAGCAGTGACTTTCAAACTTTATTAACTTTGAAAAAAAACAGAGGTGCTATCCCGAGATTGAGAGAATCCCTACATAAGTGTTTCTTCACAATACAGCAGCAAACAGCAGACAGCAAAATTTTTACATGTATTTTGTTGTATGCGCAACAACAAAATACATGTAAAAATTTTGCTGTCTGCTGCTTGCTGCTGTATTGTGAAGAAACACTAAGTCTGGTATCACCCAAAAAATAATGGACAAAATAAATTGGACCCCCTCTGGAATAAAAAAAAAAAAAACCGAGACTAAAATTTAAGGGAGTTGGGCCGCCGGGGGTCGTCCTGAAGCCAAAAAAATGCCCCATCCACCTACAAGTTTGTGTGCACACAAAAAAAAAATATAAAAAAATTGTGTACGTTTTGGGGATAATTTACCTAAGTTTTTTGGATAATTTACCTAAGTTTTTTAGAGCAAAAACTTTGTTAAGTTATCCAAAAACACTTTATAGGTTGTAATTAAACTACAAACTGGCACAATTTTTTTAATTTTTTTTTTTGTGTGTGGGTACTTAAATTAAAGGTAATTAAAAGAATAAAAACAAAGGGGACTAGTTCTCTGGGCTCCTCTACGTACAAAAAATTGTCCTGATGCGATTTTTTTTAAAAAAATTAAAAATTAGGGTCAAACTCCATAAATTAATTTAGCGGCTTCGCTAAATAAAGTTTTTTTGTATACATATTTGCAATCGTGAGCAAATTACCTTTCATTTGAGTACCGACACGTACATATCATTGGGTGGAGTGGTTTTTTGGCTCCAGGGGGTCCACTGGGGCCCAGCCCTCTTAAGTTTTAGTTTCGTTTAATTCTAAAGGGGGTGGAATATTTTTTTTGCCAAAATATTTGTGCCCAGTAAAGTACATCTTAGCCCCAAAATCTTGAGGTGGACAAACATTGGCGGTGTCGTTGTTTTACTTGTTGGATGGACTTGTATATTGCGTTCTTACGTAAAAAAGGGGGAAAAACAACAATATGTACTTTAATTGTACAGCGAACCGAATCGTCAAATTAGATTTCTATGAATCTAAGAATTTTTCCATAGAAATTTCTTAAAAACTTAGAATTTTTCTATAAAAATATTTAAAAATTTTGAGAAATTTTTTTGATAGAAATACTCGCAGACTCTAAGAATTTTTTTTAAAAAAATTCTCATATTCTGAGAAATTTTTGTAAAGAAAAATTCTGAAACTCTAAGAAATTTTGTCTTTAAAAAAATTTTCAGATTCTCAGACATTTTTCTGTACCCGAGTTAAAATTTTCTGATATAATAATAGGCTTGTTTTTTGCATAGCGGATTAAGATAAGAATTAACTCTATTTAGTTAAAAAAATGGTAAAATCAAGCCCAAAAATTTTTTTTATAATTTTTTTCTGAATCTACACACAATTAGTATACTAATTGTGTGTAGATTCAGAAAAAATATATATATATGAGGGGGTTAGAGCACAAGGGGTTCAAGTGCCTTATATTTGATAATGAGAAAAAAGAGGTTAAAGTTAAATTGCAATAAAAAATGTTAGATGCTATCTATAATATTATTTTTTTGTTAATAGGGATCCTGAGATATATTTTAATCTAACAAGTTAAAAAAATACCATCTTTTACGTATACAAGCACACAAAATTTGCCTTTGAAGTAAGTAAATCGCACTTATACATATCCCTTGTGCTCTAACTTTTTTTATAAATTTCTATTTAGAGCACAAGGGGTTCAAGTGCCTTATATTTAATAATGAGAAAAAAAGGGGTTAAAGTTAAATTGCAATAAAAAATGTTAGGTTCTATCGAGTATATTTTTTTTAAGGTAATAGAGCTCCTGAGATATATTTTAATCTAACAAGTTAAAAAAATACCGTCTTTTACACCCTTTTGCACCCAAAAATTGCATCTGAACAAGTTTTATACCCCTTGTGCTCTAACTTTTTTTATAAATTTGTAAATTCGTAAAAGGAAAACCACATTTTATTAAGAAAATCTGTAATGGTTCTTTGTTTCATTTTTTAGTCGTCATAATCAGATTCCATGACATCATTGGACTCATCTTCATCTTCATTAGGGCATCCCGTCAAATCTAAACTTTCGAATTTCGTATCATAATACCTGCCGAACGATGGCCATGGAGTAGCTGATTGTGGGAAAATTTATGAAAATTTTTGCTAGGTCATATTCAGCCGGCAACTAGCGGTCAAAGTTTGTAAAAAATTTAATTTTTCGACAAAATGTTATATCCGAGTTATTTAACCAAATCTGGCTCAAAAATTAGATGATATCTAGTATATTATTATTAGATGATATCTAGTATATTATTTTTTAGTTAATAGAGTTGCTGAGATATATTGTTATCTAACAAGTTAAAAAAATGCCATCTTTTACAAATGGAAGAACCCAAAATTGCCTTTGAAGTAAGTAAGTCGCACTTATACCCCTTGTGCTCTAACTTTTTTTATAAATTTCTAAATATATGAAAAATCGGTAGTCATACGTAAAAGGAAAACCACATTTTATTACGAAAATCTTCAATGGTTCTTTGTTGCATTTTTTAGTCGTTGTAATCAGATTCCTTGACATCATCGGGCTCATCTTCATCCTCATTAGGGCGTCCCGTCAAATCTAAACTTTCGAATTTTGTGCCGTAATACCTGCCGAACGATAGCCACGGAGTAGCTAATTGTGGGAAAATTTATGAAAAATTTTTGCAAGGTCATCTTTAGTTTAGTCAGCAACCAGCGGTCAAAGTTAAAAAAATTATGTTTTTGGACCAAAATTTATATTCGAATTATTAAACCAAATCTGGCTCAAAAATAAGGAACTTTTGGGTACTTTATTAGAAAAATATTTAAAAAATTACAAAATAGCGATTTTGGTCCACAGATGCTGATTTTCAAACATAAAAAATATTTTTCAACAAAATTTGTCTTAAAAGTCGAAAAATGTTGAGAAGTTTATGTGGAATATATATAAAATATAAAAACACGATTTTGGTCCAAAAATGGTGATTAGCATCTGTGGAGCAAAATCTTTGATCAGAATTTTTGAACTAAAATCGTGTTTTTTATATTTTTTTAATAAATAACATGCTTTACATTTTCAAAGTTTTGAGACCAATTTGGATAAAAAAAAATAATTTATATGTTCAAAAATCAGCATCTGTGGACCAACATTTTTTTTGTATTTTTTTATATTTTTCCAATAAAGTACGCAACAATTCCTAATTTTTGAGCCGGATTTGGTGAAAAAATTTGGACATGAATTTTGATTGAAAAACGCCATTTTTTCAAATTTTGACCGCGGAGATGTTCTTGCTAAATTTTATTACTATAAATACACGAACTTCTAGGACTTCATCCACTTTGTCCACGTAAAAAATTAAATTTTAATAATTGCTTGGAGCACAAGGGGTTTAAGTGCTCATATACCCCTTGTGCTCCAAGCAAAACAGGTATTTTAGTAACAAGAGCTAAAAATTGTCGCCATATCTCGCTAACTAATAAGAATTTTACATTGAGCTCTTGTGCTCTAAACTTCTGTGAACTTCACCTACTAATTCCATATGTTAACTCATTTTTTTTTAAAGTCACTTGAACCCCTTGTGCTTTGAGCCCCTCATATATAAACGGGGAAAAAATTAAGCGTTGCCCAAAATCTAAAATGGTATAAATAAATCTGAGTCAATCCAAGGATTTAACCAAATTTATTTTTCATTCTTTACATTTTGGACAAAGCTTTATTTGTTTTTCTGTTTATATTTATTAATTGTATGTAATTTCAGAAAAAAATTATAAAAAAATTTTGGACTTGATTTGACCCATTTCTTAAATAAATAAAGATAATCCTAATCTTAATCCGGTCTGCAAAAAACAATTTGATAAGGTGCGTACAGACGACGCAATATAATGCACAATATGCAATTATATTGATCGTGTGTGGGTAATATTGACGATTGTACAATGGTCAATCTTACCCACACACCATCAATATAATTGAATATTGTACATAATATTGCGTCGTCTGTACACGCAAAAAAAAATCTGTGTCAGATTGAGCAATCCTACTTGGTAAAATTTTTTTCATACCAAAAAAAAATTTTTACCAAATTTTTGCTAAAATTATGCTTGTCGATGTTAAAGTAACATAATTATTTTTTTATGTAAAATTACCAAGTAGCTTGCACAATAACGCAAATTACTTGCACAAAAATTTATCGAAAGAAAACAACAACAAAAACGAAAACAAATGCAGACCGCCATTTTCATTTTGTATTTTTGTGTGCGTTGTTTGTTTATTTTTTGTGTTATAAAAACGTAAATAGGAAATTGATAAATAAAAATAAAATAAATTAATAAATAAAAATAAAAAATTAGTTTTTTAAAAGATGTAAAAATATAAGAAAAAAAAATGCTTAAGTTAATCTTATGGTCATAACTTAAAACACCATTCATTTAGCAAAATCAATGGAGTCCCAGGCGTATGTTTCGATGAATTACAAATGGAATGATAAAGTGAGTATACCACCATTCCGAAGACACCAATAAGGTTGAATAGATTTTTAGTTAAAAATTAGTGTTTGGTAATAATTTTCTATTTTTACAGGGTACTGGTAAATAAATTTTTGAAGCCATGGCGAATCCTTCACTACAATAAAGAGCGTGTGCACCAGTCCTGCCTTTAGTTATAAAATTAAAATCTAAAAACTCATTTATATAGCAAAGCCAATGGAGTCCAGACTTGTTTTGATGAGTTACAAATGGAATGACAAAAAGTAAGTGTTCCTCCATACCAAGAGACCAATTGGGTCTCTTGGTCTCTAGTTTTTTAAATTCAAAATTTGTGTTTTGTAATAATTTTCTATTTTTACAGGATGCTTTTAAATAAATTCGTGAAGCTATAGCGGATCCTTCACTTTAAGAAAAAGCGTAGGCAGCAGTCACTGGAGAAATTTGTACAAAAAGGGTCAGTTGGTCGGTGGCAAATTAAATCCTACAACATTTATTATATTAATATGGATTTATTGTGTGAAAATTTTAAATTCAACAAATATACAATTTTTTACAAAAATTTAATAAAAAAATTATTTTAGCATAAATGTGGTATTTTTTAGCATTATTTTTTGTCACCTTTTCAAATCATTTTGGTATATTTCACCATATTTCTTTTGGTATATTTTACCAAGTTTTTGCTTAAATAGCATTAGCATTTTCTTCAAAATTTTTTACATAAGCGTTTTGGCTAAATTGCGAAAACTACTTCGTCGGTTGTAGTTTTAGCATATTTTTGGTAAAATTATGCCAGATTTTTGCTCATTCCGACACAGATTTTTTTTTGCGTGTAGGTACCTATACAATCATGTGGGGAATACCAGCAATAAAATAAATAAATAAAATATGTGGTAAAAACTGATTTCCCTTATTTATCATCGTTTAAAATAACTGGCATCACTATATTAACAAAATAAATCATTCACAATAGAAACAAAACAAAAATAATACATTTTAGGTTATTTTTAAGCGTGTAAAAATATTTTTTTTAATACAAAAAATATTTACAGATAAATAATTTAAAATCTGATTTAATATTTAAAAACCTTACCATTAACTAATATACTACAATGGCAGATGAAGACATTTCCTTACCTGCTGACACTTTAGCTATTTTAAATCAATTTCTAACTGAAAAAGCAGAACGAGAACAGCAGGAATTAGAAAAGATTGAACAAAAAGCTGGGAAAGAGGCAGAATTTGAGGAGGATTGGGTAGGTTTAAATTGTATTTTTATACTTTTATTTAATGACATTTTTTTTTCTTTTGTTAACAATTTAAGCAACTTAGCCAATTTTGGTATAGCTCTAACACTAAACATACTTTGGGTTCCGTAGTATCACAATTACTAAATAGGCAAGAAGATAGGACGTCCTTTAGTATAGCTTTACTATCATGTCCTTCTTTGTATGCTACAGTTAAGGAAATACATGAGAATGGTAAGTTCAAAATAAGATTTTAAGGTTGGAATTAAAAAAAAAAAAACAAGCTGACAAAAAAACATTTTCTAATCCTTTGAATCCAAATGCAGGACTATTACTTTTTCTAACACAAAAATGTTAATTGAACGAAAGCATAAAAAAAAATTGTACAAATGGAGTTTTCAGAGTTTAATTTTTTATATGGTAACCTTAATGCCATTGTCCGATCTTGCTCATTTGCAAACTTTACCAACCTATTACTTGAGGACATCTTTGTTCAGCCCAGTCGTCAAAAATAAATCTCCCCTAACATACTGCTAGCTCTCCCTTTATAAAATTACTGACATCTTACTACAATTTTTGAAAATGTTCCCAATGACATGTCAGCGGTTGTTTAAACGAATTGCTGGTGGCAACCGATACTGGTGGGAACTGCTGACCAACTACTGACATGTCATTGGGGACATTTGGAAAAATTGTATGAAGATGTCACCAATTTTTTAAAGATAGAGTCAGTACTATGTCAGCGGTAATTTTATTTTGCCAACTGGGTGGTGTCTATCTCTTTTGTTTTAAACGACATCGTGCTTTCCACAGGCAGGAGGACGAACATTCATAGAATGCATTAGAATCGACCACAGAGTATACCCCATTCTGTTGTTGGTAATTCTGATATTTTAGACATTTTGCTCCTTTTAAATAAATTTTTAGTTTCTAGTATTTTTTACTAAGGAAAATTCTCCGATTTTGATACAACTTTCAATTAAAAAATTCGCAGATTTTTACATTATTTACAAAAGTAATTTGAAGATTCCGTTTGTAATTCGAAGATTAAAGATTCTACTTGTTATTAAAAATTCTCAGCCTTACCACAATAAAATAAAATAAATTTAAAATGAGCTTTTAATTTTATTTCCATACAAATTGTTTTTGTTTTTAAAATCGACTGTCAAAAAATGTATTGAAAATTTGAAATTTAAAATAAAACTTTTGTTAAAATAGACTTTTTGTTTTCTTGTGGTAAGGGCCTATATTTATTATTGGCAGGCGTAATTCAGAAAATACCAATTGTAATGCGAAAAAGAACTACAATAGGAATTTTCGACTTACAATTGATTTTTTTTTTAGAATTGCAACTTGTGTTTATCGAATTTTAATTGATATTTTTCGAATTACAATTAATTTTTATTTATTTTAAAAAAATGTATTCTGATTTTTTGTTTTTCGAATTACAATTGATCTTTTTCAAATTACAATTAATCTATTTCAAATTACAACTAATCTTTTACGAATTACAATTGATCTTTTTCGAATTACAATTGAGATCATTCAGCCTTACCACAGAAAAATAAAATAAATTTTAAATCGACTTTTAATTTTATTTCCATACAAATTGTTTTTAAAATCGATTTTCAAAAATGTTTGGAAAATTTAAAATAAAACTTTTTTTAAATACGGATTTTTTCTTTGGTACAGGCCATTGAATTGTAAGTGGCTGCTGATGTTTTAAGTTTTTAAAATTGCAATCTTCGAATTACAATTGATCTTTTTTTTAAATACACCTGTTAATAATGTAGACATTTTTCCTGCAGAAAAATTCACAGAATTCGAGAGATTTTGTTAGATAAATTCTTATTTAAGACAGGTTGCATTTATCTAACTCTTTAAATAAAATAAGCTTGTTTATTATGGTAACCTTTTTGTTTTTTTTATTTAGTTTTAAAAATTAATTATTAAATAAATAAAAATAAATACATAATTATTTGCAAATAGTTTGATAACATAAAAATCTGATGAGAATATCAGTTTAATGCACAAGTCTCCCATTTTATTTTGCAAATTGCAGCAAAACACAGTGTTGCATTTTAAAAAAGCTTACAAATATATTAAGATTTCATAAGATTTCCTTAAAATCGTAACAAATAAGTTTTAATATTTAGGGGAAATCTATTTAAAATCTTGTATTATGACTAGATTTCAACAAAATCTTTTCTAAGGAAGATTTCGTTATAAATGTAGTATGTATTGGATTAGTTGTTAAGATTGATCATTTGGTATATTTTTTTTATTTGTTAGTTATAAAATTTATGTGATTATTTTGTGGGGAAATCAGGCCAATAATTTAAATAATATCTATGAGTAGTGCCTTCAAATAGGCGATCTAACCAATTACTAAGACCATCTAATAAATTTTCTTCTAATAGAATCTTTGGTTCATTATCATCAGAATCATCTGAATTGTTACCTATTTTGAAGAATGTTCCCGACTCTGGGTCATCCGAACGCTGCACCAACTGTCGTGTTATTTTTTCCATTCTCTTAACACCCCTAGTTGTTTCCGGATGTTTAGCATGATACATGCAAAAATATTTTCGATGACCATTCAAGGCAATTACCGTGCCAATGCAATTTCTAGGATTTATTTGTAAATTCTTATTTTCACATAGAGATAAACGTAATAACTCGGAGTACCAGGAAATACCTTTTTCTATTAACATATGACCAAATATTAAAGTTTTATTTTTCCTATAAGGCCATACAGATTTATGAAATGGGGGTATAAGCTTTGTGCGTGTTTGTAAATCTGTTATTAATATAATAGTTCTACAGCCCGGCTTTAATAAACGAACCATACCATTATATTTTTCAGCTCTTAATTCATGTAACTTTAATTCAGGTTGTGGTTGTGGCTTTTTGGCTGGATATTTAGAAGATAGTTGACCCTTGGCTTTTAAATTTTCTTCTTCTGCTCGTACAAAGTAAACCATAACATAACCGACAGCAAACATAAATCCAATAGTACCCAATAATGAAAGTGTTGCAAGAATATGTTCTTCTTCTATAGAATCTTGAAGATATTCATAGAAATATAAAGCCTTAGAAACCCATTCATGTATAAAACCCTGGGCATGTTCATCTAAAAGGTTTTTAACAAAAGCTTCATAACTTAAAGCTTCCGATGTTTTCAAAAGTTTTTGTATAGTATGATCTATACGTTGTTTAGTATGATTTATAATATGATCAGATGATTGATGAGTTGAGCTCATTAAATCTAAATTAGCACCATTTACCCATTCATATTTAACATGAGAAGTATCACGACGCCATAAAACGACTATTCTTAGTAGTTTATCCTCTACAGAACCCTTGGATATAGCATTAATAAAATCTAGTTGTTTTTCTTTGAATATATAAGCAAAACGTACTTTATCCAAACTGTAACCACTTTGTAGAGCTATATTCCGTAAAGCTCCACGAGCAAAATTATGTTCATCAGAATTTTCTGTTATTAGCACAACGCATAAACGTTTACGTGGTCGATTCCACTCTGCCGGGCATATACCTTCTAAAATTTCTTGTGATGATAATCGTGGCAGGGTTAAGTATTGATTGGATGATATAATACTGTTTAAAGTTTGGGCTGGAATGTCGGACATCGATACACTGGCCACTGGACGTTCAATATATTCATTAAATATTAATAATGTATCTAGATTTGGGTGTATTTGAAAACGTCTTTTGATTTCCTGACAATTAGCCTTTTCCAATTGTACAAAACCAAAAGCCACCCGTTTACGATATGCAAATGCCGCTAATAAATATCTTAATCTTGTTTGATTTCTAGGCTCCAATATCAATGCCCTCACTTTATTATCCATCCAACCATTTAGAAACCAATCCACATTACTATCGTCTATAGTGGCACCAATTTTATAGGGCATTTTTTTCCGTATAAACTCCACTACCTTTTGGGAGGATAAGGTATTTTCACGATATATATAATTATGGCCATTTAAAACAAACACCAAACTGGGCAAGTCACTTAAACCGGCCATACGAAATAGTCGCTGTTCATGGGCTGCATTAACTGTAGCAAATTGTATTCCCAAAGGTTCTAACATTTCGATAAGCTTTTTAAATGCTCCCACCATGTGGGTACAGCGAAAACACCAATCATTATAAAACAGCAAGATGTATGGTACTGTCTGGCTTTTGGGCACTATAATTTGTTCATAATACTTTGTTGTTATGGACAATTTATGATAAACGCTTATATCATGATCAAAGTAAAACTTTTTTCCAAAAAATTCTTCCAACGGGTCGGGCGCATATCGACCATACTGGCTATAGTCGTGTTTTGCTTGTTTAAACACATGAGAATCTTCATTAGTCACTCCATGCTGGTCAAACATACGTCGTCGGTCGACATCACTCAGCAGCTCGTAGGCTTGTTTTATTTGTACAAATTTGATTTCAGCATCGGGATTTTTATTTTTATCTGGGTGCCATTCTTTGGCAAGTTCTTTGTAAGCTTTTCGTATCTCTTGGGTGCTGGCATATTTATCTATGCCCAGAACTTTATAAGGATCATCACCACTTGATAAAGATAATGTTATTAATGCACTGTTTATTATTAGAAATACTAAAATAATATTTTTTATGCCGAAAGGCATTGTTTAAATTTATTTTTCTTTATCACGAAAAGAAAAATTTTGTATGAAATCAATATTCCCTATTATTTTATTTAATGGCCGATTTTACATTGCCAAGGGATGAAAATGATGCCAGATTAAACGAAAGCAAACAATGCTGCCAAGCTTTTGTATTTAACGTTTTTTTTTTTTGAACGTTTTGTATTTAAAAACGTTAATTTTTTTTTTTTAAATTGAAGAAATTGTTGAGTGACGAAATTTTTTGGCATAAATAAACTTTACCGAACTTTGTTTAAATTAAAAAAAAATATATATGACCTTATTCCTTGGACTGTTAGATTTCGAGTGTGGTGTTCAAACCCGTGGGGACGTACCCCGTTTGGGAGGGGCAGGGGTTTAAAGTTAAAGTGGTTTTTCTTAAATATTTCAAAAAAAACTTATCCGATCATGACGGTTATGATATCATTAGAAAGGGTAATTAAAGACCTTTCCAACGGGGTGTAACATGACGTAGTTTAATTAACCCTTTAAGTGACAAAAATTCATTTAAAAAAATTTTAACTAGACTTTTTTTACAAAATGCTTAATATCTCAAAATCGCACGTAAATAAACATTTTTTTCGTCTATATAGGCTTGTAGCCAATACTTCAAGCTTTCATTTGCGCCAAAAAACTGCGCTGTAAGTCTAAAACATACTGAGATATTAGGGGTCAAAGTTGTAACTTTATTTTTTTTTTTTACTTTTTTAAGGATTTTTGTTAAAATTTTATTGATTTGTGGAAACATACAGATATCTGACAAACTACTAGTCCGATCGAGACGAATGTGGTATCATTAAAAAGGTGATTTTAACCGGGCTGAACGACCGAACTTTTTTTGCATAACCACCATTCACATTATGGGGAGTAAGTCCAAAGCAATTTTGGTCATAATCCCCGTTTTCTGCAGAGAGGGTGGGTTTAATGCATGGAGTTTGTAATCCCTAAGCCCGGCCGAAGGCCGGCTACGCAAAAAAAAATTTTTAAATTCGATTAGTAGTTAGTCAGATGTCTGTATGTTTCTACAAATACAATTTTAACAAAAAAACCTGAAAAAAGTTTTAAAAAAACAACTTTGACCCTTAATATCTCTGTAAGTTTTAGACTTACAGCGCCGTTTTCTAGCGCAAATGAAAGCTTAAAATCTTAGCTACAAGCCTATATAGACAAAAAGATGTTTATATACGTGCGATTTTGAGATAATAAGCACTTTGTAAAAAAAGTCTAGTCCAAATTTTTTGAAATCAAGTTTTGTCACTTAAAGAGTTAATAAAACTACGTCATGCTGCACCCCGTTGGAAAGGTCTTTAATTATCCTTTCTAACGATACTATAACCGTCTTGATGGGATAAGTAGTTTTTGAAATATTTAAGAAAAACAATTTTAACATTAAACCCCTGCCCCTCCCAAACGGGGTACGACCCCACGGGTTTGAACACCACACTCGACTTTTTAGAGGTCAGAGGTCAAGGTCGTATTTTTATTTTTTTATTTTTAGCAAGTTCGGTATTCTTAATGAGTTCCACTGTGCGATTCGGTATCTCGGTCGAAGTGAGTACTACAAAATTTGTACGTAAATCAAAAACAAAAAACTCAAATTTGTTTTTGTTTTACGTACAAAGTTTCTAGTCACTCACTTTGTACGCAGTGTTGCCAGTTTAGGGGTTTTGTCCCCAAATTGGGGATTTTTTTTTGAAATTGGGGATGAAAAATTTGATTTGGGGATCTGGGGATTTCATGGGGATGACACTGATTTTTTCGGGGATTTTTTGGGGATGAAATATTTTAGATAAACAAGTGTTTTTTAAATACATCAATCATAAAATAATGCTAAAATCGGTAAAATGAACTCTACTTTATTTTTGATCAATCGTAGACATTAAAACATCACAAAAAAACAAAAAAAAAAAAAACGCAAACGTAGGAATTATGTGAGATTTATAAAGAAAATCTAAAATTGTTTATGGTGTCTGTCAAAACATGGATCGTAGTGGTATCATGTTATCATGATTTTCTTTTTCTTTAAACTAAATTGTAGATTTTCAATAGTACTACATCCTTTAAATCTATTATGGAAATTATCCGATTTGGACCAATAAAATACTCTATCGGTGGTATGTAGATTAAAAATTCCTGAGTTGTCCATCACTGATAAAACATTTCCGTTGGTTTTTGAATTTTATCACAATACTTGTCGAACCATTGGCGGTTTCAAATGATGTGCTAATCACTCAACATGCAAAATACACTTACACGTTTTAGCCAAATATCTGTGTAAAATACAACCCACCAAGTGTTTGTGTTTAAGTTAACCAAGTTTTTGTTCTAAAAAATTGGCTAAATTACTCAAAAGCACTTTATGGGTTGCAAGTGTTTTTTGCGCACACAAAAAAATATTTTACCAATAACTTGGGAGGATATGCGTTTTTAAAGTTTTTTACATTAATTATGAAAAATGTTGTAACATTTTACCAAGTTTTTGCATAATTTTGGTTAAGGTTTGTAAAATTACACAAGGTTAAATACTTTTATGAATATTTTCTAAACTTTTATCAGAAACAAGCAAAAACTTGGTCAAATTATGCTCTTTTTTGCATATTATATGCAAAAAACTTTAAAAACGCATATCCTCCCAAGTACTTGGCATAAAAATTTTTGTGTGCGTGTAGTAAATTTTGAAAAAAAAAATTTTGGGGATGAAAAATTTTAATTTGGGGATGGCATCCAAAAAAAAAACTGGCGACCCTGTTTGTACGACATACTGAATCAGGGCATTAATCGGTTTTGTGTTTGGATTTGCTACACATTTTCCGGAAACACTGCCCAGTTGGCAAAAAAATCACACCTGACATACTGCTGACTCTCCCTCTATAAAATTGCATACATCTTCATACAATTTTTCAAAATGTCCCCAATGGCATATCAGCAGTTGGTCAGCGATTGTTTCAACGAAATGTTGGTGGCCACTGCTGACATGACATTGGGGACATTTTGAAACATTGCATGAAGATGTCAGCGATTTCATAAAGGGATAGTCAGCAGTATGTCAGGGGTAATTTTATTTGCCGACTGGGTGGTGTAAGAAATATATTTGATATTGAGAGTAGTCCAACAGAAGTTAAAAGTTGCATATTAGTTTGAGTAATGAAAACGGTTTTATATCCCGTTTTTATCGTTTTGACGAATTTGTAAAAATATTTGTGTAGCGTTGACTTTAATAATGGCAAGGCCGTTCGGTCATGTTTTGATTGATCGACAGAAAACCCGGGTTTTCTGTGTACCGGGAATTTTTAGCTCCGGTTTGAATAAAACAAACCCGTGTAATAATCGATTTCATCTTATCTGATCTGCATTGATCTGGTAATATATGATTGCATCTCATTGTATACAATTGTATCTAATCAGATATAATTAAATGTCAAATTTGTGCCAATGTTGACCAAATCCGAGATATACAGGCCGTTCATGAATCCACAACGAAATTGGATTGGAAACGAAATTCAAATCCGTTTCCAATTTTCGAAGCGTTCATGAAACCGTGACGAATTGCTTTGTTCGAAAAAAATATCTATTGCGTTCGAACTTAGCGGAGACACAAGTATTTACAAAATACGACTCTGTTTTTGCAAATACAGAGTCGTATTTTATATCAACTCTGTTAGAAAGTCAAAGTCAGAGTTGTTATAATAATGCAGTTTGTAAAAAGAAAAATAATTTGTTAATGCCTTTATGATACTTGCTTGTTTCAAGTTACTTGTTGCTGCATTTATTAGGGTTTTTCTATGAGAATTTCGATAAATTCTAAATTTTTGGTTGAAGTTATCGAAATTTTTATAGAAAAACCCTAATAAATGCAGCAACAAGTAACTTGAAACAAGCAAGTATCATACGCACTTAACAAATAAACTGTCAAGCATTTGTTTTGAATTAAATTTTTTTGATTATTGATCCACTAAGGAAGGGATTTTATGCATCCATCTTTAGTTTTCTTTAAGTCTAATATATAATTAATATCTGGTATTTTGTATGGAAAAATACCAGTTGCTTCAATTATCATTTTTTTTTTTAAACATCGGTAACTTTTTGCCCATTTGGACCCATATATAATTAATATCTGGTATTTTGTATGGAAAAATACCAGTTGCTTCAGTTTGTTCCTTTTTTATCATTTTTTTTTAAACATCGGTAACTTTTTGCCCATTTGGACTGTTATTATTTTTTGAATTTCGGAATCGTAATACTTGTCCGACTAAATATTTTTTTCGTTAATAAGCTAAAGTGTGTATGATACTTTTTTCAAGAATTTTATTAAGGGCTTTTTGCATTTGAAAAAGTTCGTAAAAAAGCCTTTCATTACTTTTCAATTCACATTTTCCGAATCACATGAAATCCAATTTGGTGTTCTGTTGTTTACGTTTTCACTCAAAGTTAAAATCGAATAACTAAAATTTTAAAATTATAGAAAAAAAGTGCATTAGTTTTACTTTTACGGAAGTTAAATCAGGACACAAAAAAAAATTGGAAATTTTGTTTTCACATTTTTTAATATGAATTACTTTTGTTTATATTTAAGGCCTTAAAACACAAATCCCTTCGATATATCGGGATTTATTTCCACAAACTCATGAAGAACTAACTGCATTTTGCTCATTAATTTTGTACCTTCCCCTTATAAAAAAAGAGGAAAAATATTTTTTAAAAAAGTCGAAAACAAAAAAGAACATCTTACTCACATTTTTTCATTTAAGTTTTGTTTTTAATTTTTTTTTTAATTAAATATTTTCAACTTTTCTTACAAATCCCCGAAGCCAAACGTTGACGAAAATTTTCCAACTGTCAAACCAACTGAATGGAATTCATGAACGCACATTTTCGTTTTCGAACGGAAATTTTCTCATTTTCTCTTTGTTTGGAATTGGATTGGATTCATAAACACGCACAGCTGATTTCCGTGAAAAAGTGTTGTCAAACCAATCCGCATTGGTTTCATAAACGCCCCGATAATTAGATCTAGTTTTTGGTCATTTCAGACACAATTATATGCAATCAGATATGATTGTATATGAATTTATATTTTTAATCAGTTTAGAAACATTTATGATTTTCTTTCAAATCACTTATTGCCGCAATTTTTAAATTTATTTTAAGCTTGTTTTTTCGAAATTTTTAATTTAATACTAATTTTTCTTATTTTCTTCTTTCCAGTAAAAATCTTTGAATTCGATAAACGTTTTTCAGCGTATGGTGATGATTTTGTATTTTATGACTTCAACGAAGCTGATTCGGACAATTATCTACAAGAACTATATCAACAATATGATTTAATTATAGCTGATCCTCCCTTTCTTTCAGAAGAATGCATAACAAAAATATCTAAAATTATAAAAAATCTACTAAAACCGCAGCAAGGCAAAATAATCTTTTGTTCCGGTGAAGTGGTGGAACCCTGGCTAACCGCTAGCTTACCAGTGAAAAAATGTAAATTTCAACCTGAGCATGAACGAAATTTGGGTAATGAATTTGTATCATATGCTAATTTTAATTTAGATGATTTTATAAAAACATGACAAAAATAATAATAATAAAAAAAATTTAATTTATATTTTTATTTTTTAATTGAAAGTTTTTTAAACGTTTATGGTTGAGTTGGTGTTTTTTAAAGCTTAAATGCAAAGAAATAAGTATATGAACGATTTTTTTGAATGTGTATCATCTATTTGGCGACTTCAGCTTCTTTACGTTGCTGTACTAATTCACGTAAACCATCTTCTTGATCTTTGAGAGACTTAACCAAAAATTCTTTCTTTTTGCTTAGTAAGTCGATGGCCTTATCACATTTTTCTTGTTTAGCTTTAAGGTCGGTGCGCATATCCGTGACACTGGTTAAAACAAACATACGGCCTACCGATAAATATACTCTGAAATATAAAAAAGGTGTATTAGGAAAAAAATTTAACCAATTTTTCATTATAAATTATAGTTGTTTTTTATTCGACCTCTCCAATTTAATTATAAAAATAAAATGTTTGAGCTTGAGGCCTCGAGCTTTATTTTTATAAACTTTTCTGTTATGCTTAGTCTATGGAGTTTTTAATATCGCTTTTTCCAATCTACACCAATTGCAGATCTTTTTCGAAAAAAATCAATTGTAATTCGAAGATTCTATTTGTAATTCTTCCATTTTCCATTCCATTTTTATTTCCAAATTTCAATTGTAATTTAAAAAAAAAAACCCTTGTAATTCGAAAAAGATCAATTAAAATTCGAAAGGATCAATTGTAATTCGAAAAAGATCAATTGAAATTCGAAAAAATCAGTTGTAATTAAAAAATATCAATTGTAATTCGAAAGTTCAGGTTTTTATTTGAACAAGATCAGAGACCAAATATAACAGTTATATGAGGCATTCCACACCAAATGTCCAGTGAAAAAAAACATGTGTACCGTAAACTTCTGAATAGGTTGTATGGATAGCCCTATATGGAACTTAGAAAATTGCGTTTTCGGTTTTTCAATTTTTCAAAAACTGGGCTTAGGAGGCGTGGTCAAATATTGGAAAAATGGTAAAATTTGTGGCGAGTTGCCTTGATTAAATATTTATCAGATTAAAACGGAATGCACCACAATCTCAAAAATTTACATTCTTATATAGTTTTGTATGGGCTATCAATCAAATTTTTTTTTAAAATTTTCAGAACCCGTTCTAAAATTTTTCATTTTGTCAATTTATCAAAAATCCGGCCACTTTTTTTTAAATTTTTTTTTTTTAAGTTTAGATGTTTGCCCATCCACACAAAATTTATGCAAATTATATTACTCATTCGTTAAAACAAGCAAATACAAGCAAATTACAAAATTGTTATGAAATTTAAAATTCAAATGAGATTTTCTCGAAAAAAAAGAAGAACGTGTTTCTGAATTTTTTTGTGTGGATGGTAGAGTCCGACCGAATATTCGGTTTCGGTCTCGGTTTCGGCCGAATAATGGGGTTTCGGCCTCTATTCGGTATTCGGTAAAATTTTGGCCGAATATTAGCCGAAACCGAAACTTTTTGGTATTTTAAAAAATATGTAAAAAAGTCGCTAAATTTTTTGATTTCGTATTTCATTACACTTGTTTCAGTTCAATTGAAGAAAATGTTACAAGTTTATGCAATAAATGTAAAACTGTTTCAGTTCAAAAATTATTTTCTCCTAATTTACAAACGAAATATACAATTTTTTTGTAAGTTTTTTAAAAAACATAAATTTTTTTTTAAAAATACAACAATTCATATGGTTTAAAAGCATTTTATGCTGTATATTTATCTTTAACAACTTTTTAATAATTTTATTCATGCCAGGAGATAATTTTTTTTTTAAGTTTCGGTTTCGGCCGAATATTACTTTTTCGGCCGAATATTCGGTTCGGTTTCGGTTCGGCCTCGAAAACTGGTTTCGGTCGGACTCTAGTGGATGGACAAACATCTTAACTTAAAAAAAAATTTAAAAACAAAAAGAACAGTGGCCGGATTTTTGATAAATTGGCTTATTTAAAAAATGGAAAATTTCAGAACGGGTTCTGAAAATTTTCCAAAAAAAAAAAAAAATTAGTTGATAGCCCATACAAAACTATATAAGAATGCAAATTTTTAAGATTGTGGTGCATTCCGTTTTAATGTGATAAATATTTAATCAAGGCAACTCACCACAAATTTGACCATTTTTCCAATATTTGACCACGCCTCCTAAGCCCAGTTTTTGAAAATTTGAAAAACCAAAAATGCAATTTTCTTAGTTCCATATAGGGCTATCCAAACAACCTATTCAGAAATTTACGGCACATATGTTTTTCTGTAGCGGGACATTTGGTGTGGAATGCCTCATATGTGTCTTTTTGTTTTAAAAAAAGTCACTAACAATAAGTGGAGTGTATAAAAAATATGATTTGAAAATACCAACTAAGATTCCATTGATCTTTTACAATTGATCTATTTTGAATTTTAATTGACATTTTGGGATCACAATTGATTTTTTTTTCGGAATACAACTGATCTATTTTGAATTACAATTAATATTTTTCGAATTACAATTGATTTTTTTATACCCTCCAATAGGGTTGCCAGATACTAGGAGTCAAATAACTGGATAATGAAAAATTTTCAGCTGGATTTTAAAAAGTAACTGGACCCATACATATTTTTTTTAATTTGAAAAAACAATCAACCGATTTTCATATGTGAGACCCATATTTTTAATTTGGACTAAATAGCCGTCTCTACTTGCTACGGCCATTTTTATTGGCCCGTTAAAAAAAGTTTTATTTTAAATTTCAAATTTTCTATACATTTTTTGAAAGTCGATTTTAAAAACAAAAACAATTTGTATGGAAATAAAATTAAAAGCTCATTTTAAATTTATTTTATTTTCTTGTGGTAAGGCTGATTATTTTTTTCTATTACTTTTTCGTCATCGGCCTGAGGATTGTTGGAGTATATTTTTCTTTTTAAATAACCCCACAAAATTAAGTCAAAAGTGGTCAAATCTGGAAATCTAGGAGGACAACTATAATTTCCGGGACGCGCGAAGTTAAAAAAGAGCGACAACAACTTACCATCATTTGCAGATTTGACCCATCCATACATATTTTTGTGGGGTTATTATATTATGGGCAAAATTTACGCCAAGAATCCTTAAATCAACGACGAAAACATTCGTGCAGAAATGCTCGAAAAATTTGTAAAAAAAATAGTGAAAATGGAGCAAAAAGAGCACATTTTTCGTATACAAAAGAGACATTTATTTATGTTATATTTATGATTAATGTTTTATTCAAAACGTAGTCCCAAAAATTTGTAAAAAATATTTAATAAAAAAAATAATTGTTAAAATAAAAAAAATCCTTTTTTAACTGGATAAATTATGTTGTAACTGTAAACTGGACCAGAGCTCAAATAACTGGAAAATCCAAGCCATTCCAGGCCATCTGGCAACCCTATCCTCCAACCACAGTATGGGGGTATACTCACTTTGTCATTCCGCGTGTAACGCATCGAAATATCGGTCTAAGACCCCGTGAAGTATATATTATTGATCAGTGATCGATTCTAAGACATTCTAGCGGTGTCTGTCCGTCTGTCTGTTGAAGACACGATACAGTCCAAACTAAAAGAGCTAGACTCCTGAAGCTTAGCACGAATGTCTTATGTTTATAGGCTGGTATAAGATGGCCAAAATCGGACCAGGGGGAAAAGTTCCCCTTGAGGAACTAAACCAACATCTTAAAAAATGCAAGTTTTTACAGGTTTTATTACACTTTTAAGCAAATGATACATTTTAATATTTTTTTTTCGGCCCGCCACTTTTGTGGGCATGGATATTAAAAAAATATATATAAAAAACGATAAAATTGTATTACTTAAGCGCAAAAAGCATAATAAATGAATTTGTGAACATTATTCGCAAGGGGAAAGTGTCCCCCAATGACCTCGACCGACCTCCCTCCCCTCCTTCACAAAAAACCCCTGTAGTTTTTTTTTTTAATTTTTTTGAAGGGTATTAATTTTTTGAAGCCGGATTTAACACTTAACTTGTTCGAATTACAATTAATATTTTTTGAATTACATTCAAATTACAATTGATCTTTTTGGAATTACATCTGTAAATGGTGTAGAGTTAAGCCATTGGAACGATTTTTTTTTAAAACTCCATTTCACATTAAATAATCCCCGAAATGCAAAAATACACCTACCTAGTTTCATCTGTTAAATCGCTGGTACCCTTTTCGGTCAATTGATATTTTTGTTTGCCGGTCTTAACCATATCACATTTCATATCAATCATATTCATTTTCTTGGTAGTTTCAATTTTATTTATTTGCATTTCGGTGAATGCCTGGAAGGAAGAAAAAAAAAATGTGTGAAATCAATTTATACACCGGACCACTTTTTAGTGAGTCATTTTATATTCCAAATTTTGACGATATCTGCAAATTACCTTTTTTAATTCCATATCCATTTGTTCCATTTTGTGGTTTTGTTATGTTTTATTGTAAATTAATTATTAATTTAATTGATTTTATTAATAAATTTTATAAAAAAGGCAACACCTGCAAAAATAATTACAATTTTCTTTTGGATTGCAGATTTTTTTAATGTCACTTTGACAACTTCGAAGACAAGCATGACAAAATAACAGTGTTGGTAAGTGGTAAAAAAAACTCGTCACTATTGTGAATGATTTCAAATAAATGAACTAAAATTTCAAATTTGCAAATACAGTGAAAGGTAAATTCTCTTTGTCGTAAATGTAATTAGAAAAAATATATTAGGAGAAATTGTTATATAGAAGATAAAAAAATAAATATCGCGTTTTTAAATTTCACAATATTTGTTTATTGAAATTATTAGTGGGATACAATTGTGAATGTTATAACTTTATGCAAAGTTTGTGTACTTGATAAGTGTTACCAGCACTGTTGCCAATTTGGTGTTTTTCCCGCTAAAACTAGCGTTTTTATTTTCCGTCTAGCGGGAAAAAAAGTGATTTAGCGGGCAGCGGGAAATCTAGCGATTTTCACCAGCCACAACCTAACAATAAAAAAAACTTGAAATTTTCCACACTTTTTAAATTTTTGGTATTATTAAAGAGCCGTTTAGATGAGCAGACTTGTAAAGCGACCAGTCAACAATTTTTGAATAAAAATCTTGTTTTTATTTCCCGAAAAGCGGAATTCATTTTTAAATTTCTCGGGATCCCGGGAAGAAAAAAAGAACTATAAAAAAAAAAAAAAACGGCCGTAATAATATTATGCCGAAGTCTTTTAAAAGAATTTTTAAGGGAATATGTTATTTCACGTCGCTTTATCTGTTTTTATAATAAAAATTCATTGTGTTCGATTTTCGAATACGAATTTCACCATTCACCTAATTTTAAAAAATTTGATATTCTTTCGAATTTTAAGATTTTTAAATTTGTTCTTGTAATTATTAAAGGTATTAACTATATTTTTAATTTTAAGAAGAAACAAATTTTTAAATCTTCAAATTCGAAATAATATCAAATTTTTAAAAATTAGGTGAAAGGTGAAAACGTATTCGATTTATTCCAGTTCATCTCAGTTCATTTTTACAATTCGTTTTCAACGCTTTGTCTCTAAAACACAACGAAACTGATTAAGAGGAAGTTCTCAATTATGTTTCTGAAACTGAATGTAAATGTTTCAGAGAAATGAAATTATAAGAAAATTTACTGCAAAAAATTATTACAGAAATTTAAAGAAATTTAAAAATTCTGGAGGCTAATCACGTAAAACGAAAACGATACATAAACGACATCAAAATACATATCGTTTTGAAGGAAAATTTGAAAGTTTTTCTTTATTAAATTATTAAAGAGTGTTTTCTTGTCCAGAATCATTAAAAAATTTGGAAACATTTTGATTAGTTTAGGAGCAACAAGGCTCCAAAAATCGACGATAGTCAACTATCGTTTTACATGATCACAGTCATGGTATCTAAAAGAAAAATCCGTTAATTTCAGAGTCATTCCTTACATAGGTTTTATATAAATTTATCGATTTAAAAAGAATCATGCCCAGAGACATAAATATTTTTTGTAGAAACAAATAATCATACTGCAAATTTTTCTAATGCAGGTCTCAATAAGAACATTTTTCAGCTTCTGAAAAAAAGTATCAGGTTCTGATAATTATATCCTATCGAAGATTTAGATATTGTGAGACTTTTTTCATTTCGTATGTCTCAGATTTTATGATATTTTTTAGTCACATACAAAATGATCAATAGAAGTCGACAATTTCAATGAAATGAAAATTCCCGGGAATTCCCGCTCTATTTCCCCGGATTTCGGGATCGAAAATTTAGGGGAATTCCCGCGAAAAACTCTATAGCTAATACATACATTATTAAAAAAACCGTTAGATTTTTTTTTTTTTTTTTTAAAACCGTTACATTTCAAATTTCACATACAAAATGATCAATAGAAGTCGACAATTTCAATGAAATGAAAATTCCCGGGAATTCCCGCTCTATTTCCCCGGATTTCGGGATCGAAAATTTAGGGGAATTCCCGTGAAAAACTCTATAGCTAATACATACATTATTTAAAAAACCTTTAAGTTTTTTTTTTTTTTTCAAAAAACCGTTACATTTCAAATTTCATGCTATTTAGCTATTAAATAGCTAAATTTTTTTTCTGTTTTTGAATCTGGTGTTTTCTGGAGATTTTTTTTCTTGATTTAGCGGGTTTTTGTCAAAAACAGTTGGCATCAGTGGTTACCAGACTGTTTTAATATTATCCCAGCCGTTAATACCAGCTGGCTGTGTTTAACGGTAAAAACAAGTTCTGTGTAAAAATAAATTGACAGTTCGTTTTGCAAGTCTGCTGGTAATAGTGCGTTTACATTGGATTTCTAATCTAGTAAATTGCGATTTTAATTCACTTTGCAATCTGTACTGTTTACCATAGTGACATAGTAGTCCATCGACCGTTTTGTAGATCTGGCATCACCAAAAATAATTGAAAAAATCTGGTAATGCCACACTAAAAGTTCAAACGTAAAAAAAAGAGGGACAAACAATAATTTGTATCTCCATACCGTTCTTTTTTCCAGTAATTTGCGCCATTAAAATCATAACTAAAAACACTTGTAAAGCGCAAAATTTGGCAATAATTGTGGTTTTGTGAAAGTAAAAGGAATGCACTTTTTTCCTTATAATTTATTAAATTAAAATTATTCGATTTCAACTTCGAATGAAAACGTGATCAACAAAACATTAAACTTGATTTCATGTGATTCAGAAATTTTCATGTGAATTGAAAAGTTGTGAAAGACACAACAGAGGCCTAAATTAAAAAAATGCCGTAAGTATTAAATTGTTCCACAATTCTGGGGGGTAATTGTGTATTTCGATTCGAAAAGAGAAGCTATTCGAACGAAATTTTTGGTTCTAATTTAAAGTACCTAAAATAATTTTTATTCGAGCGAAAATCTTTTGGCATATTATTGTTTATCCTTTTATTCTAAAAATAAACAAAAAAAGATTTTTCTCATAGCGAGTTACATTTTACAAAGGATCAAAATTTTCCGAGTTCGAACAGTTTCTTTCGAATCGAATTACACAATTACCCCCTTGTAATAAATTTATCTGGCTGAATTGCAGTTTATGGGGCACACGGAAATTAAAAAAACTAAAAACGCCACCCGACCAAGAATTAAAAAAGAAAAAAACCGAAATTAATGATTAGTGGCGCCGGACTCGGGAAGCACCTCTAAGCCCCGCACAAAGTTGCGAATTTAGCACTGATTTTAACCGGCCTGCTATCCTAGAAAACTTTACTTTGCGGAGAGGATGGGTTTAATGCATGGATTTTGTAATCCCTAAGCCCGGCCGAAGGCCGGCTACGCAGAAAAAAATTTTAAAACAAAAAAAAAAATTTTAAGATGTCCCTTCCCTGGATGTCCCTATTAAATAGGACCCCAAAAAAAGTTCCCGGCGCCACTAATCAATAATCTTGGTTTTTTTCTTTTTTAATTCTAAAGCGGATGGCGTTTTTAGTTTTTTCGATTTTAGTGTGCCCCATAAACTGCAATTTTGCCAATTTATCTTACTAGTTTTATTAAATTTTTTTTTAGAAAACACATAAAAAAAGGATGCGTATTGAAATGTCCTGCAGGGGAACATCTCCACGTTTTTACTAATGTTCCAAAAAAGTAAGTCATGTTGAACTTTTTTTCCAGTTTATGGTTTATGTTATAAAGTTTAATACTCCACCAGTTCTAGGCTAAAAGGAAAAATAAAATTTATGGTTATTGACCATTTTAGTATTTTTTAAAAATTCTAAGACCGGTCGGCTTTTTTAAACCCTCCAACTACAGTATGAAGTATACTCACTTTGTGATTCCGTGTGTAACGCATCTAAATATTCTCCTAGGACACCATAAATTATTTATCAGTGGTCGGTTCTAAGACATTCTGTGAATGTCAGTGTGTCTGTCCTTCCGTCTGCCTGTAGAGAACAAAATAAAAGAACTAGAAGCCTGAAGTTTGGTTCGAATATGTATGATAATCGTACCAGGGTGGAAAAAGTTCCCTCTTGAAGAACATCACCATCCTCTGACAAACGCGATTTTTATTATTTTTATGTTAGAAGAAGTTTAAAGTTCTCCATTTGGACCGAGGGACATCTTTTTGTTGGTCTGCCCCACCCTTTTTTAGGCGTGGATATACAAATAAATTTTAAATAATAAAATTGTGTAAATTAAATGCAAGAATTATATTGAATCATTCAATTGACGACATCTATCGACGTCTTTTACCGACGAAAAGATTCGACATAGCCGAATTTGACACTCACGTATTTTTGTTTAATTATATTTAAATTATGTGACCATCACATACCGACATACCTCTAGACTCTGAAGATATAAGCCCCTATATCACCAATCATTTCGGTCTTCTTTTTTAATTCTAGAACTGGTGGCGTTTTTAATTTTGTCAAGTTACATAATTGGAATATTAATGCAACAATCAGTATTTACTTGAAATACAAATGACTTGATTTTAGGCATTGTCACTCGTAGATTGTATATGTTTATTGTACAAAACAATCATTGACCTTCGCTTTACTTATCTATACATTAGGACCCTCATTTGTCCTAGTTGCGTTACATTACCAGTTGAGTAATTAGTCCTTCACGTTGTCTTTGTTATACTACATAAAGTATTCCCTTTTTTGGTTATTAAAAAAAATTGTTGCGGAATGAGTTTGGACACCAAAGGGTGTTTCTTCCGCAGTACGAAGAAGATATCCCCCGAAATACAATTTATCTTCCAGGCGATACGCTTGGGTATCTTCTTCGTATCGAAATGCTTGCAGGAAAGTGGATGGTTTAAACAACTGTAACGATCTATCTTTTTTATTTCTCAGCTGAAATTACAACCTATTGGCAACGTGGACCAAGGACCAATTCAATCGATTTCGATAATCAGCGCATATCACAATCAAATGTTGAACTACATCATTTCCAATTGTATATTAAAGTTTTAATTGTATTTTAATATTTTCGAAGTGGATTTCAAAATTGTCTTAATGTATTTTAAAATTCTCAAAATTAATTTCAATATGATCGAAATATATTTTAAAATTTTTCAAATGTATTTAAAAATTGTAAAAATTAATATTAAAAGTATCCAAATATATTTTTAAATTGTCCAAATATATTTTAAAATTGTCCAAATATTTTTTAAAATTGTCCAAATATTTTTGAAAATTGTCCAAATATATTTTAAAATTGTGTAAATGTATTTTTAAATTGTCTAAATATATTACAAAATTGTACAAAAATATTTTAAAATTATCCAAAAATATATTTTAAATTTGTCCAAAATTATTTCAATATTATCCAAACGTATTAAAAAATTGTCCAAATGCAATTCAATATTTTCCAAATGTGTTTCAAAATTGTCTAAATGTGGTTAAAAATGTTTTAAATGTAATTTGAAATTTAAAAGTTTTACAAATCTATTTTAAAATTATATAAATGTATTTCAATAATTTGTGTACAAAAAAAGGTTTTCTTTTTGAAATACATTGGCACAATTTCGAAATACATTTGGACAATGATTTGTGATAACCTATGTTTACAAATGTCAAATTTATATGAAAATAATCAATGATTATTAGTGTAAACCAATGATTAGCTTTTAATAAGTTAATATACCTTAGACAGTTTTAAAATACAATTCATGGGCTTATTGTAAAAACTTGGTAAGCCACATTATATTTTTTTGTGTATTTTTCCTTTTTCTAGTTTTCCACAGACAAATACATATTTAGACAAGTCTTGCTCAAACTCATAGTACTACTATCTGGAGTATAAAATTCCTACAAGTCCCATTTACTTCGTTAATTTAAAACTTTAAAGGCTAAAACAACCAAAAAATAAATTGTGGCCTATCAAGTTTTTACAATAAGCCCTTTAATTGTACAATTTTAAAATACATTCAAAAAATTTTAAAATACATTTAGACAATTTTGAAACACATTTGGAAAATTTTGTTTGCTCAGTTTTAGACATGCATAATGCAAGAGTTAAATAAACACCAGCGATGCGTAGAACACAGTTAAGTACACTGATGGAAGAGAAAACAGCAAAATATAGTAGTACGTTTATAAAGAGATCGGCGAGAACGAACATATCGTGAACCTATATTCAAAATATGCCAACTCGAATTTGACCGAAATGAGTTTCCGATGGAAAATAGCTCCCCTATGCAATACCCATCTGTGGTAAAAATTTCAGAGCAAAAAAATAATTTTTTGTCGTTTTACATCCATTTTTGTTATTCTGCTAACTCAAAGTACATATTTTTTTGGTGAAAATAAATGCCAACTCCCATTGTAAATTTCCAAAAATTTTTAAAAATTTTTTTTAAAAAAAATTAGACCACATATCTTATTGCATTTGCCTTTCTGATCACGAATCTGGTAAAGATTTTGATATCTAATGCCTAGTTTTCGAGATATTGCCATTTTGAAAATATCGTTAAATAGTGTTTGCAAAAAAAAAAATTGCTTATATATATGTAACTTTTAAACTATTTATCAGATTGAAACATTACGAGTGGGGCAAATAAAGTCAATGATATAAGCTTTCCAAATAGCTAGTTTGGAGTGAGCCTTCTACAATAAAGCGTGAGTTACAGAGTGCCAAAGTTGACCACCCTGAAATTAAAAGGCTTTCGGAGCTAGTAACTTTTAAAAATATGCAAAGATTTTTAATTTTTTTTAGTTTTTGCAATTACCGCACTAAGGAAAACAAAATCCAAAAAAAAAAAAAAAATTATAAAAATTTTTCAAAAAAAAAATTATTTTTAGTTTCCGACAAAATATGCCAACTCTAAAAAAATATTTGTTTTTTGATATAGTAATAAATGCCATCTCAAAAAAATACGCAAACCAGTGCAAAATATGAAATTTTTGGCATAGGTAAAAATTGTTTAGAATATTTAAACCATCTTATGGAAGGTACATTGTTTATTTTTACAATAATATGCAAAATAACTAGTTTTTTAGCTCTCCTGAAAAGTAAGCTTTTTCGAGTTGGCATTTATTGAATATAGTTCGACGATATGTATTTATTTATAAAAAAAAAAAAAAAAAACAATTCAAAATATTATTTTTAAAAGTGTTTTTATTTTTTGTAATACTAATAAAATACTGTATACTAATAAAATATTTTTTTCATATGAAAAATTTCTAAGAATCTTATTTTTTCTATAGATAAAATTGTATAAGACAAGAAATGTCGCAGAATATGAAAATTTTTCTTTGCAAAAATATCTCGGAATCTGGGAACCATATAATACTCTTTACCAGTTTTTGCCGAAAAATGGGTCCCATTTCAAACATGGTCCGAGGTCAAACAGTTGTATCTAAATTTGTTAGATCTTTGAGTAAAATCGATTTTTATTTGTTACCAACAAATAGATTTAAGTGAATAAGCATGATTTGAATATGTTGACTAACAAGGGAATTATTCGAACCCTTATGAACCGATTTGCCTTAAACTTAATATATCGTTGGCTTAATATAAAAAATGCGTATCTCGATTTTTTTCGAAAACGAGTTTTTAACGTATTCTGTCATTTAAAGACTTTAAGCAATGAATTTATCGATTGTTTTAAATAAAAATAGCAATAACATAATTTTTGTATCTAAAGTTTTTTAGGTTTTATTCAGTTTTTTGCTTCTCATGTATTGTAACGAAAAATCGAGAAACGCTCCTTCTATAATAAGCCGATATATATAAAAGAGACAATTTTTAGGTTGGGTTGTCTCGGCTTATCGGTGATTAAGGGGTTTAAAAAATGGGTAAAAAATTGGCCAACATTTTTTTTTTTTTTGATTTTTGAGCCCCCAGTTAACAAAATATAGAGCCCTCCAATTATATGACTCAAAAAAAGGTGGTTTTTGGAGCCCACATATTTTAGAGTCAAAAATGATTCAAAAATTAAACTTTTTTTAGCTTCAATTTCGTTTTGTCATAAAACACTATTTTTTTGGATTGAAAAAATATCCATCTGAAATGAGTCGAGAGTTATCGGAATTTTCCCGAAGGCCCACATTGTTTCATAAGGTGGCAACGAAATTTTTAAACACTGATATGGGCGAAAAGCCGAGACACCCTAACCATAGTATTGTCTCTTTTATATATCGTCGCTGCGCCTAAAAATGGAGTCATGTGTAGTTGTTTAAATTTTTTTTATTACATCTTTATGATCCCCTATTGGTCATACGTTTACTCACTAAACCGTTTTTTGATATCTTGATTGGTTTAAAAGTTAGTAAAAGTAGCGTGTTTGTCATACTACACACAAAAAATTTTTTTTTCCATGAACGATTTTCATAGTATTTTTGAACAAATTCACACAATTTATTAACTTTTTCATAATATTTATAAACTTTTTCATAGTATTTATGAAAAATGTTAAAAATTCTTAAATTTCACATATTATAATTTATTCATAAATACTATGAAAAAGTTTATTAATATTATGAAAAAGTTAATAAATTGTATGAATTTGTTCATAAATACTATGAAAATCGTTCATGGAAAAAGTTTTTTGTGTGTAAAAATGGTCTGAAAAGGAGTTATGTGTTAAGCTACACATAACTTTTTTTGATAAAAAAGTAACAGAACGTGAAAAAATGGACCACTTTTTTAGTAATATGAGGTTCACACATAGCATCCAAGTATTTGTCAAGATTTTTTGGAAAATATTTGCAAATTTTCATCCTGTTATCTAAATCCTAAATGGCAGGTAATCAAGCTTTGTGAAAGCAATTAAATCATTTGACGACGGAAAATTTTAATATCTAAAGTACAGCATCTTTTGCAGATGTAAATTTATGTCGAAGCTCTTGAATAGTTACAAGAAAAAAAAATTCAGCACCAGTTTAGCGAAAAATTTGTTGTTCGCTGTTTAGGGAAGAGCTTTTAAATATCAAAATCTTAAGGACCTTGTTTAACTAATGTCTCTTTAAACCACCAACAAACTTTATTTAGTCTTTCTCACTCTCGAAAAGAAATTAACAATAAGAATGGTTTCATAAGCAAAAGGAATTATGTGTAAAAAATATTTCCATTTATTTAAATTTTGTTCCAAAAATTACTTAAAAAAGGAGTTATGTGCATGTTTTTTGAAAATTTCTGCACCACTGGAAAACCGTTAAATGTTTCATAATTTTTTTGTAGTATGTGAATAGGATATCGGTACAAGAATTTTTTATAGAACAAACTTTTAAAAAATATCGCGAAGGGACGAAAATAAAGTTGTTTTGCTCTCCTGAACACTTGCACCAAAACACATGACTCCATTTTTATGCGCAGCGACGATATGTATATTTAAAGTTTCATGCAAATTGGTTCATATGGGTTGGAATACCTCCCTTGTTAGTCCACATATACAAATCACGCTTATTCACTTAAATCATTTTTTGATAACAAATATAAATCGATTTCACTCAAATTTCTTTTGTTTGTATTTTCACACTAATTAAATATCTAATTAGTGTTAAGTTATCAATAGAAAGTTATACATAGTTTTACCCTTTTTTTGTCCCAGTTTTCTGCGTAGCCGGCATTGGCCGGGCTTACAAACTTCATCCTTTAGATGTCCATGGACAGGACCCCATATCCACAACGCAAGAAAAAATTTGTTTGGGTAGCATTTTGGTTTTCCCAAAAAGGGGAGGGGGAATCTATGGATAGCTTTTTAGGGATAACTTCACCCACACAACATCTAACCAATTTAGATCCAACTGACTGAATTTAGATCCAATTGAATAAAGGAAATGAAAAAAAAAATGATTGCAATCCGTTAGATCTCACAATACTTCCCTTGTAAGTCCAAAAATGGTCCGATTTCATTCAGATTTAATTACGTTACCAAACTGCACTTAGCATAGCTACAAAGTTTTAATGGAATATCTCGCATTTTTACGTATTTTGAGATATTATGCAAATATTGGGAGGTGGTTTTTATGATATTATAAGTAATCCGATCCTTTTCTTTAATCTGAAGGTGATTCCATCCAAGTTCTTGATTTGATACTCTGCCACAAAGATTTATTTTGTATAAATTTATGTATTTCTTCTGTCAATAGAAAATGCTCCTAAATATAGACCTGTAAAAACAGTTTATGTTACAATCCGGAATAAGAGTAAAAAAAATCAATAATAATTACCTGAAAAATAACTTCCAGTACTGTCGAATAAAAAAATCTATTGCCAAGCTTTTCCATTCAGGTAAATACAATGTATGTGCTCATTCGTATTACTAATAGGGACGTTGAATTTTTCTTATCACCTTTTCCTCAATCACAAGGTGATTCCATAATTTTTTTGATTTTATATTTTAGCGATAAAAGCGTCACCACAAAGAATATACTTTTCCATCATAATTTTTTCAGGAATACCAAATTGTTAAACGCTTTGCGATTTTTCATGTGTTATCGACAAAAATAAAATAGCAACTTGGTTTGTACAATGAATAATGTTTCTGGTAAGTGTTCTTTTTTACTAGTTTTACTCTTGCAAAAATAATAAATTCAAAATAATAAATTCAATGTTTACTTTTAGTATGTGTTTGTTGTATAAAAACATGGCGTGTTGTATAAAAACATGGCGTGTTGTATAAAAAAAACTAAAAGCAAGGTTCTTATAGCTGTTCACTGTTTCTCATTGTATAATTGATATCCATTTTCTTCCCTCTCGCTCATATTTCGATTTGTGATACCATTTCGTAAACAATACCATATGGTTTTTGTTTACTACTTTTTCAAACGCCATTTGTTAGCCTACTATATCACTATGCTGTTTACATTGGCATTTTTTACATTTGAGAAGATTAAGTGTTTCTTCACAATACAGCAGCAAGCAGCTGAGCAGCAAAATTTTTACATGTGTTTTGTTGTTGCGGCAACAACAAAATACATGTAAAAGTTTTGCTGCTCAGCTGCTTGCTGCTGTATTGTGAAGAAACACTAAGATTGGCATTTATAACAAGTTGGTAATAAATGTGTGTGACTGCGTCAAAAGACTGCGACGGTAATTAGTCGTCGTATGATTAACAAGGACAAATAACAATGACGGCGGCATAAACATACTTGGAGGCGTCATTAAAACGGCAGGCTTTGTGTCGGTGTTTTTCAGTGCTGGAAAATGTAAATAATAGAAATACAGAGTTGTATCTAACTTCACCAGACTGTGTTTGCCGATTAGTCTAAACTACTAGATTGAAAAAAAATTGTATGGACAATCTAATAGATTGAAACTGGATTGGAGCCACAATCTACTTTAAGCTAGCTTAGAGGACCAGTGTAAATGCACTATAAACTTAAAGTAAACAAAACTTTCCAGTTTTAATAAAAATAGTTTGAATCTATGGTTTGAATTTTGGGTAATCGAATAGACATACTAAAGGTTAATCTGTATCTCTAGAGCGTATAAAAAAGATTGGGCTCATAAATTGTCATTTTAAGATTTTACTGATTTGTACACATAAAAAAAAAAAAATTGTCAAAATTTAAATCGAGTGCCTAACGTTCAGCAGAGAAAGCTGCTACTCAGCTGCTACTCAACATTCTGCTGAACGGTTTGATTTTTGACATTTCAGTCAACATGTTGAGTGAGCGCTTCTCATCACTAGTAGCGTACACAATTCATGCTACATTTGATTACAAACTGATAAATAAGCTGTTTTATTGAAATTATTCATTTTTTTGGACTTTATTCAAAGAAGTAAACACAACAAATTATAAAAAAGTATTTTTTACAGCAAAAAATAAATGAAAGTGTAAAAAAATTCAACTAATCAAAACATGCTACATCTCAACTGTTGAGTAGCAGGTTTCTCTGCTGAACACGCTCATTGAGTGTATCACTCTTTTCTCCTTTTCTATAAGGTGAATTCTCACATTTGCTGATACAAAATTGTAAGAAAAAAACATGTCACTGACTGTTAAAAAACCTCCCAGCGAGGTCATATTTCTAATTATTTTTTAAACACAGTTTCCAGGAGATTGCATCACTATCGCTCTACAACCTAATAAAATAAAAAGAATCAATTCGTAAAAATTTTAATATAGCACAAATTAATTAGGCTTTGACGAGCTCGGGCTTTTTAGTGTGGTAATTGGCAAAATTGACAAACGTCAATAAAATTTACTGAACGTCAAATATTTTTCCAATTTTAGTCACGCAATTTTTTCTTAAGGGTATTTCATATTCACGTGCAATAAGTCTGGTAATTGGCAAAATTGCAAACGTCAAAGAATTTAACTACACATAAAAAATCCTTACCGTGTACTTAGTGGTTTTTGAAGTTTTTGTCATTATTTCGCAAAATTTAAACAGTAATAAGCAAAAATGTTTCAATATATTACTATTTTTCACACAAAATGTAAAAAAAAATTAAAAACGTGAAGTTAAATTGTTTAACGTTTGTCAATTTTGCCAATTACCACACTAACCCCCAGTTTCTGTATGACGAACGTCAAAAATTTGCATGTATTTTGTTATTGTAACAAAAACAAAATACATGTAATTTTTTGTCATACGTTCGTCATACAGAAACTGGGAGTAAAACAAGTAAAATTTATCGGGCGCTTACGACATTTAAACAAATTTTGCAAATATTTGATGTTTTGTATAAAATGCCAATTTTGCCAATTACTGCACTAAAAAGACTGAGCTCGTAAAAACCCGTATTGTCAAGCCTTTATTAAAAAAAAAATTTAATGTTTTGATATTAAAAATCAAATTAAGTACTACTCATCAAAATTTAACATAGAATTTGGGATTATTTTTAAATCGTAGCATTTTAATATATTTTGTTGTTTTTAATAGTCTTTAGGAGCTCTGGAAAAACTGCAGAGTAAAATCTTATTGTTTCATCAAATTTTGTTCTCGATTTCCAAAAAGTGCAATCTAGAAATTAGGTTCTACTAGTTCTTCTAGTTTATTTAATACCAAAAATATGTTGCCAATGTTAGAAGCCACCTAAAGAATGAAAAAATAAAAAATAAGTAATTGTTTTTGATTTTATCCTATATATATAAGTAAATTTTTGGGATCCATGTAATTTTTCAGCTACATATTAAATTTAGAAAAATTTGTGGAAAACATTTGGGGTCATGATTTTTGTTTTAATTTTTCAGAAGATTGAAAAAAGTCAGTCTTAAATTTTCTGAAAAGTTAAAAAAAAAAACATCAAGATCCCAAAATTTGACCAATTTTTTTCAAAATCAAAAAAAAATTTGAGTTTTTTTTACGTTTTTATATTATTTTGTTTTATATTATTATATAAAAGCTGATTTTTGTATTCAATGTCTGGGTCCCTTTTTGATTTTTCAGCCATAGAGAAAAGATGAGGATTTGATAGACTCCAAAATCAATCTTTCATATTCTATAACATCTAATACCCTATTCACACGTACAGTTTTAAATCGTTTTTAGCAGCAATATTTTTAGCACTTTCTTTATTCTATTACAGTATATTGACAGAAAATGCTAAAAATAATTGCTAAAAACGGTTTAAAACTGTAAGTGTGAATAGGGTTTAAGATTCAGTGTATTTATCTTTTCATATACGATTTTACATGTACTTTCCTCTTATACCATATTCGCATTCATTTAAACTATAGTTTGGCGGAAAAACGCGGCGAAATTTGGTTTTCATATAAAGCCACGTTCACACTACAAGAACTTACCATGGCAAGTTGAGATGATTTTGTGATTTTTCTTTATGCTAGTACAATTTGAGATGATTTTGTAAATCACTATGTGATTTTGTTCAAAGGAAAATCATATAGTGATTTTAAAATCACGCTAGTCTGTACACAGTATAAAACCAGAGCTTCGAAGAATGAAATCCTTTTCGAATGAATTCTCAAAAAAATCCATTCAATTTTCATAGTCAGTGAATGCATTCGATTTCATAAATCAACATTGAATGCATTCCTTGTAATTCATTCGATTGAATGAACAAAAATGAATGCATTCGATTTCTTGTTCATTCGATTTAGAAAAATCGAATGCATTCGATTTTTTATCATACCACTGCGAATGCAATCGATTTTTAAAATATATAGACCAAAACGGAGCCAAAATTTGGTCCATAGTATCGCCTACTCTCTTTACATACGATGACCCTAATGGGCTCTAATTTTGAATCCAAAAAAATTGGTGGTCCCGAAAATTTTAAAAATGCACATATTAACTGCCTATACGACAAAAAAATGTGAAGAGTGTTAGCGATACTATGGACAAAAAATTGGCTCCGTTTTGCTCTATCTTGGTTAGTTTTTTAAGTTTTTTATGCAATGAATGAATAAGCCATTCGATTTTTCAAATTGAATGAAAAGAAAATCGATTGCATTCGCAAGTGAATGCATTCGATTTTTAAAAGTCGAATGAAAAAAAAATCGAATGCATTCGATTTTTGAAAGTCGAATGAAAAATAAAGCGAATGCATTCGATATTTATAAATCGAATGAGTCTAAAGTGAATTCATTCAATTCGCTAAAATGTGATTGGGGAATGCAATCACTAAATTTTCACTCAGAATGATGAATCGAATTAAGGAATGAAATCCTTCGAAACTCTGTATAAAACGTATGTGAACAGTTGCTGAAAATCGCTTCCTGCTCCAACTGTGATTATTCTCTAAAAAAATTCATATTTAATCGTCACTGTGAAAACCCCAAATGTATAATAAACCTGGCATCTTTTTTATTGTTTGAATTAGTGATGATCTGGCATCGCTTTTTCAGTAAGCGTCTGTTTTCAAATTCTTGGTAAACAGCGCAAAGTTTAAAATAAAAGCGCAATGAAAAAAGTTTGCAATTAAATAAAATAAGTTTTTGTTAATTAAAATTTTCTTTTAAGTGAATAACCGATTTGACTTTAATTATCTTAATTTTAGCCAATTTTTGAAAATTGAAAATTAATCTTAAACTCGGAATTATTCTAATTTTTTAAAATGGAAATATTTTTAAACCGAATACAGAGCAAATACCAATAAATAATACAGGGCTCTATTTTAAACTTATCTCTAAATATTTGGAATGATTAGAAGTCTTTTACAAGAAAAGTCTTATTGGATTCTGGTAAGTTTTCTAATAGAGTTCTTAATTTTCATTTGGAGTTTTGGAATTGATAAATAATCGTGGTGCAGGTATTGGAAACTCTGAAGTCTTACAAAAAAGTCATTGGATTCTGGTAAGTTCTTAAATGAAATTTTTAATTTTCACATTGAATTTTAAAATTGATAAGACAGTGCAACAACCAAAATCGGAATGGTATGAAACCAAAAGCAAATGAAAGTTGACATATTCCATAACAAAACCCGGCAAAAGTGCACTTTACGGGGCACAAGTATTTTTGAAAAAAAAAAAAAAAATTTGACCCCCTCTGGAATTAAAAAAAAAAACCGAAATTAAAATTTAAGGGGGCTGGGCGCCGGGGGCCCCCTGGAGCCAAAAAACCGCCCCACCTACCTACAGACTAGTGTGGGTACTTAAATTATAGGTAATTAAAAAAGAAATAATAAACAAAAAAATAAAGGGGCGGGCTGGGTCCCTGGGCCCCTCTAGGTCCAAAAAACCGCCCACAGCCCTTTTTTTTAAAGTATGAATACTCAAATAAAAGATAATTTGCTAACTTCTACGAATAAAATACTATCAAAAATAAATATTTATTGCGGTTCCCGCAAAATCAGGTAATTATTTATTTGAAACCCCTTTGGGTTAGATCAATGGTTCCCAACCTTTGATTCTCGCCCCATTGGGGGGCAATTTGAATGCTTCAGGGGGGCAACGAGCAAATTTTTAGGACTTGTTTTTGTTAAATAAACAAGAAAAAGTATAGTTGATTGGTGAAAACTTTTCTAAAACTTTTGTTTAAACGATGATTTTAACAAAAAGTTTGCTTAATCCAAGTAAATTTTGAATTTTTAAACAAATTTGAAAAAATTTACGAATTTTTCTTGAGTGTAGGGGGGACATTGTAGATTTTTTAACTTAAAAGAGGGACATGGCGCAAAAAAGGTTGGGAACCATTGGGTTAGATTAAGAATTGGGTTAGAAGTTAAGAACTAATGTAGTGAATGAAAAAGTTGATACAAACCCATTTAAATGTGATAAAGTCTAAAGTATTTGAAGAAAATATTTTTTAATTTTGTTTTTAAATGATTAAAAAGTTAATAGAATTATATTATAGGTATAATAGCGCCGCAGACAAAATTTTTTTTTAAAAAATCGCGCGATTTTTTTAAAAAATTTTTTAATTTTTTTTTAAATTATTAAAAAGTGAATAGTGGTATATTGTATTAAACACTAGCGCCGCAGGCAAAAAATTTTTAGAAAAAATCGCGCGATTTTTTCTAAAAATTTTTTATTTTTTCGTAATTATAATACTAAAATGGACCTAGGGGGGGGGGGCAATATTGATAAAATACTTTAAAAAAATACATATTTGCAATCGTGAGCAAATTACCTTTAATATGAGTACCCATACATATGTACATGTTGGTGGGTGGGGGTGTTTTTTGGCTCCAGGGGGGCCCCGGGGCCCAGCCCCCTTAAATATTAATTTCGGTTTTTTTTTTTTTTATTTGAAAGGGGGTGGCAGATTTTTTTTGCCAAAATATTTGTGCCCCGTAAAGTGCACTTTAGCCCAAAACCCTCAAGGCTTTTTTTAAGTTCAGCGCTAGATTTTTTTTACACGCATTTGAAGTTCGTGAACTTTTATTATAATTATAAAAATATGTACATAATTGCATAATAACCTAAAATTTTGGCAAAAAAAATATGCCACACCTATAGAATTAAAAAAACCGAAATAAATATTTAAGGGGGCTGGGCCCCAGTGGACCCCCTCGATCCAAAAACCGCCCCACCCACCAACATGAATGTATGGGTACCTACTAGAGTTGTCAAAACCGATTTCCGAAGTACGTTTTTTTCTATTTTTCCGGTTTTTTAAAAAGCCCGGGTTTCGAAGTATTCGAGAAACGAATTTTTGTTCGCGAATAATCGACTTTTTGGAACTCATTAAGAATACCGAACTTGCTAAAAATTAAAAAAGAAAAATATGACCTTGACCTCTAAAAAGTCGAGTGTGGTGTTCAAACCCGTGGGGACGTACCCCGTTTGGGAGGGGCAGGGGTTTAAAGTTAAAATGGTGTTTCTTAAATATTTCAAAAACTACTTATCCGATCAAGACGGTTATGGTATCGTTAGAAAGGGTAATTAAAGACCTTTCCAACGGGGTGCAACATGACGTAGTTTTATTAACCCTTTAAGTGACAAAACTTGATTTCAAAAAATTTTAACTAGACTTTTTTTACAAAGTGCTTATTATCTCAAAATCGCACGTATATAAACATTTTTTTTGTGTATATAGGCTTGTAGCCAAGATTTTAAGCTTTCATTTGCGTTAAAAAACGGCGCTGTAAGTCAAAAACTTACTGAGATATTAAGGGTCAAAGTTCTTTTTTTAAACTTTTTTCAGGTTTTTTGTTAAAATTGTATTTGTAGAAACATATAGACATCTGACAAACTACTAATCGAATTTTAAATTTTTTTTCTGCATAGCCGGCCTTCGGCCGGGCTTAGGGATTACAAACTCCATGCATTAAACCCACCCTCTCTGCAGAAAACGGGGATTATGACCAAAATTGCTTTATGACCGAAAAAAGTTCGGTCGTTCGGCCCGGTTAAAATCACTTTATGGGGGGTGTCATGTTACACATCGTTGGAAAGGTCTTTAATTCACCATTTTAATGATACCACATTCGTCTCGATCGGACTAGTAGTTTGTCAGATATCTGTATGTTTCCACAAATCAATAAAATTTTAACACACATCCTGAAAAAAGTAAAAAAAAAAAAATAAAGTTACAACTTTGACCCCTAATATCTCAGTATGTTTTAGACTTACAGCGCAGTTTTTTGGCGCAAATGAAAGCTTGAGGTCTTGGCTACAAGCCTATATAGACGAAAAAATTTTTTTAATGAATTTTTGTCGCTTAAAGGGTTAATTAAACTACGTCATGTTACACCCCGTTGGAAAGGTCTTTAATTAGCCTTTCTAATGATACCATAACCGTCTTGATCGGGTTTGAACACCACACTCGAAATCTAACAGTCCAAGGATTAAGGTCATATATATTTTTTTTAATTTAAACAAAGTTCGGTAAAGTTTATTTATGCCGAACAGTTTAATTATACCTTAAAAGAAATTCAAAATCACGGATTTTTTTTTCGCGGATTTTTTTTCTTTTCAAAAGTAATTTCCTTCTAAAAAAAGATTTTTCCAATAATCTTTCTGAAATTGTGGAGGGTATCACTACAATCGGCAAGGCCGAATTTAACTTTTTACTAGTTTAATTTAGAAAAAGTTTTAAATTTTTTTTTAAATCGCTTCAGGGCGGTTCTTTGGACCTAAAGGGGCCCGAGGACCTTGTACCCCTTTATTTTTCTTGTTTAATTATTACTATACCAAAGTTGCGGTTACAAAAATCCCAATAAAATTGAAAAAAATATATATTTTTAGTGTAAAACCGATATTATAGATGAAGGCTGTTTTACTGAATAGTTTACAATTAAAAAATCCGTTTTCGTAAAAATGTGAGATAGAGGTTTTTAAATATTTAAAATTTAAAAACTTTTAAAACTTACATGGATAATAAGCCGGTGTATTACAGCTATTCCAAACACGAGGATCAGGTATGCCAGCTTCTGGTAATGCTGGGCAACAATTTGGTGAAGGTGAACAAGGAACTGGAGATGGTGCACCACAAGGTGGATTAGATGGGCCACAACAAGGCGTTGTCGTTTCACAGGGCACATAAGATCCAAAGGATCCACAAGGTGGTGGACAGCTTGAAGTAACACAACGTCGTCTTTTAACACCCATAGTTTGGTTAGCATAACGCAATGGAAACGAGGCCGGACAACAACCAGGCGTAGGCAATGACATACAAGCCGAACGACCTTGACACAAAGAACGAGGACACTTGTCCTGTAGGCCATTGCGTTTAATACAATCGCAAGTGGTATACATAACGCCACAGCGTAGTTCATGACTCCGACAGGCTTTAGACTACAGGAAATGAAGTTTGGAAGAACAAGAAAGGTTATGAAACCGTTAGTTGCATTAAAATTTTTAAAAGAAAAAAATATATAAACGCTTGACTGGCCCTAGATATTGACAAGGTGGATAGTCTCATAGAAGAGAGGATCCACCTTGAGAAGAGAAGCCAATCAAGGTACATCCTCCAAAATGAAACTCACCTTGACAATACTCCAACACCAGTTATTGGAAAAGGAAATTTTTGATGAAGCAACAAATTCTACACAAAGACTAGATTAGCAGGAAGGACCGCAAGGATCACAGGGTCCAATTAAGGGACATAGAAACAATTGTTTTTATGGTACTTGACAATGAGTATTCCAAGGTGTAGGTGCACATGGATAACAAGGTCCGGATTCAGGTGCCTCATACGGACAACCAGGAAAACTAGGCTTACAGGGTCCACTAGGCATACCAAAAGGCCCACAAGGTGGTGGTACATAGGGTCCAGAAGGCATTGTCATGCCACTTGGTCCACAATTCGGTTCGCATAATGGATATTGATTAGTTGAAAAACATGGCAGTGGACCACAAGGTCCACAAGGCGAATTTGGTCCCATGGGACACGGTGGGCAAGCAGCACTTGGTTTATAATTAATTGGACCCGTGGGATAACAGCAATATTCTCTTGGTGGTGGTATATCCAATGTTTGGGGTTTCGGCTGACACAATATCGACTGGCATACTTCTCGTGGCTCACATATTCGTTTTGGATAACAAACCACATAAGGATCGGGAACCATTGATGGATAATAGATGACTCTTGGTTCTCGAACCATTTGAGAGACCCAAGTTAGTTTTGGAACTTTAATAACTCTTGTTGTATCAACAACTTTAGGTATGGTAATCTGGCGACAGCGATTAACGACCATCGGTTCGGGTACAACTTTTTCGGTAAAAACTACACGTTTTTTACAAATTAAACGGGGTTGTTGTTGGACCGTTATACTTTTGGGTAGTGGTGGGGGTATGCGTGGTGCACATTGTGGAATGGCATCTAATTGGGCACCATTATAACATTTTGGAGAGCACTATATACAGAAAAATAAGAATATCAGCAGCATCAATAGAGTACAATCGCATACAAATCGAGAATTGAAGTAAGTTACACAGAATTTGGAAAAATTAAAAGGTGAGATGGTTTTTTTTTTTGTTGCTTTTGTATCTCTTATTTTTTTTAGGACTAACCAACTAATTTTAAGCTTCTATTCCATAAAATTGTTACTTACCTCAAAAGGTGCACAACATGGGTCACATGGACTGAAAGGTCCATTAGGTCCACAGGGTGTATAGCATGGATCACACATTTTGAGATTTGTTTTTAACTTTTTTTCTACAAATAATGCACGAAATTAATATGGTATTTGAAATTTTATTAAAGGTCACTTAATCCAACTTACTTTTTTTTAAGAAAAATATAAAATTTTTTGTTTTTTCACTAAAAATTTTGATGTTGCGTATAGAAAATTTTTTAAGTTGAATGAAAATATTTTGAAATATTTTTTTGAAGTAAATAGATTTGATTTTCAATGTTTATGAGAATATTTTATTTTTTCATATTCAAGTTTTTGAAGCAGTTTTAAACACAAGTTGATTTTAAAATTGCAAAGTTAAACGAAAAATGTTTCAGGACCAAAAGTATCTCTAAGAGGAGGCTAGAAAAAAAAACTGTAAAAAATGTCTCCGACTTTTTTTACTTAAAAAGAATGTCTCAGAATCTGATACTTTTTCTATATAAGAAAAATGTTCTGTGAAAAAAATCTGATTAATTTTATGATTTTTTGTTTTAAAAGCTTTTTAATGTTGACATCTTCTCTTATAAATCTTAGGCTCTCTTAATTGACAAATTTGTTGTAGTCATTTTAATTCTTCAAAGATAATAAAGTCTTTAAAACTATTTTGAAGATCGCTTTGTATATGTAGATTCAGTTCCTTTTTGGCGGTTAGTGGTGTCGCGACAAGTCGGTTCTAAAAAGGAAAAAAATATAAAATTAAAAAAGTTTTAAATTTTCTTAAGAAAATTCAAAAAGTGGTAAAACTTGCGAAAATTAAAGAAAAATTTAAAAAAATGGAAATTAAATGAAGTCTTAAAGGAATAAAAAAAAAAAAAAAAGTAGTGTTTTTTTAAGCTCTTCAATTATTACAGCTTCTCTTACAAATCTTAAGCTCTCTTGAGCTTAATTGACAACTTTTTCGTAGTCATTTAAATTCTCTCAAAGATAAAGACTTTAAAACTATTTTGAAGATCACATTGAATATGTAAAATCAGTTCCTACTTGGTGGTTAGTTGTGTAGGTTCTAAAAAGGAAAAATTTAAAAAAAATAAAAAAAAGTTTTAAATTTTCTTAAGAAAAGTCAAAAAGTGGTAACTTAGTCCAAATTCAGACAGAGCAATTTTAATTGCGGCAATTCCGATTTTATAGCGTACTGGAGAGAGAGGGAAGAATCTTACCTCTCTCTCGTATACACTATAAAATCAGAATTGCCGCAATTAAAATTGCCCTGTCTGAATTTGGAATTAAGAAATTAAAGAAAAATTAAAAAGTGTAAATTAATTGAGAACTAATAATAAGGAATAGAAAAAAATAGTATACAAAATACAAAAAAAAAGGATAAAAGCAAACAAAGCAGAATTTGAGACTTTTGCTATAAAAGAAAATTTCTCAAAAAGGATAAAAGCTAAAAATCAGAATCTGAGACTTTTACTATGTTTCAGAGTCTGAGACTTTTTCTATATAAGAAAAATGTCTCAGAGTCTGAGACTTTTTCTATATAAGAAAAATGTCTCAGAGTCAGAGACTTTTTCTTTATAAGAAAAATGTTTCAGAGTCTGAGACTTTTTCTATATAAGAAAAATGTCTCAGAATCTGATACTTTTTCTATATAAGAAAAATGTCTCAGAAGCTCTGACTTTTAATAAATTTCATGATTATTTTTTATTAAAAATCTTTCAATGTCTCAGAATCTAAGACTTTTTCTAAAGGGTGCCCAAAATTGAGGTATCATTTTAATTTTAATGAAAAAATTAGATTTTTTTCAGATATTAAAAATATTTTTATTTCAGTTTACTACAAATAGGTTCCGGTTATAAATAAAAAAATATGTGGGTCAAGTGACCCCCCTTACTGGCTCGGTAGGCTCCCAATATTTTACCAAAATATTCAAACACGTTTTTCAATAAACTATTGTCAATGGTTGATATCTGCTTGATAATGTTGGTTTGAAGGTATTGAACTGTTGTGGGATTATTGCTGCACTCTTTCGATTTCAAAAAACCCCACAAAATAAATCTAAATGTGTCAAATCACACGATTTTGTTGGCCAATTTACTTCTCCTGTGCGAAAATAATGCGATTTTCGAACTTGTCTGTCAAAAGATCCATTGTTTCTCTTGCAGTGTGACAAGTGACATTATTCTGTTGAAACCACATATTCTCTACATCCAAATCATAAATTTTCCGCCCCAAAAACCTTCGGATCATCTCCCTGTAGCGATTTCCATTGACCGTAATCACATTTCCATTTTCGTTTTCAAAAAATGTGATCTGATAATTCCTCCGGACCACAAACTATACCAATCCGTAACATTTGTAGATGTAATGTTTGCTCTAAGATAACTCTTAGATTCTCTTCACCCCAAATGTGACAATTCTGCTAGTTGACGTAGTCATTGAGCTGGAAATGTGCTTCGTCGGTAAAAATTATTTTTATAAAAAATTCTCATTTTCTTCTTTCTATTTTTAAAAAAAAATTATTAATAAAAACACGTTGTTCCTTCGTGTATCGTTTCATATTAACTAACCGGAATGTATTTAGAATCTGAAAACTAAAATTCAGAATTAAAACTACAAGTAGAAAAAAATGGCAGCAAAATTAAAATGATACCTCAATTTTGGACACCCTTTATATAAAAAAAATATCTCAGAATCTGATTAATTTTATTTTTTTTAGAAAGCTCTTCAATGATTACAGCTTCTCTTACAAATCTTAAGCTCTCTTGAGCATAATTGACAACTTTTTGTAGTCATTTTAATTCTTTCAAAGATAACAACGATTTAAAAACTATTTTGAAGATCACTTTAAATACAAGATTCAGTTCCTGCTTAGCGGTTGGTATACACAAAAAAATATTTTACCAATAACTTGGGAGGATATGCGTTTTTAAAGTTTTTTACATTTATTATGAAAAATTTTGTAACATTTTACCAAGTTTTGCATAATTTTGGTTAAAGTTTGTAAAATTACACAAGGTTAAATACTCTTACCAATATTTTCAAAATTTTTATCAAAAACAAGCAAAAACTTAGTAAAATTATGCTATTTTTTGCATAATATATGCAAAAAATATTAAAAACGCATATCCTCCCAAGTACTTGGTAAACATTTTTTTGTGTGTAGTGTCTTCTAAAACCGAAAAAAAAAATAATTGAAAATATAAAAAAAGGATAAAAGCAGAATCTAAGAGAAATGTCTCAGAGTTTGAGACTTTTTCTATATAAGAGAAATGTCTTAGAATCTGAGACTTTTTCCACATAAGAAAATTGTCTCAGAATATGACACTTTTTCTATATAAGAGAAATGTTTTATAATCTGAGACTTTTTCTATATAAGAGAAAATGTCCCAGAATGAGACTTCTTCTTCATAAGAAAAATGTCACAGAATCTGAGACCTTTTCTACATAAGAAAAATTTCATAGAATCTGAGACGTTTTCTAAATAAGAAAAATGTTTTAGAATCTGAGACTTTTTCTATACAAGAAAAATGTTTTAGAATTAGAGACTTTCTATATAAGAAAAATGTCTCAGAATCTGAGAATTTTCCTATATACAAAAAATGTCTTAGAATCTGAGACTTTTTCTATATAAGAAAAATGTTTAGAATCTGAGACTTTTTCTATATTAGAAAAATGTCCCAGAATCTATGAATTAAAATTAATTTTATGATTTTTTTTTAAAAGCTCTTAAATGTTTACAGCTTCTCTTAACCCTTTCACTCCCCTTGTACACTACAGTGTACACATCTTTAAAAATTCATTAAAAATTAACCGTACAACATTTTTGTGTTTTGTTTTGATAAGATTGATCATTGAAGGGTTATCTTTACGATAGATGTGGTCGGAAAAATAAATTTGCATTCCGGTGGACTCTACACGCAATATTTGGTGGCAAACTGGAAATTTTTCAAATAACGTAAAAAAATTGAAAAATAAAATAAACGTTAAAAAGTTCTCAAAAATCGAATAATAAACGTACAAGCATTCTTAAAAGCGGATTTTGTAGAACTTTTCGATACGAAAAATACAAAATTCGAATTTTGGAAAAATGTTTACTCGTTCGGGAGATATTGCATGTGAAAGCTTCAAGTTTGGTTGGATATATCTCCGCTAGAGGGCGCGGTAGACCAACGAAATCAACAAAAAGTTTTTACTTTGCATAGATCTACATTTTCACAAATTTTGGTCAAGAAATTACTAGCCAAAAAAAGTCGGTAGTGAAAGGGTTAAAAGTCTTAAGCTCTCTTGAGCTAAATTGACAACTTTGTTGTAGTCATTTAAATTCTTTCAAAGATAACCAAAACTTTTAAACTATTTTGAAGATCACTTTGAATATGTAGATTCAGTTCCTGCTTGGCGGTTGGTGGTGTCGGTTCTAAAAACGGAAAAATAAAAAAAAGTGAAAAAAGTTTTAAATTTTCTTAAGAAAATTCAAAAAGTGGTAAAACTTAAGAAAATTAAAAAAAAAAAAATGAAAAAAGTGGAAATTAATTGAAGACTAATAAGGAAGAAAGCAAAAAGCAGATCATAGCCTTTTTGTATAAGAGAAATGTCTCAGAATCTGAAACTTTTTCCATATAATAATATTGTCTCCGAATCTGAGACTTTTTCTCCATAAGTGGGAATTTACACACGGACTTTTTTCTTTGTCTGCTGCATTCGAGTTTGTGGGCAAAAAAAGTAGAATGAGAGAAGAGAACGAAGAAATTTCCAAAGGGAATTGAAAAAAAAATCAAAGGAAAAATGTCTGTGTGTAAATTCCCACTAAGAAAAATGTCACAGAATCTGAGACTTTTTCTATATAAGAAAAATGTTATAGAATCTAAGATGTTTTCTAAATAAAAACAAATGTCTCAGAATCCTAGACTTATTCTATTTTAGAAAAATGTCTCAGAATCAGAGGTCCAAGCCGACCCATAATAATCGGCGGCGGCGGCTCGAAGATTTTTGATCGGCGGCGGCGGCGTTTTACAAGTTTTAACCGGCGGCGGCTCATTTATCGGCTTGAAGGGATGTTTTCAATGAATTTTTTATTTTTTTGTTCCAAAAAATATATAAAAAGTATATACAGTGGCTCAAACATATAATATAACAGTGTAAGGGATGGCAAGCTAATTTGATAGCCATTCTTTAAAGGAAATGTTATTAATACTAATCCTTGGGGCTAATTATGTATGTAAAACCGAATTAACATTAGGCAATTTTTATGTTTCTCTTTTGAACTTGCCGTTTATGTTGATACACTGGCAATTCTGTTCTGTAATTCCAACACTGTTGGCAAGTTGGAGGTTTTCCCGCTAAATCTAGCGCTTTTTGTTTGGATTTAGCGGGGAAAAATTGGTTTTAGCGGGAACGGTGCTTTAGCGGTAAAATCTAGCGCTTTTTATTTGGATTTAGTGGGACAAATTTAGAGGTTTTTTCCAATTTTTTCTTTTTTTCAATCGAAAACGCCAAGTTTGTCGAATTTTAGCGCTTTTTTTGTAATTTAGCGGGAGAATTTTGTATTTTCCCGCTAAAATTTTTTCGACCGTTTCTTGCAAATTTTCGTAGAAAAAATAATTTGGAGGTTTTTTTTTAAATTTTTCTTTTTTGTCAATCAAAAATGACAAGTTTTTCGGTTTTCAGCGCTTTTTTTTTGTAATTTAGCGGGAAAATTTTAAATTTTCCCCGCTAAATTAATTTTTGGCGGTTTCTAGCGCTTTTTTCGTGAAATTTAGAGGTTTTTGGTTAAAAATAGTTGGCAACAGTGAATTCCAAAAAGAATGTGAGAATTGCGAATTAAAAAACAATACGAATTGCCAGTACGAGCACGAATGACATATATAAAGGATTGAGAAGAACGACAGAAATCGGTGTGTACTAAAAAAATAGAATGTCGAAACAAAAAGGAATTGAAAAAATTTTCAATTTAATTTTGTTTAAAATTTTGTATAATTTGTGAATGTTTATAAAAAATATAATTTTAAATTTTAAATTCTTAAAAATTTAACAAATTTTGGGTGGCAAAAGTGTGCAAAATTTAAGATAATTAAAATCATAATAAAACACCGAAACTTGTCAAACGGTTGACATGGCGGATTTGTTTACTAATCGTATGTAACCTTATAACTAAACCGTGAGTACGAGCATAAAACCGAATTTACATTAGGCAATTTTAATTGCGGCAATTTTTATGTTTCTCTTTTGAACTTGACGTTTATGTGGATACACTGGCAATTCTGTTCTGTAATTCCAAAAAGAAATGTGAGAATTGCGAATTAAAAAACAATACGAATTGCCAGTACGAGCAAGTTTTTTCCCCTTTCCATTCCTCTTACCTCTCTCTCCAACTAAAAGCGGCCCAAATTTATATTTAGTGGGTGCAAATGAGGTAGGAAAAAACTGGTTTTTAGTTTTTTTTCGTTTATCTCCTATATTATGCAAAGAAATCTAGTTATGTTGCACAGAAAATTAAAGGTCTTTGGAAAACTCATCTATGTGATTAAATAACGTGTCCTAACCTGCACAACTTTTCGTCATATTGAGTAAAATATCAATACTTTAGGACATTTTTGTTAATAAGTCGAAAATATCGTCATTTTTTTGGCATGTTGTTAGCACCACAATATAGGTCTTTTAAATACCTTTAATCTAATACCAAATATGATGGTTATTGAAAAAATCTGAGTCGATAAAATCCGGCTGAGCTGATTACTTCGGTGGCTTTGTTTTAGTCGATGCGAGCCGACTAAATCGGCGGCGGCGCGGCTCATGCAAAAATGACCGGCGGCGGCGCGCCGATCGGCTTGAGCCGGTCGGCTTGGACCTCTGCTCAGAATCTGTGACATTTTCTATATAAGCTAATTGTTTCAGAATCTATGACTTTAAATTAATTTTATGTTTTTTTTTTTTTTCTTAAAAGCTCTTCAATGTGTGCAGCTTCTCTTACAAATCTTAAGCTCTCTTGTGCTAAATTGACAACTTTGTTGTAGTCATTTAAATTCTTTCAAAGATAACCAAAACTTTTAAACTATTTTGAAGATCACTTTGAATATGTAGATTCAGTTCCTGCTTGGCGGTTGGTGGTGTCGGTTCTAAAAACGGAAAAAATAAAAAAAAAAGTGAAAAAAGTTTTAAATTTTCTTAAGAAAATTCAAAAAGTGGTAAAACTTAAGAAAATTAAAGAAAAATTAATAAAAAAGTGGAAAATAATTGGAAACTAATAAAGAATAAAGAAAAATAGTAGAAAAAATATAAAAAAATAAGGATAAAAGCAAAAAGTCAATAAACCGGAAGTGATGTCATCATTTTATAATCAAAAAATATTTTTTTAAAAGAACTTTAACACATTTCTAAACTATTTACCTACAACAAGTGCAAAATATCTAATTTTTTTATAAAAATATTATGAATTTTAACTAATATTAAGATAATTTCATTGATTTTACCTAAATTTTAGGAATTTAATTCATAATATATTAAAATTTTACACTTTCATTAACAATTTTTTGAAAAAAATATGTGATAATGGTACACTAATTTCTTAACAAGTTCAAAATGTTATCACTTAAATAAAAATTGAAACATTCGAATTTTGAAATTCGGCTTCCCGGTTTAATCGTCCAAAAGTCATGTTTTATTAAAAAAAAGTGAAAACAAAATAAACAGCTGTTAGAGATAACACTAATACCGGCCGGTTTTAAATTATTTAAGTCTAATTAGTCTAAATGATAACAATTTTATTATTGTGGTGGGATTTTCAATAAACAGTGGTGAATTTTATTGACTAGGTCATTGTGATAAGCTTCTAGTATTATGTGTGTGTGCTTTATTGTTGGGCTATAATGACGTATTACATTTTGATTATTTTGTAATATAAAGTTTAAAGGTCATTTAAGGAATTCCCTTTTAAAATTTAATTGTAATTTTTCTTATCTGTGTTTAATGTTTTTACAAAAAAAAACTTTGTTTTATTTTTAGTTTTTTTTTTTAATGTGCAACATGTTGAATTGAAAGAAAAATACATTTGTTTAATAAATTTTAATTAATGTTTAATTGTAAACAATTCTAAAATAAAAAAGAATATAAAAAACTGCCTCTGTAAATATGAGAGGCAAATGGCAGCGAATTAGAATTCAAAATTATTTTAAAATTCATTTCAAAATGCTGTTCTGTAGTGGAGTTTTACTATTTACCTTATTTGGGATTACAAAAGCTGCTGATATTAAAGAAGGTGAGTTTTATTTGGGTAAAAAAAAATTTGAATTAAAAAACTTAACTGAAAACAAATAAAGGATAATTCGTAGAGTCCGACCGAATATTCGTTTTCGGTCTCGGTTTCGGCCGAATAATAGGGTGTCGGCCTCTATTCGGTATTCGGCAAAATTTTGGCCGAAACCGAAACTTTTTGGTATTTTAAAAAATATATAAAAAAAAGTCGATAAATTTTTTGATTTAGTATCCCGAGTAAAAATGATTATATATAATCATATATTACTATATATAATTATATATGAGGAGCCGCAGAACAAAACGTACTTTTTCGCATATTAAAATTTTTTGGGAAATTGTGGTTTATTTATTTCGCCCCTTTAAAAAACAGCATGAACCTGAATATGGTAACAAGTTTTTTGCTTATCAAGAGATGCATCAAACTGCCATAAGTCACCACATTATATGTTAAGGATGTTTAATATAAAACCACTATTACTTTGGAAAAAGTACGTTTTGTTAAAAAATAATGAAAAAAGTACGTTTTGTTTAAAAATAATTGAAAAACGACGTTTTGATGTGCGTATTTTTTAGACGATACTATTTTGATCGAGTGTTTAAAAAATGTTCTTATTTATTAAAAACTACAAAAGAGCCTCATTGGCCCATATTTAGATACGTTACACACGAATTGGCAAAGTTAATGTACCCCCATACTGTGGTTGTGGGGTGTAAATAGGCCAATAACAAGAATAAGAGGGAAATCCTTAACTCGCCTGCAAGAAGGCCTCAAAAAATCTTGGTGGGCATTTATGTATATGGAATATAAGAGTAAAATTACATATTATAAAATTATGAAAAATCTTGCATATGAAATACAATGAAAAAAGTACGTTTTGATAAAAAAATTAACAAAAAAGTACGTTTTGTTACACACCAATTTTTAAGGAATCCATTTTTTTGATGAAAAACAAAAATAATTCACGCTATGGAAATTTTTTCTGATAGATTTCGAACCAAATAATATAAAAAGAACAAAAAATCAATTTGTCAAAAAATGCGAAAAAGTACGTTTTGTTCTGCGACTCCTCATATGTTTATATATAGGGCTATATATAATTAGATATAAACATATGTTGTTCGAAAATTCACACTTAACATTATATATAGTTATATCTAATTATTACTTGTTTCAGTTCACTAGAACACAAAGAAGCAAGGTTGTCTAATAAATGTAATACTGTCACAGTTAAAATATTTTTTTCTCTACATAAGAAATTTAAAATTTTTTGTAAGACCGTATTTACATTAGGCAATTTTAATTGCGGCAATACTGATTTTATCGTGTTTCAGAGAGAGATCTAAAATTTTTCCCTCTCTCTCTGATACACTAGAAAATCAGAATTGCCGCAATTAAAATTGCCTTATGTAAATTCGGTCTAAGTTTTTTAAAAAATATTTTTTTTTATAAATACAACAATTCCTATAGTTTTACTGAGCGGACGAGGACTGGTCTGCATACAGGCTGCAACTTAAGAGTTATAAGAAAATGATCAGAAATGCAAAATGTGATTCTTGGAAAAACTTCTGCGGAAACATAGAAGACGTTTCTGAGGCATCCAGGCTGCGCAAGGTTCTGGCTTCTTCACCTTGCACTCTGGGATATCTGAAAGATCCTAATGGGGTGTGGTCTTCCTCCAGTGGAGAGTCGCTGGATCTCCTTTTAAACACTCATTTTCCGGGCAATTCCATGACGCCGTTTCAAGCTTTGGAACGTTCTGACGCCCAAGCATCTGAAATTGCTTCGGAAATAATAAATATGCCAACATTAATCTGGGAGATAAAAAGCTTCAGGCCCTATAAATCCCCGGAACCTGATGGTATAATCCCGGCTGAGTTGCAGCAAGTGTCGGACTATATAGCCCCGTTGCTGTATAATCTATACACAGCATGCATCAACTGGTCGTATATTCCTTTAAAATGGAGGGATACCAGAGTCGTATTTATCCGGAAGGCTGGGAAAAGTTCCCACACAGCTCCGAAGGATTTCAGACCAATTAGTCTGTCTTCTTTTTTGTTAAAGACAATGGAACGAATGATAGACTCATATTTGCGTAGAGTGATTGACCCGAGGTTGCTTTCCACAAAGCAACATGCATACAGCAAGGGACGATCAACGGAAACAGCTCTTCATGAGCTCGTTGGTACCATCGAGAGATCCCTTTCGGTAAAGGAGTACACTATGGTGGCCTTTCTTGATATTGAGGGGGCTTTTAATGTCATCCCAGAATCGATAATATTGGCATTGTCTGGTCTGGGAGTAAAGCGTGAAATCGTTTTAATGGTGGAAAACCTACTTGCCAATAGACGTATAACGTCTGAATTGGGAGCGTCCGTCATATCTCGATTTGTCAATAGGGGCACACCACAAGGAGGTGTTCTTTCGCCGCTTCTTTGGAACCTGGCACTGAATTCAATGCTACTATCTCTAGAAGCACGTGGTTGTCATGTTGTCGCATATGCTGACGATGTCGCGATAGCGGTAAAGGGGAAGCATCTGCCAACATTGCGGGACATTCTTCAGGGTTCTCTGAAAGATCTGTCTAAATGGGCAAGAGACTGTGGTCTAGGAGTTAATCCTAGTAAAACAGAGCTTGTTTTGTTTACAAGGAAAAATAAGATTCCTGCTTTTGATCCTATTTCTCTGGACGGTACTGAAATCACCTTCTCAGATGGAGCCAAGTATCTTGGAGTATTTCTAGATAGGAAGCTGAATTTCAGGCGTAATATTGAGGAACGGGTGAGAAAAGCAACGATTGCTTTGTATTCCTGTAAAAGGGCCATTGGAAAACGATGGGGTTTTAGCCCTCAAGTCGTTCATTGGATCTATACAGCAGTGGTGCGTCCAATTTTGCTGTATGGAATCATTGTCTGGTGGCCTGCTTTAGAAACAAAAGCGAACTGTGTCTTTATCACGAAGGTACAGAGAATGGCGTCAATGTGCATCACTGGTGCTCTTCGTACTACACCTACGGCTGCATTAGAAATCCTCCTTCACCTGATACCCTTGGACATATTGGGTAGGCAGTATGCGGCTGCGTCGGCAATTCGACTTAATAGCACGCTGTAATGGAGGAGCAGCGATTGTGGCCATAGCGCGATCTTGAAAAAGATAACAATACCACAAAATGTGGACTGTGCTCCCTCTTTGAGCCTCTTTGAGCGCCACTTTACCACTATGATACCATCCAGGGAGTCTTGGATGGGGGATACTCCGGTTAGTGGAGCTACCATACATTTTTACACAGATGGATCGAGGCTGCACGAACAAGTGGGCTTTGGAGTCTATTCGGAAGAGCTTGGGTTGAGCCTGGCTCGTAGATTGCCAGATCATTGCAGTGTTTACCAGGCAGAGATGCTGGCAATAAAAGAAGTGGCTGACTGGTTGAGCTGCAATGTCTTGTCTACAACCGCAGTCAACATCTATACTGACAGTCAAGCCGCGGTCAATTCCCTGGATTCAATGTTTCTGAAAACAAGATCTGCCCTTAACTGCCGCACGTCTTTAAATGAGATGGCCAAGCAGTTTAACATACGACTCATATGGGTCCCAGGGCACAGAGACATTCCAGGGAATTGCAAAGTCGATGAGCTTGCAAGACTAGGAACTACCTTACAGGTTCCAACAGAATTGGAATGTGTTGGTATGCCTCTAGAAACTTGCAAGCAAAACCTACGGCTTTGTTCTGCGACGGAGACTAATCAAAGATGGGCAAATGGATGGATGTGTGAGACAACACGACTGATTTGGCCTTCTCTTAATCAGGGGCGCACAAGTGAGCTAATATCGCTTCCAAGAGGAGAGATTTCGACGGTGGTTTCTATAATTACCGGACACTGTTTTATAGGGAAACACGCAGAGCGGTTAAATGTGCCGTCGAATGACTTTTGCCGAAATTGCATGGATGAAGAGGAGTAAGAAACTATCAAACACTTTATTTGCCATTGCCCGGCACTTTCTGGTCAGAGACTTGCTTCACTGGGATCTAGGGAGCTGTACGATCTTTCTGATTTGTTGGCTGTCAAAATTCAACATCTAAGGAGTTTTATAAGAAGCTCAAATTGGTTTAACGACAGGGACTAATAGGGAAACCTATTACGGTCCCGTGGTATCACAATGGACCTCAGAGTCTACGTGTGTTGACGTAAAACGTCAGCAGCCACTTACAACCTAACCTACTGTCTCAATGGAGCATTGTCAAAATATGGAGGATCTCCTCACCACCTATTCAATTGATGTACACTTCAGTTCAAAATTGAAAAATGTCGTCAACGAATATAACTTCCTCAGTTATGAAAAAATAAAATTATAAATCATAGCGTCAATAAAAGACTTCAGCTGACTATTAACATATTAATTAAATATAAATATATTCAACGGATAAACATTGTTTTTTGTTTACTTGTTGTGCATACAATGTACTTAATTGCCAAAACATATTAGCAGTAATAAAAACAAGACTTGTGTTACATACTTTAAACATTTATTGATGGCTGTTTTTATATGAAAATTTATTAAAATCAAGTCAAATGGCATTATGAAAATATGTATGAAACTAGGTCCCACATGATGTCCATGAAGACAAATGCGGCGGGTTTTAACACATGTTTTGCTTAATACTACAAAAGATATCATAGAAACAAAATGATGCAAAAGCTGCAATAAAGAATGCATATCAAAAAATATCATTAATAAATATTAATGAAAAATATTTTAATGTTTCCGATTTGACTACATGTATGCATTTAAAACATTAGAGTGGAGAAAAAAGTAATAGGTTGTCCTTTTGAAACCCTTCTACAGCCAGTAATACAAAATCGAACTTTCCGAATCGGAATTCGATGAAACCAACTGCAAATGAAAATTTAAGTTTTACATAACAAATCCCTTAACCCTTAAATGCACAACGACGCCGATTTTGATGAAAATAACATAAAATATGCAGAATGATGAACAAATAAATCCTGCACGTTTTTCGAAATATTTTTTTTGAAGATTTTATATGCGAAAAACTGAAAAACGCAAAAATTTTGGATTCCCAATAAACAAAAATGTAGCCAACAGAGAACCTCTAAAATATTTTTTTTAAATAGCTTATAGTTTGTTCTTTAAATGTACATATGTAGTTTAATTAAACATTTTCGAAATTTTATTACCCTTTTTTTAATATTATTGAAAAAAAAGATTTGGGAAATTTTACGGAAAATTGTATGATTTACATTTTTTGACTTTCGTCGTCAATTCAAGACACATTTCTATAAATATTCATGACAACATATTTTTTAAAAAAGGGTTTGAATATATTAAATAAGTTTTGCTTCAAAAAATTAAATTCTAATTCAAAATAAAGACGTGGGAATTTTTTTAACGGTTCCCAGCAAAAATTGGCATTACTAGTAATGGGTTTTGTAATCCGAAACAGATGTTAATAAGTAGTTACTTATTGAATGAAACACTAATTATTTTAACATGGGCGTGAGACAAAAATAACTAGTGAAGAGTATGGAGATAAATAAGTAGTTACTGACTCGGATTACTAATAAGGAGTAAAACCCCATTACCAATAAGAAGTAAAATAATTAGTTAATTAAAACATTTTAAATTTAACTTGTTTTTACTAAAACTTAAAAATTGTGTAATTTTTATTAAGTTTTTAAGTACTTTTTAAGTTAATTAAATTGTAAGGGTTAAAAACTGCAAGTTCAAGGATATATTATTACTTAGAGTGCTTTTATAACATATTACTGAGAAGTAGTTACTTTTGGGCTTAAAATAATGTAAATGGTAATGGGTACTCATTATAAATAACACTGTGCAACAAGAAAAATGAGCCTCAATGGCTTCAACGCCATATGAAAGTAGACCATCAAATGGACAAAATCACCAAAGGGTTTTGCAAAGTCAGTTCGGATTTCTTTTTTTATAGCCCACTGAAGTTTTTAATTTTTTATCAAAGGTGTTTGGAAAACGTCAAAAATACTATAATAAGAACTCATCTGAGCTTAAAACTATGATTTGAAGTCTTCAGTGAAATTTTATGGCGGTTCTTTTCTTAGAACATTTTAACCCTCTAACTGCCATTTGAAGGGGTCATTTTAGTCCTTTTTCAAAAACTAAACACAGAAGTGTAATGAAACATCCATTTAGAGGGTTAAAATGTTCTACAAATATTTTCCTCATAAAATTTTACTAGGGGTTGTCGAATGTTCAAAGTTTGTGCGACATGCGCAAAGTGCTTAAAAAGGGTCAAGTATAAATAATCAATGTTTGTTATTTATTTTTACCAAAGCAGTGTTCAAAAATATCGACAAAAAACAGTGCAAATATACTTTTGAGCTTAAAATGATGTTCTGATGTGTTTTATAAAATTTTATGATGATTCTTTTCTTTGACCAAATTAACCCTCTAGCTCCCGTTTTAAAGGGTAATTTTTGTTCTTTTCTAAAAGAAATACAAAAAAGTCTATAAAAAAAGGCAGTTAAAGGGTTAAAATGTTTTAGAAATATTTTCTGCATCAAATTTTACTAAGGACGTCTAAGACAGAAAGTTCGTCCAGCATATAGAAAATGCTTAAAAAATTTTAAAATATTAAAATTTTTTTTTAATTTTTTTTTTGGTCCAAAATTAAAAAAAAAACAAGTAACCAAGTTAAATTCGACTTTGTCGAATGTATTAATAGCCTTCACGATTTAAAAAAGTTTACTTGCAAAAAAAAAATAAAAAAAAAAATCTGCGAAAAAAAATTTTGGTAAAAATCACGGCCAAAGTATTGAACAGATATAACAAAGACTAGCGTATTTACTTGTTGTTGCCCTAAGCAGTTTGGTATTGCATTTCAACGAAATCGGTTCAGCGGTTCAAAACACCTCGAAAATTGTGGTACATTCAACATAACCTAAAAACACAAAATGCTTTAATTCGGCGGCTGGTTGACACATGTGAACAGAATTGATCACCGAATGGTATTTAAACAAGTCCAAACATATTAAAAAAAAACATTGTCCTCGAATTTTTTTTTTTACCAAAAATTTTTTTTCGCGGATTTTTTTTTTAATTTTTTTTTTTTTTTTTTGCAAATAAAATTTTTTACATGGTGAAGGGTTTTAATACATTCGACAAAGTCGAATTTAACTTTGTTACTTGTTTTTTTTTTTTATTTCGGCCCAAAAAAAAAATTTGAATACTTTAAAATTTTTAAGCATTTTCTATATGCTGGACGAACTTTCTGTCTTCGACGAGCCCTAGTAAAATTTGATGCAGAAAATATTTCTAAAACATTTTAACCCTTTTTTGTATTTCTTTTAAAAAAGGACAAAAATTACCCTTTAAAACAGGAGCTAGAGGGTTAATTTGGTCAAAGAAAAGAATCATCATAAAATTTTATAAAACATATCAAAACATCATTTTTAGCTCAAAAGCACTGTTTTTTGTCGATATTTTTGAACTATTATTATACTTTATTTATACTTGACCCTTTTTAAGCACTTTGCACATCTCGCACAAACTTTGAACATTCGACAACCCCTAGTGAAATTTTATGGGGAAAATATTTGTAGAACATTTTAACCCTCTAAATGGACGTTTTATTAGACTTCTGTGTTTAGTTTTTAAAAAAGGACTAAGATGACCCCTTAAAATGGCAGTTAGAGGGTTAAAATGTTCTTAGAAAAGAACCGCCATAAAATTTCACTGAAGACATCAAATCATATTTTGAAGCTCAGATGTGTTCTTATTATAGTATTTTTGACGTTTTCCAAACGCCTTTGATAAAAAAATAAAAACTTCAGTGGGCTATAAAAAAGAAATCCGAACTGACTTTGCAAAACCCTTTGGTGATTTTGTCCATTTGATGGTCTACTTTCATATGGCATTGAAGGCATTGAGGCTCAATGCGATGACCCAAAATTTGTTGCACAGTGTAATGTACTTGGTAATGATTACTTTTCACAACTCATTACCATGTTTTTGCTGGGTTGTATCTTTAAAGATACACGGTGCATTTAAGGGTTAAGGTGTTTTTTTTTGTTAGATTTTTTTATACGCATTTAAAGTTGGTGATTTTAAAGCATTTAAAGTTTTTGTGTACTAAACATGACCTACTTTAGGGGCCCCTGGTGATGCGCTTATTGGACATGTGGGGTCCAGCATGCAAACTTCACCTCGAAATTACGTTAGCTATACCCGGTATGCATTTCGCTGCAATCGGTCCAGCACCTACCTACTAATAGACAAATTATTAAAAATAAACCACTGTGCATCGTTGCATATGATTTTTATGTAAATTACACTGTGCTACAGTGAAAAAATACTTCTGATGTGACATAGTATAGGTTGTTGGTCTTGTCGAGTAGATCACAAAAATACACATTAAACTTGCCAGACACCCTCAAATTTAAGAGTTATTGTCAAAAAACGTTTTTTTGGGACTTTTCTCACTAAACCTTGTGTAATTCAGAAAATTTTCAACCGATTTTAAATTTTTAAACTGTTTTGGATAGAAAAAGGATAGGGCTTTCCATGTGTGTGAATTGGTCAATACGTAAAAGAAAGATATCTATTGATTTTTTCTATAAAATCAATTTTTTTTGTTATTTTTTTGAAAATTTTTCGAGTTTATCGATTTTTTTCTGCGATAGTTCGTTCAACAACCTTTATATTTATGAGCGGTTTTTTAAAGATAATTTAATTCTAAATACGATAAGCTTTATTCTGAAAAAATCGGATAATAATTGACAGAGTTGTGATAATTTTTCTAAAAAAGAAAATTTAGATTTTGCAGGAAATCGCCGTTCAGATAACCCAGGCAAAAAAAATAAATTTATCATAAATGGTCATGTACAATATTTTTAAAGGTTTTTGGCGCGCTGAATCCGAATCTGGCCTTTAAATTGCTCTTTGTTTTTGAGATATTTAACATAAATTGATATATCAAAAACTTAATAAGATAGCGCAATTTCAAGGTCAAATTCGAATTTAGGAGCTCAAAAACCTTTAAAATAATGATACGCGACCTCTTAGTATGTTCGTTTATTTTTTTATTTTTTTTGCCTGGGTTATCCGCATGGCAATTTCATACAAAATATTAATTTTCTTTTTTAGAAAAATTATCACAACTCTGTCAATTGTTATCCGATTTTTTTGGCATAAAGCTCATCGTATTCACAATTAAATTTTCTTTAGGAATATGTTTATTAATATAAATGTTGTTGAACAAACTATAGCAGAAAAAAATCGATAAACTCAAAAAATTTTCAAAAAAATAACAAAAAAAATTGATTTTAAATTTATTTAAATAATAAAAAATTCGATATTGTTGAAAAAATCAATACATATCTTTCTTATATGCATATACCAATTTACACACATGAAAAGCCCTATCCTTCTTCTATTCAAAACAGTTGAAAAATTTAAAATCGGTTGAAAAATGTTTAAGTTACACGTGGTTTAGTGAGAAAAGTCCCAAAAAAACGTTTTTTGACAATAACTTTAAAATTTGAGGGTGTCTGACAAGTTTGATGGGCATTTTTGTGATCTTTTCGACGAGACCTACAACCTTAACTACCTTATTTTAAAAGTATATTCGATTTTGTGTTTTTTGTAGCACAGTGTTATTATTATAATTATAATAAAAGTTCACCAATTTCAAATGTGTGTAAAAAAATCTAGCGCTGAACTAAAAAAAAACCTTGAGGGTTTTGTTATGGAATATTTAAAATTATCTGAAATAGTGAAATTTCGTTCCGCCGTTTACTCGCATTGAGTGGGATGCTAGATCGATCTCATTCGAAAGAGCCATCCCCTGCCTGGCTAATTCATCGGCAACACAGTTGCCCATATATCCAGGCACTTAAATGAGTGCCAGATTCGAATGTCTCGCCATCTCATAAAGAGACGCCCGGCATTCTTGAACAGTTTTAGATTTAATAGCAGTTTTAATAGCAGTTTGCGCACAGCGTCTATTAAATCTGTGGCAAAAAGGAATAAGTGCATAAGTGTTTTTATACTACTTTTCAGGAGAGCATTTTTAAGTTTTAATTTCAAATACCAAATCTGGGTTTACAAATTTGGACATTTTGGGCATGTAAATATCTCAAGCATTATTATCGACACAATCTTCGCTACTTTAAAAGTTGATATATAGAAAGACTATGGAGATATCGTGTGAAAACCATTGATGTTGTTATTGCGTTTTTCAAAATTACATTTTAATTTAAGCATATGTCGAGATATGCAGTTATGTATCCCTGTAAAATACATTTTAGCATCTTCAACGATTGCTGATTTTAAAATAAGGAATAAAAACATAACTCAGATATGCTATTACGATTTTTATTTTTCCTTTAAGAAAAAATGAGTTGTGGAGTTCTGAAATCAATATCTCAGAGAGTTTAAGCCCGATTTTCATAAAAATTTGATACAATACGAAAATGTATAAGGAGATTCCGAAAATGCAAAAACACGTAACGACTTATGTTGTTATGGGTTTTTGCCACAGAAATTATCCCTGAATGGTATCCGTTGGCACCCTTTTTATAACATATATAGTTAATGGGATCCCTCATCGATATTTCGATACATTACACACGGAATGACAAAGTTTATACCCTCAGACTGTGTTTGGAGGGTGATAAAAGTTTTCCAAGTAAACTGCTCAAAGAAAACAATTCCGTTGTGGCAGCCGAATTTAGAGGCAATTTTTTTTTTGTTTATGACAACAAAAATTTGTTTAAAACAACAAGACTGTTGTTGCTTTAAAAAAGTGTTGGTAACCGCAACTGAAAATTTCGATTGTAGCTTTCGAGCGATGCTAAATTCGGTTGTCAACTCAAAGCTGTTTTATCTGTTTGACATATTTTTGCAGATAGTAATTTTTTGGGGCCATATGCTCCTATTTGGAGCTTCGGGAACACATATATATAATTTTTTGCGTGTGAGGAAAAGCTTTATTAAAATAATGAAAAAAATTAGCCTTTGACAGATCAGCCAAATTGTTTTGCTTTTCAGCCTCCTCTAGTATTGAAAAGTGACTACAAAAACTCATTGACTCAAGTATATTATATTTTTCTATAAACACATTGTGAAAGTTATTAGGGTCAGTTGTTTTTTAAAATAAGTGCCGGGTATTGTAGGAATTTTCTTGTTAGTCTTTTGCTGTCCAACAAATAGAACGAAGTTGACATAGTTTTAATTTAATTGATCGATTAAAGATTGTTCATGAAAATTTATATACAGTGTCCTACTAAAGAACTTGACATTAATTTAGAATGAATACTTTATTTTTAACGAATTAATTGTGAATTGAAGATATGAAAGGATGAAAGAAAAAAGTTTTCTAGTTAATACCCTTATGCATTAACGCATTTAACGTAAAGTTGAGTTATAGTGATCTCGAAAATTATTTTTTTTTACATTTTGCCATTTTATCTTGCAAACAATGCAGCTCTTTATATTTAAAATAGGAATTTTGTATTTTGTCGCCAATACTATTACTAGACTTGCTTGCAAAATTTAATGCCACGACACTTAACAAACATTTTAAGAGTCGATTAACCCTTTCATGCACATTTACACGCAGAGAAGAAACATGATTGCGAAAAGCATAATGGAGGAGGTCATAGTATGATGGATGAGTTTATCATATTATGATTTTAGAGATCATATTATGATTGTAGTGATGATATTATGATCTTCGCTGATCATGGTATGGTAAACAATTGTGAATTTATAATTGTAGAGGATCATGGTATGGTTGTCACTATCAAATATATGATCAAATGATCAATCATACTATGACCCCTCTCCATTATGGTTGATTTGGTGTGCTGCAATCATGTTCCAAACATGTTTTTTCTCTGTATGTATTTAGAAGTAATTAAAGCTCTTATTAATCATACTATCACGCCGTGACTAAAGAAACTTTAATTTCAAGGTCTTTGAATATAAAAGTTTTTTGAAATTTTTTTTATGGGAGGGATTTCTTTAAATGGGCAACCAGCGAATTTCATGAAATTAAAAAGTTTGGTCATCATAGGGTTAATAAACATATTTTTTCACTTTCTCCCTAGGTTTTTAGCGAAGAGGCTTTGGAAAATTCAATCGGAAATTTTGTTTGTACTATTAACTTTCATATGTAGGCCTCATTTATTTGTTATAATTTTACAATTTTTATTATACGCATGGAATACAAACGTAAAGTGTATGTGTCAAAATATGGTAATTGAATGAAATTGTTTTGTAGCCATTTACGTCATTAATAAATAGAAAAGAATATTTTAAGAATGCAAGATAGAAAAGTTATTAATTTAGTAACCCATTTTTGTCCGGTCATAGATCCTATGGGTTATTTAGAAAAATAAAATGTTTTTATTATACTTCGAAAGGGGTCTCTGGAGCAGTGGTGCCCAAAAAGAGAAACGATAATATTTTTTTTTTGTTTTTTACGCTCTCTGTTGTTAGTTTTGTTGTTGTTCGGATTGTGTACGTGTATTTTTGTCGATCTTTAACAAGTGTTTGGGCACCATTGCTCTGGAGGTTTACTGCGTAATTCGAATCGAAAAGAAAGCCTTCAAAAGGTTCAAAATTTCCGAATAAAGTTTTTTTTCGATTTGAATTACGCAGTAGACCCTTTAGATATATTTGGGGTTAAAGTTTAAACTGATGAGCTCCTAAATGGATCATTAAGATTTTTTTTTTGTAAACTTCAACACCCTGCAAAATTTCAGTTCTTATAATCGGTTTCGGAACGCATCATATTACCCTGCAACCGATTCTACTTAACTTTCCAGAATCAATAGCATTCCAGAATCCCGGATCCACGGGAGGAAAAGGAAATTTCCCCTCAAACCGAATTCGAAAGAAAAAAAAAAGGAAAAAAGAAAATAAAGAAAGAGGAGGAAAGGAAAAACAAGTAAAAAAGTAAAATTTGGCCTTTCCGAATGTAGTGATACCCTCCACAATTTCAAAAAGATTATTGCAAAAAAACTTTTCAAAAAAGGAATTACTTTTGAAAAAAAAAAAATTTAAAAAAAAAAAAAAAAAAAAATTCTGCGAAAAAAATTTTTGTTAAAAAAAAAATCCGCGATTTTTGTCAAAAAATATGTTTGCAATTGTTTTAATACCATCCGGTGATCAATTATGTTCACTTATGTCAACCAGCAGCCGAACTAAAGCATTTTGTATTTTTAGGTTATGTTGAATGTAATAAAATTTTTGAGGTGTCCTTACATTTTCGTTCATAACTTTTGAACTGCTAAACCGATATCGCTCAAATGCAATACCAAACTTCTCAGGAGAACTTCCAATAAATATGTTAAGTTTCAGTCATATCCGTGTAGTATTTTGGTCGTGATCACCATTTCCATAGACAGACGGACATCTCAAGAATGTCTTAAAATCGATCGGGGATCATGAATATATGGGGCATTCCATGTGAAATCGGACACTTTGAAAAAATTTTTTTTTAGATTTTCCCAATTTGTTTACAGTTTTTAGTACCCTTCGAAAACTCCTTCGTGGTAAATTTTCTGATTTTTTTGATGACCCGTTCAAAAGATATCGAATTATTAAAAATTGGTAGTTTGTTCCTTTACTCCAACTTCTTTTACTCATAACTTCTTCAATAATGGTCCAAATTTCAATTTTTTTTTTCCAAATTTTTGTTTTTTTACGTACTTTAAAAAAAAATCCCAAAAAATTCTTAAAAGCGCTCAAGTATAAGATTTTTAAGTTTAAAAATTCCCCTGCAAACAATAGGGCGATATATCGCCGAAAAGATATTGCGGCGATACGAAAATTTATCATTTCAATAAAAAATCAAAGTAGTATTTTTGTTATATCGCCGTTTTCTCATACGAACGATATTTTGGCGATAAACAAAATAAAAAATATTTAAAATTTTTATTTCATTGTCAATATAAAATAAAATAATTTATCAAGCACAACAAGAAATCTTTGAAAGAATATAAATTTGGCCGAAAAACACAAATGTGATTTCAAGGATAAAATAAAAAATTCAGCGAATGTTGCGGATATATTTTTCAGGTGGATGCAAATGTTTTTAGTCCTGTTAAGATGACCAAAATATGAATGAAAAAATAATGTCTATTTTCAGCTTCAGGGAATCGATATAACTGTATCGCCGGTTTATCATTTTGGTGATATTCCGGCGATACATACAAATCTATTTTTTTTTTTCATTTATATGATTATCTGGCGATATTGCCCTTTTATCGCCAAGACGAATCGTTTTCGTATCGCCCGGATGTATTGCCGTCGGGTAACAGTTTCTCCCGAAAGGTGTATCGCCGGCGATACGAATTCGATAATTGCCGCAATAACATTTATCGTATCGGCAATACAACCGGCGAATCGATGTCGTATCGTTTTGTTTGCAGGGTTAAATCTTATTTTTGAAAATGTTTGTACTATTCGATTTTTTTGAAATTTTTTTGTGTAAAACTTCTATCGATTCTACAAATTTTTTGCCCAAGAGGATCGTGGGATAACGATTATTACTATTTTTTAAAAATTTTTGAAAAAATTTTATTGTAATTTTCCAATCTTAAAATCATTACTACTGCTCCAACGGTGCGTCATAGAGGGGTCATTTATAAGACCGACCCCCATTAATTTTTACGTCTTAACATTTCATTGGAACAAACTAATACCCTATCTCCAATTTCTAAGGAGGCTTCCACACAAAACGACATTTTTTAAAATTTGCTCCAACCGCTGTAACTGCTCTAATAGTGCCCTTAGAGCAACAAAATGTATGACCGACCCACAATATTTTTTTAGTCCAAACATTTTCTCTGAACACACCCACCCTCTATCTTTAACTGTTAAGGCGGTCCCCATACAATTTTTTTTTATTTTTTGTAAATTTGTTTTATTTAATCAGCTTCTACCGGTCCAATGGTGCGTCCGAGAGGGGTCATTATTGAAACCAACCCCCATTTATTTTTACCCTACAACATTTTTTTAAAACATACCTACGCCCTATCTCCACTCCCTAAGTACGCTCCCATACAAATAACATTTGGAGCAAATTTTATAAAAATGTAATTTTGAATGAAAGCCACGAAGGAGTTTTCGAAGGGTACTAAAAACTGTAAACAAATTGGGAAAATAAAAAAAAAAAAATTTTCAAAGTGTCCGATTTGACATGGAATGCCCCATATACAATGTAAAAAAAGTATTTGCAAAAAAAAAAAAATTTTTTTTGAAAAAAAAAAATTCGCGAAAAAAAATTTTTGGTGAAAAAAAATTAGACGAAATTTTTAATTTTTTTTTTAATTTGTTTGTACTTGTTTAAATACCATCCAATGATCAATTCTGTTCACATGTGTCAGCCAGCAGCCGAATTAAAGCATTTTGTATTTTTAGGTTATGTTGAATGTACAAAAATTTTCCTTACATTTTCGTTCATAACTTTTGAACCGATTTCGCTCAAACCAAACTACTTAGGGCAACAACAAATATATGTGCCAAGTCTTAGTCATATCTGTTTAGTACTTGGGCCGTGATCACCATATCCACAGACGGACATCGCTAGAATGTCTTAAAATCGATCACTGATCAATAATATACATTATGGGGTCCTAGACCGATATTTCGATGAGTTACAAACAGAATGACAAACTTACATATTCCCTCTATCACTAAGTGGAGGGTATAAAAAGAATGTGAAAAAGAAAGACAATTTTTTTCTAGGAAAATTTTTCGAAAATTTTTCAGAAGAAAAACTGTTTTAAAATCTTTTAATATTTCTTAAAAGTGTCTCGGAATTTTAGAATTTTTCTATAATAAAAAGTCTCGAAATATTAAAATTTTTTTACTCTTTGAATTTCTATTGGAATTTTCGAATTTCAATTTATTTTCTTCAAATTTCAATTAATATTTTTTTCTATGAAAAATGTTCGAAAATTTTAAAATTTTTCAGAAGAAAAACTGTTTTAAAATCTTTTAATATATCTTAAAAGTGTCTCGGAATTTTAGAATTTTCTATAATAAAGTCTCGAAATATTAAAATTTTATCACTCTTTGAATTTCTATTGGAATTTTCGAATTTCAATTTATTTTTTTCGAACCTCAATTACTATTTTTCGAATTTCAATTGATAATTTGCGAATAACATCTGTAAATGTTGTAAATATCGAAATATTTGGAAAATAGATTTTAATCTGTCAATACCAAGGTTTTTAGAATTCTTTGTAAGTAGCTTGATTAAATTCTACATTTAACCATCCACGAAACAAAACTCTGTCGCCCTACCTTGACTAACTAATTTTTGTTCTTATTTCAAAGTATATTTTATTTAATTGACTATTCAATCTAACTCTTTTGTTTTTTTCTTCCAGATAACCATGTTGATCTTATTAAAGAATTTGGTTTACCAGACTTACCACCCGGGATAAATGCTGTTCCCGGTATGTGCGGCATGGAAAGAAATCCCTATCAATTGCATAAATCTCCCGCTTATAGCATTAGTAAAGATGCCATCTTAACAGTACAAACATCTGAAATTTTTCCCGAAGGATTTCCCTCCGATTTTTCAATTGTATTAGCGTTGCGCAGTAATCGCACCAATCAACCAAAGTCACCAATATTCACTATATATTCGGATGAGAGTGAAGAAGTTTTATCGCTAAGTATTGGACCACAAATAAAATTTAGTTATGAACAAATTGATGCCGGTTTTAATCAACATAATGATATTGATTTTGGCATTGGAATCAATGATGATCATTGGCATCGTATTGGTTTGAGTGTAAAAGGTTCATCGGCTACGTTAAATTTGGATTGTACAAAACAAGTAACAAGAAGATTGGAACGTAAATTGGGTGGATCTATAGCCACAAATGGTCTGATATTGACGGGTGTACAAATGAGTAATGATGATGGATTTTTTACGGGTGATGTACAAATGATGTCAATATGGAATACTCCAGAAGCTGGTTATGAGGTGTGCACCAAGTATGTGACGCCCTGTTTGGATTCATCATTTTATGGTGGAGGTAGTGGTTTAGTGCAAACGAGGAGTTATTCGTATGGAAGTGGTGGAGGAATTCCCGGTTACTCTAGTTCAAGTAGTGGATTTTCTAGTTCTTCAAATTCAGGTGGTGGAATACCAGGCTCTGCAATAGGAGGAGGTGGAATATCAAACTTAATACCATCTAGCGGTGGAAATTCTGCTACACAAAGATCTGGAGATGCGGATTCAAGTTCTGTGGGTATTTCCTCCGGTTCTGTAAGATCTGGTAATTATGAATATGGTGTAAATGGTGGTACATTGGCTGGTGCTCAAAATCCCACTCTCGAATTTGGTATAGCTACTGGAAGTAGTGGTGGCAGATCTGCAAATCAAGAATTTGGTTTAGCTACTGGTTCCTCAAACGGTGCTCCATTACGTCCTACAAATGACTTTGGCATATCTGGTGGTTCTTCAAATGGTTTTGGTACAGCAACCAATGGAAGTTCTGAAACAAATAAAGATGAACAATTTTTGGAAGAGGATTATGTCGTTGAAGGAGACTATGAGGGTTTAGATAATTCTAGTGAAATTCCCCTAACGAGTAAGGAACGAAGGCAGCCTAATGAACCATCTCAAGGTTCAGATGAATTAGGTGCTGAGCAATTACCGAATAACGATAATAGTAATACGAAACCGAGAACTTCTAAAAAGAATCGAAAGAAATTAAAGAAAACTTCAAAAGAATCAAATACTGGAGAAATCGATTTTCTAAATCCCATTGATTTAGATACTGAGGCTCCTATATTAACTGATACTGTAAATGGTACTACTTTAGAAGGACCTTTAAGATCTGATGGCCAACCTTGTTATCCTGGACCAAGAGGTTATACAGGAGTGCCAGGTCCACCTGGTGATCGTGGCCCGAAAGGAGAACCTGGTCGGGATGGTTTAGCGGGTACAGATGGTGTTCAAGGTCCTCCGGGCCATGTATTTGTAGTGCCAGTAGGTGTCATAAATTTCTAAAAAAATTAAAAAGATCTACATTAATTTTCATTTCTTAGACTCCTCAAGGTGGTGGTGGTGGCGATGGTAGCCAAAAAGGTCCTGATTCCCAAGCTGAATCTTTAAGGCAAATGATTTCACAACATATGGTGAGTTTTCTTAAGATGTCCAGCAAAAAAAAGTGCGGAGTACTTCTATTTGGAGTGCTTTAAAACTATAACAAATGTAATGAAATACAACGAAAACTACAAAAAACACAAGAAAAAAACGCAAAGGCATTCTTTTCTACTCCATAAAAAATTGATAGTCAACTCTTAACTCATTACCTTCCACGACACTCCCATACAAAAGTATGTAGATATTCAGTAGATAAGAAGTACTCCGAGTTTTCGAAAAACTTCCAACTACTTCCCGGAGTAGTTCTTATCTACTGAATATCTACTACATACTTTTGTATGGAGGTGTCGCGATAGGTAATGAGTTAAAGAGCTGAATATCTATGAACTCTGGAGTAGAAAAGAATGTTTTTGTGTTTTTGTCTTGTGTTTTTTTGTTATTTTTGTTGTATTCCATTACATTTGTTATAGTTTTAAAGCACTCCACTGGGAAGTGGTAATGAAATATTAAATAATCGTCTACTTTTAGATGGCCTTACGTGGTCCTGAGGGTCCTGCCGGCTTAACAGGGCCATCTGGTCCCCCTGGTCCTACTGGTTCTCAAGGACAAAAGGGAGAACCTGGTGATGCTGGTGAGCCAGTAAGTCAAGAATCTTTCATATCTACCAACATATTTATTTAACATTTAGAACATTTATCTGCGACAGGGTTTACGAGGCCTACGTGGTCCCACCGGTCTTCAGGGACGTGAAGGTAGGCGTGGTCGGTCTGGTCGTGATGGAGAACGTGGTTCTCAAGGTCCCCAAGGCCCAAAAGGTGAAATGGGTCCTCTAGGACCAATGGGTATACCAGGAGAAAAGGGACACCGTGGTATTCCCGGGCAAAGAGGTGAAAAAGGACAACAAGGCGTTGAAGGACATCCCGGAGAAGATGGCCCTCCTGGTCTTCCCGGTTTGCCGGGAGAATTGGTAAGTTTTATACTATTTAAAGTTCATGAACATAAATTCGATTTGACGTAAAAGTTAAATTTTTCTACAATACCGAATCCCCGGATTCAGAAAAACTAATACCGATTGGAAACAGTAGGCCAAATCATCTCCAAAAATGTAAATTAATATAAAATATTCTGTGAATGGAGAATTGTAGAAGAGTGTACGACGAAAGGTACCTTATTTGAATTTCACAACTTCAACAGAATTTCTCAAATCTTTACGAACGCGTGAATTTGCCAAAGTGACAAAAATATTGAAAATTTTTTAGAAATCCCGAAAATTTTTAAAAATCCCTCGAATTCTGCGATACAAAATATCCCGAAAATCCCGGGATCCCGAAAATTTTTCTTAAATACCGAATCCCTGGATTCAGAAAAATCAAAGCCCAAAATATCCCGAAGATCCCGGGATCCAAAAATCGAGATCCCGAAAATTTTTCTTCAATATCAAATCCCGGGATTCAGAAAAATCAATCCAATTGGAAGCCCTAGTTTGCTCACAGTGGGCCAAGTCATCTGCAAAAATTTAAATTAATATAAACAAGTGAGAATATTTTAGTCGGTCAATACCGACCATATAATACCCTACACCAGAGTTTCCCGGAAAACAGGTCTCAAGTTCAAACATGGACCCATTAGATCTATATTTTCTCAAATATTTTCTGTTTTCATGAAATTTGAGAGATTTATGTGAAAATCGGGAAGGTGGTTTGTATGAGGGCTACAAGAAGAACTGTTCCGATTCCTTTAAAATTCAGAATGGTGATTTGTGAAGACAAAATACGTTTACCTGCTAAAGTTTAAAAAGATACCTACTATAATACGGTTATTAGAGTCATTTGAGCCAAAACTAAAGAAGACCTCTGTATGGGGGCTAGGTCTACATATGGAACGATTTTTACCAATTTCAATAGGCTTCGTCCTTGGGCCAAAAGATGATTAAGATTCAAATTTCCAGTCAATTGATTGATTAATTGATTGTATCGAGTTTACGCCGTTTACATGTACAGACGGACATTGCTAAATCGACTAAAAAAGTGATTCTGAGTCGATCAGTATACTTAAAAGTCGGTCTAGGATCAATATTTCGGGTAGTTAAAAACATCAGCACAAACTCATTATACCCTGTACCATAGTGTGGTGTAGGTACAGGGTATAATGAGTTTGTGCTGATGCTTGTAAGTCGATTTAGCGATGTCCGTCCGTCCGTCTGTCCATGTAAACGGTGTAAACACGATACAGGTTTTTGATTAATTTCCTTGAAATTTGAAACTGAACCTCTCTTGGCCCAAGGACGAAGCCTATGAAAAAAAAAATCGGTACATGATTAGACCTAGCCCGCATACAAAGGTCCTCTTTAATTTTGGCTCAAATGACCTTTACAACAGTATTATAGAAGATATTCTTTCGAAATTTGACAGTTAAATGTGTTTTGAATTCTTAAATCACCATTCCGAAATTGAAAGGAATCGGACCAATTCTTCTTGAAGCCCTTACAAAAACGACCTTCCCGATATTCACATAAATCGCTAAAATTTCATGAAAATAAAATAATATTGAATTAAAATTGTGTTTGTGTGTGTTTAACGCGTACTTTAATTACCTAATCAAATCTGATTATAATCGGACCATTTTTGGACTTAGGCCCCGTCTGAAAATTTCCCGATATTCAAATAAAACGGTTTATTGGCCACAAATAGAAGCCTATTTCACTCAAATTTGGTTTGTGAGTGTTTTTCGCACTTATAAAAGATTTGACAAAGGGTAGATCCAGTCGGTCCATGTTCGAACTTGGGATCCATTTTCCGGGAAACACTGGTGTAGGGTAATATGTGGTAGGTCTTGACCGACTATAATATTCTCACTTGCCGTTCTCCTACATTAGATATGTCAAAAAAGGAGGTGTAAAAGTGGGCGTGATTAATTTGTTTTCCGAAAAAAAACCTAAGACGAACATTTAAAAAAAAAAATAAACGAACATTTAAAAAAAAAATATCCAAATCGGTCAGATCTCAAGTGATGCCATTACCAACGAACTACATTTGATTTTAATTTATATTTTATCAAATTTTATATATATCGACAAAAAAGAGTAGGTGGACAAATTTTCTTACCGTAAAAACCATATTTGAACTTTACCAACTCGGTCCATCCATTAAAAAAGTGGGCGTTGAAATGGAAAATTGTTCTTTCCAAAAAACTTTAGTTGGACTATGACGAACATTACAAAAACAAAATTAGACAAATTGATCCAGCCATTCCATGATTTAAAATATATATCGGGAAAAGTGAGCGTAAAAGAAGGCGTGTACAATTTTTCTTTCCTAAAAAATCTTCTGCGGTCTATAACCAAATCGGTCTAGCCGTTATAGTTCTTTCGATACATAGAAGAAAATGGGCGTGGGAAAACGTAAAAACCTTAGTTGAATTATAGCGAACATTTTTAACAAAAATTAGCCAAAGTGGGCGTGGTCAATTTCTTTTTTAGTAAAAACCAAAGTTGGAATATGTGAAAACTCATTAAAAAAAATTTAGTCAAATCGGTCCAGCTATTTTCAGATTTTAGATAAATTGAAAAAATAGGCGTGGTTGATTTTTTTTTCAGTAAAAACTTAAATTGGATTACTACGAACATTTAAATAAAAAATATACCCAAATCAGTGCAGCCGTTTTCTGATTTTAGATAAATCGAAAAAAGTGGGTGTGGTCAATTTTTCTTTACGTAAAGGCCTAAGTTGGACTATGACGAACATTTGAAAAAAAAATTGTTCAAATCGGTCCAGCCGATCTCAACTGATGCGGTTACCAACGAACGACAATTGATTTTTTTATATCGATTTATAGTACCTAAGATAATTTTTATCCTAAAGAAAATCTTTTAGCGTATTAAAGTTTATTCTTTCATTCTAAAAATAAACAAAACATATTTTTTCATACGAAATAACATTTTGCAAATGATAAAGATTTTCCGAATTCGAACAGTTTCTTTCGAATCGAGTTACGCAATAACCCTCCAGGCTTTAGTTATTCCATTTTTTGTGCCCTCACATTTCTGGGGAGGATTTGACCCACTGTGAGCAAACGTTAATACCTGCGTCAATAAAATTTATAGGAGTTATTACTTTTGCCTTCTTCTACAATTCTCCATTCACAGAATAATTAAATTCATTTTCAGAATTTGGTTATTCCATCTTTTGTAGCCTTACATTTCTGAGAGGATTTGCCCCACTGTCAATAAAATCTATAGGATTTGTTACTTTTGCCTTCTACTACAATTCCCCATTCACAGAAAATTTGTTACGAAATTAAAATAAACTTTTGAATTTATCGCCAAGTTGTTACGTCATATCGAATTTAACTTCAAGTTGTTACGTCACATCGAATTTAAGTTTTATGTCAAATCGTATTTATCTTCAAGGACTTTACTTTTTCTATAATTTCAGGGTCCCCGTGGTTTTCCTGGTCCTCGTGGTTTTCCTGGTCCTATTGGTAACCCAGGACCTCAAGGCAATGAAGGACAATCAGGACCAAAAGGCAACACTGGCCCAACAGGAGGTCCTGGAGCACCTGGTCAACAGGGTTCTCCAGGTCCATTAGGATCCCCAGGACCTCAAGGAAAGTCTGGACTCACTGGAATACCTGGTCCAAGTGGAAAGCCGGGCTTACCAGGTCTACCTGGTGCGGATGGTTCTCCAGGTGTAGCTGGCATACCTGGTCAATCTGGAGCAAAGGGTGATCAAGGTATACAGGGTGTGCAAGGTCCTGTAGGATTTCCAGGACCACGTGGTTCTAAAGGAGATGATGGACCACGAGGTCCTACTGGCGACAAAGGTGATGCTGGAGATCGTGGCATGGACGGTGAAAAGGGTGATATGGGTCCGTCCGGTGAACGTGGAGGAGCTGGTGCAGCCGGTGCTCCTGGTCCTGAAGGTCCAGAGGGCCCAAAAGGTTTTGAAGGACCAAGAGGTGAAACCGGGCCACTAGGTTCAACTGGTGAAAAGGGCAAACAAGGTCCTCAAGGCTTTCAAGGATATCCAGGACCTTCGGGAGATAAAGGCGACAAAGGAGCAACTGGCACAACTGGCCCAGCTGGTGTTAAGGGAGAAAGAGGACCTCAGGGACCAGCTGGTGAAAGAGGAGAAACTGGACCAAGAGGTTTTAGAGGATCGAGAGGAAGAAGAGGTAGCGATGGTAGTCCTGGACCAAAAGGAGACAGCGGCCAGCCAGGTCCACCAGGAACTCAAGGCGAAAGAGGTTCACAAGGAGCAGAAGGACCTAGAGGCTTTATTGGTATGCCAGGTTTACCAGGTGGTGATGGAAAAACTGGACCTCAAGGACCGCCAGGTGAAAGAGGACAACCAGTAAGTATTAAAAGACGATATGATATAAGTAAGAAACTCGTTAATTACTAGAGTTGTCAATTATTCGCCTTTCAACTTTGTTCGAATAGTTCAAATAATTGTTTTTGTTCGTTCGATCAAACGAATAAATCTAAAAAATTATTCGATTAATCGATAAGAATAACGAATAAAAAAGTGGTATTAAAAAATATTTTTATACACAAAAAAATAACTGAATTTACTTTTTTATGTAAAAAGTGCATAAAAAAACTTAAAATTTTAAAATTTTTAAGTTGGCGTGAGTCGAGTCGTTGGGGGACGTTGAAGGACACATTTTCCCTCTTCATAAATGTTCACAAATTCATTTTTACGCTATTTACGTCTAAAAAACACTTTTACCAATAGTTTGTATTATTTTCTTTAACCACGCCCTTAAAAGGGGGCGGGCCAAAAAAATAATCCTAATCATCTCGGTTGAAATGCAGGTGAATGAACTTCATATGGCATAAAAGTATTTTACTTGTAAAAAAATTGGTGTTTTAGTTCTTTAAGGGGGAACATTTTTTGCTCCCCGAGTAAAAAATATTGATATGATCATATATGAATTCAGATCTGATCCATATATGGGTTCAGATCCGTAATTTGAGTCTATCAAATTGGATCTGAAAACATCTGACATCATATCTGAGCAGATATGTATGCGTTATTTGTAAAAATAATTAAATTTTTATTTTTTTTTTGTTAATTTTTTTTTTATTATTATAAAACAATATCACATACACACATAAAAAAATCTCCAACTGCAGATACATCAAGGAGTTTTAATGTACACATAATTTCCACATTTGGGTTCCCTACATAACTCATTGTATGTATTTCCACGTTTCATTCAGCTATTCCTCTCGAAAATCAAAAATCTGCAATGAAAATTTATCAATTTATATATTTTGACTTTTTCTTAAATAAATTGCTTACCTTTTTGGTGGTTTCTTCTGCCTTTTTGATGTTTTTCCAAAAAAAAAAAAAAATTAACAAATAAATGTGTTTGTTATTTTTGAAAATTTTTTGAAATTTTTTTTTTTTAATTACACTGTGCAACACCCAAAATCGGAATGGGATGAAACCAAAAGCAAATGAAAGATGACATATTCCATAACAAACCCCCCAAGGCTTTTTTCCAGTTCAGAGCTAGATTTTTTTTTACACGCATTTAAAGTTAGTGCACTTTTATTATAATTATAATAATAAATGCTTGAAAATTGTATTAGTGGCGAATGATTAATATTGTAATTGCCTTTAAATAACAATCATACGCAACGGTGTCCAGTGTTTTATGTTAATAATTGCCTTTAAATAACAATCATACGCAACGGTGTTTTGTGGTTTATTTGAATAATTTGGCTATTCAGTAAATAGGTACTGGACCGATTGCAGCAAAATTCATACCAGTCATAGCTGAAGTAATTTTCAGCTTATGTTTGGAAACTGGACCCTACATGTTCAATAAGGGCACAACCAGGGGCCTTTAAAGTAGGATATGTTTAGTACACACAAACTTTAAATGCTTTAAAATCACCAACTTTAAATGGGTGTAAAATAAAATCTAGCTCTGACCTAAAAAAAGGCCTTGTGGGTTTTGTTATGGAAAACGTCAGCTTTCATTTGCTTTTGGTTTCATCCCATTCCGATTCCGAAAGTTCGATTTTGTATCACTGTGTTATTTAAAAACAAAAACATTTAAGGGAAGTAACTCTGAGTAAAGGGAGGTATACACAAGTATGGTGTTTATTTGATGTCATATATGAATTGATAAAAATATATCTGATATTATATATGACCAGATATAATTATATCTGATATTTAAAAATTTGGAAAGATATCATATATGACCATATCAAATCATATGTGATCAGATATGAAAATATCTGATATCAGATATCGTCAGATATGAATACATCTGCCTAAATATATGAACATATACAATTTTATCTGATACCATATCTATTCAGATATAATTTGATAAAATTTTATCAAATTGGATACATTTTGATATAATCTTTTTTACACGGGTCGTCCGATTTTGCCACCGAACTTAACCAGCTTATGACCATAAGACATAATCGTGCCAAACTTCAGGAGTATAGCTCTTTTATTTTGGACTGTATCATGCCCCCATAGACGGACCAGAAGTCTTAGAATCGATCACTGACCAATAATATGGGGTCCTTGACCTGAAGGGTATACAAAAATAATTGTTCGATTAATCGACATAAATTAATCGATTTATTCGTTGTTCGAAAATCGTCATTTTTAAATTAATCGAACAGGAGTTTGGTTTTGTTTGATCGATTAATCGAATTATTCTTAATCGGTTGACAACTCTATTAATTACACACTAGGGTGGCTCGTTTTTGGGCTTTTCTCTCTGATCAAATTCTAATTCTAACCCGCCAAAAGTGTCGGTCCCCTAAGGGTAATAGTGCGTTTACATTGGAATTCTAATCTAGTAAATTGCGATTTTAATCTACTTTGTAATCTGTACCGTTTACATTGTCATTTTTTGCATTTGAGAAGATTAAGATTGACATTTATAATAACAAGTTGGTAATAAATGTGAGTGACTGCGTCAAAAGACAGCAACGGTAATTAGTCGTCGTATGATTAACAAGGACAGTGACGACGTTTACAAATAACAATTTCGGCGGCATAAACATACTTGGCGGCGCCATCAAAACGGCAGGCTTTGTGTCGGTGTTTTTCAGTGTTGGAAAATGAAAATAATAGAAATACAGAGTTGTATTTAACTTTACAAGATTGCGTTTGCCGATTATAGTGCGTTTACATTGGATTTCTAATCTAGTAAATTGCGATTTTAATCTACTTTGCAATCTGTACCGTTTACATTGGCATTTTTTACATTTGAGAAGATTAGGATTGGCATTTATAACAACAAGTTGGTAATAAATGTGTGTGACTGCGTCAAAAGACAGCGACGGTAATTAGTCGTCGTATGATTAACAAGGACAGTGACGGCGTTTACAAATAACAATGACGGCGGCATACACATACTTGGCGGCGTCATCAAAACGGCAGGCTTTGTGTCGGTGTTTTTCAGTGTTGGAAAATGGAAATAATAGAAATACAGAGTTGTATCTAACTTTACCAGATTGCGTTTGCCGATTAGAGTCTAAACTGCTAGATTGAAAAAAATAAATTTGTATGGGCAATCTAATAGATTGAAACTGGATTGGAGCCACAATCTACTTTAAGCTAGCTTAGAGGACCAGTGTAAACGCACTATTAGAGCCTAAACTACTAGATTGAAAAATATAAATTTGTATGGGCAATCTAATAGATTGAAACTGGATTGGAACCACAATCTACTTTAAGCTAGCTTAGAGGACCAGTGTAAATGCACTATAACTGACATGCAAAATATTAATCCGATCAGAGTTTATCTTCTGTCTCCACTTTGAGCCTCAAGATTGGGATTTTTGCAAAAAAGGACTTTAAAAAAAATGTTTTTTTATTAAAATATATATTATTTTTTCTGAATTCAATAAAAAAAACCTTAGACAAGAAAAATGTTAAATATGCCGGATATCCGTCGCCCCACTTTTCTGGAATTGCGGGGGGAAGTTAGCGGATTTCAAGGAAATGTTGGTTTTATCAATAATTTGGATTAATAAAATCCTATAACTTACATTTTTGGGCAAATTAACGGTTTTTTGGTGTCGAGGCATTCTATTGGATAACTGTCATGAAATCTTACCAATCTAGGACGTCTTTAACCCACTTTGGCTGGGGGTAAAAAATGACCCTCGCAGAATATTTAAAGTTTAGAGCTTAAATTTTGTGTTATAAACAAGTTTAAAATGGCTTTTGTGTTTTTTACTCCAACTATTATTTCTTAGTAATATATTATCTTTAAAAAAATCGTTAACCCTTCTTAGAAGGGGGTCAAAAATTACCCATTCAATAAAAAATATATATTTTTTTATAGAAAATTAATTTGTGTCAATCTATTCGATAACTTTCGGCCCTAAAATCTTAGTTATTCAAAATATCTTTAATTCATATTGGCCCGGGGTCAAAAAAGCACAGAAGCCATTTGATACTTGTTTATAACACAACATTTAAGCTCTAAACTTCAAATTTTCTGCGGGGGTCATTTTTGTCCCCCAGCCAAAGTGGGTCAAAGACGTCCTAGATCTGTAAGATTTCATGACAGACTAAAAGTTATCTAATAGAATGCCACGACACCAAAAAACAGTTAATTTGCCCAAAAATTAAATTTATAAGATTTTATTAATCCAAATTATTGTTAAAATCAACATTTTCTTGAAATCTGCTAACTTCCCCCCGCGATTCCCGAAAAGTGGCCCGACGGATATCCGCCATATTTCACATTTTTCTCCTCCTAGGTGTTCTTAATGAATTCAGAAAGCAAAAGTTATATACTTTAAATTTTTTTTTTTAATAAAATTTTCAAATTTTGAAAAAGGTGTTTTAAGAACCCCCACAAAATCATGGACTTTTTTTTGGTATCAAGTTTGAACGGGTTAATGATACCGTAAAATCTTTTTATTTCATATTTAAGTATTTACGATCAAATATTATACAAAAATTATTTTTTAATGATTTTTATAAAAAAAAATATTTTTTTTTTTTTTTTTAAAGTAATTTTTTGCAAAAATTCCAATTTTGAGGCTCAAAGTGGGGACAGAAGATAAACTCCGATCGGAGTGATATTTTGCATGTAAGTTTCCTTTAGGGGACCGACACTTTTGGCGGGTATTAGAATTTTATCAGAGAGCAAAGCCCAAAAACGAGCCACCCTATTACACACCCCTCTTCAAGCAAGTTTATTTTTGTAAAATGAGTACAAAATCGTGCAACGGCATTTCATTCCTCTTTATTTAGAACTTTAAAAATCGTTAAAACGAAAATGCTAGCAGATCCTGTTTTCGAGTTATTGCTAAATAATTACACTGTTCGTAAACAAAAATCTCCCAATGAAATATCCAACTGATTCTTATGGATTTTGCTCTCCTGTTTTCAAATCTGCCATCTAAATTTTTCTATCTATTTACAAATTAAAATTGATCTTTTACGAATTACTATTGGAATATTCGAATTACAAATGGAATCTTCGAATTACAAATAGAATCTTCGAATTACAAGTATAATCTTCGAATTACAAATGGAATCTTCGAATTACAAGTAGAATCTTCGACTTACAATTGATCTTTTACGAATTGCATCTGTAAATGGTGTAGATACAAAAAAAAATAGTTTTGTGCGCCTTTAAAAACATTTTTTTTTGTTGATTTACTCGTTCGTTGTTGAATTACAATTGGAATCTTCGAATTACGAATGGAATCTTCGAATTGCAAATGGAATCTTTGAATTACAAATTCGAAAAATATGAATTACAATTGATCTTCTACGAATTACAATTGACCTTTTTCGAATTACAATTGATCTTTTACGAATTACAATTGATATTTTTCTAATTACAATTGATCTTTTATGAATTACAATTGATCTACTACGAATTACAATTGATCTTTTACGAATTACAATAGATCTTTTACGAATTACAATTGGAATATTTGAATTACAAATGGAATCTTCGATTTACAAATAGCATCTTCGAATTACAAGTAGAATCTTCGAATTACAAATGGAATCTTCGAATTACAAATGGAATCTTCGAATTACAAATAGAATCTTCGAATTACAATTGATCTTTTACGAATTACATCTGTAAATGGTGTAGAACGATTTATTTTGAGCAAAAAACTTTTTTAGACATTTTTGTAAATAAAAATTATTTTGAGTGTAATTTTTTTTTTCGATCGAAATTTTTTTTTTAGTTTAAACTCTTTTTAGCTGCAAAAACACTTAGTAAAATGTTTTTGTGATTCAAAGTGTGTTTGGTGTGTTTTTCAACACGTGAGTACAAATTTTATACAATTATTCAGTATTCGGCCACATTCGGCAAAAACGTGGCCGAAGCCGATTAGTGGCCGAGCCGATTAGTGATTTTTGGCCGAAGCCGAATATTCGGTCTGACACTACGGATAAGAATCAGAATCAGTGTAATTATTTAGCAATAACTCGAAAACAGAATTAGCTAGGATTTTCGTGCTAGCGATGTTCTAAATAAATTGTCATCATTTTTACAAAACCTAAACTTGTTTGGAGAGGGGTGTGATTACTATCTTCTAATTAAAACAATATTTTCTTAGGGAGAACCTGGAAAACCTGGACCTAACGGAGAACCGGGTGTAATTGGACCCAGAGGAGCTCCTGGGGAATTGGGTCCTATAGGAGAACCGGGAATACCTGGTCTACCGGGTCAGCCCGGTGAAGCTGGAATACCAGGAGAATCCGGTAAAGAGGGTCCTGCAGGACCTGCCGGTCCTATGGGTAATCAAGGTCCCCAAGGACCAACTGGTTTGCCAGGATTTCCCGGTGATAGAGGTCATCAAGGACAACCCGGTTTACCAGGTTTGAAAGGAGAACAAGGTATAATGGGTGCTCCTGGCTTAACAGGTGACAAAGGACAGGCAGGTATACCAGGTCAACTGGGACCCCAAGGACCTCCAGGAAATCAAGGACCATATGGAAATCCAGGAGCTCCCGGAGCAAAAGGTGAAATTGGTGATAAAGGTCCTATAGGTCCGGCAGGTAGAGATGGTATAGCCGGTCTTAGAGGATTGCCAGGACCTCCAGGTCCTGTAGGAACTCCCGGCGAAGATGGTGACAAAGGTGAAGCTGGTATGCCAGGCGAGAAAGGTTTGAAAGGCAACCATGGGGAACAAGTAATATTTGAAATAAATGCAAATTGTAAACTATTCAATTTAACAAATTTATTTTCTTTTCAGGGTCCAGTTGGATCTGCAGGTCCTCAAGGTCCAAGAGGTGAATCAGGACCTCCAGGATCGCCAGGAGATAAAGGACCTCCAGGAGAACAAGGTCATAGAGGCATTAAAGGCGAAGATGGTAAACAGGGTTTGCAAGGACTAATGGGGAAAACAGGTTTACAAGGATTACCCGGTCCGGCCGGTATAAAAGGTGAACGAGGCGATGATGGCTTAATGGGACCAGTAGGACCTCCAGGTCCACCAGGAGATCAAGGCAGAAGAGGGCCGAAAGGTAGGATATACTTCATAAATTTTAAAGGACTTTTTTTATATTTTTAAACTTTTCAGGAGCTTTTGGTCAACAAGGAAAGCCTGGCCAACGTGGACCTTCAGGCTTGCCAGGAGCCGATGGACCTCAAGGCGCCCCTGGACCTGTAGGACCTATTGGCGCAGCCGGTGAAAAGGGTGTTATTGGTCCCAAAGGAGAGGAAGGCAAATCTGGACCAATAGGGCCACCAGGAAGACCAGGCATTCAGGGTCCTGAAGGACCTAAAGGTGAACTAGGCCCAAGAGGTTTTCCAGGTGCAAGAGGAGAGCCGGGTTTAGTAGGAGCTAAAGGTGATATTGGTCCTGAAGGAGACGATGGTAGGGCAGGAGAACCTGGACCGCAAGGAGATCAAGGGCCCGAAGGTAGAGTGGGTGAAACTGGACCAGCCGGTAAACAAGGTCCGGAAGGACCGGCAGGCATACAAGGAGCAGCTGGTCCTCAAGGTGAAAAAGGTGACAAAGGAGATTTAGGTCCGCTTGGTCCTTTAGGAATGGCAGGACCTCAAGGACCGGTAGGTTTACAAGGTCCTCGAGGCACTAGAGGTCCACCTGGTTTGGTGGGTGATACCGGATTACCTGGTCCTGCAGGGGTGGAGGGCAAAGAAGGTCAAGTTGGTTTGCCTGGACCAGTCGGTTCCAAAGGAGACAGGGGCAGAAGAGGACAAAAAGGTCATCGTGGTGAACTTGGAATGGTTGGTATAAAAGGAGAACAAGGTGAAAAGGGTGATAGAGGTTTTCGAGGACCTCATGGTCCAGAGGGCCTAAAAGGTGATCCCGGTCCAATGGGTGGTGTTGGTCCTAAAGGAAATGATGGCCCACCTGGTTTACCAGGTATGCATGGTCCAGGTGGACCCAAAGGTGTGGATGGGATAGCTGGAAATAAGGGAGAAATGGGACCACCAGGTCCACCCGGTCCCCCAGGCGCACCAGCAGAAGCTCCTATGATACCACCTGATCTTTTATTCCAAATGCAACAATATTCTTCTACAAAAGCCGAAACTAGACGTCGCAGAGATGTCGATATGTCTGCAGCATTTGAAGAAGATGATGACATCAATGAGATAATGGGAGTATTTAACAGTCCTGTCACTAGAACCAACGAAGATAAAAAGAAGAATAAACGCAAGAAAAAGAAAAAAGTTGAAGCATCCGAAGCTTCGGAAAAAATTGTCGATATGTACAATGCCATCTATACCATGCGCCAAGAAATGGATAAAATACGCAAACCCACTGGTACACAAGATAATCCAGGGCACTCTTGTCGTGATTTACACTATGCCCATCCACAATTTGAAGATAATTGGTATTGGATTGATCCTAACGGTGGCATGCCAGATGATGCTATACACGTCTATTGTAAAATGACCAGCAATGGGGAAACTTGTATTTACCCCGATGTCCACACATCCGAAAGACCTTTAGTGCCAATGAGACAATCTCCGGATAAACAATGGTTTTCACAAATGCAAGGTGGTTCCAAATTTACCTACGATAGTGTGGGTATGGTACAATTAACATTCCTCAAGTTATTATCGCAAGAAGCCTATCAAAATTTTACATATAACTGTCGTAATTCAGTGGCATGGCATGATCGCAGCCAAAATAATTATCAAAAATCATTGAAATTTATGGGTGATAATGAAATGGAAATAACAAGAGAAAGTCCGGCCATTAAACCTGAAGTAGTTAAAGATGAATGTTCGGTAAGTAAATAAGTTCTCAGATATTTTTTTTGTTGTATAAATATTCAAGTACAAATTTTATCTATTTTCTTCTCCTAGTCTTCCTATGCTTCCGGTTCCACAGTTTTACTCTTCAATACCAAACGTCTTAACTATCTGCCACTAAACGATTTCCAACCTTCAGACTATGGCAAGGAAAATCAAGCTTTTGGTTTTAAAGTAGGACCTGTTTGTTTTAAATAAGTTTAAAATTTTAGCTATTTAGAATATTTGAAAGAATCTCTGTATATTAAATTTAGGTTAAACCAATTCTTATTTTTTATTTAGTTAAATATTTAAGATCAAATTATTGACTGCCATTTTATTTTAGCACAATGCCAATATTAAAAATTAAGTTTTAATTAAAAGAATTTACTTACAAGCATTTATTAATTTAAGTCCGCATAATTTTAAGCTGAGAGAGTCTGTATATTTAAGGTGAAATTTTTTTAGTTTTTTAAATAATAAAATCTACTTTTATGTAATAAAACAAGTTAACTTTAATATGCTGAAAATGTAAAAAAAAGTAAAAAGAAAAAAAAAAACAAATATTTTATACGATTATCATCGTTTTGAAAGACATTCTATATCAGAGCTTCTCACTAACTTTTGCTTCGCGACCCCCTTTCAATATTTCAAATTTTTCGCGACCCCCACATAAAAAAAGAAAGTGAGAAAATTTAACTCGGTCTAAACCGACCACATTATATTTTACACCAGGTTTCCCCAAAAATGGGTCTCAAGTCCAAATATGGACTCATTAGATCCCTAGTTTTTGAGATCTTTAATTAGTGTAGAAAACACACAGAAGCGAAAATTGAGGAAAATAGGCTTTTTTACTGCCAATAGAGCGATTTTACTAAATATCGAACGAAATTTTTTATATGAGAACTAATAGTTAGTCTAAAAATGGTTCAGGTATGATCAGATTTGATAAAGTTATCATTTTATACACAACCATATGATCAAAATCTCGTTAGAACGAGATTTCACCTCAGGTGTGAATTGGGTATTACCTGATTTAAAGGCGACGTTTGTATGTGTGCTATATCTAAACATGGACCGATTTTTTCAACACAGTTTTTTTAAATTTTAGCTGTTTTCAAAATCCCCAACTAAGCAAGAATGCTGATAACATGTAGTCCTGGCGATCATATCCTGAAGTAGTCAGATTTAAAAACTGTCGGATTTTAAATTGTTGGACTTTGGGCGGAAAAATAATACGAATTATGGTAAAATTGTGTTTTTTTTTAAGATTCACACGGACCGGGATTTTTCGGTGTAAGGGTGGAAAGACGAAAGGAAAAAGGGGGTAATTCTAGTTCTAGTAATTTAGAGTTTTTTTTTAATCCGACTGATAAGCGAAAAAGATACAAATAGGCATAAATTGGCAAATCCTAACGTAGGCGTAAATTTTTATATTTTGATAACTCAGCCATTACCAAAAAATTATGATTTGCTTTTATATTTTAGAAATTTTAATAATTTTAGCATGATGTTTACTAAACTTTTCGCGACCCCCTAGAAATGCTTCCGCGATCCCCTAGGGGGTCGCGACCCACCGTTTGAGAACCATTGTTCTATATCGATGGTCCCATTCTAAAACATGCTAAGTCGACATAACACGTTTTGCTGGAAAAAGCATTTCTTAATTCGTCGTTTTTATACCCTCCACTCTAATGATGGAGGGTATATACTTGGGTGGCTCGTTTTTGGGCTTTTCTCTCTGATCAAATTCTAATACCCGCCAAAAGTGTCGGTCCCCTAAGGGTAACTCACGTGCAAAATATCACTCCGATCGGAGTTTATCTTCTGTCTCCACTTTGAGCCTCAAAATTCGGGTTTTCGCAAAAAAGGACTTTTAAAAAAAAAATAAAAAAAATTGAAGTTTTTTTTATTAAAATTATTAAAAAAATATTTTTCTATAATATTTGATCGTAAATACTTAAATATGAAATTTAAAGATTTTACGGTATCATTAACCCGTTCAAACTTGATACCAAAAAAATGGCATTATTTTGGGGGCGTTCTCAAAACACCTTTTTTCAAAATTTCAAAATTTTATTAAAAAAAAATTTTAAATATACCATTTTTTCTTTCTGAATTCATAAAGAACACCTTGGAGAAGAAAAATGTGAAATATGGCGGATATCCGTCGAGCCACTTTTCGGGAATCGCGGGGGGAAGTTAGCGGATTTCAAGGAAATGTTGGTTTTATCAATAATTTGGATTAATAAAATCTTATAAATTTCATTTTTGTGCAAATTAACGGGTTTTTTGTGTCGTGGAATTCTATTTTATAACTTTAAGTCTGTCATGAAATCTTACAGATCTAGGACGTCTTAAACCCACATTGGCGGGGGATAAAAAATGACCCCCGCGGAAAATTTGAAGTTAAGAGCTTAAATTTTGTGCTATAAACAAGTATAAAACGGCTTTTGTGTTTTTTACCCCAACTATTATTTCGTATTATTATAGTATCTTTAAAAAAAATCGTTAACTCTTTTTGGTAGGGGGTCAAAAATGACCCATTCAATAAAAAATATATATTTTGTTGATATAAAAAAAATTCAAGCACTATGCCTAAAAGTTTTTGTCGGGGTCATTTTTGACCCCTGGCCAATGTAGGTTAAAGATATCTTAAATATGAGAGATTAAAGGGCTGATTTAAAGTTATCTAATAGATTGCAACAAATTAATTTTATATGAAAAAATATGTACTTTTTATTGAATGGGTCATTTATGACCCCCTACCAAGATGGGTTTACGATTTTTTTTAAAGAAAATATATTAATACAAAATAATAGTTGGGGTAAAAAACATAAAAGCCGTTTTATACTTGTTTATAGCACAAAATTTAAGCTCTAAACTTCAAATTTTCCGCGGGGGTCATTTTTTACCCCCAGCCAATGTGGGTTTAAGACGTCCTAGATCTGTAAGATTTCATGACAGACTTAAAGTTATATAACAGAATGCCACGACATCAAAAAACCGTTAATTTGCACAAAAATTAAATTTATAAGATTTTATTAGTCCAAATTATTGATAAAATCAACATTTCCTTGAAATCCGCTAACTTCCCCCGCGATTCCCGAAAAGTGGCTCGACGGATATCCGCCATATTTCACATTTTTCTTCTCCAAGGTGTTCTGTATGAATTCAGAAAGAAAAAATGGTATCTTTAAATTTTTTTTTTTAATAAAATTTTTAAATTTTGAAAAAAGGTGTTTTGAGAACGCCCCCAAAATCATGCCATTTTTTTGGTATCAAGTTTGAACGGGTTAATGATACCGTAAAATCTTTAAATTTCATATTTAAGTATTTACGATCAAATATTATACAAAAATAATTTTTTAATTATTTTAATAAAAAAACTTAAATTTTTTTTATTTTATTTTTTTTAAAGTTCTTTTTTGAGAAAACCCGAATTTTGAGGCTCAAAGTGGAGACAGAAGATAAACTCCGATCGGAGTGATATTTTGCATGTGAGTTACCCTTAGGGGACCGACACTTTTGGCGGGTATTAGAATTTGATCAGAGAGAAAAGCCCAAAAACGAGCCACCCTAGTATATACATATAAGTTTGTCATTCCGTTTGTAACATATCGACATATCGGCCTAGGACCCCATAAAGTATATGGGGCATTCCATGTCAAATCGGACACTTTGAAAATTTTTTTTTTTAGATTTTCCCAATTTGTTAACAGTTTTTAGTACCCTTCGATAACTCCTTCGTGGTAAATTTTCAGATATTTTTGATGACCCGTTCAAAAGATATCGAATTTTTAAAAATTGGTAGTTTGTTCCTTTACTCACAACTTCTTCAATAATGGTCCAAATTTAAATTTTTTTGTTTTTTTACGTACTTTTTAAAAAAATCCCAAAAAAAATCTTAAAAGCGTTCTAGTATGCGATTTTTAAGGTTTAAAATTTAAATCTCATTTTTGAAAATGTTTGTATTCTTCGATTTTTTTGAAATTTTTTTGTGTAAAACTTCTATCGATTCTACAAAATGTATGACTGACCCACAATATTTTTTAGTACAAACATTTTCTCTGAACACACCTACCCTCTATCTCTAATTGTTAAGGCGGTCCCCATACAATTTTTTATATTTTTTGTAAATTTGTTTTATTTAATCAGCTTCTACCGGTCCAATGGTGCGTCCGAGAGGGGTCATTAGTGAGACCGACCCCCAATTATTTTTACCCTACAACATTTTTTTAAAATATACCTACGCCCTATCTCCACTCTCTAAGTAGGCTCCCATACAAAATTACATTTTTATAAAATTTGCTCCAACTGTTATTTGTATGGGAGCCTACTTAGGGAGTGGAGATAGGGCGTAGGTATGTTTTAAAAAATGTTGTAGGGTAAAAATAAATGGGGGTCGGTCTCACTAATGACCCCTCTCGGACGCACCATTTTCTTACTTGTTTTTAAGTTTAAAATGGTGTAACTTTTTAACAAAAAAATATATTTTATTCGTTATGATTTTGAAATATCACAAATTTATCTAGCTAACTAAAAATTCAGGTTTGAAAATCGGACTTCAGGGGACCAACCTATTTCCGAAAAACTGGACCAGGATCGGAAAAAATTAAAATCTCCCCATTAAAAATTCCCACTCAAATGGCTATGAGTCGGAAAGTAAAAGAGATAACGACTATTTCAAGCATGTTTTTTTTTTGTATTTACTAGCGCTTTAAAAATCCAAATTTCATAAAAATCGGATAATAAACAACAAATTGGCCAGCACTTAAAGCCTTTGTATGCAAAATGTGTCCCAATTTAGTGGCCCCTGGAGGCGCCCTTATTGGATATGTGGGGTCTTCCGTCCAAACTTAAGCTTGAAATAACGTTACCTATAACCGGTATAAATTTCACTGCAATCGGTCTAGTACAGAGCTTCTCACTAACTTTTGCTTTGCGACGCCTTTTCAATATTTAAAATTAAAAAAAAAAAAAAATTATTATCGTGAACTTTGCCCTCAGTTTTTTTCAAAAACCTGAAGTAATAAAAAAATTTGGAAACCAAATTCAGAAGCAGCATTGAAAGATTAATTGAAACCGTGTGGTCAGATCCCGGACGCATACCAAAAATTTCAAGTAAAAAACTTCTAAAAAATAAAAAAAATAAAAACACAATTTTTGTGAACTTTGACCTCAATTTTTTTAAAAATTTGGAAACCAGGTCTCTAACTACGGTATTTTATATCCAAACTTACTATCTTCATCGATTTTTTTATTTTCGAAAATAAAAGAAAAACACCAGTTAAACCTGATCAGAAATGAAGAAATTTCACAAACAAAGCTCTTTAAAATGCACAAGAATACGTTTTTATGAACTTTTCCTTTAATTTTCTTAAAAACCTAACGTTCTAGAAAAACTTAGAACCCAGATTCGGAATCAGCATCGAAAAGTTAATAGAAAACGAACTCTCAGATCCCAGACTCAGCCAAAACACTTCACAAATAAGTATTGGGCAACCCGAGAAATTAACGACTGCACAGAGATTATGGAGGGACCTTAAGTAATGGAAAAATTTTTTTCTTTAATAAAAGTACAGTCAAACTCGGTTATAACGAACTCGGTTATAACGAATTCTCGGTTATAACGAACTAATTCTAAAGTCTCGACGTTTTGGCATCAATTTCCACACAAAGGCCGCTGTTCCAGAAAAAGTAATTCACATAAAAAATGTGAAAATGAAAATTTCCGAATTTTTTTGGTGTTCTAGATTTCACATCCGAATTTCTTTTTCGTTTTGTTTCACATAAATAAAATTTGGTGAAAATAAAACGAATGCCTTTTTTTCCTTATAATTTTCTAAATTTTAATTATTCCATTTCAACTTTGAATTAAAACGGGATCAACAAAACACTAAACTTGATTTCATGTGATTCGGAAATTTTCATGTGAATTGAAAAGTTGTGAAAGACAGAACAGAGGCCAAAATACTTCTTTTATAACGAACTCGGTTATAACGAATCCTCGGTTAAAACGCACTGCTTATTATGGTCCCACGAATACAATTTCATGTGTATTTACCTTTTTATAACAAACTCCCATAAATATTTTTTAATGTGCGCAAACATGTTTATAAAACTCACAAAAGGTTGACAATTTTCGGTTTATATGTATTATAATTTTGATAAAATTTATTTATATTTTTAATGTTTTCTTCTCAATACGTAGTTTATTTACGAAAAAAACATAAAACAAAATTGGATCTACTTTTTTGGAAATAAAATTAGGTTGATAAAAAATATACCCCGCTTATAACGAACTTCGCTTAAAACGAACTATTTTTACTGGTCCCTCGGAGTTCGTTATAACCGGTTAGACTGTATATATTATAACTAGGGATGAGATTTTCATGCACTAAAAAATCGAAAATATGCGCTTAAAATATGCGCTAAAATATTCAAAATATGCACTAAAAAACCTTAAAATATGCACTAAAAAATAAAATGAGTACAATAAAAATCTTGTTTTTATAGGAAAAATTTCTTAAAAAGCAAAAAATAAGGCCGGGTTTAAATAGTAACATTTAAAACTTTATATAAGCAAGATTTTTTTAGAAATTAAGAAAATCTTGAAACAAATAAAAAGAAAAAACATTTTTTTCTTATTTTCAAAATAAAATTTTAAATAGTTTTTGGAAAAAATAAATTTCAATTTATGTTTTTGCTAATTTATGTCAAAATATGCAAAATTATGCACTTAAAAGTTCGAAATATGCACAAAATATGCATTTAAAATCAAAATATGCAAAAATATGCATTTTCACCAAAATATGCAAAAATATGCAAAAACAAATCGATGCCATTTTAACGCAAATTTCTTGATTCGGAAAGATAATTGGTCGATATCGTTTTTAAACTATCGACAAAAAACATGCATTTGCATAGAAATCTCATCATAACACAACAATTAAAAAAATTTTGTTTAAATTTAACAAAATTTAAGGTTTTAACAAATTTGTTCGCGTCCCCCCTAAAACTCTTCCGCGACCCCCTAGGGGGGTATAAACCACTGCACTGGTTTGTTTCGCGCACAAAAAGATTTTACCTTCATGTATTTTTTTTTTCATTCTATGAACAAATGAAATAAATTAAAGAACAAAAAAAAAATTGTTCTATTTTATTAAATTTTTATTTTGAAACACTGTTTTTTTCTAAAATTCGTTGTATTTTCTTTTTGGTTAAAACTCTAAAATTTTTGCCAAGACACGTAACATACAAATGTTTTGTTATCCAAAGCAATTAGAATATGAAACATTATAAATCCATTAAACAAATATTTGCTAAACATTTTTTAGCAGTTCGCCGGATTTTTTTATATTTTCATTTATTCTTTACAACATTTTTTTCGCTAAACGCATTAATATGCAGCCGTTACACTCAGAAAAAAAATTGGAAATTAATCTCAAAATAAGAGAAATAAACTCCAAATAAAAACAATGAAATTATAGTCAGTTTAGACTGACCCTATATTTCCCTTCCACAGTGTTTGCTAAAGCGTTTGTCCCAAGTCCAAACATGGACCAATAGAATCTATTTTTTATTACATCTCAAAATAGTGTAAAAAATATACGCAAACAAAATTTTAGTGAAATACCCGAGTAAAAAAGTTGTTGATATAATTATATATATTTTGATAAAACTATATCAAATTATATATAATTATATAAAATTATATATAGAGGTAAAATTTTCCAAAGAATTGTATAAAATTATATGTATATAATTTGATAAAATTTTATATAATTCCAGGATTTGGTAGATATAATTATATAAAATTAGATCAAATTATATCTAATTTGATAAAAATTTATCAAATTTTTTAAAATTTTATCAAATTTTTTAAAATTTTATCAAATTATATATAATTTGATATAATTTTATATAATTACGTACGCTGAACTATTTTTTACTTAAAAAAACAAGTTGGTTTTGCGAATTATTATGAAAAAAAAAACAACAAAAAAATTGTTTTTTTATTAGTTGTACTATTTTATAGTTAAAAAATATATATTTTGTACTTTTGTATATTTTTTTTGGAAAAAAATTATAGTTCTTTTAAACAATAGCCCGATTTGAGGTGTAAAGTTGTTGCACTGGTAATATAGCTTAATTTTTAGACGATAAAATGCAATACATACAAAAGTTCGGTGTTCGGTAAAGTTCGGCCAAAATTTGGTCGAACACCGAACAGTGGCCGAACGTCACTTTTTGCCGAACTCCGTAACCGAACCCGAACATTCGGTCGGACAATAATAATTTTATCAAATTATATATACACTCAAAAAATTATGTTAGTAAAATCAACTGAAAATGTCAGTTAAAATAACTACTTTGTAAGTTGTTTTGGGGTCAACTACTTTTTCAGTTAAATCAACTAACAATGTTAGTTATTTTAACTGACAAAAAACAACTGACTTATGTAGTAAAAATTACTAACATTTGTATTCAAAACAACTAATATGTAGTAAAAATAAAATAAACAATATATAATTTTTTTTTCAAAAAATTTTTCAGAAAAAAAATTGAAGACCAAATTTTTTCAAAGTTTTTTTTTTTTAAAAAAAGTTGTGAAAAATAAAAAAAAACAAAATTTATTTATTTTTTTTGGAAAAAACTTTGAAAATTTTTCAGAGATAAAAAAATAAAATTAACTACTTTAAATAACTGTTACTACATTACAGTACTTTTTTGTTAGTCATTCAAAAAAAACGACTCAAAATAACTAACAGAAATAGTTATTTGATATTTTTCATACAAAAATAACTGACTTTGTAGTTAAAAACAACTTACTACTGTAAAATATACAAACAACTAACATGTAGTAACTTACATAATTTTCTGAGTGTAATTTTATCCAACTTTTTGGAAAATTTTACCTCTATATAAAAACTTTTTTATTCGGGTAGGCTTAATTTTGCTGCCTAAACCTATTTGAGTACAAATCGGTCGGAACTTTTATTTGGGATCTAAGTCCATAAATGGTATGAATATAATTAGATTTTCAAAGAACACATTAAACATCTATTAAGTAAACTTTAATCAAATTTTCATATTTTCACATATTCTAAGAGATTATGAAAACATCGGGAGGGTGGTTTACATGGGGACTAGCATTACAAATGGCCAGATTTTTTTAAAATTTGGAACTATGGTTTTTGAATATCTTAACTGGAACAAATTTTTTTCAATTTCAACAGTCTGTCCTGGTACCATTTTAGGCTGCAAAAAAGATTTTTATTTATCTTTAAATCTAATCAACATTTTTTCGGGTGTACTGTGACAACAAAACAAACACCAACCAAAACAATTGTAATGCTCAACTACATTTGAATGTTATTTTTTTTTTCCTAAAAACAAACGGCCATTAATTTATGTTGAAAGTTTTTTATTTGATAAGGATTTTACATTTGTATAAATCATAGATGGGACTAATTAATTAATGGCACCAATTAATTGATGGTTTAATTACCATTAAATTGATGTCAATGGTAATGAAATTTTTTTCATTACAATTGGTTGTATCAATTGCACCAATTAAATTACTAATCAATTTAATTACTAATGAAAATTAAAAAAAAAATAATTACCATTGGTATGGCATCAATTAAAAAAAATAATTACCATTAGTAAAAGTCGTCACAATATTGTCAAAATAGTTAATATTTGAAAATATCTATTGTTTTTTGTTATTTTGTATTTAAATTTTTCACATTTTATGAACCAAACGCTCGTTTGCCTTTTGTATAACACAATATTTAAAGTTTTTTTCTTTGCTTTTAGATTTTTGTCTTTATTCATATTTAAAAAAAAACATGCTTTGATGTTTAAATTTATAACTTTTCAAAAAGACAAAAATGTGTAAACAAATGGTTTTGAAACCAATTATAATTGGTGTTTTTCAACAATTGGTGCATTTCATTACAATTGGTAATTATTTTTTCAATTAAAAAAATTTAATTACCATTAAATGGTAATGAACTTTTTTTCATTACCATTGATATCAACCAATGGTAATTAAATTTCAATGGTAATGAAAAATTCCCATCTATGGTATAAATGTCCTTTTTGGTGTTCTTAATTCAGATTTTTTTTTAATAAAAATATTTTTTTCTATTTACTTTTTAATAAAATGGTTTAATATGATTTTAGCGGCATGGAAACACAAAACAAATTTTTTTGCAAGTTTTTGGGTTAATTTTGCATAAATTAAAAAACAAGGAAGGTCTTTCACAGGGCACTCACCGATTGTCCTGAAACTTACATAAAGGAAAGAGGGGAGCAAAATAAGAGTTACCTGTTTTTTAAAGCTGCCCAATCTCATATTTAGCGGGTCAAAGGGGTGGGGGAAACGGGATTTTTTTAGTTTTTTGAGGATTTTTCCAATTTCTTCAAAAGAAACTATATGAACATTTTGTACAGGTCGAAAGGTTTTTTGAAGGTCTATCCAGTGGTGTATCGGTCGTGTCCAAATTCGACTTCGTTAAGTTCGTTATTGTCAAAAATGTATAATCGTTGGGGTAGTTTATAAGGAGATGCATATTCGTACGACTGCCAAAATCATATATAATAACTAGGGATGAGATTTTCATGCACTAAAAAATCGAAAATATGCGCTTAAAATATGCGCTAAAAAATTCAAAATATGCACTAAAAAATCTAAAAATATGCACTAAAAAATAAAATGTGTGCAATAAAAATCTTGTTTTCATAGGAAAAACTTCTTAAAAAGCAAAAAGTAACGCCGGGTTTAAATAGTAACATTTAAAACTTTATATAAACAAGATTTTTTAGAAATTAACACAATCTATAAAAAAAATTTTAAAGAAAAAAAAATAACTTTCTTAATTCAAAATAAATTTTTAAAATTTAAAATAGTTTTTGAAACAAATAAATTTTAATTTGGGTTTTTGCTAATTTATGCCAAAATATGCAAAAATATGCGCTTAAAAGTTGGAAATATGCACAAAATATGCATTTAAAACCAAAATATGCAAAAATATGCATTTTCACCAAAATATGCAAAAATATGCAAAAACAAATCGATGCCATTTTAACGCAAATTTCTTGATTCGGAAAGATTATTGGTCGATATCGTTTTTAGACTATCGACAAAAAACATGCATTTGCATGGAAATCTCATCCCTATTAATAACCTATATCAAAATTTAGCTGACCAGTATTTTTTTCGCTTGGGGAAATTCCTGCTAGTTCGGCTTTTATATGGATTTTCCCGAAAGCCCGGGCTTAGGGATTACAAACTCCATGCATTAAACCCACCCTCTCTGTAAACCAAAGCTATTTTGGTTATCAGGCCTTTTTGAGGCATAACAAATTTAATAGCGCAAAGGCCTGCTAGCCTAGAAAACTTTACTTTGCGGAGAGGGTGGGTTTAATGCATGGATTTTGTAATCCCTAAGCCCGGCCGAAGGCCGGCTACACAGAAAAACTTTTTTTGTTAAACAATCTTTAAATTAAAAACACTGCCAATAAAAAAATTGGTGCCTCTAGACCCCTCTAAGTTCCCAGGTTCGTGGTATATGTGGTATATGGCCTTCTGCCGGGCTTAGGGATTACAAACTCAATAAATTAATTTAGCGGCTTTGCTAAATATTTTTTTTTTGGGTAGCAGGATTTACGGGGAAATATATTTCACCATTTTCAACTGATATGGCTTTATTTCCACTTTGGTTGCAAAATCAATATGACTTTATTGCTCAATCGTGTTGGTAATAAAGCCATATGGCCTTATTTCCCATTGAATTGAGAAATAAGGCCATATGGCCTTATTGCCTATGGCTTTATTTCACCCCCCCTTAACGCTAGTATTAAACGAAAAACATGAGCAAGTGATAAACTACATATTGTTTTTTTTAGGTCCGTTGTGATACCACGGAATGGTAATAGGTTCCCCTACTAGTCCCAGACGTTAAACCAATTTGAGAGCCTTGTGAAACTCCTAAGATATTGAATTTTGACATGCGACAAATCAGAAAGATCGTGCATCTACCTAGATCCTAGTGAAGCAAGTCTCTGAGCAGAAAGTGCCAGGCAATTGCAGATAAAATGTTCGATAGTTTTTAACTCCTTCTCATCCATGCAACTTAGGTACAAGTTATTTGACCACCGTCGAACAACCTCTTGGAAACCGTCGATATTCTCTTGGAAGCGATATCAGCTTACTTGTGCGTCTCTAATTAAGAGAAGGCCAAATCTGTCGCGTTGTCTTACACGCCCATTCATTTGCCCATCTCTGATTAGTCTCCGTCGCGAAACAAAGCCGTAAATTTAGCTTGCAAGTTTCTAGAGGCATACCAACACATTCGAATTTTGCTGGAACCTGTAAGGCAGTTCCCAATCTTGCAAGCTCATCGGCTTTGCAATTCCCTGGAATGTCTCTGTGCCCCATACGAGTCGTATGTCAAACTGCTTGACCATCTCATTTAAAGACGTGCGACAGGTAAAGCAGATCCTGTTTTCAGAAACATGGACTCCAGAGACTTGACCGCGGCTTGACTGTCAGAATAGATGTTGACTGCGGTTGTAGACAAGACATTGCAACTTAACCAGTCAGCCACTTCTTTTATTGCCAGCATCTCTGCCTGATAAACACTGTAATGATCTGGCAATCTTCGAGCCAAGCTCAATCCAAGCTCCTCCGAATAGACTCCAAAGCCCACTTGCTCGTGCAGCCTCGACCCATCTGTGTAAAAATTTACGGTGGCTCCACTTCCCGGAATGCCTCCCATCCAAGACTGCCTGGATGGTATCATAGTGGTAACGTGGCGCTCAAACAGGCTCATAGATCAAGCACAGTCCACTTTTTGTGGTATTTTTATCTTCTTCAAGATCGCGCTATGGCCACAATCGCTGCTCCTCCATTGCAGCATGCGATTAAGTCGAATTGCCAACGTAGCCGCATACTGCCTACCCAATATGTCCAATGGTATCAGGTGAAGATGGATTTATAATGCAGCAGTAGGTGTAGTACGAAGAGCACCAGTGATGCACATCGACGCCATTCTCTGTACCTTCATGATAAAGACACATTTCGCCTTTGTTTCTAAAGCAGGCCACCAGACAATGATTCCATACAGCAGAATTGGACGCACTACTGCTGTATAAAACCAAATCCCCATCGTTTTCCAATGGCCCTTTTACAGGAATATAGAGCAATCGTTGCTTTTCTCACCCGTTTCTCAATATTACGCCTGAAATTCAACTTCCTATCTAGAAATACTCCAAGATACTCAGCTCCATCTGAGAAGGTGATTTCAGTGTCGTCCAGAGAAATAGGATCAAAAGCCGGAATCTTATTTTTCCTTGTAAACAAAACAAGCTCTGGGGGTCTACTGCAGGGTTGGCAACCGATACCCACCTAAAATAAAGGTATTTGGCTATTGTACCGCAACCAAAAAAGATATGGACATTTTCAAAAGCAAATATGAAAGCTGATGAAATTTCTAGTATTTTAAATGCGTCCCTTCGTGTTTCTACCGGTTCGTTTTAGTTATATAGGCCAATACCGTTATAATACCGTTTCAAACGGTTTTATAAAGGTATTGACCTATATTTCGAAAACGAACCGATAGAAACACTAAGTGAGACATTTGAAATACTAGAAATTTCATCAGCTTTCATAATCGCTTTTGAAAATGTCCATATCTTTATTGGTTGCGGTACAATAGCCAAATACCTTTACTCTAGGTGTGTATCGGTTGCCAACCCTGGTCTACTGCGTAATTCGAATCGAAAGAAAGCGTTCGAATTCGGAAATTTTTAACGCTTTAAACACAATACAACCGTGTATGTGAATCTTTATATTTTTCTCTTTTTACATTGTCTGGAGAAGCGCTTACAAGTTCCAAGTAATTTTTCTTGAATAAAAGTATTTTTTATTACATTATTTTAGAATTAAAAATTCTGTTCGAATCGATTTTCGTTTCGATTTTAGTTACGCAGTAGACCCCCTGTTTTACTTGGATTAACTCCCAAACAACAGCCTCTTGCCCATTTAGACAGATCTTTCAGATTACCCTGAAAAATGTCCCTCAATGTTGGCAGATGCTTCCCCTTTACCGCTATCGCGACATCGTCAGCATATGCGACAACATGACAACCACGTGCTTCTAGAGATAGCAGCATTGAATTCAGGTTCCAAAGAAGCGGCGAAAGAACATCTCCCTGTGGTATGCCCCTATTGACAAATCGAGATATGACAGACGCTCCCAATTCAGACGTTACACGTCTATTGGCAAGTAGGTTTTCCACCATTAAAACGATCCAACGCTTTACTCCCAGACCAGACAATGCCAGAATTATCGAAGCCCCCTCTATATCAAAAAAGGCCATCATAGTGTACTCCTTCACCGAAAGCGATCCCTCGATGGTACCAACGTTGATCTACCCGTGCTGTATGCATGTTGCTTTTTCGAAAGCAACCTCGCGCCAATCACTTTATGCTAATATGAGTCTATCATTCGTTCCATTGTCTTTAGCAAAAAAAAAAGAAAGACTAATTGGTCTGAAATCCTTGGGAACTTTTCCTAGCCTTCGGGATAAAGACGACTCTGTTATCCCTCCATTTTAAAGGAATACACGACCAGTTGATGAATGCTGTGTATAGATTATACAGCCAAGGGGCTATATAGTCCCACACCTGCTGTATCTCAGCCGGGATTATACCATCAGGTCCAGGAGATTGGCATATTTATTATTTCCGAAGCAATTTCAGATGCTTGGGAGTCAAAACGTTCCAAGGCTTGGAACGGCGTCATGGAATTGCCCCGAAATTCGTGTTTAGAAGGAGATGTATATTTAAGTTTCATGCAAATCGGTTCAGAGATAATTCCCTTGTGAGTATTAAGAAGTGTCAAAAAATCGTGTGTTTTTGTTTAGTCTGGGGTAAGGTTCTCTTAAGATTAATCACGATAGGTGGCTCAAATTCACGAATTTATTAAACAAAAATAAGTCTCCTAACAAAATTTGGACCCGACTGATACCCAGCCAATGTGGTTTAAAGACTAGATCGGTAAAATTTCATGACAGACTTAAAGTAATTTAATAGAATGCTACGACAACAAAAAATCGTTAGTTTGCCCAAAAATAAAATTTATAAGATTATATCGTAATACGAAATTATAGTTGGATGTTTCCCCCACACAGAAGCCATTTGATACTTTCTGCGGGGGTCATTTTTGACCCCCAGCCAATGTGGGTTAAAGACGTCCTAGATCGGTAAGATTTCATGACAGACTTAAAAATATTTCATAGAATGCCACGACACGAAAAAACCGTTAATTTGACCAAAAATGAAATTTATAAGATTTTATTAGTCCAAATTATTGATAAAACCAACATTTCCTTGAAATCCGCTAACTTCCCCGCGCGATTCCCGAAAAGTGGCCCGATGGATATCCGCCATATTTCACATTTTTCTCCTCCAAGGTGTTCTTAATGAATTCTGAAAGAAAAAGTTATATATCTTAATTTTTTTTATACCCTCCACTCTAGTGATAGAGGGTATATATAAGTTTGTCATTCCGTTTGTAACTCATCGAAATATCGATCTGGGACCCCATAAAGTATATATATTCATAATGCCCGATCGATTTTAAGACATTCTAGCGATGTCCGTCTGTCTGTCTGTGGAAAATGCTGTCGCGGACAAAATATTGCACAGAGATGACTGAAACTTAACATATTTATTGGAAGTTCTCCCGAGAAGTTTGGTATGGCATTTGAGCGATATCGGTTCAGCGGTTCAAAAGTTATGAACGAAAATGTAAGCACACCTCAAAAATTTCAGTACATTTAACATAACCTAAAAATACAAAACGCTTTAATTCGGCTTCTGGTTGACATATGTGAACATAATTGAACACCAAATGATATTTAAACAAGTACGAACATATTTTTTGTAAAAAAAAAAAAAATCGCGGATTTTTTTTTTTACCAAAATTTTTTTTCGCGAAAATTTTTTTTTCAAAAATTTTTTTTTTTTCAAAAGTAATTTCCTTTTAAATAAAGTTTTTTGCAATAATCTTTTTGAAATTGTGGAGGGTATCACTACATTCGGCAAGGCAGAATTTAACTTTTTTACTTGTTTTTTAATAAAATGTTAAAATTTTGAGAAAAGGTGTTTTGAGAACGCTCCCAAATCATACCATTTTTTGGTATCATGTTTGAACGGGTTAATGATATCGTAAAATCTTTAGATTTCATATTTAAGTATTTCAAATGTTATACAAAAATATTTTTTTAAATTTTTTAATAAAAAAACTTTAATTTTTTTTTAAGTCCTTTTTTGCAAAAACCCCAATTTTGAGCCTCAAAGTGGAGACAGGAGATAAACTCCGAGCGGAGTGTTATTTTGCATGTGAGTTACCCTTAGGAGACCGACACTTTTGCGGGTATTAGAATTTGATCAGAGAGCTAAACCCCAAAACGAGCCACCCTAATGGATACCCTATTGCAATGGTTTCCAACCTTTGATTATCGCCCCACTGGGGGGCAATTTGAATGCAAATTTTTAAGATTTTTTGTTAAATAAACTAAAAAAATATTATTTTAGTTAAATTATTTAGTTGATTGTTAAAAACATTGTTTAAACGATGATTTTAACAAAAAGTTTGCTTAACTACAAGTAAATTTTGAATTTTACAACAGATTTGAAAAATGTTCTTGAGTGAAGGGGGGACATTGTAGTTTTTTTAACTTAAAAGTGGGGCATGGCACAAAAAAGGTTGGAAACCATTGCACTATTGTCATTGATAAGCATCAACGCCGACCTTTGCACACGGTCCAAAATAGACTTTGAGGCCCCTGCCCATATATGGGAGTTGTATTCCATCTTCGGTCGGATGTAGGTGACATAAATAGTTAGAAGATCGGATGAGGTGAAGTACTTCTTACACCTGTTTAAAAAACCGAGACACTTGAATGCTTCTTTCGACACTTGAAGAACGGGTTTATCCCAACGGACATCGCACTGTATTTTCATGCCCAGAACATCAAGAGTGTCCGATTCCTCGATACCTATACCACCCATTTGTACAGATGACGCTGATGATTCCACATTTCTGTGGGTCAGCATACAACATTGGGTCTTGCGTGGATTAAACTTGACCCTATTCGCAAGACCCCACTCAGAGATTGTCGAAGAAGGCTTGGCCTACGATCAAAGGGAAATGAATGACAAATGTTGCTGTCATCTGCAAAAGAGTAGATAGGATTTGAAGTTTGACTTGGAAGGTCGTTAAGAAAAATAAGAAAAAGGGTAGGAGAAAGAACAGAACCTTGGCGCTGGGTTAAAGTTATTAACAAAGTTCTTTATTTTTTCTTCGTTTCAGGGCGCAATTCGACTCCAAGAAAATTCTTTCTTTTCGCAAATAATTTAAAGGAAAATAAGTTTTCGGATAAAATGTTGAAAATTGTGTTCATGAAAAAGTTGAGTATGTATGAAGGACCTAATAGGTAGCGCTGGGGTAAAGCTTTTTAGATATTTCCCGGAAAATAACGTTTGTGGATTCAGCTAGCATACATACTACATTCTATATACCTACTATATGTCTCCTAGAATATAATATTTTCAAGTTCTATAGGGATTGCGAAAAAAACCTACTGTAGTTTTAAACACACATTACTGCATACATATAAGCATACGTATGTAAAAGTCAATCACGTGACTTTAATACCAACACACAAAAATCAAAAAGTTAAATTAAATCAGCTGTTATCACTAACATTATTAACGTCATTTCAATACTTGCTCTCTAATACACTCTCAAGAGTTAAATTAAACTCACCACACTTTAAAGCGCATGTTTAACAAAACAAATTATTTAAAAAAATGGACGATACAAAATAGGGGTGGAGTTTGTTGCAACCAATACATAGAACAAACAAGGCAAATATCCTTGTATTAGTGTAAACACATATCAGTGGAATGAGTCCTTGTACAACCAGACATTAAGAACCATAATAAAAAAAGCGACTTTTTGATGCCACAAATTCACTTGACTGTAATGGTATACAACAATGATTGGAAGTTAAGAGAGGGAGAGGGGGGGGGGGAGATGGGAGTGGTAAGGGTGAATGGGTACTGGAGAGAGGAAGCTAAATTTATTGCTTCTTGGTAAGGGAGTAACATATATGTAAAGAAAGGTAATGCAGAATGGCATGGTATATGGCAAAGAGCAGAATGTGAATTTGGCTTTTTGTTATCTGTGTATTTTTTTTATATGCTTGATTGTATGGGTAAGTTTTTTAACGAGCACATCATCATAAACATATAGAGTAGAGAATATCCCTAAATGACTTTGCATCCTTACTGGTTAATATAACCGCAGCAATGTTTTATGAGACTTTACATTAAAAAAAAAAAAAAAAAAAAAAGGAAAACGTAAGAGTAGGAGTAAGAGATTTCAAAAGGGATACTAAATAAAAAAATCAATTGAAAGGTTTGGTTAAAGAACAATTTAAGACAGGAAACATGTTTGATTTAATTTAAGGACTAAAAAGGATCAATACATTTAAAGGGTGTAAATTTAAATTTATTCACAATATTGTAAATCATTCTAAAAATCCCCCTCGTTATGTTTTACTTAATTTTTAAAACTCCTCCTTCCTCAATATAAAAACCCCAACAACATTTTTATTCTTATTAAGATACATACTTGTTTATAATTTGTTACTTATACATACTTAAGTTTTTTTTAAGGTCCTTTTTTCTGTAGCCAATATATAATGTCACCAACAACATCATCATTATTATTATTCTCAACATCATCCTCAAAAACTAAAGAAGTCATTTTCTTTTTCTGTGTTCAACGAGTCAGTAAATCAACCCCTATCAGCAGGATTCTTTAGCAAAAAAAAATCCAGTTACACCATCAGAAAAAAATACCCTCACATATGATTTCTTAAAATCTTGTGCTATTTTGACTTTACAGTTTTTTTTTTGTTCTTTTTTGTATTCTTAGGGTATGTATCGCAATTTTTGTCACGCCTCTACTTTAATATATTTTTTGTTTTTTATATATATTTTTCGTTTCCTAGTTCGTTTATTATTTTTCGTTTTTTATAAAATAATTTATTTCTTAAGTTTATTAAGAACACAGTGGTTTAACACGGGTAAAAATTTTATTTTTTAAATTATATCACAAAACATTAAGCTCGTGCAAATCCAGATGCTCTTGATGTTCTGGGTATGAAAATACAGTATGATGTCCGTTGGAATAAACATGTTTTTGAAGTATCGAAAGAAGCAATCAAGTGTTTAGGCTTCCTAAAACGGTGCAGAAAATACTTCACTCCATCCGATCTTCTTCGAATCTACACGACTTATATACGACCTAAAATGGAATACACCTCCCACGTATGGGCTGGTGCGTTAAAATCTTCCCTAGATCTTCTTGATCGAGTTGAGTAAAGAGCAAAAATGCTCATAGGGGACGACAGCGTTCCTACATCCATTGATTCGCTTGAACATCGAGGAAATGTGGGTTGTGTAGTTCTCTTCTACCGATACTTTAATGGGAAATGTTCCGCGGAGATAAGCAACCTTATTCCGGTAGTACGTATATTTACCCGTAGTACTCGAATAGGGCACACCCTTTCGTTATTGAATGGTCAGTTGATCGTACTACACATTCGTTTTTCGGCCGAACAATTCGTATGTGGAATAAACTACCAGCTAAAGTATTTCCTGCTATTTTCGATATTCATAAATTTAAGACAAACGTCCATAGACACTACTCCCTCTTTCCTCCCTCCTAACCTAATTTTCCTTCCACCAACACAATGCATTGCATTTATAGGGGACATCCCCTGAGTGTTGGTCCAACAAAAAAAAAAGTTAGATCAAGTATGATTTGGTCATTTGTGCACAATGGTCTGATCTGCTCTCATCTAATTAAATCGGAAAATTGTCTGTTACGATCAGCCAGATCTCAAATTTGATGGCAATTTTCGAGATCTAGTCAGATTATTCGGCTCCATAAAAAAGGACCCAACAAAAATATGATAATGGCCCCTAAATTTTTCTTTTGAGTACAACAACACAAAAAATTTGGGTTAATTTTTCCAGTTTTAAGGGGTTATTTTTTTTTTCTAAAAAAAATTACATAAAACATACTCGTGCGAAACTTTGTGAGTAAGAGAATAATCACTAGGGAAGTGATTTCCATGCAAATGCATGTTTTTGTCGATATTCTAAAAACGATATCGAACAATTACACTGTTGAACAAATTCATAGAAATTCGCACTCCCATAGTGCGATTTCCTGATTCCAAATCAAATTTTTATGTGACGTAAGGTTTTTAAGATATTCGCGTTTAAATACTGAAAAATACGCTAATTTAGCACTTTTTGGGTCTCTACTGTAATTTATTCTTAAGTTGCTCACACAAAATAGAACTAGATTTAGTATAAATGGTACCTCTGATTCCAAATCTGTCATCCAAATTTTTCTAGCGCGTGCCGTTTTTGAAATATTGGCCTTTGAAAAACACAAAATCCACTGTCACGTACTTATGTTCTGTATAAATCACACTAAAATTTTCAAACTCGAATATCTTGAAAACGGAACATTCTAAAAAAATTTGGATTGCAGTTTTGGAATCAGGAGGTACATTTTATATAAAATCAAGTGCTCTTTTGTAGACGCAACGTAAGAATACGTAGCAGTGGACTCCCAAAAGTGCTAACATATTGATTTTTTACTTTTTAACAGCGAATATCTCAAAATCGGTACGTGCTAGAAAAGTTTGGATGGCAGATTTGGAATCAGGAGACCAACATCTATAAGGACCAGTTAGACATTTCACTGGGAGGTTTTTGGTGTCGAATAGTGTTATCTTTCAGAATCGAGAAATTTGCTTTACAATGGCATCGATTTGTTTTTGCATATTTTTGTATATTTTGGTGAAAATGCATATTTTTGCATATTTTGGTTTTAAATGCATATTTTGTGCAATTTTTTTTATAGGTTGTTTTAGTTTTTAACAAATCTTGCTTATATTAAGTTTTGAATGCAACTATTTGAATCCCGCGTTATTTTTTGCTTTTTTAGAAGTTATTCGTAGGACACCAAGATTTTTATTGCACACATTGTATTTTAAGTGCATATTTTTAAGTTTTTTAGTACAAATTTTCCATTTTTTAGTGCATATTTTATGCATGACGGCAGACGGCACATTAAACCGCTCTGCGTGCTTTCCTATAAGACAGTGTCCGGTAATTACAGCAACCACCGTCGAAATATCTTCTCTTGAAAGCGATATCAGCTCAATTGTGCGCTTCTGATTAAGAGAAGGCCAAATCGGTCATGTGAGACTGCATGTCGATCCATGTCTCCATTTCTAAACAATCTCCGTCGAGGAACAAAGCCTTAGAGTTTGCTAGCAATTTTCCAGAGGCAAAACCAACACATTCAAATTCTGTTGGAACCTGTAAGGTAGTCCCCAGTCTTGCAAGCTCATCGACTTTGCAATTCCCTGGAATGTTGCTGTGCCCTGTGACCCATATGAGTCCATCTGCCTTGCGATCTTTTTTAAGGACGTGCGGTAGTTAAGGGCATATCTTGTTTTCAGAAACATTGACTCCAGGGCCTTGACTGCGGTTGTGGAGAAGACATTGCAACACAAGCAGTATACCACTTCCTTTATTGCCAGCATCTCTGCCTGGTAAACACTGCAATGATCTGGCAATCTTCGAGCCCGGCCCAACCCAGGCACTTCCGAATAGACTCCAAGGTCCACTTGTTCGTGTAGCTTCGATCGATCTGTATAAAAATTTATGAATGCTTAACTACCCGGGATGCCCCTCATCCAAGACTTCCTGGATGGTATCATATTGGTAAAGTTGCGCTCAAAAAGGCTCATAGAGGGAGCACAGTCCACATTTTGTGGTATTATCTTCTTCAAGATCGAGCCATAGCCACAATCGCTGCTCTTCCATTGCAGTGTGATATTCAGTCGAATAGACATTTCCAATGGCACTCTTATAAGAATATATAGCAATCGTTGCTTTTCTCACCCGTTCCTCAATATTACGCCTAAAATTCAACTTCCTATGTAGAAATACTCAAGATACTTGGCTCCATCTGAGAAGGCGATTTCAGTGCCGTCCAGAGAAATAGGATCAAACTGAATTTACTGACGTGCGTATTAAATGGGCGTGAGTTGAACAAAATGTTCGCGAGTGTGGAAGTTGTTAGTGAGTTTTTGTTTTGCGTAAGCCTTAGAGATTTTAAATAACTTTACGCGTGAGAGTAATTGTGTGAGTCAGGCGTGAGCATGAGGGAAATCAAATGTACTCATGTGAATATTAAGAGAGTGTGAGTTATCTTAAGTTTTGAGTGGTACAACCGTTGGTGATTTAAATGACTAATCAAACATTTCGACATTAATGGGAATATGTGATTAGTTGTACCGATATCTGACCGTTTCGATAACTGACACACGAATTCAAATACATATTATTGATATTCATGTAATCATATAAACACTTCTTATACTGCGTATAAGAGTTTTCAAGAATCCGTCCACTGTAATTTTAAAAATACATATTCACTCCACTGTATTTTTCAATCAACTTTCTACATAAACAGTGACGTTTCTTAATTAATTACTACAGTCAAAATAAACAGAAATTCAACACATAACGCCCCTGTTAATTGACTTTGCAACTGGTAATCCAGCTTGGCTCCAACTGCGAAGCAAAAATATACTAAAAGCAACAAAAAAAAAATTCAAAAGTCTCTGGCTTATTTACCAAAACAGGCGCACAAATACCAACAACAGCAGCAACACTAACACAACACACAGACACAAAATATACAAGGATATTTTATAACTGGGAGAGTGTAAAGGACATACACACATACATGTGAAGGAAGGAAACTAGTAGCTGTATGTGTGTGTAAATGTTGAGAACATGGGTATGAAGTGACATTTGTAGCTTTTTCATCATGCTTGACATTTTGTGGTGAATTTCTGTCTAAAAGCCATCATCATATCTGCTGCACACAGGAACATTTATAATGTAGGATATATGTGTGTGTGTGTATGTGTAATGCCTGTGCCCTCTGTGCAGTGTTGCCACTAAAGAAATTTGAAATTACACATGGATGCTGTCAAAAACTTACTGAAAAAAACTTTAATTTTTTTAAAATCCTTGATGATGGTCAACGATGTTTGACCGAAATATCGGAAAATGAACAAAAATTTTACTGAAAAATTGAAAAATTAAAAACGTGTTTTAATTTAACAATACTTTTCTTTAACTTATGACCTCAAGCCGAACTTAATCAACAACACATGTAATTTCTTTATCAAACACTAATGCAAAAATCTTCTTTCAAATTAATGTCAATTTAATCTTAATCATCCGTTAAGGATTTGAAACCAAAAAATCTTTAATTTAACAGTTTGTAGCACCAATCTTATAAAAAAAAGTACTTTATTATAAAAGGTACCAATATTTTTGATAAAAGAAGCCAAAATACAACATTTAAAAAAAAAGTACCACTTAACCTGTGGAGCAGTTTGGTAATTAATTCTCAGAAATAATTAGTATGGACTGAAACCGAACTTAACAAAGAAATCCGTTATTAAGTACCAATTCATTTCTTAATAAACAGAACAGAATAAGTACAAAAAAGCATGATTTTTTAAAAATACTTTCGTTAAAGAAATCAAATATTTTTATGTCAGGTACAAGGGGGAAAGGGGTAATTCCCGCCAGACCAAATTTTAAGAAGAAAAGAAAGAACAAGTAAAAAAGTTAAATTTTGCCTTGCCGAATGTAGTGAAACCCTCCACAATTTCAAAAAGATTATTGCAAAAAACTGTATTTAAAATGAAATAACTTTTGAAAAAAAAAAAAAATTTTGAAAAAAAAATTTCCGCAAAAAAAAAATTGTTAAAAAAAATTACGCGATTTTTTTCTTTTTTTGCCAAAAAATATGTTCGTACTTGTTTAAATGTCATTTGGTGTTCAATTATATTCACATACTATGTCAACCAGCAGCCGAATAAAGTATTTTGTATTTTTTGGTTATGTTGAATGTAATAAAATTTTTGAGGTGTCCTTACATATTCGTTCATAACTTTTGAACCGCTGAACCGATATCGCTCAAATGCAATACCAATATGTTAAGTTTCAGTTATCTCCCGTAATATTTTGGTGATCACTAGAGTCCGACCGAAACGAGTTTTCGAGGCCGAACCGAAACCGAACCGAATATTCGGCCGAAAAAGTAATATTCGGCCGAAACCGAACCGAAACCGAAACTTAAAAAAAATTACCGCCTGGCTTGAATAAAATTATTAAAAAGTTGTTAAAGATAAATATACAGCATATAATGCTTTTAAACCATAGGAATGGTTGTATTTAAAAAAAAAATGTTTTTTAAAAAACTTACAAAAAAATTGTATATTCGTTTGTAGATTAGGAGAAAATAATTTTTGAACTGAAACACACTCTTATAAATTTTTGTTGAAATTTACCCACTTTATTGTAGGTAACTGTTCTCCTACAATAAAGTGGGTAAAAATACACTATGTGTTTAAATTTCAACATTTGCACACAAAGTGTGTATAACTAATAAACATTTTGTGTGCACACCTACATGTTTGACGCTTGGAAAATTCTCTAGTACTAAACACAAAGTGTGTAATTTTAAAATGTTTGTGCTTAAAAAAGCATTATATGTGTGCAAAAATGGATTAAAAATGTTTAAAATTGCATTTTAAATTTTGCTTTTTTACCCTTTTGTACTTTATTCCTATAAATAAAATGCGTTTTTATTTACGTTGTTTTTATTTTTAGATGAATAAGACAAAAATTATAAAACTTTAGTGAATAACTAACTAAAAAAATATAAAAAATATAAAATTAAGAAAAATAACATACATAAATACATTTAAATTAATTTAAATTGGGGCGAATGAAAGACTTTTTCAATTACAAAAGGACTAAATGTAACAGAATTTGAGAATTTTTCTATAGGAAAATAACTTGAAAAAAGCCTGATTCTTTTTCTATAGAAAATGACTCAGATTCTGAGATTTTTCCTTAAGAAAAAATTTCTCAAATTTTTAGACTTTTTCTTTAGAAAATATCTCAGACTTTTTCTATAGAAAAAATATCTCAGATTGTGTCACTTTTTTCATGTACATATCTAATGTCTCAGATAATGTAACTTTTTCTAAATCAGATCCTGAGACTTTTACTATGGAAAAAACGTATCAGATTCAAGACTTTTTCTATAGACAACTCTTAGGCTTTTTCTTTTTTTCAAAACTGTATCAGATTCTAAACATTTTTATATAAAAAAAGTTTCTGAGATTCTGAAAATTTTTCTATGGAAAAAATGTTAAAGATTCTGAAAATTTTACTATAAAAAAACAATCTGATTCTAGGACTTTTTCCATAGAAAAAATTTCCTAGATTCTGAGACTTTTTCTTTAGAAATTTTTTTTCAGATTCTGCGACTTTTCTTTAACAAAAAATGTCTGAGATTCTACAAAAACAGTCTCAAATTCTAAAACATTTTCTAAAAAAACTTTCTTAGATTCTGTGTCTCAGATACTTAATACTTTTTTGTATTGAAAAAGTCTTAGATTCTGAGACTTTTTCTATCAAAAAAAAAAATATATTTGTTCTGAGACATATCCGGGACATTTTTTTTAGAAAAATTTTATGATGCCGAGGCCTTTCCTGAAAAAATGTGACAGATTCTAATCATTGCTCTATAAAAAAAATGTCCAAGATTCTGAGATTTTCCTGTAGAAAAATTTCGCAGATTCTGAGACTTCTTTTATAGAAAAATGTCACAAATTCAAAGACTTTCAACAGAAAAATGTCACAGGTTTTGAGACACTTCCTATAGAAAAATTTCTTAAAAATAAAACTTTTTCGATAGCAAAAATTATTCGAATCTGACTCTTTTTCTGAAACATTTTTTTTTCGTTTACAAAAGTATCAAATTTAATAAAATTTTTTTTAAGGGAAATCTCAGATTCTTTAAGCATTTGTCGAAATGAAGATATGTATGATTATGGCACCTTCATCTTTTTGATCCTGAGACAAATTATTGTGGAAAAAAATCTCAATTTTAAGATATAAGACACGTTAGGTTGTTTTAAGAGTATATAACAACTGGACACGTTGATGCTATCTATCACAATTCTTTAGATTTAAAATACGAGCTTCTGGTTGAAATATAACTTCAATTTCTCGGCAAAACTCAAAACATAAATTCCCTGCACCTTTAGCCATTTACATTTAATATCTGAAAAAATATTGTTGTAAATCTAATTTGTTGATGCAGTTGTTTATGAGATTTACATATCTCTACTAACCGTATTTCACTTTTATTGTCTCATCTACAATTCCTTAATTGTTTGCAAAATATTGTTTATTTATTTATACATACGTTTATTTTAAATTTTATTGGTCTATTCGCCAAATGTTTTCTTTAATTATAAAATATTTGTAGATTTATTTATGTATTTTTTCCATTTTGATTTTTGATATGACAATTAATAACTACTACTATAAAAATGTAGCATTACACATTTTATGTCTAATATTTGATTTCAAACACAAAATGTGTAAAAATAAAATTAAAATTTGTATAAACATACAAATTACTACACAAAATGTGTAATTTTCGATATTTTGTGTCTAAATGAATTTTTTAAACATTTCATGCGTAAATTTAGGCGTTGTGTGTCATTTTAAACAAAAGTTTACTAACATTATTGTAGTTATTTTACATATATTTTTTAGAGTGTTGTTTTACATTTATTGCATAAACTTGTAACATTTTCTACAATTGAACTGAAACAAGTGTAATGAAATACGAAATAAAAAAATTCAGCGACTTTTTACATATTTTTTAAAATACCAAAAAGTTTCGGTTTCGGCTAATATTCGGCCAAAATTTTGCCGAATACCGAATAGAGGCCGAAACCCCATTATTCGATCGGTGATCATGAATATATGTATGTGGGGCATTCCATGTCAAATCGGACACTTTGAAAAACTTTTTTTTTAGATTTTCCCAATTTGTTTACAGTTTTTAGTACCCTTCGAAAACTTCTCCGTGGTAAATTTTCAGATTTTTTTGATGACCCGTTCAAAAGATATCGAATTTTTAAAAATTGGTAGTTTGTTCCTTTACTCAAACTTCTTTTACTCATAACTTCTTCAATAATGGTCCAAATTTAAAATTTTTCAAAATTTTTATTTTTTTACGTACTTTTAAAAAAAAATCCCAAAAAATTCTTAAAAGCGCTCTAGTATGCGATTTTTAAGTTTTAAAATTTAAATCGCATTTTTAAAAATGTTTGTACTCTTCGATTTTTTTGAAATTTTTTTGTGTAAAACTTCTATCGATTCTACAAATTTTTTGCCCAGGAGGGTCGTGGGATAACGGTTATTACTATTTTTTAAAATTTTTTAAAAAAATTTTATTGTAATTTTCCAATCTTAAAATCATTTCTACTGCTCCAATGGTGCGTCATAGAGGGGTCCTTTATAAGACCGACCCCAATTAATTTTTACGTTTTAACATTTCTTTGGAACAAACTAATACCCTATCTCCAATTTCTAAGGGGGCTCCCACACAAAACGACATTTTTTAAAATTTGCTCCAACCGCTCTAACTGCCCTAATAGTGCCCTTAGAGCAACAAAATGTATGACCGACCCACAATATTTTTTTAGTCCAAACATTTTCTCTGAACACACCTACCCTCTATCTCTAATTGTTAAGTCGGTCCCTATACATTTTTTTTTTATTTTTGTAAATTTGTTTTATTTAATCAGCTTCTACCGGTCTAATGGTGCGTCCGAGAGGGGTCATTAGTGAGACCGACCCCCATTTATTTTTACATTACAAAATTTTTTTCAAACATACCTATGCCCTATCTCCACTCCCTAAGTAGGGAGTGTTGGGTTCGAGGCCGAACTGAACCGAATATTCGGCCAAAAAATCAATATTCGGCCGAAACCGAACTGAACCGAAACTTAAAAAAAACATAATTGCCGGGCTTGAAAAAAATTATTATGATTTTTTTTATAAAAAAAAATAGAGAACATAGGACGGACTACTCATTGAAAAGTTAGCTGCTAATTGCCGATTTAACGGAGCCTTATGTCAAAATTTGTATGAAAAAGTTAAATTTAACGGAGAGTTATTTTATAACGGAGCATTGAGTAATCCAGCCTTAATATTTTTAAACCATAAATATTTTAAACATAATGGTTGTATTTGTTTAAAAAAATTTTATTTTAATAAACTTAAAAAATTCATATTTTTATAAACAAAAAAAATATATTTTACATTTCATTAAGAAAAATTTTTTTTTGAACTGTAACAGTTGTATATTTATTGGGCAACCTTGTTATTTTTTTAAGTGAACTGAAACAATTGGAATGAAGTGAAAAAATTCAGCTACTTTTTTATATTTTTTTAATTAAAAAAAGTTTCGGTTTCGGCTAATATTCGGCCAAAATTTGGACGAATACCGAATAGTGGCCGAAACCCTATTATTCGGCCGAAACCGAGACCGAAACCGAATATTCGGTCGGACTCTAAAAAATATACTTTTTTGTTTTTAAGAACTACTTTAGTAATGTTTATAACATGAAATTATTTTGATGGGTAAAATGTACTTTTTATATACACAAAGTGCCAAAATAATATTTTTTATAAAAACCATGTACCAGGATTAATAACACTTTTTGATAAAAAGTTTTAAAATAGTACTTTTTGACAAAAAGTACCAAAATATAACTTTTTGATAAAAGGTACCAAAATATTACTTTTTGATAAAAAGTTTTAAAATAATACTTTTTGATAAAAAAGTACGGAAACAGGTATTTTATTTAAATAATTTTCCGTAAATTTAGGTAATTGTTTGATATTTTAAAAATGTTTTGCACATAATTTACACATGAGAGCAATTACACTTTATCGACACATGCAACCGAAAATTACACATAAAATATGTAATAACACCTAAAGTGGCAACACTGCCTCTGTGCAGCTGTGTTTGCAATTTAGAGAGGTTATGTAAGTTAGTGCGGCAGGATGCTTGATTTGTTGTAATCATTTTTAAATACAATGTGGAGCATGTCGGAAAAAAAATTGCGAGGCGTTTTCCGGTTGGTTGGCTGAATGAATGTTGAAAATGAAGGTTTTTTAAAAAAAAGGTCGTAAAGTTGTAAGGGTGAACTTTTTTTTACTGTGCTGTAGCTAAAGTGGGTGGTAAACGGAAACAGGTCCTTTACACACACACACACACACAAACACTTATACACAGACATTCATACAACATTTTTGTGGCTTTTCGAAATTGTCGACTTTTTTGTTTATTTTTTTTTTTTTTGTGTGATTTCTTTCTCCCAAACTCCTTGGTGAAATGGATTTGTGTTGGTGTTGTTACATCTTGATATCCAGAGCAGGCATCAACTTTAATGTTGTAACCTGTGGTTGTTGAGTGGTGTGTTGGCTTGTAACTTATATCAGGAGTGTTTGTTGGTGGATTGCCCAAGTGAGGGGTGGGTGGTTGAGTTTTTGAAAAAGGGTGTGGGTTTGGCTTTCGGATTTTTTTTTTTTTTAACAATTTAAAGGATTTTTTTTCTATGTTTTGTTTTGCTGCTCTGCTGTCAAATAGTCGTTTAGCAGGCAGCATCAGCCAAACATCACTATCATCATAAACTAGGACTTTGGCTCTGGCTGTTTCACTTTTATAATTGGTGGTTTCTGTAGCTCAACACAAATCGTAACGTTAACATCAGAAAACGGATAAAGATTTTTACTTTTAGAAAAAATAAAAAAAAAAAATATATATATATTTTAAAATATAAATCATAACGGAAAACGGTTAAAGTGTTAAGTGAAAATTAAAAAAAAAAATCATAATGAAAAATATTTTTTAAAAATTAAAAAAAAAATTCTGAAAAATCCAAAAAAAAGAAAAATTATAAAAATTTAATTAAAAAATTGGTTTCTAAAAAAAAATTAAGTGTATTTTTATAAATTTATAAAAAATTTCTTTAAAAAAAAAGAAAAAAAAGTGTTTTAAACAAAACAGCAAACAAATATTTCACCCTGGATACCTTAAGTTTTAAGTATTTCCATCAACGCAAGATGGGTACCGGAAGTGGTGTGTATTCAAATTCACCGACGGTTTATAGTAATATTTCCTTTTTTGTAAAATTTATTTAAAAAAAATTACTTTTTCTTTTAAAAAAATATAAATCATTTTTTAAAAAATGCATATTTTCAAAAAAATTTTAATGCACTTTTTATTTAAAGACGGAAATGCAAAGGTGTTGTTTTTCCGTTGCTTTTGTAAATGCCGACGGTAATTGTTGTTAATACTGCGGCAGTGTAAATTCTTTAGTACAATGGTTCTCAAATGGTGGGTCGCGACCCCCTAGGGGGTCGCGGAAGAGTTTCAGGGGGGTCGCGAACAATTTTGTTAAAACTTAAATTTTGGTAAATTTAAAACACATTTTTTGTTGTGTTAAATAAAATATAAAATATAAATTTGAATAAAAATATTCAAATACTTTTCCGAATAACAAATCTAGATTAGTGATCAAATAAAATTTCGATCAATGCCAAACATTGGTACATAATTTTGAAACAAGAACAATCATTATTCAAAATTGGACTTTAAATGCTTTCTAAGTAAACATTTCTCCATTTCTGATCAGGTTAAACTGAAATTTTTCTTTTATTTCGGAAATGAAAAATGGATGACGACAGTAAGTTTCGATATAAAATGCCGTAGTTCGGGACCTGGTTTCCAATTTTTTGAGGAAATTGAGGTCATAGTTCACAAAAATTGTGTTTTTTTTATTTTTTACAAGTTTGTTACGTGAAATTTTTGGTATGCGTCTGGGATCTGACCACACGGTTTCGATTAATCTTTCAATGATGCTTCTGAATTTGGTTCCCAAATTTTTCCCCATTGGGGGGTCGCGAAAAATTTTAAATATTGAAAAGGGGTCGCAAAGCAAAAGTTAGTGAGAAGCTCTGCTTTAGTATCTTTCTCAATTTCTCATAATTTTTCGTAATGTATTCAGAAACATTTTCGAAATTCCCTGATTTGTCTGAATTTTTTCTTAATTTTCCAGAGTTTTATTTATTTATTTGTTAATTTGAAGATTTTTTTTACTTTTTTCTGAGTACTTACAGAATTTTATTTAAGTTTTGAAATAATTCACACAAAAAATTATTGGCTAAAAATTTTCAATTAAATGTATTGATCAACAAAAATTAAATGAGTCAATCAATGTTTTGATTAAAATTTTTCCTATTTTTTGTTACAAATTTTCAACACACCAGATTTTTTTTTCGCTTTAATTTATTTGAATAGATTAATTCAAAAATATACAAAATAATCGGGGTTTACTTTTTTTATTGTTGGCAACATTGGAAAGCAAAAAATATGAATTTTTTGATAGGTTTGTCATAAGCTTACAATTCATTTGTTAAATCAATCATTATTTTGATTGACTTTAAACAAAAAATTGATCAAATTTTTGATCAAAATCGAAAAAATGTTTGATTGAAAACATTTTCAATCAATCACCTACAATTTGATGATTGGTATAACAATTTTTTTAATTGGAGGAATTTCAATCAAAAAATTGATTGAATCCGCGTTTTTGTTGATTGAAATTCGTTTCAAATTTTTTCTGTGTTCTGAATTTAATGTTTTTATTTTTCAAATATTTTCTCGATTTCTTTAGAACTTTTGTCAAATACACAGAGAAAACAGTTTAATTGTGCCAGCCGAATTTAGATCCAATTTAATTACAACAACCAACATTTTTGGTTGCGTTTACCGAAATTTATTTCGGTTGCGATAAGATGCTTTTTATTCAAAAAATAAAGATTCTGCTGGCACAACTAAACAGTTTTCTCTGGGTATTTACGATTTTTATGAATTTTGAGAGATTTGTGAGAATATCAATTCAAATTTCAGCCAAATCGATGGATAATTGCGACCTGTATCGTGTTTAAAACGTGTACATTAGGGTTATGACTCCTTTTTGACAAAATTTTTACCTATCACTATGTGATAGGCAATACAAAATTAATATTAGCAAGTGAGAGTGTTAAATTCGGCTGTGCCGAATCTTGTATACTCTCCAACGTTTAAAAAAAAATAAAAAAAAAAAATTGCAGGGAAGTTTTTTTTGGGGGAGGCTTGTCGGGGGTCCTTGGGGACACCTTCGCTCTGGGCAAAAATTTTTACAAATTTAATTACTATGCTTTTTGTACAAAAGATATACAATTTCATCATTATATAAATTATTTGCTAATATCCACGCCCACAAAAGGGGGCGGACCAAAAAAAGTCATTTTCAAATCCCCTGGGTCCAAGTCAAAGACTTTGAACTTTTTTAAGCATTAGATTAGATTAGATTAGAAAAGGCCCTATGCACTACGACCAATATGATCTTTTGTGCAGCCTAACAGTTGCCCTATAAGTTAAGGCTTCTAATAAAGCCAAGTATCCTATTTGGCATGGATTCCCATATGTCACTAGGAGTTAATGAATGTCGCCCTAGATGTTGAATTCGTCTGACGTTTAGTCTTGGGCACTCGCAAAGGATGTGTTCCGCCGTTTCGGCGTCAATTTCACAGAATCTACATATTTCAGTGTCCGATAAATTGTTCTTCCTAAGTTGATAGCGAAGATTACAATGTCCAGTGAGGTAACCAGTTAGAATCCTTAGATCCTTTTTGTCGAGATTTAGTAGTCGTTTAGATACCCCAGGGGATGGAGAGATAAATCTTTTTGCCTGACGCTGTCCAGAGCAGTGGTTCCAATGATTGGCAAATTCAGATTCTCTCCATGATCGTAAACTTTCCCTGATATGCCCAATGGACAAACCGCAGAAGGGTTCCGGACCGATAAAAGGACGACTTGCACCACGATTGGCCAAACAGTCTGCCCGTTCGTTGCCCAAGTGCCCCTCATGGCCCGGGACCCAAGTGAGAGTAAGTTCATTATTACGGCCCAGTTCGTTTAGGGAAAGAATACAATCAATGACAAGTTTCGAAGATACATCGTAGGCTGATAAAGCCTTCAATGCTGCTTGACTGTCAGATAGTATATATATGTTTGTCCTTTTTGTGCACCTACGTAAACATTCGGACACGCATATATATATGGCATAAAGTTCTGCCTGAAATATCGATGGGGATTTCCCCAAAGGTAGTGCGCGTTGGAAATTCGGACCGAAAATCCCCGCGCCAGTATCCCCATTGGTCTGTTTTGAGCCATCAGTAAACCACACTTGAGATCCTGGTTCTGGATTCCAAGAGTTAGTAGACCATATGCTCCTTTCAGGAATATCTATTCTAAAATGTCTTATAAAGACTTGTTTGGGTAGCATTCTGTCAGAGATCTTAGCGTATGGGTCCCCTATGAATCGTCCCGCTATCTTCATGTGGCCCTGTAGGTCCCCGCCCATTATTTTCCCAAATTCCGGTAGTCTGGTGACACTTCTGCTAGCATCCTCCTTTACAGATATATGTAAAGGTGGGATGTTTAGCATAGCCCCCATGGCATAGGTTGGACAGGATTTTCCCGCCCCTGTTATGCCGATGCAGGCCAGACGATATACCTTGTCCAGTATAGATCTGGCCGTGCTCTGTTCCACTTTCGGCCACCAAACCAGAGCTGCATAGGTGATCATTGGTCTTACGATCGTAAGAAATGACCAATATATCATGTGAGGCTTAAGCCCCCATGTCCTTCCAAATAGCCTTTGGCAGGCGTAAATTGCCCTGGTAGCTTTTTTGGTTGTCTTGTTCAGATGAGGAGTCCATGTCAGAGACTTGTCAAGTGTTATCCCTAAATATTTCACTTCATCCGAAAAACCTATCGTGACGCCATTTATTTTAGGCATGGATAAGTCAACAATCCTTCTTCTAGTAAAGGGTATCAGTGTTGTTTTAGATGGATTAATAGTCAATCCCCTTTCCTGACACCATTTTAAGGTCATGTTGAGTGCTTGTTGCATTCGATCAGAGATGGTTGGCGTATGCCACCCACTGACCGAAATTATGCTTTTTTAAGCATAAAAATGTTTCATTTGTTTAATAAAAATACAAAAAAAAAAAACCTATTAAAATTTACCTTTTTTCATTGGTGGGTTAACTTCGTCAAGGGGAACTTTCGCCCCCCCCCCCCCTGGTCAAATTTTGCCCATCTCCGAACTTAACCAGCCTATGAACATAAGACATATATGTGCCAAATTTCAGGAGTCTAGCACTTTTATTTTGGACTGTATCGTGTCTTCCACAGACGGACGGACGGACAGACGGACATCGCTAGAATGTCTTAGAATGGATCACTGATCAATAATATATATACTTATGGGGTCCTAGACCGATATTTTGACGGAAACGAAAAAGTAAAAATGCAATTCTTAATATTTTGTTATGGCCTTTTTGGCTAGGGCAAAATGTTATAACCCTAGTGTACATGGACATAGCGACAGATGGACGGACATCGCTAAAATGAGTTAAAAAGCTATTCTGAGTCGTTCGGTATACTTGAAAGTGGGGGTAGGACCAATATTTCGGGAAGTTACAAACATCAGCACAAAGTCATTATACCCTGTATCACAGAGTGGTGTACACTCAAAAAAAGACTTAACTTCAACTTTGAAAAAATTTTCTTGAAAAAAGTTTATAAATTTTCCCAAAATTTTGTTAAATTTATCAAAAAGTTGGGAAATTTTCTAAACTGTTAGGAACAAATTTCAGTTCATCTACTGTTAAATTGTCCATTATTTTCCTTAAATGGAATTCCAAATACATAGAAGAAATTCTTACCGCCAAATATTTTTTCCCCAAATATATGAAAAAATCTTTATTTTTAAGACATATTACGCTTCTTCAGTTTTTGAACGTAATTAGTTCATTTTCTTAGATTTAAGGACGTTTTTTCCACTATTTTAGTAAAACTTTTATAACTTGGGACATTTATAATTTTTTAAAATGGAGGCCATTTTTAGTTCTTTGGATCCTCATAGTAGCAACGGCCCTCTTCACATGTGTGGACACTAATGGGTTCTAACTTTGGATTTGAAAAAGTTGTCATTCCCAAAAATTTTAAAAAAATACTCATATCTCGGTAAATTTTGCCAACACAACAAAAAGTTCAAAAGCTCATAGATCTGAACACGTAGACCAAGTAGTTTAATGTTTAAAGGATTTTTTTAAATTCTCTCTCCCTTAAATTCACGTATCTCAAAAACTAAGCAAGGTAGAGCGAAACGAAAACACATTTTGGATCAACAACTATGACGATTTTTAAGGAACCCAACTGGGTCTGGGCCCATCGGGGTCTGAACCTATCGGGTCCGAACCCAATGGGGACTTCACCTAATCGCGATTCCCGCGGGTCCTCAAATATATATATTGGTTCCTTTAGTTCTTATAAGGAGCATAGTTTCTTAAATGTGTATGAACTAAATTGAAATAAAATTTTTCCCATTTTTTAGTTCAAATTGGCATAATATTAAAAAACGTTTCTTTCCTTTTTTTAAGAAAAATATGAAATTAAAAGAAGGAAAACATGGCATTCCTTAAATTAAGTTAATTTTCCCATTTTTTATTTTATTTTTTTTTCATTGCGAATTCTATTTTTATCGATTATCCAAATATTGATTTTCTTACTCAAAAAACGAATTTTTGTCATATCTGTGTCAAAAAGGAAAAACTCCATAAGTTGTTTTTATTAATTTTTTTCGAGAGCACTTTTACGATACAGGATCACTGTTAATTGATATTTTCAATAAAAAATATGCTGTAGATTATTTCTACAATCATGATAGGGGTTGAAATGTAAAGAGTAATCGAAGATAAATACATAAACAAGATTAACATAACTCGACTTATGCACTTCTTCCTTTTTGCCACATGAACACTAAGAAAATTTTGTCATTAACATTTTGTAGGTTATTTTAAAATGTAATGAGTAAAGTTATTTTAAAAGAAAAATCACTTATTTTATAATGGATTTCTTGTTTTCAACTATTTCTGTAGTATAAAAAAAAATAATTTATTGTCTTAAAAATGTATTTTCCGTTACATTAAATTTTGGGAGTAAAAAATTTCTTCTACAGTTTTATAGTTTTTCAATACAAAATAAGTAAATATTCATTACTTTTTTAATGTTTTGGTTAGTCATTAAATTAACATTAAAAATTGACTGTAATATGATTTTATTTTAAATGAAAAAACAGTGGAATAGTTTTGAAGTTAAGTGAATATTCACTGGAATTTACCTACATAATTTTTTGAGTGTATGTATGCTAATTTTACGTTAATCTATGAACGGATTGGAAAATAATGTTGTAAATATGATTTTCATTTGGATGTATACTACGCGAAATATATAAGGAAAATAGCGAAAATACCTCCTTGTGAAACAAGGTGCTATAATCCAATTTTTTGAAATCAAGTTTTTTTTTGGAAAATCGTACACTTTAAAAATTATGTCATAACTGTTTGTAGTTTATTTAAAAAGTTTTACGGTTTTTTTTTTAAAGAAAAAACATTTGTTTTACGTTCAGTTTTTTTAAATGACTATTTCTGTTCTTTGTTTCAAAAATAATAACATAAAAAATAAAGATTTTCATTAGCATTTAATTTTTAAAGTCATTAATTTTTGTTCTGTAAGTAAAAAATAAGTGATTCTTCTTTAACTTTTAATGATTTGTGCACGCTATTTATTTTTAAATTGTTGGCATTTTTTACAGAAAAGTTATTAGTTTTTACCTACTTGTGTGGTTTATTTTTTAGTAGAAAAAAAAATTCAAAAAAATATTTATAGAAATATAAAAACATGTTTGTATCAAGTGACTTTTGCACGATGGGTAGAGTGTCTGACCAGAATGTAGTTGATTGCGGGATCGATTCCCCAAAAATTTTATTAAAAAATTAAAAAAAAAAAATATTTCAATAGAAAATTGTTAAAAATAACCTACGAAATCATTAATTTTTAATGTTTTCGTAGTTTATTTTTGTCGAATTTGTTGGTAAAAATAACAGAACTATCATTAATTTTTAATGTTTTCGTAGGTTTTTTTTTTTCGAATTTGTTGGTAAAAAAGAATAAAAAAAAACGTAATTTTTTAATGTTATATATTTTAGAAAATTTTGTCAACAGTAAAAAATAAATGTTGATGTTTGTTAAAACAAATGAATAATTACTGGGATAGTTTCATTTGTTTATCACTGGTTTTAAATGTGTTTTTCATATTCAAAATATTTTTAGTGCACTTTATTTAATAAACTAAAGGGTGTCCAAAATTGAGGTATCATTTTAATTTTAATGAAAAAATGAGTTTTTTTTTTCAGATATTAAAAATATTTTTATTTCAGTTTACTACAAATAGGTTCCGGTTAAAAATAAAAAAATATGTGGGTCAAGTGACCCCCCTTACTGGCTCGGCAGGCTCCCAATAGTTTACCAAAATTAGCAAACACGTTTTTCAATAAACTATTGTCAATGGTTGATATCTGCTTGATAATGTTGGTTTGAAGGTATTTAACTGTTGTGGGATCCCAGCAGAAATAAATCGAGATTTTGGCGACACAGCATCTGTTTATAGCATACCGTAGCGCATCCAAAGAGCGCTCTTAGGGATGCAGTAAAAGGAAGGGGAAACAATTTTAATTTTTTTTTAAGATTTTTTATATAAAACTTATAATGTGTAATTATTTTTTGATAAAATTTCACACTTGCTTTTCTTTTTAATATTTTTAACACTTTTTGAATAAAAAAACATGAGTTTTAGACAAAGACACATGATTTGACTGCATCATTATTGCGCATTAATCAGCGCTGCAAAGAGCGCTTCAATCATAGCATCTTTGACCGCTGTTCCTAAAAAAAATCCCATAAAAAATGTGAAAATGAAAATTTCCGATATTTTTTTGATGTTCACTTCCGATTTTTTTTTTTTCATTTTGTTTCACATAAATAAAGTTTTGTAAAGTAAAACGAATGAATTTTTTTGTTATATTTTTTTAAATTTTAGTTATTTGATTTCAACTTTGAACAGACAAGGAAAAAATACGAATTTTATTTAAAATTCATAAGGTATTTGAAATAAAATTTTTGTTTAAATAAAATTCTCAAAAACATTTGAATTTTATTATTTCCAAAAATAAAATTCTCAAAAAAAAAGAATTTTATTTTTGGTTTGAATTTTATTTTTGAATTTTATTTTTGGTTTAATTTTATTTTACTTTTGGTTTGAATATTTATTTGTTCAGAATATATTTGTTATTATGGAAATAAAATTCTTTTTTTTATTAATAAAATTCTTTAAAGAATTTTAAATAAAATTTTTTTGAATTTTATTTCTTCTAAGAATTTAAAATAAAATTTTTAAGAATTATATTCAAAATTCTTTCTTGAATTTTTTGAAAAATTCAAAATTGAATTTTATCAATAACGAATTTTAAATTTTATTGTTTTTCCTTGTCTGACTTTGAATGAACCCGTAAACAAACACCAAACTCGATTTCATGTGATTCGGAAAATATCATGTGATTTGAAAAGTTTTGAAAGACATAACAGAGGCCTTTAACACATTTTAAATGATGATAAATAGGCCAACCAAAAAACAGCCAAAGCTTATTTGTTATTTCGATGAATAAACCGATTTGGATTAAACACAAACTCTAATCACGAAAAAACAGAAAAACTAAGATACATTTGTTATAACTTCTTTTGAATATTTTTTCATTTATTGGTAATTTTTTTGTTTTTTATCTCATTTTTACATTTTAATTTTAGAACTTTAATTTTAGAAAATACAAATTTTATTACAAAAAATGTCCAATCATATATTAGAAACTCCAATTATATTTAAAAAAATTCCAAATATAACTCAAAAATTTTTAATTATATTTCAAAAGTTTCCATTGATAGTTCAAAAATTTCCAACTTTATTTTAGAAATTTCAATTTATATTTACAGAAATTTCAATTAATATTTTAGAAATTTCAAATTGTATTTAAGAAAATTTCTAAATGCTTTTCAGAAAATTACATTTGTATTTAAATATTTCCATTTGGATTTCAAAATCTTATAATCGCTATTAAGAAAATTCCATTGAAATTAAAAAAAAATCCATGTGTATTTTAAAAATTTCCAACTGTTTTTCAAAAACTTCCGTTTGTATTTAAAAATTTTCTAAATTAATTGTGTTTATATATTGTTGGACTGTATATTTTATAACTGAATTTTCATTTAGTTCGGTTTAAGTCCATATTAATTATTTCTGAGAAATAATAATTGTTGTACAATGAGAAAATCTGAAAAAAATTAAGTGACAACACAGGCTAAGTGGAGATGTCGACAGCTTTCGGAAGATGCCACCCTTCCATCATCAGCACTCCTTCGATTGCCACACACTTAATGTGTGTCAGATTAAAATTAGCCATTTAAATGAAACTTTTGAAGAAATTAAGAATTGGAATTACTCCTCTCTGTGTTGAATAACCCCTTTTCACCATTAATTCGTGTTGTATTCATTTGGCAGAAACTTAATCCATCTTAACTTTTAACAGAGTTGTATTTTTCCCATTGTTAACCCTTAGTAGGACTTTTCAAATCTTGAAAAATGTCCGTTAGGTTTGAACCGAACTAAATGAACTAAACTTAAACCGAACTAAATGAAAATTCAGTTATAAAATATACAGTCCAACAATATATAAACACAATTAATACACAACTCATAAGGTACATTGCAATTTAGTAATATTTCTAAGAATTAGAAATATGAAACAAAAATTCAAACCTAACGGACATTTTTCAAGATTTGAAAAGTCCTACTAAGGGTTAACAATGGGAAAAATACAACTCTGTTAAAAGTTAAGATGGATTAAGTTTCTGCCAAATGAATACAACACGAATTAATGGTGAAAAGGGGTTATTCAACACAGAGAGGAGTAATTCCAATTCTTAATTTCTTCAAAAGTTTCATTTAAATGGCTAATTTTAATCTGACACACATTAAGTGTGTGGCAATCGAAGGAGTGCTGATGATGGAAGGGTGGCATCTTCCGAAAGCTGTCGACATCTCCACTTAGCCTGTGTTGTCACTTAATTTTTTTCAGATTTTCTCATTGTACAACAATTATTATTTCTCAGAAATAATTAATATGGACTTAAACCGAACTAAATGAAAATTCAGTTATAAAATATACAGTCCAACAATATATAAACACAATTAATACACAACTCATAAGGTACATTGCAATTTAGTAATATTTCTAAGAATTAGAAATATGAAACAAAAATTCAAACCTAACGGACATTTTTCAAGATTTGAAAAGTCCTACTAAGGGTTAACAATGGGAAAAATACAACTCTGTTAAAAGTTAAGATGGATTAAGTTTCTGCCAAATGAATACAACACGAATTAATGGTGAAAAGGGGTTATTCAACACAGAGAGGAGTAATTCCAATTCTTAATTTCTTCAAAAGTTTCATTTAAATGGCTAATTTTAATCTGACACACATTAAGTGTGTGGCAATCGAAGGAGTGCTGATGATGGAAGGGTGGCATCTTCCGAAAGCTGTCGACATCTCCACTTAGCCTGTGTTGTCACTTAATTTTTTTCAGATTTTCTCATTGTACAACAATTATTATTTCTCAGAAATAATTAATATGGACTTAAACCGAACTAAATGAAAATTCAGTTATAAAATATACAGTCCAACAATATATAAACACAATTAATACACAACTCATAAGGTACATTGCAATTTAGTAATATTTCTAAGAATTAGAAATATGAAACAAAAATTCAAACCTAACGGACATTTTTCAAGATTTGAAAAGTCCTACTAAGGGTTAACAATGGGAAAAATACAACTCTGTTAAAAGTTAAGATGGATTAAGTTTCTGCCAAATGAATACAACACGAATTAATGGTGAAAAGGGGTTATTCAACACAGAGAGGAGTAATTCCAATTCATAATTTCTTCAAAAGTTTCATTTAAATGGCTAATTTTAATCTGACACACATTAAGTGTGTGGCAATCGAAGGAGTGCTGATGATGGAAGGGTGGCATCTTCCGAAAGCTGTCGACATCTCCACTTAGCCTGTGTTGTCACTTAATTTTTTTCAGATTTTCTCATTGTACAACAATTATTATTTCTCAGAAATAATTAATATGGACTTAAACCGAACTAAATGAAAATTCAGTTATAAAATATACAGTCCAACAATATATAAACACAATTAATACACAACTCATAAGGTACATTGCAATTTAGTAATATTTCTAAGAATTAGAAATATGAAACAAAAATTCCAACCTAACGGACATTTTTCAAGATTTGAAAAGTCCTACTAAGGGTTAACAATGGGAAAAATACAACTCTGTTAAAAGTTAAGATGGATTAAGTTTCTGCCAAATGAATACAACACGAATTAATGGTGAAAAGGGGTTATTCAACACAGAGAGGAGTAATTCCAATTCTTAATTTCTTCAAAAGTTTCATTTAAATGGCTAATTTTAATCTGACACACATTAAGTGTGTGGCAATCGAAGGAGTGCTGATGATGGAAGGGTGGCATCTTCCGAAAGCTGTCGACATCTCCACTTAGCCTGTGTTGTCACTTAATTTTTTTCAGATTTTCTCATTGTACAACAATTATTATTTCTCAGAAATAATTAATATGGACTTAAACCGAACTAAATGAAAATTCAGTTATAATTTTCTAAATTCTTTGCAGAAAACTCATTTATATTTTCCAAAAAATCATTTAGAAAATTTGAAGTAAAAATGGAAATTTCTTAAATACAATTGGAAATTTCTGAAACATAGAGTAGTCAGGACTTTGGAAGTTTTTTTTTCACACAAACATTTAAATTTTTTAACAATACTACAAACTAAACTAAAAACATACGTTTTCAGCGGTTGGTTTACACCATTTTCAAATTCAGATTTTCCAATTTTATTTCAAAAATATTCAATTGTATTTCAGATTTTTCAATTGTATTTCAGAAATAGTCAAATGTATTTCACATTTTCCATCTGTATTTCAGTAAAAGTAAAAATGGAAATTTCTTAAATACAGTTGGAAATTTGTGAAACATGGAAATGGTGTAGTCAGGACTTTTATTCTGCTTAAATCAGCTCTACAAAGATACATGAATTCACTGCATCTTTAATCTGCTTAAATCAGCGCTAAAAAGATACATGAATTTACAGCATCTTTATTCTGCTTAAATCAGCGCTCTAAAGACACGTGATTTCAGTGCATCTAAAGAGCGCTGTTTCTGTGTATCCAACTAGCGCTCTAAAGTGGGACATCGCCTTAGAGAATCATGCATGAATTCAGCGCAATTGGATGCGCTCCTTTACTCAAGTTCCCCTTCCAAAAGCTGCTGAACGTTCAGCAAAATTTCTGCTGGGATTATTACTGCACATTTTGTAACATATTTTTGAAATATTTGGACTTGTCCTAAGATGACGGCAAATGAAAGAGGAGGATCTCCCCTAAATTTTCCATTTTTCTATTTTGCCATATCAGGATAAAAGGATGTGAATAAAGTCATTTGAAAACTTTATCAAAATATTTTGAGGAAAATGTTGAATGATATCAATGATACACTTTTGAAAGGACGTAACTTACCTCCTGATATGTAAAAAAATGAAATAGGAAAATAAGGGGTGATCCTTCTCTTTCATGTGCTATCAATAGAAGCATCATAGGACAAGTACAAATATTAAAAAAATATTTTATAAAATTTAACCCTCTAAAACTTTGAAGTCCTTTTAAAATGAAACACGTACGTGTTTTAAAATTAAAAAAATTAATTAAACGAAAATTAAAAAAAAATATTTTATAAAATTTAATCCTCTAAAACTTTGAAGTACTTTAAAAATGAAACAGGATCATGAAATGAAAAACTGTAAATGCAGTTTTACTACATTTATTCTCTAGTTTCAAACGTGTATTATCGTTCGTGTTCAACGCCTTTTTGTCATTTTTGTCGGACGGTGTAATCATACCATTTCTAGACCTAGGCCCCATATAAAAATGTCGCCCCATATTCACTTGAAGCGGTTTAATGGCAACAAATAGAAGCCTTTTTCACTCAAATTTGGTTTCTGAGTGTTTTTTGCACTTATTAAGGATTTGACAAAAGATAGATTGATAGATTTACTTTTGTGAAGTTAAAACAAATCCGTGGTAAAATTTAAAGAGTTATCTGCTGGCAATTTTACAGATATTTTTTGTAATGTTTTTCAGGAAGTTTTTTTTTTGATAAAAAAAATTTCTTGATCTGGATCAAACTAAATTTAATTTCAACAGATTTATCTGTTATATGACAGAAACTCCCAAGTTAAGTAGGCTCAAATCAGAGGACTTATCTGCCAAAATTAGCAAATTTTCTGCTGAATTAGCAGATTCTTCTGAAAATAAAATTTTGCAACTGCAGCAGATTTCTCATAAGTTTTATTTTTAAAAATTAAAAAATTTTAAAAATTCGCCTGAGGAAAAATTGTCCTCGTAACCAACCCCTGAGAATTATGAAATTAAAATTGTGATTTTTTTAAATAAACAAAATTCGTTATTATTTTAAAATTTTATAATTCACATAATTTCCATATTGCAACAAAAATTTCGAGAAAAAAATAACAAATCACAAAATTTTGAAAACAGAATAGAAAGAATAATATAAACATTTTAAACAACTGCACACGAGTTTATTTTAAAAAGAATAACAAAAACATAAAAAGTTTTAATACAAATACTGAAAATCATAAACCACAATGGGAATAGAAGTAGAAATAGTATGAAAGAAAGAAAAACCACTTGAGAAGTTACTGACTGCTTTTGTATGAGAATATTGGCAAACCAGTTAAACCAACCAAAAGACCAACTATCACAGAAACCAACAAAAAAAGGACACGCACCACCACTATGACCCTTTTTTCCTATTATCTTCTTCCATAGCCTTGAAGAGCAACAACAAACAATAATAGCAACAAACACCTTAACAGGATAATTGAATACACACTCACAGACTACAAAGGGTGTGAAAATTGCCAGCACGCGTCATATAGAGTGTTTAAATAGGGATCAGTCAAAAAAACAATATGTCAATTGTCATTGTTTACAAATTCGGACATAAGATCACGTTTCTTTTTTATTTTTTTTAATTTTTCTGCTCAAGTTGCGTGGATGTAGTGTTTTGACAAGTGTCACTTTCCTGGTTAATGTTTAAATAGGAATTTATTTTTTAAAATCTTTTACGTGACTGCAAAAATGGCAAGGATTAAACAAAAGGACAAACATATGAATGACGTCAGTTAGAGGAGAAATAATATTTATAAACAAGTAAAAAAGTTAAATTCGGCCTTGCCGAATGTAGTGATACCCTTCACAATTTCAAAAAGATTATTGCAAAAAAACTTTTTTTTAAAAGGAAATTACTTTTGAAAAAATTAAAAAAAAATTCAGCGAAAAAAAAATCCGCTATTTTTTTTTTTTTTTTGTCTAAAAATATGTTCTTACTTGTTTAAACTCCCTTTGGTGTTCAACTATGTTCACATATGTCAACCAGCAGCCGCATTACAGCATTTTGTATTTTTAAGTTATGTTGAATGTACTAAAATGTTTCAGGTGTCCTTACATTTTCGTTCAAAACTTTTGAACCGCTGAACCGATATCGCTCAAATGGAATACCAAACTTCTAGGGAGAACTTCCAATAAATATGTTAAGTACGTTTCAGTCATCTTCTTATAATATTTTGGCCGTATCACCATTTCCACAGACAGACGGACATCGCTAGAATGTCTTAAAATCGATCGGGGAACATGAATATATATACTTTATGGGATCGGAGACCGATATTTCGATGAGTTACAAACGGAATGACAAACTTATATATACCCTCTATCACTAAGTGGAGGGTATAAAAAACATATTATAAAAGAAGGGGTTTCAATTGTTTGAAATATTTGACACAAAACCTTAAAGGTCTTTAGTAACGTTTACTTTTTAAAAATAACCTTTTTGTCGATATTATTTTTTTTGTTTCATTTTAAAAGTTTTTGCTACAGTTTTTTTTTCAAATTTCAGGCGATCGACTTTTGGACATACCTTGTAAAGTATGCGGCGATCGAAGTTCCGGTAAACATTATGGCATTTATAGTTGTGATGGTAAGTATTGAGAGCTTTTAACACCAAAAGAAAATGTTTGTCCAATGCAAACTTTTAAAAATATCAGTACCGTTTTACCATTAGGACACACTGGGCAAGTTCCCAGGGCCCCCGATCTCATGGGGGCCCCAAAAGACCAAACAAAATGTATTTTGATTTTTCATGAAAATTTTTCCCCTTTATGTTGTTGTTTTTAAGGCATAAACATTTTTTTAAAGCAAAAACAATATTTGCAATTTGTTTTTAAAAGTAAATTTTAAAATTTCGTATAGAATTTTAAATCTAACACATTTTGTGTATAGAAAAAAATCTAAATCTGAGAATTTTTCTTTAGGAGAAGTTCTCAAACTCAACTTCCTACATAAATGGCTCATGTTCTAAGACATTTTCCGTACAGAAAATGTATAAGATTCAGAACTTTTTCTTATAGAAAAAAAAATCAGATTCCCAGAACCTTACCTCATAGAAAAATACCCCTTTCCTATAGAAAATGTATAAGATTTTTAGACCGTTTTCTTTTATAAAAAGTCTTGGATTCTGAGACCTTTTTCCTATAGAAAAAGTCTCTGATTCTGAGACCGTTTTAATATAGAAAATGTCTCAGATTATGAGATTAAAACCGTTTTTAGCAACTTCTTCTGTCAATATACTGTAATAGAATAAATAAAGTGCTAAAAATGTTGCTACAAACGGTTTTTAGCTGTACGTGAGAGCAGGGTATAAGATTCTGAGACCTTTTTCTTATAGAAAAAAAAAATCTGATTTTAAGACCTTTTTCGTATAGAAAAAGTATCAGATTCTGATACCTTTTTACTATAGAAAAAGTCTCAGATTCTGAGACCTTTTTCCTATAACAAAAGTCTCAGATTCTAAAACCTTTTTCCTATAGCAAAAGTCTCAGATTTTTAGACCTTGTTCACATAGAAAAAGTGTCAGATTCTGATACCTTTTTCTAATAGAAAAAGTAGCAGATTCTGAGACCTTTTTCCTATAGAAAAAAAGGCTCAGATTTTGAGACATTTTTTCTATAGAAAAAGTCTCAGATCCTGAGAACTTTTTCCAATAGAAAAGGTCTTAGATGTTTGTACCTTTTTTCGATAGAAAAAGTTCAGATTCTGAGACTTTTTGCAGATAGAAAAAGTATCTGATTCTGAGATCTTTTTCTTGTAGAAAATAAAAAATACCTCGAGCTAGAATTAGCCTACTCACAATCTATATTTGTTTTTTTATTTTTTGTGGGTCCTACCTCCTTAAAAAAAAAAAACAGAACAATATTTTTTTCTTGTCTTGCAACCTGGTGTGACCAGGGCCCCACCATACCTGAATAAGGTCCTGTGTAGGTTATAATAACAGTTTAGAGAAATCAAAATTGTTAGGAAAAAAAATTTGGTTCATGTACTGTTAAATAGTCTATTATTTTCCTTAAATAGAATTCTGAAATGCATGGAAGAAATTCTAACCGCCAAAGAAATTTTCCTTAAATATATGACAAAAATTTTTATTTTATTTTAAGTTTTAGGACGTAATTTTCTACCAATTAGATAATTTTCTTAGATTTGAGAAATTTTTTTCCACTTTAGTTTTTTACAATTTTAGTAAACAATTCCTTAACTTGGGCAATTTTTTTTTTTCAAAAAAACTTAAAATTGCGATATCTCGGAAACTAAGCCAGATAGAACAAAATGGAGGCCATTTTTCTCTTCACATATGTGGACCCTAATGGGTCCTAACTTTGGATCCAAAAAAGTTAGCATTCCCGAAAATTTTTAAATGATCATATCTCAGAAAATATTGCCAACACAACAAAAAGTCCAATAGCATTTTTTGTAGCTCTCAACACGGAGAACAAGACCACAAAATAACCAAAAGCTCTCTGAATAATATTTTTGAAGTTATCGAGTTTTTTAATTCTCAAAACCCCAGTGGTCCCCTATAATCACGTATCTCAAAAACTAAGCAAGGTAGAGCGAAACGGACACAAATTTTGGATCAAATACTATGACCATTGTTAAGGAACCCAACTAGGTCTAGGCCCATCGGGGTCTGGACCAATCGGGTCTGAACCCAATGGGGTACTTAAGAGTGGGGCTAGGACCAATCAGCACAAAGTGATAATACCATGTACCTCAGAGTAATGTAGGGAGGGTATAATAACAGTTTAGAAAATCAAAATTGAATTTAAATACAATTAACCACAACTGAAATTCAGAAACGCCCTATGCACTAAAAAAAAAAAAGACAACTTATACGGCGTTCACACTTGCTGTTTTGAAGTGTTTAAGAGTGAGATGTTTAAAACAGTCTTTGTTCTGTGTGCATTACGTTTTTATTCTGCTACTGGTGTTTTGTTGAACAACTTGTTTAAGGTCGCTAGTGTGAATACCATATTAAACTTTGGAAGTTAAATTAAGTTAAATTTAACTAAAAGTTGGAAAATTTTCCTAACTTTTAGGAAAAAACTTAAGTTCATGTACTGTTAAATAGTCCATTATTTTGCTTAAATGGAATTTTTAAATACATGGAAGAATTTTTTACCGCCAAAGAAATTTTCCCTAAATATATGACAAAAATCTTCATTTTTTAAGACATCTTTTCTTTAGTCTTAGGACGTAATTTTCTACCAAATAGTTAATTTTTTTAGATTTGAGGAAGTTTTTTTTTACTATTTCAGTAAAAATATTTTTAACTTTGGCAAATTTTTTTTTTTCAAAAACTTAAAATGGCGATATCTCGAAAACTAAGCCAGATACCCCAATGGGTCCTTAGTTTTGAAAAAGTTCAAAAGCATTTTTGTAGCTCTTAACACGGAGTACAAGACCGCCAAGCTCTCCGAGTAATAGTTTTAAAGTTAAAGAGTTTTTAAAATTCTCAAGACCCCAGTGGTCCCCTCAATTCACATATCTCAAAAACTTAGCGAGGTAGAGTGAAGTGGACAAAAATTTTGGATAAAAAAATTTGACGATTCTTAATGAACCCAACTGGGTCTAGGCCCACCGGCGTCTGTACATATCGGGTCCGAACCCAATGGGGTCTTCATCCAATCGGGTCCTCAAATGAGTATGAACTAAATTGAAATACAATTTTTCCCATTATTTAGTTCAAATGGGTATAATATTAAAATTTTTTTTCTTTCCTTATTTTTAAGAAAAATATGAACTTTAAAGAAGGAAAACCTGGCAATGGAGCTACATCATTATCAATATTAATTGAATTTAGTTAGTTTTCCCATTTTTAGTTAATTTTTTTTCTGAGTGTGGAAATTTAGTTCTATTTTAGACGATTTTTTTATGGAACGAAAAATTCATTGTTTCATGTCATCGTAGACAAGCCCCACGTTGGGCGCCATATTACTTCAATATACATAAACGACTTATGTATATAATAAGTCGTAGAACAACTTACAGTTCTGTTTTATTTATATAAAAACCTGGGACCATATGAATTCTTGCTAAAATAATAAGTTTTGACAGCTTATCTTTATTGATAGATAATAAAAGTAGGGAAAATGGTAGGTTAAAAATAGATTTGGGGAATTTTTTGAAAAGCGAATGGATTTTTTAAAATTCTAACTGACATCACTTATCTGTCCATGTGAATGTTGTAAACACGATACAAAAGCAATTATAAATTTAGCTAAATTTGGAAACTGTAACTTCTCTTGGTCTATTGAAATTGGGAACAAATTTTGGACCCAGCATAACGTCCCATTCAAATTTGGCATAAATGATCCCAATAACCGTTTTATTATAGATAATTCGAAGTTTTACAGTTAAAGGGTTTTTTGTATTCAAAAATCATCATTTCAAATTTTAACAGAATCAAGAGTTTTTAAATGGATTGAGATCATAAGTACCAAAAACTTAAAATAAAGTCAAATAATCGTTAAATTTTAAAGGCACCAGAATACAAAAATTTTCCCAAATAGTTTCACCTCAAACCTATTAACATTTTAACAAATTTTGTATTATCCCCAAATTTTATTTATATTTAACTTGTAAACTAATTAATTCATTATCCCAAAACAACTTTTCCATTACAGGTTGTTCGGGTTTCTTTAAACGCAGCATTCATCGTAATCGCATTTACACTTGTAAAGCAACTGGTGATATGAAGGGACGCTGTCCCGTGGATAAAACACATCGTAATCAGTGTAGAGCATGTCGTTTATCAAAATGTTTTCAATCTGCCATGAATAAAGATGGTAAGTAATTAGAATATTTAAGTAACCAAGTGAAATTTTAGAAAATTACGAAAAATTTTATAAGTTTGCTAAATGGAAAATTGAAAATTTGTGAATTTTGATATATTAAATGGAGTTCCTAGGAGAACAAAGTACTTAACTTATAACCATTTCACAAAAATGCTGAAATCGTGTGGTAAAATATGATCGCAATCTTATTCATAAGTATTTATGAAAAAATTCATAAAATTGTTTTAATTTAATAATTATGAAAATAATACTTTTGAACTTTTACAGAGCATTTATGACTAAATCATAATATGTGGAATTTAAGAAATATTTAAAAATTTTTCACAAATGCTATGAAAAAATTAAAAAATTTAATGAAAAAGTTCATACATTTTTATGTATTTGTTCATAAATAAAAAAAAATCGTTCATTGGCAAATTTTTTTGTCTATGATTTAGTTATTTTATTACAAATCATTGTCAGATCTTGAAAATACTATGAAAAAATTAAAAAAATTTAATGAAAATGTTCATAAATTTTTATGTATTTGTTCATAAGTACTATGAATTTTGTTCATTGATAAATTTGTTTTCTGTGTATGATTTAGTTTGTTTATCCTAAATCAGTATCGGATCTTGACGAACCGGTTCCTAGAAACTTTTTATGAATTTGTTTTAAGCTTTAAAAATTTCTTTAATAATTTAAAAAAAATATTGCTGGGAATCCTTTCATTTCCAACGCAAAAGTTTTTGGTGTTAAAATAACAAACGCAATAAAATCACATTATTATCATTGTTTTATTAAAGAAAATAGAATTAATTATGCAAAGCATATTATAATGAAGAAACGAATTTGAAAATTTCGTTATTTATGGATAATTAAAAATGTAAATGTTACAAAACCGCCAGGATAATGATGAGAATTGTATAAGAATCTACTGTGGTATGTTAATGATTATAGAGTGATATAGAAAGATGAGTGTGTAATTGCTAAAGGCAATTTAAAATAAAGGATTTAAGGATATTTTGAAAAGGAAAAATATATTTTGAAAAAAGAGAGAGTGTTAAATTTGGCTGTAACAAACATACTCCTTTAAAATGTAAAAAAATTCCAGTGACTTTTTTTGGGAGAGGAATTTTAGCAAAAAACGCTAGGGGACAACTCCCTCTTCGCAATAAATTGTTATTTCCTTACTGCTCTCTGATACAGAGTTATACTTTTTAAACTACCCCGATTCCCTAAGGTATTCTGCTAGAGACGTCAATGACACATCGTTTTGGTAATACATGTCATCGAAAAATCTTTGCCCCAAATGCTTAATTCACATAACAAGTGCTTTATTGACTCTTCACTCAAAAAATTATGTTAGTAAAATCAACTGAAAATGTCAGTTAAAATAACTACTTTGTAAGTTGTTTTGGGGTCAACTACTTTTTCAGTTAAATCAATTAACAATGTTAGTTATTTTAACTGACAAAAAACAACTGACTTATGTAGTAAAAACTACTTACATTTGTAGTCAAAACAACTAAAATGTAGTAAAAATAAAATAATCAATACATAATTTTTTTTTTTTTTCAAAAAAAAAAATTGAAGACCAAATTTTTTCCAAATTTTTTTTTTTAAGTTATGAAAAATAAAAAAAACGAAAATTTATTTTTATTTTTTGGAAAAAAAACTTTAAAAAAATTTCAGATACAAAAAAAAATTAAATTAACTACTTTAAATAACTGTTACTACATCACAGTACTTTTTTGTTAGTTGTTCAAAAAAACGACTTAAAATAACTAACAGAAATAGTTGTTTGATATGTTTCATACAAAAACAAATGACTTTGTAGTTGAAAACAACTAGCTACTGTAAAATATACAAATAACTAACATGTAGTAACTTACATAATTTTCTGAGTGTTCCTTCACTTCCCCACAACTTCTGCAAAAGTCCCTATCGGAAATTCCCATACGCACGGCCATTTTGCCAATTATACAGTGTCCTGTAAGTACTCCCACTAATAGGCTAACCGTCCGTTTGCCAAAAGTAAGAAGACTTTTTGTCCTTTAACCACCTATTCTCAGATATCCTATTAATTTCGTTCATCAATTCCACTATATGACCGAGATGTCAGGTTCTACACGTACCCCCACCCGCCTCCCCCTATTCACTTCCACTTCTCGCACATTCATCAGTCAATTCGTTCACAGCGTCCCCACTATGTCCAGGGGTTGCTTGACTGTTTGCTGTCTTTATCGACGAAGGGATTGTATGCAATTCCTTACGTTTTCCGATTTTAGAGTATTTGATTCTGAGGCCTTCAGAGATGCAAAACTATCCACGAAAATGTTAATGGTGCAAGGGCGAAGGTCCCTTGTCATAATCATCTGCTCGGCTTTATCAGTTGCAAGTACCTCATCCTGGAAAACATCACACTTCCAGAAGTCTCATTGCTGCCCCGATTAAGAGTCATTCAGAGTACTCTCCTTAACCTGTACCCATCTTTGATCCGTCCGTCAAGACAGAGATCTCATTCTCTGTTACAGCAGAGTTTTCCGCCCAGTCTTCTCTAGTTGGTATTTGGACTTCAAAGGTTCTGTCAAAGGTCGTATAGTCGGTTCCCTGTTCCAGTTTCGTTCCGCCTACCGTATTTAATATGGTCGAGTGTCCCCAAGAGCGTTGCTTAATAATATGCGATTCTCTTAACCTGAGAGCCGAATTTCCTGCTGTGGTCTTGACGTAAGTATCCAAGGGGTGAAGTTTTAGTATCACTTCCCAGCCGGGCAGGTATGCTGATCTAATAGCACCAGTGATACCCACACACGCCAGTCGTTGAACCTTCTGAAGGTTGCAGAGATATGATTTCTTAACCACTACTCTCCGTTAATAATACACGGTTTTAGACCCCACATTTTTCCTAAAGTTTTTCTGCAGTTTAAAAAGCACATAACGACTTTTTCATTCTTTTCTCTCTACTCCTTTCAAAGAATGCTTTGAGTTCAGGAGTACACCAACATTAGTCAATTTAACCATTGGATTTTCGTCTTACAAGGGATGTCTCCCTGGTGTAACCCTCCGATCTTCATGAAATTTGGATATTTTGTTAAGAACGAAAAATAATTCGACACGTATTTTTTTTTAGGGGCCAAACTTATTTTTAGGGTGGGTCGATTTGTGTGGGGGGAAATTGACCTTTTCCAGTTTTTTACGATTTACGCCTATTTAAACAAAATTAATATGGGCATGTGTGGTATCAACTTAAAGGTATTAAAAATACCTATCTCGTGTTGCTAACAACGGGCCAATGAAGTTAATATTTTTCGACTTATTAACAAAAATGTCCTAAAATTTTTGTATTTTACTCAATATGACGAAAAGTTGTGCATGTTTGGACACGTTCTTAGCACACGTAGATAGGTTTTCCAAAGACCTTTCATTTGGTATGCAACATTTCTTTGCATAATATAGGAGATAAACGAAAAAAACTGAAAAATGGCCTTGTCTTCCCCCCTCCTTTTTACCCCCTAAATATGAATTTGGGTCTCTAAAAAAAAATACGTGTCCTTTTATTTTTTCTGCTCTACAAAATAAAACCAATTCCATAAAGATCCGCGGGTGACACTAGGGAGACTTCCCTTGTTAGAGAAGTCTTCTGGCTTCATGTGATTCCATTTAATTTGGAAAGAACAAACCTGTCTATCTTAGTCCTTTATGTGAACAAGACGAGTTCGGTTTTAGCGGGGATTAACTCCCAGACCGTTGTTCTTTGCCCACATTGAGAGTATCTTAAGCGCTAATTCCATGAGTTCGCTAATCGTTGATATAAACTTACCTTTTTTAGGATCACAACGTCATCAGCGTAGACACCCATGGGTGAACCTTGATACCCATTCCGTTGAAAGACTCGAGGATCTCATTTGCTACAAGATTCCTCAGAAGAGGATAGATCACTCCCCTTATGGAGTGCCCCTTCTTACTACTTTCCTCGCTTCACCATCACGTATCTTTGAGTTAATTGCCCTGCTTTTCAGCATGTTGCGAGTCCATAGAGCAATCTGTGTGTCCGTGCCTGTATTTTGTAGGGCATTAAGAATTGATGATATTTTGACATTGTTGAATGCACCTTCCAAATCCAGAAATGATGACAAAACATAATCTTTTTTGTGAAGAGTAACCTCAATCAATCCGACAACATCACTTAAAGCATATTGGACCTTACTGAAATTGTCTAAAGTGAGGGTACTTCTTACATTAGCATCTACTAGTTTTCCCAGTGATTTCAATTAAAGCGATGACAATTTTAATCCTTTGCGGTATTGTGGTTTATCTTTTCCTCTTTGGGAATAAACACCTTCCTTCAATCAGAGGGTATATACCCCGATGTCAGGCTGCCCACAAAAATACGCAGCAGCCATGACATGATTATTCCGAGGGACTCCCGCAGGAGTGCGGGAAAAATCCCATCAGGCCGATTTGTAGGGCTTGAAGGAACGGACCGCCCACGTTATCTCATGGTCTTCCATTATCGTTCTGATGAGTTCATTTATCGGAATTGCATCAGGTGAAAGTGTTCCCAAGGGTGTATCTTTCTTCAACTCGTCCTTGCAACCCGGGGAATGGATGTCCTTCAGAAGTTCAATGGTTTCTTGACTGCTTACTGCGAAAGATCCATCTGGCTTATTAAGATAACTTGGTACACCGTGAACTTGGGAAATAACTTTATGGAGCCTAGCTGCCTCCGTAGTTCCCTCTAATTCTCCACAGAAGATGTACCAAGAATCTCTTTTAGCTTTTCTGGTTTCCCTCTTGAATGCATTAAAACTGAGACGAATTTTAACGCTTTCCCAGTCCTAGTCTTCCGTGGTATTATCTTTCTTTGCCTTATTTAAGAGTTTATTACTTTCTGTCCTGAGAAGCTTGATCTCCGGCGTCAACCACGGTTGATGGATCTTTTTTGGAGGGATTTAAGATATGCTTCCCTAAGGGTGTTCGTCAATAAACTATCTGATTTCTCCAAATCTTGTATGCTAACCGGTTTCTCCATTTCTGGAGGCGGCAGTGCTTTTATAAGACTTTAAAATTTAGACCAGTTGGTTTTCTTGGGGCAGTCAGTAAGTCAGTAAGTTTAACGAAAAGTCAAAAACATTTAGGAGAAAACTAAATGTTTTTGATTTTTTTGCTTTTGTTCTTTATGGGGGGAACTTTTTTGCCCCTGATCCGATTTTGCCCATTTCCAAACTTAACCGACCTATGACCATGAGAGATATTTGTGCTTATTTTCAGGAGTCTAGTAGCTCCTTTATTTTGGGCTAAATCGTGTTTTATACAGATGGACGGACAGACATTCATAGAATGACTTAGAATCGATCATAGATCAATAACACTGTGCAACAAGAAAAATGAGCCTCAATGGCTTCAACGCCATATGAAAGTAGACCATCAAATGGACAAAATCACCAAAGGGTTTTGCAAAGTCAGTTCGGATTTCTTTTTTATAGCCCACTGAAGTTTTAATTTTTTTTATCGAAGGCGTTTGGAAAACGTCAAAAATACTATAATGAAACACATCTGAGCTTCAAAATATGATTTGATGTCGTCAGTGAAATTTTATGGCGGTTCTTTTCTCAGAACATTTTAACCCTCTAACTGCCATTTAAAGGGGTCATTTTAGTTCTTTTTCAAAAACTACACTCAAAATAATTACTCTGTTAAAAACTCTGTAAAATGACTGTAATCTCAATTCGACAGACATTTGACAAAGTTATCTGTCGAAATACAGATTTTAAGAATATACTTTGTATTTTCTTGTAACCGAAAAACAAAATTTAATCTGTAATTTTACTTTGTAATCTCTATTTTACAGATAATAAACTGAGTTTTTTTGGTAAAATACAGATTTTATAAATTTTCTCGTAACCAAAATACTAAATTTCAACTGTAATTTTACTTATTGCTTTGTAATACAGTTTTCAAATAAAAAATTCTTCAGAAAACTTCCAAATATTTCAACCGCTCTTAAAAAGAGTCTTAAATTACAATAAAACCTGGTAAATTTTACGAGGATGTCGTGTAAAATTGGAGGTTCTCGTAAAAAAAGTCGTAATTTTCAAAAAGTCGTAATTGTCATTTTCCAATTGTCAATACTACTTGCACATTAAGGAAAGAGAAATTGATCAGAAATCAAATAGTAAATAAAATAGTAAAATTCTGGTCGCTTTTATCAATATTTTACAGATAATTCTGTAAATTTACAGGTTTTTTTTTATTGAAATCATTTTACAGAGTTTTCTTTGTAAAATAACAAAAAATCTTGCTGGTTGGAAATCTATGGTATTTTCTGCTGGCTCAGCAGAGTATCTCTGTAATTTAACAGAGTGATTATTTTGAGTGTAAGCACAGAAGTCTAATAAAACGTCCATATTTTAAAAAAGGACAAAAATGACCCCTTAAAACGGGAGCTAGAGGGTCAAGTTGGTCAAAGAAAAGAACCATCATAAAATTTTATAAAACACATCATAACATCATTTTAAGTTCAAAAGTATATTTGCACTGTTTTTTTACGATATTTGTTAACACTGCTTTGGTAAAAAAATGTAACACACATTGATTGTTAATACTTGACCCTTTTTAAGCATTTTGCGCATGTCGCACAAACTTTGACTATTTGACAACCCCTAGTGAAATTTTATGAGGCAAATATTTGTAGAACATTTTAACCCTCTAACTGCCTTTTTATAGACTTTTTTTTTGTATTTCTTTTAAAAAAGGACAAAAATGATCCCTTAAAGCGGGTGGTAGAGTGTTAATTTTGTCAAAGAAAAGAATCATCATAAAATTTTAAAACACACATCAGAACATCTTTTTTAGCTCAAAAGTATATTTTCACTGTTTTTTGTCGATATTTGTTACCACTGCTTTGGTAAAAAAAGTAACAAACATTGATTGTTTATACTTGACCCTTTTTAAGCATTTTGCGCATGTCGCACAAACTTTGACCATTTGACAACCCCTAGTGAAATTTTATGAGAAAAATATTTGTAGAACATTTGAACCCTCTAAGGCTGAGTTTTTGAGTTGTAAAATTTATTGGTTTTAGGTTTAAACTGAGTTAAAACCAGCGTTTAATATTTAGCTTTTAAAAAAATATTATTAAATAGCGGCTATCTTATATATTAAAATTCTTTAATATATTATCAGCCGGCTATTTAAAATAGCTGGCTATTTAAATAGCCGCATATTTAAATATTCAAAATGTTGCATATTTAAATAGCCGGCTGTTAAAAAAGCCAGCTATTAAAATAGCGGCTGTTAAAATGGACGGCTATTTTTACATGCATAATTTTAACAACAGGCTTTTTCAAAAGCACTGTTGAAATACGATGGAATAAATGTAAACATTGTCGTTAACATTGCTTGGGCGAGTGTTATCATCGTATTTATTTTACTTTTTGTTGTTGGGCTGTAAAAAAGACACTGCATTTAGAGAAATTAAAAATTGGGTTAAAAATATCCAATAAAGAAATTAAATTGATAAAATTATACTTTTAACTTATTTTAAAATAATTGAATTTTTATTTGTAAATTTTATTTCGCATTAATATTATTTTTTTCTTATTAAAAAAAACTTAATAACTCTCATCGAAAATTCTGTTATTGGTATGCAGCAGCGTTGCCAGATACTTTTTTCCCCTCTTAAACCTAGGTAGTTAAAAAAAAACGCCTAACCATCTTGAAATTGAATTAATTTATTTCATAAAAAATAATTTTATCTTATTAAATAAGATGACTCTCAATAAATAGTTCTCATCAAAAATTCAGTTTATTTTTTATTTAATTTTTCATGGGTATTTAAAATACTATTTTTTATGGATGTCTCGAATAGTGTATTCGGCAGTTTAGCGAATATTTATTATTCGGTATTCGGTATGAACCGATTACCGAATATTGTCGAATAGTTTGATTACACCGCTCTACAAATCTGAGGTTTGTCGCTGCGTTTTGAATGAACCCAAAAGAAGTTTATAGGTTTTGGTTTCCCGATTCCAAAACGGTCACTCAAATTTTTCTATCACGTCTTAATTTTGAGAAAATCGCGGTTAAAGTGTCAAAAAAGGCCTATTTTGGCCATTTTTGACCGCCTATAAAATAAGATCCCGACATGCGAATGACGTGATATTAAGCTCATTCGAAAGTGCGTAATTTTCTCTTTAAGACAAAATCAAATTTTCTTGGAATTTAATTTTTTTATAATGGTGACAAAATCATTAGCCACAAGAGCTTTAAATGTAATATTTACTTATGTATTTGTATGGAAATTTGTTAAAAAACACTGTGTAAATAAACTAAATTTTTAAAAAATGGAAGGTTTTTTGTAAATGATTTTTTTTACCATTTTAAAAAATTGAATTCGAAAACATTTTATCTTGTCTTATAGAGAAAATTACATACTTTTGAATGAGCTTGGTACCAAGTCAATCGCATGTCAGGATCTTACATTACAAGCTTTCAAAAAGGGTCCAAAATGCCTTTTTCGGCACTTTAACCGCGAATAACTCAAAATCCTGACGTGATAGACATATTTGGGTTGAAGATTTGGAATCAGCGCAACAAACACTACCTAAATCACCTACCAGAATCCAATACGCATTTTCATGTTGAGCTGTGTTATTCATGCGCCTGTATTTTACCTACACTCAAAAGAAAAACTCTGTCAAAAAATATGTAAAACGACTTTCAATTTGAATTAGCAATCTTTTAGCAGATTGTTCTGCTGAGAAGGATATTTTTACTAAAATCTCTGTCATTCAGTTTAAGAAAATAACAGACATTTTACTATGTTTATACTGATTTTGTTTGCTGAATTTCATTATTTTTTCAAGAAATTTTTTTATATAAAAAAAAAAAACAGAACAGATTGTCAGCAGATTGCTCTGCTGAAATCAGCAGATTGTTCTGCTGAAATCAGCAGATTGTTCTGCTGAAATCAGCAGATTATTCTGCTGAAATCAGCAGATTGTTCTGCTAAAATCAGGAGATTTTTCTGCTAAAATCAGCAGATATTTCTGCTAAAATCAGATTTCTCTGCTGTCGAACAACACACATGTTTAATAACTAAAACGCCAGATAAAAGTATAAGTATAACTTTTTTTGGTCATAACCCCCATAACCACTTATAACTTTTGAACCACTGGGCAAATATATATGCCAAGCTTAGCCGGCCTCGGGATTTTTTTTTTTCCCCCTAAATCAACAATATGCCGATATTCCCAGACTCCCTAACTTTAGAATTGTCTCTTTTATGTATATTTTAAGTTTCATGCAAATTGGTTTACAAGGATGGAGATACTTCCCTTCTTAGATAAAAAATAATATTGTTTTTTTTACAAAAAGTTCCTTATTTTTTATTTTATGACTACATTTTAAATACATGAATTGTTATGTTTTTCTTTGTTTGATATGATAAAATATGTTTTTTAATGCATTTTATAAAATTTTGAAATAAGTTGAAACTATACTTTTTTAGTTATTTATATTTTTCTTAATTTAATTAAATATTTTTGAAAATTAATTGTTCTGAAATCTAGCCAGCACAAAAGGGCTGGCAACCTTAGAGATTAGTTGAAAAATTGCAATCAAATTATAAAGAATTTGCTCAACGTTTCTTTATTTATCAACATGAGAGATTTTTTTGAGAGAAGACAGCAAAAAACTTAACAGATAATGAGACTCAAATACAGTTTTCTGTTGTGCTCATTTGATCTTGTATGTAAATTCTGATTAGAGATGCGCGCGTGACACGAATTTTTCGTGATTCACGTGATTCACGCGTGAATCACGCGTGATCGTGAGTGAAATTTATTTTTGCTCACGTGATCGTGAGTGCACGTGATTAGAAAAAATTGTTTCGTGCGTGAGCGTGCGTGAGTAACTTTTGTTTCGTGAGTTCTCGTGATTGTTTTGTGCTGTTTGAAACAAAAAACAAGTAAAAAAATCGTCATTATATTGACTTAAGAGGGTAATTAATACAAAATTGTGATTTAAATAAATTTTTATTATTGTTTTAAGGAAAATCAATACTTTTTGTGCAAGAAATCGAATAACGTAAAATAAAAATTTGTTAATTTTAATTTCGTGAGTCTTCGTTAGCGTGATTATTTCGTGAGCGTGAGAAAAATTTTAGTTACTCACGTGAGCGTGCGTGAACGTGAGCAGCAAAAATAATTTCGTGCGTGATCGTGCGTGAGCACTATTTTAATTTCGTGAGCGTGAGCGTGCGTGAGTCAAAATTCACTCACGCGCCCATCTCTAATTCTGATACGCAAGCGCCTTTGACGCAGTGTTGCCACCAACAAAATCGTAAATTACACATGGATCATGCCAAAATTACACATGAAATCACGAATGCTTTAAAAATAAAAAGTTTTTTCTTAATTTTCAAAATTAACGATTAAGTCTGGTTTACTCAATGCTTCGTTAAATTATTAATTCGTTATACAAATTTTGACATAAGACACCGTTAAATCGACAGTTAGTAGCTAACTGTACATTGAGTAATTCGTAAAATCATATGCTGATATGAGCTTAACAAATCTGCTAATTTTAACAGAAAAACCTGCTGATTTTAGCAGAAAAATCTGGTGACTTCTGATGAAATTTCTGAACATCTTAAATGTATTTTTTAAGTATAAAGGACTTTTGAGCCTAATTGATTTTAAGACTTATAAAATCGAAAAAATTATATAATTTTAAAGACAAAAAACGGCCGATAATGGCTGATTTAACAGAAAGAGCTTGTTGTATTTTTTTTAAATCGTCAATTTTTTTAGATATCGAGGGCCTATATTCAAAACCCTCTATCTTCCATTTTCACGAAAATGACTTTTTGATGGCAAAATATTCAGTAAAACGGCTCTCATCTATGGTGTAAAATTCAGAACAAAAATATTTTTTTTTGCTATTTTATTTGCATTTTTGGTTTTCTCTATCTCTTACACAATTAATTTTTCTGAATGCAAAACCCTCTATCTTTTCAAATAATTAATTTACAAATATTTGTTTTGAATAATTTTATCATGCATTACATGATTTCATACTAATTTTTGCATGCTGCACATGAATTTATCAACAAAATTCCAGAACCACGATTTTGGTCCACTGATGCTAATTTTTTCTGAAAATTCTTGTTTGACTTTTTTAAAAAATATGTCTCAAACTTTGGATGTTTTGTGTACATTGTGAAACAAAAATTTTTATCTTAAAAATACCGATGCTGATCAGCATCTGTGGACCAAAATCCCATTTTTTTATTTTTTTTACTATTTCTTACATAACATACTCAACAGTTTGTCAACTTTTGATACGAATTCGGTAAAAAAAATAATTTTTGTCTTAACAATCCGCACCTGTGGACCAAAACCGCGATTTTGAAATTATTTATAAGACGTTATCATTAATAAATTACGTTAAAAATTAACCGATCTCATAAATGAAATCATAATAATTCATTTTTATTAAAATGCAAAACCCTCTATCTGATCATTTTCATTCCTGTACTTAATATTTTTGAGAAACAAAACCCTCTATCTATCCTCTAAAATCCCCAATAGTGCAAAATTTTAAAAACGAATTATATGTCAGATTCAGTAGTTGATTTAAAAAAATATTGTAGAATATCGAATTTTAATTACTCTAACAATTCGCGAAATAAACAGTTTTTTGGCTCTCCTGAAAAGTTGTGTTTTTTTAGATAGAGGGTTTTGAATATAGGCCCTCGATATGCTGTTTTTCAATAATTTATTTTTTAATTAAAACTTTGAGAAAAAACTAATGATAGCTTAATATTTCTGTAAAATTAGCAAAATAGTCTACCATTTTTTTTTTTATTTTTTGTTTTAATTTTGCCATTTTTTAATAGTTAAATTTGACAAAAAAAATATACGTTTTAAAAAACAAACAATTTATGTAAAAAAAACCAGCAAACAGAATCAGTAAAATTACATCAAATTTTCTGTTATTTTTTAGAATTCAATGACAGAGAATTTTGTTAAAATATCGATTACTACCGAAAAATCCGCTAAAAGTTTACTTTTTTAAACCGTTTCACAGATTTTTCGAAATAGTTTTATTTTTGAGTTTAGAAATATTTTATTTGAATTAACCAACTTTAGGCTTTCTGGAGTTAAAAATTTGTTGAGTGAAAAATACTTTGTAAAATAATTTTGTGTCTCAACAATGTCTTTCAAAGCGTCCTTAGCGTTTTTTTAATATGTGAATTCGTGATGAAATCCATGTAAAATTCACGGTTTTGCTAATTACTTTTTGCTTCTTAACCGAATTTGTTGAAAGATCATGAATATATATCGTCCTAGATCGATATTTCGAAGTATCACAAACTGAGTAACCCTTATTTAGTAAGTGGTGGGTAAAATAATTAAAAAAAATAATATTTTTTTTTTTTTTTCAAAAACGTGAAAATTTCACATAATTTACACATGCAGCCAATTACACATGGGCTACACTTGAAAAAAAAAAAAAACACAGGATATGTGTAATTACACATGAAGTGGCAACATTGCTTTAACTTCTTCTTCTTAATGTCATTTTTTTCAAATGACAGTGTCGACGTAAATAAAAGATCACCAGCAACATACACTCAAAAAATTATGTCATTAACTGTTTGTAGTTTATTTAAAAAATTTTACGTTTAGTCGTTTTTAAAAGAAAAAACATTTGTTTGATGTTAAGTTTTTATTAATGATTACTTCTGTCCTTTGTTTCAAAAATAACACACTAAAAAATAAAGACTTTCATTTACATTAAATTTTCAAAGTCATTTATTTTTGGTCTGTAGGTAAAAACTACTGAATATTCTTTAAATTTTTAATGATTTGTGTAAGTAATTTTTTTTTAATTGTTGGTATTTTTTAATGAGATATCATTTGTTTTTACCTACACAAGTAGGTTATTTTTTTGTAAAAAAAATTCAAAAAATTATTTATAGAAATATAAAAACATGTTTGTATCAATTGACTTTGGTACGGTGGGTAGAGTGTCTGGCCAGAATGTAGTTGATTGCGGGATCGAATCCCCAAAATTTTATTAAAAATTTTTAAAAAAATATTTCAATAGAAAATTGTAAAAAATAACCTCCGAAATCAATAATTTTTAATGTTTTCGTAGGTTATTTTTTTTGGAATTTGTTGGTAAAAATAACAGAACTATCATTAATTTTTAATGTTTTCGTAGGTTATTTTTTTCGAATTTGTTGGTAAAAAAGAATGAAAACAAGTGAGAGTGTTAAATTCGGCTGTGCCGAATCTTTTATACCCTCCAAAATGTAAAAAAAAAGAAAAAATGTCAGAAGCGTTTGTTTTTTTTGGGGGGGGGGGGGGGGGGTGGGTGATGGGGGTCAGTGGGGGGATGTTGACAGCACCTTCCCATCCCGATAAATATAACAAATGTTTCATTTATTTAACAAAAATACAAAAAAACATGTAAAAAAAGTGTATTTTTTCAGAGGTTGGTTTAGTTCTTCAAGGGGGAACTTTTTTCCCCATAGTCCGATTTTGCTCATTTACGAACTTAACCTGCCTATTAACATAAGACATATTTGTGCCATATGTCGGGAGTCTAGCTCTTTTATTTTGGACTGCATCGTGTTAACTACAGACGGACAGACGGACGGACGGACGGACGGACATCGCTAGAATGTCTTAGAATCGATCACTGATCATAAATATATATACTTTATGGGGTCCTAGACCGATATTTTGATGCGTTACACACGGAATGACAAAGTGAGTATACCCCCATACTGTAGTTGGAGGGTATAAAAACGTTATTTTTATACCCTCCAACTACAGTATGGGGGTATACTCACTTTGTCATTCCGTGTGTAACGCATCGAAATATCGGTCGGGGACCCCATAAAGTATATATATTATTGATCAGTGATCGATTCTAAGACATTTTAGCGATGTCCGTCCGTCCGTCCGTCCGTCCGTCTGTCCGTCCGTCCGTCCGTCCGTCTGTAGTTAACACGATGCAGTCCAAAATAAAAGAGCTAGGAACCTCAAGTTTTGCACAAATATGTGTTATGTTCCTAGGCAGGTTAAGTTCGGAAATTGGCCAAATCGGACCAGGGGGAAAAAAGTTCCCCCTTGAAGAACTAAACCAACCTCTAAAAAAATACACGTTTTTACAGGTTTTTTTGTATTTTTGTTAAATAAATGAAACATTTCGTATATTTATCGCGATGGGAAGGTGCTCTCAACGTGCCCCACTGACCCTATCAACTTCGCCCCCCCCCCCCCCCAAAAAAAAAGAAACGCCCCTGTCAATTTTTTTTTTTACATTTTGGAGGGTATAAAAGATTCGGCACAGCCGAATTTAACACTCTCACTTGTTTTAATGTTATATGTTATTTATTTTAGAAAATTTTGTCAACAGTAAAAAATAAATGTTGATGTTTGTTGAAACAAATGAATAATTACTGGGATGGTTTTCAATTGTTTATTCACTGGTTTTAAGTGTGTTTTTCATTTATTTTTGCCTACAAAATATTTTGAGTGTATGGTTTTTACTGTGGTCTTTACTAAAGTATGTTGTTATGCGTTTAAAAGTGGTTATTTGTATTTTTTTTCATTGTGAGTTTTTTTTTTCCGCAAAAGGATCCTAGTTGCGCATCGTTTTATTGCTTTAACGAAATATCTGTAATGAGCAGGGCAAGAGGGTTCATGTAAATACATGTTTTTTTCGTTAGCCTGAGCAACTTAAAGCATTTATCTTCGCGAATCATGGAATTTGCTTAAAAATGGCATTGATTCGTTAGTGCATATTTTTGCATATTTTGAAGAAAATTCATGTTTTTGCATATTTAGCTTAAACTACATATTTTCTTGCATATTTTTAATATTTTTATAAAAAAATATGTTATTTTTGCTATTTTTGTGAATATTGTGATAGTTTTTCATGAAAATGTGCAAATCGGTTCATAAGGTTTGAGATACTTCCCTTGTCAGTGCATTTTTTTTTTAAAAGGTGTATTTTGTCAAAAAATTTAAGCAGGAAAAATATAAATCTGCATCTAAAAGACGGAAAGGAGTGTTCTTATTTTTCTTTTACTAAACTGCACTGACAATGAGATAAAAAAATGTTTTTTTTTTCTCTTATTTTTTCCGCAAAAGTATCCTAATTGCGCATCGTTTTCCGGGCAAGCATTTTCAAATTCGAAAAAATCCGAATTCGGGAAATAGGGTGTAGCAAATTTTTTTTTTTCGAATATTGTAAACTTTGGTGTCGGGAAAGTTGCCTTTTAGGGTCGATATTAACACAAAAATATTGGACCTGTAGGTCAATCGCTTTGTGTTTCTTTTTGACTTGAAAATCGGATTCCGAACAAAGTGAATATTTTTTTTTTTGCTTAAAATATAAGTTTATGTTCAGACATTACTAAAAAAGTGTTTTTTATGGTAAAAAAAATATTTTTTTTGTATAATATTTTTTTTTTTGTTTCTTGCTTTGCAAAAAATATTTTTAATAATTTTTTTGCTGAAAATATAACGTAACATTAGGTCAGTGTCGAGAAGATGTATATTTTTAAACATCATATAATTTATTTTGGCTTTTAATGCATTTTGAAATTAACTTAAAAAAAATATTTTTGAGGAAAAAAAAAAATTACAGACAAAAAAAACTTTATCATAAAATTAATTTTTCAGTAATTTCCAAATAAAAACTAATTTTTTAAGCAAAAAAAAATCCAAAAAAAAAAAAATCACTTTGGTCGGAACTTTCTGCTTCAAAAAAAGAAACCAAAGCTATTGTCCTAAAGGTCCAATATTTTTGTGTGCTAATATGGACCCTAAAAGGCGATTTCCCGAACCGACGTTTTCGAAATTCAAAAAAAGCTAAATTTGCTCCACTTTAATTTACACATACATATAAACATTTTTTACAATGGGACTCTACAAAACAAAACAAATTCCATTAAGATCGGCGGGTGACGCTAGGGAGACTTCCCTTTTAAGGGCTAAATCAAAATTAAAATTATGTAAATATACAAAAAAAATATTATACACAACTAACATACTAAATGTCATAAATAATATCTAGCAGATCGTCTAATATATAATATAGTAGATACACGGAAAATGACCGTTTCTCCCCCCTCATTTGCACCCGCTAAATAATTATTTGGGCCGATAAAAAAAATACATGTTCCTTTATTTTTCCTACGCTACAAAACCAATTCTATTGAGATCGGCAAGTGACGCTAGGGAGACTTCCTTTGTTAGTCATATTTGAATTTAAACACTTAATTTTGTATGAAAATTTGTTTAAATTTGTTTAATCTTCTACATTTAATGAAGGTTAGGGGTTCATTTCTAAAATCGTTTAAAGCTACGGGTTTTTGACAATTCGTAAGACTAAACAAAAATATATCTTGATTTAATTAAGTTAAAAATAAATTAATAAAATGTTTATGCCTGTTTAAAAAAAAAAAAACTTCTTAGGTTTAAGAGGGGAAAAAAGTATCTGGCAACGCTGCTGCATACCAATAACAGAATTTTCGATGAGAGTTATTAAGTTTTTTTTAATAAGAAAAAAATAATATTAATGCGAAATAAAATTTACAAATAAAAATTCAATTATTTTAAAATAAGTTAAAAGTATAATTTTATCAATTTAATTTCTTTATTGGATATTTTTAACCCAATTTTTAATTTCTCTAAATGCAGTGTCTTTTTTACAGCCCAACAACAAAAAGTAAAATAAATACGATGATAACACTCGCCCAAGCAATGTTAACGACAATGTTTACATTTATTCCATCGTATTTCAACAGTGCTTTTGAAAAAGCCTGTTGTTAAAATTATGCATGTAAAAATAGCCGTCCATTTTAACAGCCGCTATTTTAATAGCTGGCTTTTTTAACAGCCGGCTATTTAAATATGCAACATTTTGAATATTTAAATATGCGGCTATTTAAATAGCCAGCTATTTTAAATAGCCGGCTGAAAAAATATTGAGTATATATTAATATCACGGCTGTATATATATGGCTACCAAACCCTGGTTAAAACCACAAATTCTGTTTTTGAGATATGGTTTATTTTAAGTTTAACTCACCAATGATGGAGAGTTAAACTAAGGTACAAAAATGTCAAAAAAACACCTCTGATTTTTAAATATACTGGTTAGTATTGCCATGTTGTGGTATTTTATTCGAAAAAATGTGCGACGATGGCAACTATTCTAATTGGAAATGTGGCATTTGATATGGCAATACCGCGTTAATCGACATTTGCTAAACTTGAACTGAAAAACAGAATGCTTGGTTAAACTTGGTTTTATTTTTATAAAGTTTAATAAAACTCCCGGTTAAACTAAGTTAAAGCGATATGTCAAAAACGCAGCCTAAATGGACGTTTTATTAGACTTCTGTGTTTAGTTGTTGAAAAAGGACTAAATTGACCCCTTAAAATGGCAGTTAGAGGGTTAAAATGTTCTAAGAAAAGAATCGCCATACAATTTCACTGAAGACATCAAAACGTATTTTGAAGATCAGATGTGTTTTTATTATAGTATTTTTGACATTTTCCAAACGCCTTTGATAAAAAAATTAAAACTTCAGTGGGCTATAAAAAAGAAATCCGAACTGACTTTGCAAAACCCTTTGGTGATTTTGTCCATTTGAGGGTCTACTTTCAAATGGCGTTGAAGGCATTGAGGCTCAAAGCGATGACTCAAAATTTGTTGTACAGTGTAATATATACACTTTATGAAAAAGTGAGCATTCCCCCATACTGTGGTTGGAGGGTATAAAAACAAGTAAGAAAGTTATAGTCTGTTATTGTGGCCATAGCGCGATCTTGAAGAAGATAAAAATACCACAAAATGTGGACTGTGCTCCCTCTATGATACCATCCTGGGAGTCTTGGATAAGGGGCATTCCGGGTAGTGGAGCCACCATAAATTTTTATACAGATGGATTTTGGCTGCAAGAGCAAGTGGGCTTTGGAGTCTATTCGGAAGAGCTTGGATTGAGCCTGACTCAAAGATTGCAAGATCATTGCAGTATTTACCGGGCAGAGATGCTGGCAATAAAGGAGGTGGCTGACTGGTTGATTTGCAATGTCTTGTCTTCAACCGCAGTAAACATATATTCTGACATTCAAGCCGCCGCACTGTGGCGCCTTTTCCCTAAAAGCGTTGCAAAAATCCAAAAATTGACAGAAGAATTTGATAAAATGAATGATTACATCTGATTGAAAACTCCTCACTGATTAAGAATCCAAAAACATTTTTGAAATCGGATAAAAATTATGAATTATAGAGCCACCCAAAGTTGGCAATTTTTCAGTCTGCAGAAAAAAGTTAAAACTTAAAAAAAATATGTCGTCTTTTAAATTAAATTTGGGTCACTGATGCGAAAGCTTTTCCGGCGGTGACTTGATTGTATATTTCTGTCTGGGTATTCTCACACAGTGGTCGATTTCTAAGTAAAAGTACCAAATTCTTAAAGTTAAAAAATATTTAAAACATAAAAAGGTTGTGGCCTTTTATACATACATCTCACAACCAAAAATTTTTATCCGGAAAAGTTTTTTTGGGTGAACTACAAGTGAAATTATCTAATACATATTATCAATTTAACAACTTTTAAAAGTTTACCAATAAATGTTGTACTCGTAGAAATAGTACAATGCTAGCTTTAAAGCTTTTAAGCCAATATTAAATGTAGCATAAAGACACAAAAGCGATTAAGTCCATCACAACAATAAAAACAAAAAAACACAATTGAACATGCATATACAATTTACAATAAACAAATACAGACACAAAACAACTATTATGTATATTAATGTATGAGTGTAGTCGTGTTTACCATGAAAAATAACACACACAAAAAAAAGGAATCCTGTCAAATACGTGAGAAATTTAACACATTTGCAATTTGTGTATCCTGCGAGAAATTGAGAAAATATACAAAAATATAGCAACTTTATGCAAGATGTTATAAAAGGAGAGTAGTTAAATGTATCGGTGTTAGTGTTTGTGTATGTGTGTATTTGTATTATAGCTTAAAAGGCATGTGACAACACGGTTGGGAAATGTGGCACAATAGTGCCATTTTTGGCACTATTGAATGGTCAGTGGCACCACAAATGACAGTTTTGGCCCTTTTTCATTCTTTCCGAATATTGTCAAAATTTATTTAAAATTAATAAAAAAAATATATTTTTACTAAAACTTAATTATGTAATACAAACACGAAAAAATTATCAGTTGTTCCCCTTTTAAGAATCCTACCAGTTTTTGCAAAAATGTAAGTTTTTGTTGTCTTTAAATTAAGATTTAAAAGTTAGTGGTAGATTTAGATTTAAAAGTTAGTGGATTTAAAAGTTAGCCCCTGAAGGTAATAGATTGGTCCTATAGGAAAATTGATCCGAAAACCTGATTCAACACGGACTAGTAATAGAATACTAGTGCTAAGGCCTGTAAAAATATGTCAAGTGATCTGAAAGATCAGTTCGCGACAAGTACTGGGACATATCACAAGGTGTTACTTAAGGTGCTAATTAGTGGCAGGTGCCTTTCGTACAAAAGTACCAATTTATGACCGGTCCTCAACTGGTCACCTTTCCCGCAGGGATGATTTTACTGTCAAAACTGGCAGTATGCTGTAGTAAAAAGTACTAAAAGCTTAAAAATATTTAAAAAACAAATTTGTTGGCCCTTTTCAACCTATGTTGGCCCTTTTTAGCATTTAACTTGGCACTAATTGAAAATTCTCAAATACCAACACTGTGTGACAACGCAACAAATTTTCTACAAACTAATAGCGGATTACATGTATTATCCCATCTTGAAAGTGGAAATGTGTTTACCCAATATTTTGAAGGAGATTTGAATGGATATTAGAGGGGTGTTTTTGTTTTTTTTTTTAGTGAGGGTAAAATAACAATTGAAAGGTTATTGACAATATAATATTTAAAAATGATTATACTGTCAAATTATTATTGATCAATGGTAAATTAAATGAATCAAATTTAAAATGGACCAGAAATATGCATAAAAAATTTATGCGGGGATTAAAAGGGAGGGAGAAGAAAGATTAGAATGACCAAAGCTATATTTTTTTTGCTAACAAAAAATGGCTATAATGCCAAATGAACGAACGAACAACTTCTTGTTTATGGCCCACTGAAGTTTTAAATTTGTTATTATAATGCTCATTCGAGATTAAAAATATGAAATTTCAATGAAATTTTATGGTGGTTCTTTTCTAACAACATATTAACCCTCTAACTGCCATTTTAACGGGTAATTTTGGTCCTTTTTCAAAAATTAAACACAGAAGTCTAATAAAACGTCCATTTGAAGAGTTTAAATGTTCAGAAAAAACGTTGGGGCTCAAAAAATATGGGGGATCGGTGACACATTTGACTCCTCTAGAGCATGTGCGGTTTCATTGGTGAGAGGGGGGAGGGGGGAGGCAATAGAAAATTTCCCCTCTAAACCGAATTCAAAAGAAACAAGTGAGAGTGTCAAATTTGGTTGTGCCCAATCTTTTATACCCTCCAACATGCAAAACAATAAAATTGAAAGGGGTTTTTTGGAGGGGGGGGGGGGGTTGGTAGTGGTAAATGGGGGGCGAGAGACAAATTTCCTCTTGAAATATATGTTTCAAAATTCATTGTTATGCTTTTTGCGCTAAAGAAATACAAGTTTATCAGTATTTAAACAATTTTTTTTTTAATCCACGCCCACAAAAGGGGGCCGGACCGAAAAAACGGCATTTTCTAATCCTCTTCATCCAAGTACAGGACTTTGAACTTCTTGTAGCATAAAAATGTTGCATTGGTTAAACAAAAACACAAAAAATCATGTAAAAACAAGTAGAAAAGTTAAATTCGACTTATCCGAATCTATGAATACCCTCCACAATGCCCTTTTTAAGTGATAGTCAGTTTTCTAACTTGAAAAAAATAAAATTTTTGTTAGAAATATTTTATTTTGTGTAAAAAAACCTTTTTTTATTAATTTTTGAAAAAAAAAAATTAAAAATTTTTTTTTTGAGTGTAAAATTTTTTTTGAGTGTAAAATTTTTTTTGAGTGTTTTTTTTTGTTTTAGTGTAAAAATATTTTTGTGTGACAAAAATACCTTGTAAAATACTTTTTTGACTTTCAAATATTTTTAAAACATGTTTAACGGGTTTTCAACACATGAATTTAAGGTGAAACTAATCTGAAATTTACGGTTCTGCTAATAACTTTTGAACCACTGGACCGATTGGGCTGAAATTTAAAACGAGCCGGACCAGAGGAACGACAAATATATATGCCACACTTCAGTACCCTCAGAATTGCCGTTCGAAAGTTACCGTGTGTTTTATCTCGTAAATTCCAGAAAAACCCTTGCCGAAATGCACTCATTTGCTTATAACTTTTGAACCACTGGACCGATTTCGCTGGATTGCAATACCAACCTGACCAGGTAAATGCCCAACATATATGCCAAACTTCAGGAGCCTCCGTAAAGTCTTTCAAAAGTTAGCGTGTTTTCAACAGACAGACAGACAGACAGACAGACGGATGGACGGACGGACGGACATCGCTAGATCGTCTTAAAATCGATCGAGGATCATGAATATATATACTTTATGGGGTCCTAGACCAATATTTCGAGGTGTTACAAACGGAATGACAAACTTATATATACCCTCTATCACTAGAGTGGAGGGTATAAAAATGGTATTTTCAGAAGTTGGTTTAGTTCTTCAATGGCAGGCGCGGATCCACGGGGGGGGGGGGAAAGGAAATTTCCCCCCCAAACTGAATTCAAAAAAAAAGGAAAAAGGAAAAAAAGAAAAAAAAAGAAAAAAGAAAGGAAAGAAAAGAAGAGGGCAAAAGGAAAGTGAAAACGAAATAATCTGAAAAAAAGTTCTATAAAAAATGTCTAAGGATCTGAAAAAAATTTCGATGAAAAATGTTAAAGAATCTTAAAATTTTTCTAGAGGAAAAATGTCGCGGAATGTTTAAATTTAAAAAATTGAGAACTTTTTTTAAGGAAAAAATTAAGAGTTTTTGTTACAAACGGAATGACAAATTTACACCATTTAAAGACGTAATTCGTAAAAGATCAATTGTAATTCGGAGATTCCATTTGTAATTCGAAGATTCTACACCATTTGTACCAGACGTAATTCGTAAAAGATCAATTGTAATTCGAAGATTCTACTTGTAATTCGAAGATTCCATGTGTAATTCGAAGATTCTACTTGTAATTCGAAGATTCTATTTGTAATTCAAATATTCCAATTGTAATTCGTAAAAGATCAATTGTAATTCGTAAAAGATCAATCGTAATTCGAAAAAGATCAATTGTTATTCGTAAAATATCAATTGTAATTCGAAAAATATCAATTGTAGTTCGAAAAATTTCAATTTTAATTCGTAAAAGATCAATTGTAATTCGAAAAATATCATTTAAAAAATTAATTTCAGGGGGCCCCTGTAGGCTAGTTGGTAGCGTGCTAGCCTATGAAACAGGGGGTCGTGGGTTCGATTCTCACCAAAACCCTTGGTCGATTTCGCTACAACGAGACGACGGTCATTGTTACCAGTTCTCGGTTAGGTTAAAATTATTTAAAATGAGGTGTAAATAAAAATTGGAAAAATAAATAGAACTGATCATTGGATCAAATTATTATTATTATTATTATTATTATTATTATTATTATTATTATTATTATTATTATTATTATTATTATTATTATTATTATTATTATTATTATTATTATTATTATTATTATTATTATTATTATTATTATTATTATTATTATTATTATTATTATTATTATTATTATTATTATTATTATTATTATTATTATTATTATTATTATTATTATTATTATTATTATTATTATTATTATTATTATTATTATTATTATTATTATTATTATTATTATTATTATTATTATTATTATTATTATTATTATTATTATTATTATTATTATTATTATTATTATTATTATTATTATTATTATTATTATTATTATTATTATTATTATTATTATTATTTTTTATTTACTCTCAATATTACATTGGTTTTCATATTCTTAAGTATTTTATACAGATATTAGTTTTATCAAAGCATAAAATTACCTTACAATTAAAATAAATAATACATTTTACATGATTTAATTTCCTAAAAATTTTCTAACAATTCTCGTGGTTGATATTATTACTGCCTTTTGCATCTCTATCCACAAATTCTTATGAACTTGAAGTTCCTTGAGGCCTTCGTGTAATAGTTTCGGTATTAATCCAGTGCTTGAAATTATTATTGGAATTACTTTGACTTGATTTACGTTCCATTGTCTCTGAATTGGTTCAACAAGTTGCGCATATTTATTAACTTTCTCAGTGTGTTTTAAAAGCAGATTGTTGTTGTTTGGGATTGCTATATCTATGATATATACTTTTCTTTTCGCTCTATCATGAAGTATTATATCTGGTCTATTAGCTTGAACCGTACGATCTGTTAGAACCGTACGATCCCAGTATAATCGAAAGTTTTCATTCTCCATTACACTCTCTGGTTCGTATTTATAATAAGGTTGTCTTCCCGATATATCAAGACCAGAGACTCTAACCAACTCTTGGTGAAGAATTTTTGCCACAAAATTGTGGCGTTCTAAATATTCTGTACCTACCATATGTGTACACCCCGCTGTTATATGCTGAATAGTTTCAGCTGTCCTGCAGCCATATCGACATTGATCATTTTGAATTGATGTATCCTTTATAATAAATTTTAAATAGTTTCTTGTCGCTATAACTTGATCTTGGATTGCCACTATAAAACCCTCTGTTTCTTTAAAAAGTTGCCCTGAGACCAGCCAATAATTTGATGAATTTTCATCAATGTGATTCTGATGAACTTCATTTGGATGTCTTCCATGTAATGCTTTACCCATCCAATTATTACATTTTTGAGTTGTGCTTTGTAAGTTTACGGTGTTATTACTTCGCATTAATGCAGAACTATCTGCTCTACATATTGCAAAATGAAGAAGAGATGTTTCAGCTTTTGTTGTGAAAAAATTATGAAGTGATTCTATTTCTTTTTGTCGTTGATTCTCAATCTCAATCAGACCTCTGCCGCCTAAAATTCTTGGTAGGGTTGTACGTTCTACAGCTGACTTTGGGTGGTGCATTTTATATTTAGTCATCAACGTTCTTATTTTTCTTTGGTGTGCTTCGATATCTGTTTTGCTCCATGATATAATACCAAGTGAATAAGTAATCACAGAAATTGCATATGTATTAATCGCTTTTATTGTGTTTTTAGAATTAAGATGTGATTTCATTATTTTGATTAAACGTTTAGAAAACTCATTGGTCAGCTCATTTTTTATCTGTTGTTGTGGAATTCGGGTGGATTGTCGTACTCCTAAGTATTTATATGTTTCGAGCTCTGACATTGCTTCTATATGTCTCGTATCCGTCAATTCATGTGGTATAACTTGCAGCTTTCCACGTATGATACTAAGTGTTTTGCATTTTTCTAAACCGAATTTCATTTTGATATCATTAGAAAACATCTCTACTTGTTCAACAAGTCTCGTTAGGTGTTGTTTGTTTGACGCATATAATTTAATGTCATCCATATATGCAAGATGACTTAAGGTGTACAGTTTCTGACTACCTGATTTTATCTCGAACCCAAGTTTGGTATTGTTTAACAAATTTGAAAGTGGGTTGAGTGCTAAAATAAACCAAATATTATTATTATTATTATTATTATTATTATTATTATTATTATTATTATTATTATTATTATTATTATTATTATTATTATTATTATTATTATTATTATTATTATTATTATTATTATTATTATTATTATTATTATTATTATTATTATTATTATTATTATTATTATTATTATTATTATTATTATTATTATTATTATTATTATTATTATTATTATTATTATTATTATTATTATTATTATTATTATTATTATTATTATTATTATTATTATTATTATTATTATTATTATTATTATTATTATTATTATTATTATTATTATTATTATTATTATTATTATTATTATTATTATTATTATTATTATTATTATTATTATTATTATTATTATTATTATTATTATTATTATTATTATTATTATTATTATTATTATTATTATTATTATTATTATTATTATTATTATTATTATTATTATTATTATTATTATTATTATTATTATTATTATTATTATTATTATTATTATTATTATTATTATTATTATAAAATATCAATTATAATTCGTAAAAGATCAATTGTAATTCAAAAAAGATCAATTGTGATTCGTAAAAGATCCATTGTTATTCGTAAAAGATCAATTGTAATTTGTAAAAGATCAATTGTTATTCGTAAAAGATCAATTTTAATTCGTAAAAGTATAATTGTGATTTGAAAAAGATCAATTGTAATTCGAAAAAGATCAATTGTAATTCGAAAAATATCAATTGTAATTCGAAAAAGATCAATTGTAATTCGTAAAAGATCAATTGTAATTATCTTTTTCGATAATTGATATTTTTTGAATTACAATTGATCTTTTACGAGCAACAAGTGATCTTTAACGAATTACAATTGGAATCTTCGAATTACTAATGGAATCTTCGAATTACAAAAAGAATTTTCGAATTACAAGTAGAATCTTCGAATTACAAATGGAATCTTTGAATTACAAAGAGAATTTTCGAATTACAAGAAGAATCTTTGAATTACAATTTTTGAATTAATGTTGTAGTTCGAGGTCATTTTTTGTCCTCGTAATTAACTCTTCTTTCTCTCTTAAGGCCTAAGGACTTGAACGCTTGATTTTTGCGAAATTTATATTGAATAGTTTCTGAATTTCAGTTAATATTTTTTGAAATTTGATGGCATTTTCTGAATTTCAATTGATAATTTTGGAGTTCAACTGAGATTTTGATTTTTTTATAAATATTTTCAGAATTTTAATTGGGATTCATGAATTTTAAATGATATTTATTTTCTTATAAAAAATTGCAAAAGGTAGTGTGCGAAATAGCAATTTGAAATTAAAATCCTCCCCCTCTCCTCCCCCTCTCCTCCCCCTACGCATGTGAATATGTTTAAACACATTTGTGTGTACATGGATAGATATTTGTAAAGGGTGTAACATTAAGAGGGTGTTAATTTCGAAAGTTTAAATCGTAAATGGGCCAAATTGGTAGTAGCAAAAAAATGTTTAGAAATGATGTAAGACACAAAAAAGTTAAAAGAAAGTATGAAGTGAATTAATTTCACTTATTGTCTCACCCTGTATATATGTTAATGATGATTGAGTCTATATGTCACAATATTATGTTGACACAAAATATCCTCCGGCATAACATTAATAAATCATTTACAAATGCACTTTCAGACTTTAACAGCACAATATTGTGAGGCAATTTATTTATTTATAAACTTTTTTTTATTCATTTATATTAAGTACAGGTATTAAAAAAAAATTATGTTTAAAAAAAATTATGTTGAAAAAAATTATGATGGAAAAAAAATATTAAATTGTGCGTTTAAAAAATTGTTGGTAATAAAAATTCATTATTTTTTAAATATATGTATATAAAATTAAAATTTTTAATAAAAAAATTTAATTAAATTACATAACTAAATATAACATTAAATAGCTAAAAGCCAAAACTCAATGTCAAAATTTAACAATTTTTTTTTGATAAGGTCTAGTTTGATATAATGTTATTTTGTTGATATTTGTAATATCAAATTGTTAAAAGGAAAACGTGCCTTTTAGGAATTTTGTGGCTTTTAACTGAATGTGTTACAACAAACTATTTTTAGAATGTAAATAAACAGGAGATTTAGGTGACCATATGCAGGAAAGGGATTTATTTAGAAATTTCCAATTCGAAAAAGATCAAATGTAGTTCGAGGATTCTACTTGTAAATCGAAGATTCCATTTTTAATTCGAAGATTTCATTTCAAAATTATTTGTATTTCATTTGAATTCAAAGATTTCATTTTATTCGAAAAAGATCAATTGTAATTCAAACAAGTAGAAAAGTTAAATTCGACTTGGGCGAATCTATGAATACCCTCCACAATGCCCTTTTTAAGTGATAGTAAATTTTCAAACGTGAAAACAATAACAATTTTGATAAGAAATATTTTATTTTGTGTAAAAAACTTGTTTTTAGTAATTTAAAAAAAAAAATTACTAAATTTTTTTTCGAGTGTAAAACTTTTTTTGAGTGTAAAATTTTTTTCGAGTGTATTTTTTTTTTTTTTTTTAGTGTAAAATAATTTTTGAGTGACAAAAAATACGTTGTAAAATATTTTAGTGACTTAGCAATGTTTTTAAAACATGTTTTACGGGTTTTCAACACGTGAATTCTAGGTGAAACAAATCAGAAATTCTGGGTTTTGAACCACTGAACCGATTTTGCTGAAATTCAATACCAATCAGACTAGGAGAACGACAAAAATACATGTCAAGCTCCAGCAGCCTCAGAATTGTCTTTAAAAACTAAGCGTGTTTTTTATATTATAAATTCGCAAAAAACTCTTGCGAAATTCACTATTTTGTTTATAAATTTTGAACCACTGGACCTATTTTGCTGAATTGCAATACCAACCTGAATAGGTGTATGTCCAACATATATGCAAAACTTCAGCAGACAGACGTACGGACATCAGTAGATCGTCAAAAAATCGATCGAGGATCACAAATATATGGGGCATTCCATGTCAAATCGGACACTTTGAAATTTTTTTTTTTTATATTTTACCAATTTGTTAACAGTTTTTAGAACCCTTTGAAAACTCCTTCGTGGTACATTTTCAGATTTTTTTGATGACCCGTTCAAAAGATACCAAATTTTTAAAAATTGGTAGTTTGATCCTCAAACTTCTGTTACACATAACTTCTTCAATAATGGTCCAAATTTCAAATTTTTTTTTCAAAATTTTTGTTTTTTTGCGATTTTTAAGCTTTTAAATTTAAATCTCATTTTTGAAAATGTTTGTACTCTTCTATTTTTTTGAAATTTTTTTTTGTGTAAAACTTCTATCGATTCTACAAATTTTTTGCCCAGGAGGATCGTGGTATAGCGATTATTACTATTTTTTTAAACTTTTTGAAAAAAATTTATTGTAATTTTTCAATCTTAAAATCATTTCTACTGCTCCAATGGTGCGTCATAGAGGGGTCATTTATAAGACCGACGCCCATTAATTTTTACGTCTTATCATTTCTTTGGAACAAACTAATACCCTATCTCCAATTTATAAGGGGGCTCCCACACAAAACGACACTTTTTAATATTTGCTCCAACCGCTCTAAGTGCCCTACAAGTGCCCTTAGAGCAACAAAATGTATGACCCACAATATTTTTTTAGTCCCAACATTTTCTATGAACATACCTACCCTCTATCTGTAACTGTTAAGGCGGTCCCCATACAATTTTTTTTATTTTTTTTAAGTTTGATTTATTTAATCAGCTTCTACCGGTTCAACGGTGCGTCTGAGAGGGGTCATTAGTGAGACCGGCAGTAAAAAAATTGTATGGGGACCGCCTTAACAATTAGAGATAGAGGGTAGGTGTATTCAGAGAAAATGTTTGGACTAAAAAAATATTGTGGGTCGGTCATACATTTTGTTGCTGTAAGGGCACTATTAAAAAAATTTAAAAAAATGTCGTTTTGTGTGGGAGCCCGCTTAGAAATTGGAGATAGGGTATTAGTTTGTTTCAAAGAAATGTTAAGACGTAAAAATTAATGGAGTTCGGTCTTATAAAGGACCCCTCTATGACGCACCATTGGAGCAGTAGAAATGATTTTAAGATTAGAAAATTACAATAAAAAATCCCACGATCCTCCTGGGCAAAAAAATTGTGGAATCGATAGAAGTTTTACATAAAAAAATTTAAAAAATAAAAAATTTAAATAAAAAAAGTACAAACATTTTCAAAAATGAGATTTAAATTTTAAAACTTAAAAATCGCATACTAGAGCGCTTTTAAGAATTTTTTGGGATTTTTTTTTAAAAAGTACGTAAAAAAACAAAAATTTTAAATTTGGACCATTATTGAAGAAGTTATGAGTAAAAGAAGTTTGAGTAAAGGAACAAACTACCAATTTTTAAAAATTCGATATCTTTTGAACGGGTCATCAAAAAAATCTGAAAATTTACCACGGGGAAGTTTTCGAAGGGTACTAAAAACTGTAAACAAATTGGGAAAATCTAAAAAAAAAGTTTTTCAAAGTGTCCGATTTCACATGGAATGCCCCATATATATTCATGATCCCCGATCGATTTGAAGACATTCTAGCGATGCCCGTCTGTCTGTTCACGGATATGACTAAAACATAACATATTTATTGGAAGTTCTCCCGAGAAGTTTGGTATTGCATTTGAGCGATATCGGTTCGTTCAAAAGTTATGAACGAAAATGTAAGGACACCTCAAAAATTTTAGTACATTCAATATAACCTAAAAATACAAAATGCTTTATTTCGGCTGCTAGTTGACATATGTGAACATAATTGAACACCAAATGGTATTTAAACAAGTACGAACATATTTTTTGATAAAAAAAAAAGAAAAAAAAAATCGCGGATTTTTTTTTCAAATTTTTTTTCGCGGAAATTTTTTTTTTAATTTTTTTTTTTTCCAAAAGTAATTTCTTTTTAAAAAAGTTTTTGCAATAATCTTTTTGAAATTGTGGAGGGTATCACTACATTCGGCAAGGCCGAATTTAAATTTTTTACTTGTTCGAATTAGAATTGATTTTTTCGAATTACAATGGATCTTTTTTGAATTACAATGGATCTTTTTCGAATTGCAATTGATCTTAATCAAATAACAATTGCCCTTTTTGGAATTACAATTGATCGTTTTCGAATTACAATTGATCTTTTTTAAATTACAATTAGTACCAGTTTACAGAAGGCGAATGGTACACACGAACGAAAATTTTACATGTATTTTGTTGTTGTTACAATAACAAAACACATGCAAAATTTTCGTTCGTGTGTATCGTTCGCCTTCTGTAAACTGGCACTTAGAGTTTTCGAATTAAATATGGAATTTTCAAATTACAAATAAAATTTTGGAATACAAATGAAATTTTCGATTTGTTAGTAGAATCTTCGAATAATCAATAAAATCTTCGAGTTACAAGTAAAATCTTCGAATTACAATTGATCTTTTTTTAAATAACATCTCAAAAAAAAAAAATGTTTGAAATTCCAACGCGATCAGTTAATGGTTGACGTATGAGTGTTATTAATTAAAATATACATAAATATTACTCATACGTCATTAGAAAACATATTAAAAGTAGCAAAGTATTTAAATTATTTTTTTTTTTAAATCTGGTCACTTTCAATTTATTCTACATAAAAGTTTCTAAAAATCTTTTTTTATACAACTTTTTTCATAAAATTTCCCTAAAGATATGTAAGATGTCATGTGTGAAATATACAATCATTGGATTTTGTTCCCCCTTCGTAAGAACAACAATATCTTTACCAAAAAAAATGAAAAGACAAACTCCAAAAAGGCAAAAAAATAACAAAATATACGCTTAAAAATAACAAAACAACATAACAATACATTTTTTTTTTCTTTTTTTTTTTTGGTGTAAATACCATGTAACAACAATGTTTTGTTTGTTCTTTTGTTAGTTTTGTATACAAAACAATGTGTGTAAATTTTTTTCAGACTAAAAAAAAATTTTGTTTGGGAAACCATTCTTTTAAAAATACACAACAAATACACTCAAAAAAAATCTGTAATTGTGAAGAAAAGGTCTTGTAAAAAATGGACTACCAAAGTTATGTGTAACGTTACAATGCATGCTTTGTAGAATTAACAGAAAAAAATGCACAAATGAAATATTTATTTGTTTTTGTTGTAAATTATTTTTTTTTGTAAAATAACACTGTGCTACAAAAAACACAAAATCGAATATAGTTTTAAAATAAGGTAGTTAAGGTTGTAGGTCTTGTCGAAAGGATCACAAAAATTCCCATCAAACTTGCCAGACACCCTCAAATTTTAAAGTTATTGTCAAAAAACGTTTTTTTTTTTGGGGACTTTTTCACTAAACCAAGTGTAACTTAAAACATTTTTCAACCGATTTTCAAATTTTCAACTGTTTTTGATAGAACAAGAATAGGGCAATATCTAACTTTTTGTTATTTTTTGAAAATTTTTTGAGTTTGACCTTGAAATTGCGCTATCTTATTAAGTTTTTGATATATCAATTTATGTTAAATATCTCAAAAACCTGACGAGATAGAGCAATTTAAAGGCTAGATTTGGATTAAGCGCGCCAAAAACCTTTAAAAATATTGTACACGACCTCTTATGATAAATTTATTTATTTTGCCTGGGTTATCTGAACGGCAATTTCCCGCAAAATCTTAATTTTCTTTTTTTTTAGAAAAATCACAACTCTGTCAATTATTATCCGATTTTTTTCAAGATAAAGGTTGTCATATTCAAAATTAAATTTTCTTAAAAAATGCGTTTATAAATATAAAGGTTGTTAAACGAACTATAGCAAAAATCGATAAACTTGAACATTTTTCAAAAAATAATAAAAAAAAAAAACAGATTTTATAGAAAAAATCAATAGATATCTTTCCTATATGTGTAGATCAATTCACACACATGGAAAGCCCTATCCTTCTCCTATCCAAAACAGTTTTAAAATTTAAAATCGGTTTAAAATTTTCTGAATTACACAAGGTTTAGAGAAAAGTCCAAAAAAAAAAGTTTTTTGACAATAACTCTAAAATTTGAGGGTGTCTGGCAAGTTTAATGGGCATTTTTGTGATCTACTCGACAAGACCAACAACCTATACTATGTCACATCAGAAGTATTTTTCCACTGTAGCACAGTGTAATCGTCGGGGATACCTTTCCTCTCGCGGTTAATGTACACAAATTCATTGCATTTAAGTTATACAACTTTATTATTATTTAAATATATTCTTAATATCCACACCCACAAAGGGGGCGAACCAAAATAAAGAGAACTTTTCTAATCCCTTGGGACCAAGTGTCCAAAAATTCCGTTTTTCAGAGATTCATTTAGTTCTTTAACCCTTCATTACATGACTTAATTTCTTTATAGAAAATATTTTTTTGGGGTTTCTTCATGTTTTAACAAATGTTTTATACACTACGCAAATTTTCGAAAAATTTATTGTTTTTTACATAAAATAGATCAACAAAAACAAAAATAACGGTAAATGGGGAATAGCGGAGTTGCTAGATACGCGCGAAGTCAACATTGCATATATGCAATGCCATGCATATATGCATGGCCTGGTTTTACCCGTTACGAATTTTACCTCCAATGACCTAGAGACAGTCTTTCCAAGAACTTCGAAAATTTGTCAAAAATTTTTTTTTTCTAAAACCATTTTCAATGAAATTCTTTTAACAAAAACGGGGGAAAAAATTGTGTCTTGGACTTACTATTAGAAAATTCGAAAACATTTCATTTTTTGAAAAATCTCAAATTTTGCTATATCAGTAATGCAAAAAATCTTTAGAAAGTCTGGACATCTTATACATCTTTAGATAGAATACTCACAAAAAATGATTGACTAAAAATTTTCAATTAAATCTATTAATCAACTAAATTTAAATAAGTCAATCAATGTTTTGATTGAAATTTTTGTTATTTTCTTTAACAGTCGAATTACAAATTTTTAACATACTACATTTTTTTCGCTTTAATTTATTTGAATAGATTAATTCAAAAACATACAAAATAATCGGGTTTTACTTTTTTTTATTGTTTGCAACATATTGGAAATCAAAAAAGATTAACTTTTTGATAATTTTGTCATAAGCCTACAATTCATTCGTAAAATCAATCATTATTTTGATTGACTATAAATAAAAAAATTATCAAATTTTTTATCAAAATCGAAAAAATGTTTGATTGAAAAAAATTTCAATCAATCACCTACAATTTAATGATAACAATTTTCTTAATTGGAGGAATTTCTATTAAAAAAATTTATTGAATCCGCGTTTTTGTTGATTGAAATTCGTTTAAAATTTTTTGTTTAAGGATGTCCAGACTTTCAAGTAAGTGATAATCACTTAATCCGTGTTGTTTAAGTTGCACGGATCTGCCGGACTGTCCACGAGTTCCGTGAAAATTTACCTTGTAAACGGTAAAAGCATATAAATTGAAATTTGGAAAATTTACACGGTTAATTTTCAGGTACCCTGTAGATTGTCCTCAAAGTATCTAAAACGTTACGAGAACTAAGGCAACTTGGGCAACTTGAGAAACATGTGATTATCACCGTTTTGAAAGTCTGGGAATCCTATACATTTCCATCGAAAAAGGCTATCCAGACTTTCAAGTTGGTGATAATCACTTGGTCCCTGTTGCTCACGATGCATGGGCCTGCCGGACTGTGCGCGAGTACTGTGGAAATTAACCTTGTAGGCGTTTATAACATATAAATCGAGGGAAAAAAGTTTCATCTATTGAATAAGGATAATTTTATTTCTTTAACCCTCACCCACCCCAAATAAAAAATGTTTAATTCATTTGCCTTACTTGAAAAAAATTTGTCAAAAACTTTAAAATTACTCCAACTTTAAAACTATCCCTTCTCTTTTATCACATACACAACCCTTTTAGTTTTTAACTCTTTCCACACTCTATCTCTCCTCTCCGTTGTTGTGGTATAAATTTTAATCCGCTTTTAATGTTGACACTGACACTTTACTTTTCTGATGTCACATACTTGTAGGCTGAAATGTCAAATTAAAAAAAATATAAAAAAAAACAGCCAACCACCCATTTTATGATGTTTTCAGTCACTGGGTGAGTGAATGAATTGAGTATGTTTATGTACTTGTAAAGTAAGTGTATACATGATGAAAAGGGTGTCACGGAAATAGGTAAATGGAATAGTTTTTTTTAAGTAGAAATGTTGAGAGGAGTAAATTTATTATGACGAGATTACATTTTTTGTTAAATAAAAAATCATACGCTGAGAGCACCTTCCCATTGCGATAAATATACCAAATATTTCATTTATTTAACAAAAATACAAAAAAACATGTTAAAAAATTGTATTTTTTCAGAGGTTGGTTCAGTTCTTCAAGGGGGAACTTTTTTCTCCCTTGTCCGATTTTGCCCATTTCCGAACTTGCCTAGGACCATAAGACATATTCGTGCCAAATTTCAGGAGAATAGCTCTTTTATTTTGGACAGCATCGTGCCATCTACAGACAGACGGACGGACATTCACAGAATGTAATAGAATCGATCATGGATCAATAATATATATGGGGCATTCCATATCAAATCGGACACTTTGAAATTTTTTTTTTTTAGATTTTCCCAATTTGTTTACAGTTTTTAGAACCCTTCGAAAACTCATTCGTGGTAAATTTTCAGAATTTTTTGATGACTCGTTCAAAAGATATCGAATTTTTAAAAATTGGTAGTTTGTTCCTTTACTCAAACTTCTTTTACTTATAACTATAACTTCAATAATGGTCCGAAGATTTTTTTTTTTTTCAAAATTTTTGTTTTTTTACGTACTTTAATAAAAAAATACCAAAAAATTCTTAAAAGCGCTCGATTTTTTTGGAAATTTTTTTGTGTAAAACTTCTATCGATGGATCGTGGGATAACGGTTATTGCTATTTTTTAAAATTTTTTGAAAAAATTTTATTGTAATTTTTCAATCTTAAAATCATTTCTGCTGCTCCAATGGTGCATCATAGAGGGGTCCTTTATAAGACCGACCCCCATTAATTTTTACGTCTTAACATTTCTTTGGAACAAACTAATACACTATCTCCGATTTCTAAGGGGGTTCCCACACAAAACGACATTTTTTAAAATTTGCTCCAACCGCTCTAACTGCCCTAATAGTGCCCTTAGAGCAACAAAATGTATGACCGACCCACAATATTTTTTTAGTCCAAATATTTTCTCTAAACTTCTACCGGTTCTACCGGTCCAATGGTGCGTCCGAGAGGGGTCATTAGTGAGACAGACCCCCATTTATTTTTAACCTACAAAATTTTTTTAAAACATACCTACGCCCTATCTCCACTCCCTAAATAGGCTCCCATACAAATAACAGTTGGAGCAAATTTTATAAAAATGTAATTTTGAATGGAAGCCTACTTAGGGAGTGGAGATAGGGCGTAGGTATATTTTAAAAAAATTTTGTAAGGTAAAAATAAATTGGGATCGGTTTCACTAATGACCCCTCTCGGACGCACCATTGGACCGGTATAAGCTATTGTGGGTCGCTCATACATTTTGTTGCTCTAAGGGCACTATAAGGCCGTTAGAGCTGTTGGAGCAAATTTTAAAAAATGTCGTTTTGTGTGGTAGCCCCCTTAGAAATTGGAGATAGGGTATTAGTTTGTCCCAAAGAAATGTTAAGACGTAAAAATTAATGGGGGTCGGTCTTATAAAGGACCCCTCTATGACGCACCACTGGAGCAGTAGAAATGATTTTAAGATTGGAAAATTGCAATAAAATTTTTTCAAAAACTTTTAAAAAATAGTTAGTGTCCGACCCAATACACCTTTTTTGGCCGAAGCCGAATATTCGGCCAAATTTTCACTATTCGGCCAAACCGAAGCCGAATATTGAAAAATGTTTTTAGTTGCAAAAACACTTAGTAAAATGTTTTTGTGGCTTACTAATGTGATTCAAAGTTAGTTTAGTTAGTTTATTCGGCCTATTCGGCCAAAATTGTGGCCGAAGCCGAATAGTGGCCGAATAGTGCTTTTTGGCCGAAGCCGAATATTCGGTAGGACACTAAAAATAGTAATATTCGTTATCCCACGATCTTCCTAGGCAAAAAATTTGTAGAATCGATAGAAGTTTTACACAAAAAAATTTCAAAAAAATCGAAGAGTACAAACATTTTCAAAAAGGAGATTTAAATTTTGAAACTTAAAAATCGCATACTAGAGCGCTTTTAAGAATTTTTTGAGATTTTTTTTTTAAAAGTACGTAAAAAACAAAAATTTTCAAAAAAAAAAATTGAAATTTGGACCATTATTGAAGAAGTTATGAGTAAAAGAAGTTTGAGTAAAGGAACAAACTACCAATTTTTAAAAACTAGATATCTTTTGAACGGGTCATCAAAAAAATCTGAAATTTTACCACGAAGGAGTTTTCAAAGGGTACTAAAAACTGTTAACAAATTGGGAAAATCTAAAAAAATGTTCAAAGTGTCCGATTTGACATGGAATGCCCCATATACAGTGGGCGACAATACATTGCAAACTGTTTTATAGTATAGATGCAATTTGTTAAAGACAAAGTTAACAATATTAAACGTTTTTATTATCAAATGAGTATTAATTTAAAAAATGTTGTGTAGGTAATTTATTAAGCTTTAATTTAAGCTTAATGGCGCCTAGATTGAGTAAATAATAAAGGTGCTACGAGGGTCGATCTGGAAAATGAAATTATTAATAGACATTTTTTTTAAAATTTTTTTTTTAAATATTTCCAAGTCGATTTTTTCCAAGTTCAAACATTAAAAATTTAGAAAAAGGTCCAATAAATTTTATTCAGTAAACAAATAATTTTTTCAACAACCCAAACAGACAGTGAAATTTTTTAAGTACAGTTGAAAAAATCCACATTTTTTGATCTCCAATTCTTTTGACTACCAATTTTTTGTAAACAAAGAAAATTTTTAATTATTTTAATATTTCATTACTATACATTTTGGTGTATCAAAATTATTAAACAATAACATCTTTTATTTGTTTACAAAAAACTTGTGGTCAGAAGAATTGAAGGTCAAAAAATGTGGATTTTTTCTACTGTACTTAAAAAATTTCACTGTTTGTTTGGGTTGTTCGAAAAATTACTTGATCACTGAATAAAATTTATTTGAAATTTTTTTAAATTTTTAATGTTTGAACTTGGAAAAAATCGACTTCGAAATATTTTTAAAAAATGTTCTAAAAAATGTCTATAAATAATTTAATTTTCCAGATCGACCCTCGTAGCACCTTTAATATTTACTCAATCTAGACGCCATTAAGTTTAACCTTAATAAATTACCTACACAACATTTTTAAAATAATACTCATTTGATAATAATAACGTTTAGTATTGTTAACTTTGTCTTTAACAAATTGCATCTACTATAAAAAAGTTTCCAATGTATTGTCGCCCACTGTATATTCATGATCCTAGATCGATTTAAAGACGATATAGCTATGTCCGTCCGTCCGCCTGTCTGTTGAAAACACGTCAACTTTTGAAAGACTTTACGGAGGCTTCCGAAGTTTGGGATATATGTTGTTCATTTACCTGGTCAGGTTGGCATTGCAATCTAGTGAAACCGGTGCCGTGGTTCAAAAGTTCTGATTTTCGGCAAGGGTTTTTCGTGAATTTACGAGATAAAAAACACGCTAACTTTCGAAAGAAATGCTGAAGCTTACAATATATATTTACCGTTCCCCTGGCTTGGTGCACACAGGGCCAGCATGATCCAATTCCGGCCAAAAGTCTTTGTCGTTGTTGGATCCGTCTGAAAATGTGCTTCTAGAGGAATTCGAGGTCGCTGATTTCAAAATTTAGCTAAAAACCAAAAAAATCAAAATGGCGGATCCAATATGGCGGACAATTTTTTTTAAAAAATTGTCCGATTGAACTCAAATTTTGTTTTATGTGGGTCTTGGAGTTACTGAATAAGAATTGTTACTCCGAATTTTAAAAAACAAAATGGCGGACTAAATATGCTTTTTAAGGTTTAATGAATTATCCAACTCCGGCCAAAAGTCTTTATCGTTGTTGGATCCGGCTGAAAATGTGCTTCTAGAGTATTTCGGGGTCGCTGATTTCAAAATTTAACTAAAAACGAAAAAAATCCAAATGGCGCATCCAATATGGCGGACAATTTTTTTTAATAATTGTCTAATTTAACTCAAATTTTGTTTTAAGGGGGTTTTGGAGTTACTGAATCTGAATTAATGGCGTGAATTTTGAAAAACAAAATGGCGGACTAAATATGCTTAGTAAAGTTTGTTACAAGGAATTAAACAGCTATATTCCTTTTCTTTGTTGAAGCTAGCTGAAAGTGTGGCCTAGTAAATTTCCGGGTCTGTTATCTTAAAATCGATCTGATAAAATTCAATATGGCGGAAACAATATGGCGGCTAGATTTTTTAACTTTGTCTGATCTAACTAAAAATTAGTTTTAAAAGTATTAAGAGTGTCTGAAGTTAAATCTACGCACATAATTTGTATATACATTTTTTTTATTTTTGATATAAATATGGAAATGGTGTACATGACTTACTTACAAGGGAAGTATCTCAACCCTTATGAACCGATTTGCCTGAAACTTAAAATATATATAAATGAGACGATTTTAAGGTTGGGGTGTCTCGGCTTTTCGGCCATATCAGTGTTTCAAAATTTCGTTGTCCCCTTATGAAACCATATGGACCTCCGGGAAAATTTCGATAACTCACGAACTAATAGGAATATCCTCTAGAGCAAAAATACGTGTCGACTTAAATTTAATAAAGATTATTTCGTATTTATATGGACATCGTAGCTCTATGTCTTCATATAAATACCACCCAAAATTTTCACATTTTCATGAAAAAAGTATTTAACGAAGCCAAACTTTTACAAGGTTATGCCACCGTTGCATAGGCATTAAAAAAACCTTTCTTCTCATATGTAAACATCATATAGTTTCTTAGAAAGAAATGGCTGAAAAATCCAAAAAACGATTTTTTCGCCATTTTTTGACCCATGTTTTGAACCCCTAAATCCCCGATATGTCCGATAAGCCGAGACACCCCAACCTTAGAATTGTCTCTTTTATATATATTTTACGTTTCATGCAAATCGGTTCATAAGGGTTGAGATACTTCCCTTGTTAGTTTCAGAAAAGCTTTTGGAAATAGTAACGACAAATTATTCACTTTTTTCTTTATTTTGGAAATTCAATAAAAAATCTTTGAATTTATTTGGAAATGGTGTAACTGATATTTTCCATAATTCTACAAAAAAACTAGAAATGTAGATAATTATTTTTCCTACACTTAAGGCACTCTCTGACGATAAAAAAACTATTCAAGCTGTAAAACATTATTTTGGGTTAAATTATTTTTTTTTAAAACAAATCTCGGACCACTGCATATATATCTGTAATTTCGCCATTTATCATTTCGAGCAAGTTTGGGCAACTTTTTTCGAAAGATATGAATCCATTCTATATCAAAAAAAATATAGACCGATTGTATCGAACTGAGGATCGCTGAGGATTTTTTCGGCGCGAGGTAAATAGCTAAAAAATTTTAACTTTTTTCACAAAAAACGCGATTTGCTGCCAGGCAAATGAGTTATATTTGTCCATGTTATTTTCATTACAAAGGGTTATATATATAGTTGAACAACACAAACAAAAAGTTAAACATTAGCAATAGAAGTTTGGAAAAAAAAATTAAAAAAGTATCTCAACTTTTAAAAATTTTTTACCAACTTTTTTAACTTTGAAGACCTGTCAAAGGAAAGAGTGTAATTGGATCATAAAGATAAGTTCAGAAAACCTGCTTCTATATATGCCCAACAAACTGGTAAACATTTTTTTGAGGATTTACAAATAAGGACTTTTGGCCGGAAATCGATCTGTCTGGCCCTCTGTGCAGTGGTTCAAAATTTATTTGCAAAACCGTGAATTTCAGATTGGTTTCACCTTAAATTCACGTGTTGAAAACCCGTTAAAAATGTTTTAAAAACATTTGGTAAGTCACAAAAAAAATTTTACAACGTATTTTTGTCACTCAAAAATATTTTTACACTAAAAAAAAAAATACACTCGAAAAAAATTTTACACTAAAAAAAAAAGAAATTGGTAATTTTTTTTTCAAAAATTACTAAACAAAGCTTTTTTTACACAAAATAAAATATTTCTAATTAAAATTGTTATTTTTTTCACATTAGAAAATTTACAATCACTTCAAAAGGGCATTAAGGAGGGTATTCATAGATTTGGCCAAGTCGAATTTACCCAGCAGAAATAAATCGAGATTTTGGCGACACAGCATCTGTTTATAGCATACCGTAGCGCATCCAAAGAGCGCTCTTAGGGATGCAGTAAATGGAAGGGGAAAAAATTTTAATTTTTTTTTAAGATTTTTTATATAAAACTTATAATGTGTAATTATTTTTTGATAAAATTTCACACTTGCTTTCCTTCTTAATATTTTTAACACTTTTTGAATAAAAAAACATGAGTTTTCGATAAGGACACATGATTTGACTGCATCATTATTGCGCATTAATCAGCGCTGCAAAGAGCGCTTCAATCATAGCATCTTTGACCGCTGTTCCCAAAAAAAATCCCATAAAAAATGTGAAAATGAAAATTTCCGATATTTTTTTTATGTTCACTTCCGATTTTTTTTTTTTTTTCATTTTGTTTCACATAAATAAAGTTTTGTAAAGTAAAACGAATGAATTTTTTTGTTATATTTTTTTAAATTTTAGTTATTTGATTTCAACTTTGAATTTACAGCATCTTTATTCTGCTTAAATCAGCTCTACAAAGATACATGAATTCACTGCATCTTTAATCTGCTTAAATCAGCGCTCTAAAGACACGTGATTTCAGTGCATCTAAAGAGCGCTGTTTCTGTGTATCCAACTAGCGCTCTAAAGTGGGACATCGCCTTAGGGAATCATGCATGAATTCAGCGCAATTGGATGCGCTCCTTTACTCAAGTTCCCCTTCCAAAAGCTGCTGAACGTTCAGCAAAATTTCTGCTGGGAACTTTTCTACTAATTTTCTCCTGAATTTTAAAATTCGGGACACCCTATTGCACACATGCTGCAGTTTCGAATTTGCATGAGAATTTCACATGTTGACGAGGATTAAAAACAAATTTTTCATTATCAACAATTTCAGTATGTAAAATAATGTATGTATTTATATCATTAAAAATATCAGAAAAACTGAAATGGGAAAAGGAGTACATCATAAAATCATGTTTTGATGGAATTAATGAAATTTCATGAAATTCTTTGCTTTAAAGAACATTAAAAAGTTATAAAGAAAATAAATTGTTTTTAAGACTGATGTACTGATAAAAAAGAATTGAAGATTGTTAACAAATTGCAAATTCTGAAAATAAAATCCTGTATAAAATTCTTAAAATTTTTCGATAGAAAAAATCTCTCAGAAGGTGAGAATTTTTCGACAGACAAAAAAAAAACACTTACGTAGAAAAAATTCTTTGTATTATTGGTTCATTTCCAATTAAATTATTGTTGTATTAACAAACAATTTAATTTTATTGACAAATTGTGTTGTTGTATAAAATTTCAATTAATTTCTTAGTCAAATCAATTAAATTGTTTGTTAATACAACAACGCTTTAATTGGAAATTAACTAACAATACAATTTTTTTAATGTTTAAGACTTAAGACTTCATTTTGCTCCATCTCATTTATTCGATTCGACAGAAATTTTATATCGCCATTTTTAAATCAATAATTTTTTTCTTAAGTAAAGATCAAATTTAGTTACCAAACATTATAAAAAACAAATTTAAGTCCTTTAATAAAGCATAAAAAACATCTTTATTACCGTAATCCCCCGCTTGAAAAAAAAATAAGTTTATCATGATAATTTTCCACATCATTTGACATTACTTTTCAACCGTTGATAAATTTTATTATCAACTTCCCCTCTCTAAGTATTTATATAATTTTCAAATTTTGTCATAAAGAAAAAAATAAAATCTACAGCAAATCATTCAAAACTTTGTGTGGAACAAATAAATCCTGCTACAAAGAAAACAAAATGTCGCGTAAATAGTAACAAAATCCTTCAAAAAGAAGGTATAAAGTAGAAAAAAAAATACTTTTAACAAATGCTTGTACAAATACCATTAAAAATGGTATCATAATTTGTTATGACCCCCATACTTTTTTTGTCACATCTATTCGCTTTTTTCCAGCCAGTGTAAATAATGTCAAATTTCAGAAAGAAGTTATTCATTTTCTTTTTGTGTTGTACTTTTTATTTTGGAATATATTAGAGCAATGATGCTATTAGCATAAAACCACTTGAATACCAAACATTTACCAACATTTATTATAAGCTCAAAAAGGAAGCAAACTTTGGTTTGATATGGAGGTTAGGAAAGCAATTGGTAGGATGTTAAACGAATTTTAGGTACCGTACGTTAAGGAGTTCGAAATAGAACTTTTATTATTATTTTTTTTTAATAATAAAAAGATTTTTACAAAAAAAGCTTTTTTCGAAAAAAGGTTTTTCGAAAAAAAGATTTCTTAAAAAAAGCTTTTTTCTTAAAAAAAAGTTTTTTTTTCTAAAAAGCTTTTAAACAAGCTTTTAAAAAAGCTTCTTTTTTAAGTCTTTTTCAAAAAAGCTTTTTTTTTAAAAAACTTTGTTTCAAAAAAAAAAAATGTTTTTAGGTTTTCAAACTATTAATATATACGAGCTTTTTGGCACTTTGTTTTGTATTGACTTTTCATTTTAACAAAAAGCTACACTCAAAAAAATACGTTAGTAGATTTACTAATTTTTTTTTGCTAATGCTAGTTAGCTAACTTTTAGCAAATTTTTAGTTGAGATTAGCATGTTAGCAAAAAATTCTTGTAAACTTCATTTGGCACATTAGCAATTTTAAACAAACGTTGAACTAATTTCTTTTGCTAAGATTTGAAATTGAGTTGACAACATTTTTACAAGATTTTTTGCTAACATTAGCAAAAATAAATGGTAATTTTTTTTTTATTTTCAGAAAACTTAAAATGGCTCTATCTCGGAAACTAAGCCAGATAGAGCAAAATGGAGGGCATTTTTGGTTCTTAGAATCTCCATACTTTCGCGGGTCCTCTTCACATGTGTGGACCCTAATGGGCCCTAACTTTGGATCCAAAAAAGTTAGCATTCCCGAAAATTTTAAAATGCTCATATCTCGGTAAATATTGCCGACACAACAAAAAGTCCAAAAGCATTTTTGTAGCTCTCAATACGTAGAACAAGACCGCAAAATAGTCAAAAGCTCTCCGAGTAATATTTTTGAAGTTATCGAGTTTTTTAATTCTCAAGACCCCAGTGGTCCCCTATAATCACGTATCTCAAAAACTAAGCAAGGTAGAGCGAAACGGACACAAATTTTGGATCAAAAACTATGACGATTTTTAAGGAACCCAACTAGGTCTACCCCATCGGGGTCTGGACCTATCGGGTCCGAACCCAATGGGGTCCTCAAATGTGTCAAAAAAAAAATTTGTTAACTAATTATTGGCAAAACATTTTTGAATAAATACATTTTATTTTTATGTACCTTTTGGTACTAAAAATAAAAAAACAACATTTAACACAAAGTTTAGTACGACTTATCCTACCAACACTATTGTTTGGTTAGGCACTGTTGTTATTGTAAAATAACAGCAACACATATATTAATAGTTACCGACGGTGATTTAATATATACAATTTTTGCTTTAAAAGAGTTATTATTGTTGGAAAACAGATTTCGGACCTTCATAATAGTACTTCTCATATAACTTGGGAAATATATCAAATATTATGTCTGGTTTGATGTTTGATTGACCAACGATGATTCTCTAAAGTCTGCTGAAGATTCCTTTAGTGGGGATGAAACTGATCAGTACAGACATACTATGAGATAGTAACTTTTTTAAAGCAATAAATTAAAAATACTCTATTATGACAATATCATAAATAGAAATATTTTTGGGCCTCGAACTAGAATAAAACTCTAATCGAATATATATTTTTGCTAACTTTAGCAAAAAAATTGTGGGTTCAAAATCAGCAAATTTTCTTGTAGGTTTACAAGCTTTTTTTGCTAACATTACAGTTTTTTTTTTTGAGTGTATCAACATAGGGTGGTCTATGAAAGTTCTGAATTTAATAGCAAAACTTCATCTATAAAAATAAAACTTTTATAATTTTTATACCCTCCAACTACTGTATGGTACTCACTTTGTCATTCCGTGTGTAACGCATCGAAATATTGGTCTAGGACCCCATAAAGTATATATATTATTGATCAGTGATCGATTCTAAGACATTCTAGCCATGTCCGTCTGTCCGTCCGTCCGTCTGTGGAAGACACGATACAGTCCAAAATAAATGCGCTAGACTCCTGAAATTTGGCACATATATGTCTTATGTTCATAGGCTAATTAAGTTCGGAGATGGGCAAAATGGGACCAGGGGGGAAAAAGTTCCCCCTTGAAGAAGTAAACCAACCAATGAAAAAAGGTAACTTTTTATACGTTTTTTTGTATTTTTGTTGAACAAATGAAACATTTTTATGCTTGAAAAAGTTCAAAGTCCTGAACTTGGACCCAGGGGATTTGAAAGTGACTTTTTTTTTTGGTCCACCCCCTTTTGTGGGCGAGATATAAGCAAATTATTTCTATAATGATGAAAGTGTATATCTTTTGTACAAAAAGCATAGTAACTAAATTTGTGAACATTTTTGACCAGATAGAAGGTGTTCCCAAGGACCCCCGACAAGCACCCAAAAAAAAAACGCCCCTGCATTTTTTTTTAACGTTGGAGGGTATACAAGATTCGGCACAGCCGAATTTAACACTCTCACTTGTTTTATCATAAAAATATTTAAAAAAAAAAGCTTTTTTAAAAAAAAAACTTTTTAGGTTTTTAAACTTCTAATATAACACTGTACGACAAAATTCAATTTTTGGTTGCACCCATGATCGGGACCAAAAAATTCTGAAAATAGAGGTAAAAAAAAGATACCCGTGTCTCCCAGTTTTTCTAGATCAATTCGTTTTCGCGTTTTATTAGCAAATCAATATTTTGTATATATAAGAGTTTCAATCACTTGGGGAAGTGAGGATTACACCCGCAACAGTTAATCGTGATAGCTTAAATTTTGCTGAAATACTTGTAAATAGTGTCAGATAAAATGTGCAAAACATGAGGAAGATTATTAGAAAAGCTATGAAGAAATATCTCAAATTTAGATGTTTTTTACATGTTTTTATACCTTCTATTTAGTGATATAGGGTTCAAAATACTCTAACTTTAGAAAGACAATTTGGATGCTCCTAAAGTTTATTTGTTATTTACCTGGCCAGATTGGTATTAAATTTCGATAAAATCGATCCAGTGTTTTCGAAGTTATGATCAAAACCGTGGTTTCATCTTGAATTCCCTCGTTCAAAAAAACCCTAAATGCTCTTTTAAAATATTGGTATGCCACAAATATATTTTACAAAGTAATTTTATCGCTAAAAAAAATGTTTACAATCTAAAAAAAAATTACACTTAAAAAAATTTTACACTCAAAAAAAATTTACACTCAAAAAAAAATATATTATTCTCAAATTTTTTTTTTTTACAAAAATTATAAAAAAGTTTTTTAATCCAAATAATTTTGTTTTAACGTTAGAAAAATTACTATCACTTAAAAGGGGCTAATGGAGGGTACGCATGAATTCGGCTCAGTCGTTTTTAACTATTCTGGTTGTTAGTTAGTGGCAATTCTAAAGAAAATTGTGGCAACTCTGGGATAGTTTTAAACATCTTTTTGCAATGCACACATCTTATTTTTGTTGCCATCATAGACAATTTGGATGGCCAAAAATGTTTGAGTGTAAAATTTTTTTGAGTGTACTTTCTTTTGCGTGTAAAATTTTTTTGAGTGTATTTTTTTTTCGAGCGATAAAATTACTTTTTAAAATATTTTTGTGGCATAGCAATATTTTTTAAAGAGCATTTAATTTTTTTTGAAAGAGGGAATTCAAGATGATTTCTATTCGAAATTTTCGGTTTTGATCATAACTTCTGAAACACTGGATCGATTTTCTCGAAATTTAATACCAACCTGACCAGGGAAATAACAAATATATATGCCAAACTTAAGAAACATCCAAACTGTCTTTCAAAAGTTACCGAATTTTTAACCCTCTATCATTTAAAAGAGGGTATAAAAACATGTGAAAAATCGTCCAAATTTGAGAAATTTCTTCATAACTTTTAAACCCATGAACCGATTTTCCTCATGTTTCGCACATTTTATCTGATACTATTTGCAAGTATATCAGCTTAATTTAAGCCATCATGGTTAACTGTTGCGCGCGTAATTCTCACTTCCCCAAGTGATTAAAACTCGAATATATACAAAATATTGATTTGCTAATAAAACACGAAAACGAATTGATCTAGAAAAACTGGGAGACACGGGTATATTTTTTTTACCTCTATTTTCAGAATTTTTTGGTCCCGATCATGGGTGCAAAATCGTGTCGTACAGTGTAATATATTATACAAGCTTTTCAATACTTTATTTTGTAAGGGCTTTTCTTTTTAACAAAAAGCTATCAACATAGGGTGGTCTATGAAAGTTCTGAATTTTATAGCAAAACTTCATCTATGAAAATAAATTAAAAGTTTATAAAACCTAAAACTTTTTATACTTAAATCATAATCATCAAAATTTGATTGCAAACAATCAAAGCCCTAATGTATTAATATTTTTTTAAGTTTTTCTTTAACAAGGGGGAAATAAAAGTTTTGCTCTAACTTATAGTCAATTCAGTTTAAGCTTTTTCTGCCTTTAACTAGAGCTTTTATTTCTGGAATCACAAATATCAAAGCTTTTTAAATTTTTCAGAATTTAAATTTTATTAAATTCTAGTTGAACTTTTTTTTTATACTAAAAGCTTTTTAGTTAGGATAGTATTTTTTTGTAAAGAAATTTTGGCAAGCTAAGATTTTCTTAAAAAAAATATTGAAAATGCAGCTTTTTCCGTTAGAGCATGTCTTTTATTATACATAAATCATCGAATACATTATTTTAAAATCGGAATGTATCTTAAACATAAATATTTTATTATATGTGATTTTTTTTGACTAAAAGCTTTTTTTAACATTCTCTAAAAAAGCTGGTTAGTACTTAAAGTGATCGCGTAAAGTTTTCTGACAAAATGCAGCTTTTATATAAAAAACGACAATGTTTATATTGTTTTTCTACGAAAAAATAAAAGCTTTTTTACCCTTATTATGTATTAATAACTTTATGAACTATTTTTAGAAGCTTTTCGTTAGTAAGGATGGGAAATCATTAAGTTTTGGTGGTACATATAGTCAATTTAGTTCGCGCTTTTTCCACCTTTAATGAGAGCTTTTATTTCTGGAACCACAAATAGCAAAGCTTTTTAAATTTTTCGGAACTTACATTTTATTTAATTCTAGTTGAACCTTTTTTATACCAAAAGCTTTTTAGTTAGAATATTTTTTTTTGTTACAAAATTATAAATAAATCATCGAATACATTATTTTAAAATCAGAATGTATCTTAAACATAATTATTATTATATGTGATTTTTTCGGCTTAAAGCTTTTTTTAACTTTCTCTTAAACAGCTTTTTGTACTTAAAGTAATCGCGTAGAGTTTTCAATCAAAATGCATCAAATTGTAGTTGATTAATTGAATATTTTTAGATTCCGACCGAATATTCGGTTTCGGTCTGGGTTTCGGCCGAATAATGGAGTTTCGGCCTCTATTCGGTATTCGGCAAAATTTTGGCCGAATATTAGCCGAAACCGAAACTTTTTGGTATTTTAAAAATTATGTAAAAAAGTCGGTGAATTTTTTGATTTCGTATTTCATTACACTTGTTTCAGTTCAATTGAAGAAAATGTTAAAAGTTTTTTGACGCGGTTTAGCTCACGGGAGATTATCGCTAGAGCCCAAATATTTTGGGAATCTTCATAAAACATGTCAATGTTAATTTTGAGGGGGGTACAACTTTAACTTTTTTTTTGCCCATATAAGGTGAGTCGGTATACTGTATATTAATCTTTAACAACTTTTTAATAATTTTATTCATGCCAGGCGGTAATTTTTTTTAAGTTTCGGTTTCGGTTCGGTTTCGGCCGAATATTACTTTTTTGGCCGAATATTCGGTTCGGCTTCGGTTCGGCCTCGAAAACTAGTTTCGGTCGGGCTCTAAATATTTTTTAAATCAAACATTTTTTCGATTTTGATCACAAATTTGATCAAAATTTTATTTATAGTCAAACAAAATAATGATTGATTTAACGAAGTAATTGTAAGCTTATGACAAAGTTATAAAAAATGCATTTTTTTTGCTTTCCAATATGTTGCCAACAATAAAAAAAGTAAAACCCAAATATTTTGTATATTTTTGAAAAAATGTATTCAAATAAATTAAAGCGAAAAAAAATCTGATATGTTGAAAATTTGTAATTTGACAGTTAAAGAAAATAACAAAAATTTTAATCAAAACATTGATTGACACATTTAAATTTTGTTGATCAATAGATTTAATTTAAAATTTTTAGCACAATGTGCTGAAATTTAAACTTTTTAATATTTTAAAAACTTCTAGAATACATTGAGCTTTTTTTGCAATTGTGTTTAGTTTTGTTAGCATAAGTTCCAAAACTCATAAAAATTGCCTTATCAATGCAGTTAAAAAATGCGCATTTTATAATTTTCGTAAAATTTGCGTTAGAATATTGAGCTTTTTTATAAGGAAGAAATTTGGGAACTTTTTGTTAGAAAAAAAATTTCAAAATTTTATAGAAAAATGCTTTAGAAAATAATAGCTTTGATTAATTCTTCTAAAATCATCCAACTAACGTTTTTATAATTAAAGCAAATTTAAGTTTTCAAACATTAAGAAATAATATTGTTAAAAAGGTCAAAACCTCAAATAACATAGCTTATAGAGCTTTTTTCCGAAAGTGTGGTTATAGAGCTTTTCCAAAAATTTTATTTAATTTTGTTAGCATAAGTTTCAGAGTATTGATATTTTTTTATAAGTAAGGAATTTTTGCACTTTTTGTTAGAAAAAAACTTCAGAATTTTATAGAAAAAAGCTTTAGAAGGTAATAGCTTTGCTAAATCCTTCTAAAATCATCCAATTAACCTTTTTATAATTAAAGCGAATTTAAGTTTTCAAATATTAAGAGAAATTATTGTTAATAAAACTTAACTAAACCTCAAATAACATAGCTTATAGAGCTTTTTCAGAAATTGTGGTTATAGAGCTTTTTCAAAAATTTTAGCATAAGTTCCAGAACTTATAACATTTCCTTTATCAAAACAATTTATCTAAAATGAGCTTTCAATGTTTAGCGAAGAGCTTTTTTAACTTTTTTCATTTCTCAGAATTTTTACAAGAAATTCAGCTTAAAATTTCAATGTTTCACACAGAATGATAAAATTTAGATACCGAATTTTTTAGAGGGAGGTTATAAAAAACTCAAAATACTAAAAAGTGAATAAAAAAGAAGATAGAATATAAGAAAAAAATATGTTCATCATGTCATATTTTCCCATAATAACTTATTTGCTTTTCATGTCAACGCAAGCCAATATACGTAAACGTACAAGTGAATTGGAGTAGGAGATGAAAATTATGATGACGAGTATTATGTACTCAAAAAAAGAATTCAAACTAACTGAATATAAAAACATTTTATGTTTAAATTCTATCGTTGTCACCCAAACACCCCATCACCCACAATTGGTAATAAAGGAGCAAACAAATAAAATTCTTTATCTTTATTTATTGTAAAAAGAAAAAAAAAACCACCATCACATATTTTCCCCGATTTTTCTTTTTCTGTCACACAATTTCTTTCATTTCTATCATCAAAAAGTATTATTGTCATAATTATTCACTTGAATAAGCTTTAGAAAAAGCTGTCATTTGTATAATATTAAGTAGGGGGAAATACAAAGATTTACATTAAATACAATTGTATTCAAATAGTACTTTGTGCAATTTGAAAATGGCCTTTTATGGTTACACAGTAATACAAAATCGAACTTTCCGAATCGGTATGGAATGACACCAAAAACAAATGAAAGTCAACTTTTGACATAACAAACCCCTCGAGGTTTTTTTTTTGTTCAGAGCTAGATTTTTATTAACACGCATTTAAAGTTGGTGATTTTAAAGCATTTTAAGTTTTTGTATACTAAATATGTCCTACTTAAGGGGCTCTTGGTGGTGGCCCTTATTGGACATGTGGGGTCCAGCGTCCAAATTCTCGAAATTACGCTGTCACCGGTATGAATTTCGCTGCAATCGGTCCAGTACCTACTTAAAAAATAGCCAAATTATTAAAAATAAACCACTGTGCACCGTTGCGTATGATTGTTATTTAAAAGCAATTACAAATTAAGTATACGCCACTTATACATTTTTTAAGTAATTATCTATGCAACCTGTATAACAATAGTTCTCAAACGGTGGGTCACGACCCCCTAGGGTCGTGAACAAAAAAACGTTAAATTTTGGTAAATTTAAAACACATTTTTTTTATTGTTGTAAAAAAAATTTTCCATCACTTAAGGTCCCTCCGTAATCTTTGTGCAGTTGTTAATTTCTCGGGATGCCCAACACTTATTTTTAAAGTGTTTTGGCTGAGTCTGGGATCTGACAATTCGTTTTCTATCAACTTTTCGATGGGTTCTAAATTTAGTACGTTAGATTTTTGATAAAATTAAAGGCAAAGTTCACAAAAACGTATTCTTGTGCATTTTACAGAGTTTTGTTTGCGAAATTTTCGGATGTGTCTGGGATCTGACCACATTTTTCGATTTACTTTTTAATGCTGGTTTAAAATATGGATTCGAATAACGGATCTAGATTCGTAATCGATCAATACCAAATATTGGTACATAATTTTAAAAAAGAACAATCATTACTCCAAATTGGACTTTAAATGCTTTCTTGGTAAACATTTCTTCATTTCTGATCAGGTTTAACTGGTGTTTTACTTTTATTTTCGGAAATAAAAAATCTATGAAGATAGCAAGTTTCGATATAAAATGCCGTAGTTTGGGACCTGGTTTCCAAATTTTTAAGAAAATTGGGGTCAAAGTTCACAAAAATTGTGTTTTCGGTTTCGATTAATTGTTTAAGGCTGCTTCTGAATTTGGTTTCCAAATTTGTCCATTACTTCAGCTTTTTGAAAAAACAGGTCAAAGTTCACGTTAAAAATTTGTATTTTTTTATGTTGGGGGGTTCGCAAAGAATTTGAAATATTGAAAAGGGGTCGCAAAGCAAAAGTTATTGAGAAGCTCTGCTGTAGAAGGTACAACGACTGGCGTGAGTGGGTGTCACTGGTGCTATTAGATCAGCACACCAGGCCAGCATGGAAGTTATACTAAACATTCAGCTCGGGAATATCTACGTCAAAAGCATAGCACCGAAATTGGCTCTAAGGTTAAAAGAATCGCAAAATCTTGAGCAACCCTCTTGGGGACACTGCACTATGGTTTCAAATCCATTTTTTTTTCGCAGAAATTAAAAAAAAAAAAATCTAACAAATAAAATAGTAAATTTAAAAATTTTTTGACACAATAAAATTTACAAAGAGGTTTCGTAACTTTACTAGATTTTTTGCTATCTCCTATTTAACGAGAATTCCTCGTAATTTTACAAGCTTTTTACCAATAATTTTGTAACTTTACAAGCTTTTTATCAATAATTTTGTAATTTTACAAGCTTTTTACCAATAATTTTGTTATTTTACAAGCCTTTTACCAATAAAATTGTAAATTTACATTTTTTTTTTGGCGCAATTAAAATTACAAGGAATTCTCGTGAATTTACTAGATTTTTTTGTAAAATTATCTTGGAAATTTGTAAAATTACAAAAAACAAGTGAGTGTTAAATTTGGCTGCGCCGAATCTTTTATACCCTCCAAAATGTAAAAAAAAAATTTAAAAAAATTGTCAGGGGCGTTTTTCTTGGGGGGGGGAGATGGGGATCAGTGGGGGACTTTGCACCTTCCCATCGCAATAAATATACCAAATGTTTCATTTATTTAACAAAAATGCAAAAAAAAACATGTAAAAAAAGTGTACTTTTTCAGATGTTGGTTCAGTTCTTCAAGGGGGAACTTTTTTCCCCCTGGCCCGATTTTGCCCATTCACGAACTTAACCTGCCTTCAGGAGTCTAGCTGTTTTATTTTGGACTGCATTGTGTTATCTACAGACAGACGGACGGACAGACGGACAATCATTTAAAAAAACAAGGAAAACTGTCAAATACACTGTGACACAATTGAAGGGTCATTTCTTAGGACCTCAACCAAACCAAGACAGTTTGAAAGTACTTGTACTTGCTCTGTAACGTCTCAAATTTTTTTATAGCCCACTGAATTTTTCATTTTTTTTTAAAGGCGTTTGAAAAAAGTCGAAAAAATAATGTAACTGTTCTTTTGAGCTTCAAATAGTGTTTGGATGTCTTTAATAGAATTTGATGGGGATTTTTTTTTTAGAATATATTAACCCTCTATCTGCCGTATTTATTGGTCATTTAAGTACTTTTCTTAAGAAATGGCTCAAAAGTCTACTAAGACTTGCGTTTAAAGCAGTCATGCGCATTTTTGTAATTCCTATTCCCGCGGGAATAGGCTAAAAAATGCTGCTTGTGCGCGCTGTCGACACACGCACACTATAAAATTCTGTTGCTTGAGCAAATTTTTTGACTTTTCGCTTGCTACTACCCACACAAGCATAAATGTTATATACTGTGTGCGCATCGCTGGTTTAAAGGGTTAAAATATTCTACGAATATGTTCTGCATCAAATTTCACTGGGGGTTACTGGAGGCAGAAAGTTCGACTGGTATAAAGCAAATGCAGAAAAAAGATAAATTGTAAAGTGTCATTAATTTTTTTATATTTTTGCCAGAAATTGTATAAAATTGTAACTAACAAATTTAGGAAAAAATATAAAAAGTTAATGATACTTCAAAGACTATTAAAGAAGACGTTTCACACGGGAAAGTAAATGAACCCTCGGGAAATAAGCTAACACGCTGGAGTATTTGCCTTCGTTTGCTTTGATAAATTCATTCGCTTTCCAAAATTTCACTAATACACACTCGTATTTCCACCAAAATCACTAATACTTTCACGTTTTTCGTATTTAGAATTGCGTAGAAACAAATATAATTGACAAATGTTCCTCAAAGTGAGCTTACTTGTATTTTAGTGAATGGGCAAATTTGAGTCCTGGAACGACTGGACACCCTTTGTGATACTTTACAATTAATCTTTTTTATGCATTTTTCGTATACCGGTCGAACTTTCTGCCTTCAGTAACCCCCAGTGAAATTTGATGCTGAAAATAATCGTAGAACCCTTTAAACGCACGTCTTAGTAGGTTTCTGAACCATTTCTTAAAAAAATGACGTAAATGACACATTAAAACGGGAGATATAGGTTTAGCGTACTCTAGAAAAATGTTCCCCATAAAATTCTATTGAGGACATCCAAACACTATTTGAAGTTCAAAAGAACATTGACATTAGTTTTTTCGATTTTTTTCCAACGCTTTTGAAAAAAAACTGAAAAATTCAGTGGGCTATAAAAAAAATTTGAGACGTTACAGAGCTAAACCCTTTGGGATTTTTACTACTATACATAAGTACTTTCAAACTGTCTTGGTTTGGTTGAGGCCCTAAATGTGCTGTTGCACTGTGAAATTGGAAAAATGGGATTTTCCTAGTAATTTGACATAGTTTTTTTTGTTTGTAGTTATGAGTAAAAATTAAAGGACACCTCTATGAAAACTTTACAAAGGATGTTATTTTATCATCCTTAAGCATAAAATGTGGGCGCAATTTTGAAATGAGGTGTGACAACTCTTGGCAGACGTATTTAAAGGAAAATACACTCAAAATAAAGATATACCCATTTTGAGCCATATGAGAAAATCTGCTAAGACAGCAGAAAAGTCTGCTGATATTAGATGAAAAATTTGCTAAACTGCTGATTTTACCAGAAAAATCTGCTGTTTTCAGATAAGCAACCTAAATATCCAAAATATAGTTGATTTATGTAAAGAAGACTTGAAAAGATTTTGAGCATATTTTTTTTTTTCTAAAACTTATAAAAAAATAAATTGTAATTTTTTTCAAAAACTTTTTTTTCAAAATTTATTTTTTTAGTTATCAAAAAAAAATATTTTTGTACCCTCCACTTACAAGGAAGGTATTTCATAGCTTACATAGCTTCCGATACTACATTCGGCAAGGCCGAATTTAACTTTTTTAGTTGTTTTTTATAAATAAGTCTTAAAAAAATTTGCTTTAAAACAGGATAACTAAATATTTCTATAAAGTTAGCAAAAAAAATCAGCTGATTTCTGTTATTTTCCAAAACTTAATGACAGAATTCTGTCAAAATTTTTTATTTCAGCAGAAAAATCTGCTTAAAGTTTGCTAATTTATAAACTAAAAGTTGTATTACAGATTTTTTGAGAGTTTTTCTTCTGACAATGAGTGTAAGAACTAGAAAACGGTAGCCTTATATTGGATTCATATTATACAATTGTGCGGTTTTCAAAGTCACCAATCTCTTACAAAAATCTAGTCAAATAAAGTTATCAAAATCTTAGAATACAATTCACTAAAAGTTGATTTCTATGAATTTCAAAAAAAAAAAAAAAATATGTTACACTTTTCTTAATCCTGTCACATCATCTGCTACAGTTCTCAGGCCAGAAAGAAACAAATTCAAGCTAATTTCACAAACACAAAAAAAAAATACAAAAAAATATCCTGAAAAACATTTCAAATCTAATTAGCAGCTCATTATGTTCATGAATTTTTTTCCTTAAAATTTCCACTAGAAAAAAAAAAATAAAGGCAAAAAGTAGACCAAAAAAATCCATAGTGACCGATTTAGCAAAGCTAATCAATTAATTAAGCGTGGATGAACAAAAAAAAAAAACACTTGGCAACACAATAACAAATAATGACCAAGGAGAGACTTAGCACAGGAAAAAAAAAGTTACGATTCATTATGAAAATAGTTTTCGTGTGGGCAGTTTGATGATTAGGTTAGGAACCATACAGACTCTACAAAAATGAAACAAAACACGCAATTCCATACTCAATGTCAAAACAAATTGCTTTCAATTTTGTTACAAAAGACTAAAATACCAAAAAGCAAATATGTCAGAATGTTAGGGAGTAGACAGACAGACAACGATGTGGAAGTGAAAAAGGTACATATTTTTAGGTGAAAACCTGTAAAGGAATTATATAAAACGATATATCATTGGAGCAGAGTATTAATGAATGAATTCTTTAAGGGTTTATATTTTTCTTAAACCTGCATTCACTGCAAAACCTTTAAAATAATAACGATTATGTTAAATGCAAAAATATGCATTATTTTGTTCCTACTGCTTACCAAAGTCATTACTAGGGATGTGATTTCCATGCAAATGCATATTTTTTATCGATAGTCTAAAAACGATATCGACCAATTATAATTCTCTTTCCGAATCAACAAATTTTCGTTAAAATGGCATCGATTTGTTTTTGCATATTTTTGCATATATTGGTAAAAATGCATATTTTGGTTTTAAATGCATATTTCGAACTTTTTAGTGCATATTTTGGCATAATTTAGCAAAAACACAAATTGAAATTTATTTATTTTAAATTTTAAAAATTTTATTTGATAATGAGAAAAATTATTGTAACTTTTTTTATTTTTTTATAGACTGTCTTATGGTGTTTTCATTTCCTCCAAAAAAAAATGTGCCTTTTTTGCATTTTGCCCCAAAGATTTTGTTTTTGTGTTCTTTTCTAAAAATATGTCAACCCTTATAAAGGTTATCGTGGTTTTTTCTAAAATATCTGCCCTATAAAGTGCTAAAAAGTTGCACTTTTTGCCCCGTAAAAAATCACGGGGTTGAAATTGCCTTATACAACAGCTGACATTTTCTGTGTTGTTTTCTCAAAACAGCTGTTAAAAAATACAGGGCAGAATATTGCTGTATGTTGTGTTCTATTACAGTCAAATAAAATGAAAATTTTTTGCTTACCATAGTCATTACTAGGGATGTGCTTTCCATGCAAATGCATATTTTTTGTCGATAGTCTAAAAACGATATCGACCAATTATCTTTCCAAATCAACAAATTTGCGTTAAAATGGCATCGATTTTTTTTTTTTCATATTTTTGCATATATTGGTAAAAATGCATATTTTGGTTTTAAATGCATATTTTATGCATATTTCGAACGTTTAAGTGCATGTTTTGGCATATTTCAGCAAAAACACAAACTGAAATTTATTTGTTTCAAAAACTATTTTAAATTTTAAAAATTTATTTTGATAATGAGAAAAAATATAATTTTTTTTTATAGATTGTCCTATGGTGGTTTTTTTCCTGCAAAAAAATGTGCCTTTTTTGCATTTTGCCCCAAAAATAATGTTTTTGTGTTCTTTTCTAAAAAATGTCAACCCTTATAAAGGATATAGTGTTTTTTTTTCTAATAATGTCTGCACTATAAAGTACAAAAAAGTTGCAATTTTTGCCTCGTAAAAAAATCACGGGGTTGAAATTGCCTTATACAACAGCTGACATTTTCTGTGTTGTTTTTTCAAAAAAGGTGTAAAAAAATACAGGGCAGAATGTTGCTGTATGTATATTAATGAAAACTGTCATAAATATAATGAAAATCTTCATTAAAGTTCGTCCAATGTAACAGTTTCATAAATACAATGAAACAGTTTCATAATTGTTCATAGAGTTAATATTAATGACATTTTTCATTATATTTATGAAAGGTTTCGTAAATATAATGAATAAAATTTCATCAACTTTTATTAAACTCTTCATAAATATAATGAAATGTTTCATAAATACAATGTAACATTTCATAGATTTATTTTTTTAATTAAATATTTGATCATATTTGGAAACAATTTTATAGTACAGTCGAACTCGGTTAAAACGAACTCGGTTATAACGAATTCTCGGTTATAACGAACTGATTCTAAAGTCCCGACGTTTTGGCAACAATTTTCACACAAAATACTTCTTTTATAACGAGCTCGGTTATAACGAATCCTCGGTTAAAACGAACTACTTATTATGGTCCCACGAACATAATTTCAAATATATTTACCTTTTTATAACGAACTCCCATAAATATTTTGAAATTACGTTTACAAAACTCACAAATGGTTAGAAGTTTTTGGTTAATATTATAATTTTGATCAAATTTATTTATATGTTTAATGTTTTCTTCTCAATAAATAGTTTACTTTCAAAACAAACGTCAAATAAAACAAAATTGGAACTTTTTTTTTTGGAAATAAAACTAGGTTGATATAAAATATACCCCGCTTATAGCGAACTTCGCTTATAGCGAACTATTTTTACTGGTCCCTCGTAGTTCGTTATAACCGGGTTTGACTGTATTTATTTATGAACCACTTTATTGGTACTATGAAATAGTTAAATTAAATACTTACAAAAATATTATTTTTATGACCTATTTCATAGTATTTATGAAACATTTCATAATACTTATGACACAGTTACACTGGACGAACTTTAATGACAAGTTTCAGTATATTTATGAGAAGCTTTCATAGTATTTATGAAATGTTTCGTTAAAAAAGCAAATGCATAATTTTTTTTAGAAATAAAATTTATGATATTTAGATTGGAAGAAGTAAAAAAAGGAGCTATAATTGTTTTGCCCCAATTTCTTAATCATATTATAAAAAATCATATGACAAGTTTATGAATTTTTTTTTATGAAATCATGAAATTTTATAGTGCATTTCATAGACTTTTTTCATAAAACTTCATTATATATATAAAGGTTTCATAAATATAATGAAATTTTATGACAAAAATATTTATGAAACCATGTCATAAATATTATGAAGCATTTTTCTCTTGTGAAAAATGGACAGCACCGCCATATTTTATCCGCCATGAGTTTAATATTCTTAAGCAATAGATTTTGATTCAGCACAGAAACGGAAGCCTCGTATAAAATTTTTATTCTCAAATTTTTATTACTATTTATAAAAGTATCCTTTGCGATATTAGATTCACCATTTTGAATTTTGTATTTTTAATTATTGAATTCGGAGTCAGAGGCTTTAAAGTCTTCTAGATACAATTTTTTTTTTCAAATTGCACCACTCTTACAAATTTTCGACGCCATATTGGATTGAATTTTGTATTTTTGAGCTCATTTTTGAAATAGTTGACCCCGAAAACTTTAAGATTACAATTCCATAAATTTTTATTCGAATCTTTGCCGCCATATTGGATTCGCCATTTGAAATTTGGTATTTTTAAGCATTAAATTTGGATTCAGCCGTCCGTCCGTCAGTCTGTCTGTAGAAAACACGCAAACTTTTGAAAGACTACGGAGGCTCCTGAAGTTTGGCATATATGTTGGGCATTTACCTGGTCAGGTTGGTATTGCAATCCAACGAAATCGGTCCAGTGCACAGAGGGCCAGACAGATCGATTTCAGGCCAAAAGTCCTTATTTGTAAATTCTCAAAAAAATGTTTACCAGTTTGATGGGCATATATAGAAGCAGGTTTTCTGAACTTATCATTATGATCCAATTACACCCTTTCCTTTGACAGGTCTTCAAAGTTAAAAAAGTTGGTAAAAATTTTTTAAAAGTTGAGATACTTTTTTAATTTTTTTTTCAAACTTCTATTGCTAATGTTTAACTTTTTGTTTGAGTGGTTCAACCTTATATATAAGCCTTTGTAACGAAAATAACATGGACAAATATAACTCATTTGCCTGGCAGCAATTCGCGTTTTTTGTGAAAAAAGTTATAATTTTTTAGTTATTTACCTCGCGCCGAAAAAATCCTCAGCGATCCTCAGTTCGATACAATCGGTCTATATTTTTTTTGATATAGAATGGATCCATAACTTTCGAAAAAAGTTGCCCAAACTTGCTCGAAATGATAAATGGCGAAATTACAGCTATATATGCAGTGGTACGTGATTTATTTTTAAACAAAATAATTTCACTCAAAATAATTTTTTACGGCTTGGATAGTGTTTTTATCGTCAAAAAGTGCCTTAAGTGTAGGAAAAAAGAAATATCTACATTTCTAGTTTTTTTTTGTAGAATTATGGAAAATATCAGTTACACCATTTCCAATTAAATTCAAAGATTTTTTATTGAATTTACAAAATAAAGAAAAAAGTGAATAATTTGTCGTCACCATTTCCAAAAGCTTTTCTGAAACTAAGTAAGTCATTAACACCATTTCCATATTTATATCAAAAAAAAAAAAAAAATATGTATAAAAATTATGTGTATAGATTTAACTTCAGACACTCTTAATACTCTTAAAACAAATTTTTAGTTAAATCAGACAAAGTTAACAAATCTACTCGCCATATTGTTTCCGCCATATTGAATTTTATCAATTCGATTTTGAGATAACAGACCCGGAAATTTACTAGGCCACACTTTCAGCTAGCTTCAACAAAGAAAAGGAATATAACTGTTTTTTAATTACTTGTAACAAACTTTACTAAGCATATTTAGTCCGCCATTTTGTTTTTCAAAATTCAAGCCAGTAATTCAGATTCAGTAACTCCAAGACCCCCTTAAAACAAAATTTGAGTTAAATCGGACAATTATTAAAAAAATTTGTCCGCCATATTGGATGCGCCATTTTGATTTTTTTCGTTTTTAGTTAAATTTTGAAATCAGCGACCCCGAAATACTCTAGAAGCACATTTTCAGCCGGATCCAACAACGAAAAAAACTTTTGGCCTGAGTTGGATCATTCTTTAAACTTTAAGAATCATATTTAGTCCGCCATTTTGTTTTTCAAAATTCGGAGTAACAATTCTTATTCAGTAACTCCAAGACCCGCATAAAACAAAATTTGAGTTCAATCGGACAATTTTTAGAAAAAAGTTGTCCGCCATATTGGATCCGCCATTTTGATTTTTTTGGTTTTTAGCTTAATTTTGAAATCAGCGACCTCGAATTCCTCTAGAAGCGCGTTTTCAGACGGATCCAACGACGACAAAGACTTTTGGCCGGAATTGGATCATGCTGGCCCTGTGTGCAGTGGTTCAAAAGTTATGAGTAAAAGACGGAATTTCGGCAAGGGGTTTTCGTGAATCTACAAGATAAAAAACACGCTTACTTTCGGAAGGCAATTCTGAGGATGCTAAAGCTTGGCATATATATTTGTCGTTCTCCTGGCCTAGTTCGTATTGAATTTCAGCCAAATCGGTCCAATGGTTCAAAAATTATTAGCAAAACCGTGAATTTCAGATTAGTTTCACCTTAAATTCACGTGTTGAAAACCCGTTAAACATGTTTTAAAGACATTGGTAAGTCACAAAAATATTTTACAACGTATTTTTGTCACTCAAAAATATTTTTACACAAAAAAAAATAAAAATACACTCAAAAGAAATTTGCACTCAAAAAAAATTTACACTTCAAAAATTACTAACAAACGATTTTTTACACAAAATAAAATATTTCTAATCAAAAATTTTATTTTTTTTACGTTAGAAAATTTACTATCACTTAAAAAGGGCAATGTGGAGGGTATTAATAGATTCAACCAAGTCGAATTTAACTTTTCTACTTGTCTATTTTTGGCATGGATAAAACTATTGAGGCAAAATTAAAATGAGATGGGAGCTAGGTCTAAACATTAACCGATTTTGTGTATATTTTGGATCAGGAGAAGCCTAAATTCAAAAACCAAATTTATTGATAATTGCGACTATTATTGCGTTTACATCACTTAAATAGTCGGATGGACAAGAAAGTCAAACCGCGAGGGTGGAATTTGGGGTTAAAGGTAAAATAAATTTTCTTTAAAAAAACTTCTTTACAAAAAAAAAAAAAATAATAATAAAAATAACATCTGTTTCATATTAATGATCAACATTTAACCACAAATAAAAAAAAAAAACACAATTGAAATTCATGACAAGCAACAGTTTCATTTATATTTTACAACCCTCCCCCTTCATCAAGTTTTTCGCCTTTTTATTACCCCTGGCAAAAATGTACCTTAACGAATCTCGACAAGTATTATTGTAATTTTACGGTTAATATTTTTGCAATTGTTTGTTTGTTGTTAATACAATTGTGATTATTTATTTATTTAGATGGATGGATCAATGTTTTCTTTTAATTTTTTTTGATCATTATCGCAACTTAATGATTTTGAAGATAAAAAGGAAACAAAAAAAATAATAAACAAATAACACTGTGCAACACGATTTTTTATCTTGAATGGTACAAAAACAAGTAGAAAAGTTAAATTCGACTTGGCCGAATCCATGAATACCCTCCACAATGCCCTTTTTAAGTGATAGAACATTTTTGTGACCTGAAAAATATTAATAATTTTGATAAGGAATATTTTATTTTGAGTAAAAACTTTTTTTAATAATTTTTGTAAAAAAAAATTTTTTTTGGTGTATTTTTTTTTTTGAGTGAAAAACTTTTTTTTTGAGTGTAAAATTTTTTTTTGAGTGTAAAATTTTTTTGATTGTAACTTTTTTTTTAGTGTAAAAATATTTTTGAGTAACAAAAAGATGTTGTAAAACATTTTTGTAAAAAAAAAAATTTTTTTGAGTGTAAAACTTTTTTAGTGCAAACACTTTTTTGAGTGTAAAATTTTTTTTTCGAGTGTAACTTTATTTTTTTAATGTAAAAATATTTTTGAGTGACAGAAAGATGTTGTAAAATATTTTTCTGACTTACCATTGGTAAACAAGTTTTAAAAGCATTGTTAACTTACCAATGCTTTTAAAACTGTTTTCCAACACATGAAGTTAAGATGAAATCAATCTGAAGTTTAGGGTTTTGCTTATAACTTTTGAACCACTGGACCGATTTTGCTGAAATTTTTTAAATCAACAAGACCTGGGGGAAGACAAAGATATAGCTTTAACAGTCTCACGATTGTCTTTCGAAAGTTAGCGTGTTTTTTAACTTGAAAATTCGTAAAAAACCCTCGCCGAAAATCACTTATAACTTTTGAACCACTGGGACCGATTTTTCTGGAATGCAATACCAAACAGATTAGGTAAATTAAAAACGAATGTGCCAAGGCTCAGTAAAGTTTTTCGAAAAATAACAGACAGACGGACGGACATAGTTAGATCGACTTAAAATCGATCGTGTTTTCTACAGACGCCAGACAGACAGTCTATCCTTAGAGTGGAGGGTATAAAAAATTAAAGTATAGCAATCATAGTTTTAAAAACTTAGCTCGAGTTATTTTTTTATGGCCCACTGAAGTTTTCAAATTTTGTTCACAGGCGTTTTGAATAAATCAAAAAAAAGTATTAAATCTAATTCTGAGGTAAAAATAAATGTGATTTTCTTAGAACATATTAACCCTCTATCTCCCATTTTTAGGGGTCATTTTGGTCCTTTTTAAAATATTCTTATAGAACATCACTAAATAAAACGTGCGTTTAAAGGGTTAAAATTAGAGATGCGCGCGTGATACGAATTTTTCGTGATTCACGCGTGATTTTGAGTGAAATTTATTTTTATTCACGTGATCGTGAGTGCGCGTGATTAGAAAAAATAGTTTCGTGCGTGAGCGTGTGTGAGTTATTTTTTTCACGTGAGTTTGCGTGAGTAATTTTTTTCACGTGAGTTTGCATAATTGTTTTGTGCTGTCTGAAACAGAAAACAAGTAAGAAAATTGTCGTCATATTGAATTTGGAGATCTAAAAGACGGTTATTTTCAAAACCCTTCGGGAGTTTTGGTGTTTTATTGATATAAAATTTTCTTTTTGTCCCATTTAAGATTTGTTGCACTGTGTAATCAAAGGATATCACACTCTATTGTTGGTATTATAAATTTTTGCTTCTTTATTTTTAATTATTTGTAACAACAGGATATAAAAATTGTTGTATCTTTCTTTTTTGGTATTGTGTTCATCTAATTTAAACACCCTCCTTTTAGCTGTTGTTTGCTTTTTTTGTATTCACTTCTCTGTAGTAAAACGGAAATAATTTTTATTTTCTTTCAAAAAACCAAAAAGTAACGAGTTAACGTGTGTGAATTTTTCCATCTGTATTTGTAGCTTTTATTCTTTGATTGCTTTTGTGGCTGCTGCTGCTGTTTCCGTTGTTTGATGCTGCTGTTTTACCGTGATGTTAAATTTAGAGTTTATTTTCCAACTGACATGTATTCTTATCATTAATTTTACTGTGTTTTATTTCAATTGCTCCTTGATACATAAAATACACACACAAGTAGTTTTTTTTTGAGGGACTTTAAAAGAATGTATTCTTTAACTGTGTTTTAAGAGAGAGAAAGAGGTAAAAAGGAGTAAAAAAGTGCACACTTAGAAAATTATTGCAGTTACTATATGCCGGTCATTTGTGCAGTAGTTGTTGTTTTCAACTACAACTTCAGTTGTTTTTGTTTAAAAATCTCAAACAACTATTGTTTGTAGTCGTTTTAAAAAATAACTTCCAAAAATTACTACATTGTAGTAACAGTTGTTTTATGAAGTTGTTTTTAGTCTTTAAAAAACTTACAATTTTTTAGAAATTTTTAGAAAAACCGAAGTGTTTAACGAGTTGGAAGTGTCAGATGCACCAGGAATTATTTCCAAATAATTTAAACCGTTTTTGACGATAAGAAGAAAATTCAGACGATTTAAGTTACAGTCAAAACAGCTGCAATTTGAAGTAGTTTTTACCGTTTTTTGTAGTTGTTAATAAATAATTAAAAACAACAACAATTTTTGGTTGATTATACCGTAAAATGTAGTGGACGCCTAAACCACAGCAATTGTAGTAGTTTTAACTGTCTTTTGTAGTGGAATCTACCGTCATAATTTTTTGAGTGTACTTTGGTACCTTTTTATATTTTCAAAAATAATGGAAACTTGAAATTTAGAAACTTGAAATTTGTAATGAAGGATCCTCCAGCAAAAAAAAAAAAACATTCGGAAAAAGTAGTTTTTGGAAATTCCTATTCTAAGTGGGTAAAATTGTGTAAATTAATGTGCTTTGGTACTTTTTTAATCTTTTGAAATATTGGTCATAGAAACTTGAAATTTGCAATGTGGGTTCCTTCCGCTGAAAAAAACATTCTGAAAGAAGCAGCTTTTTGGAAATAACGATTTCAAAGGTAAAGGGGTAAAAAAGTATGCTTTGGTACTTTTTTTATACTAACAGAAATAATGGTTTTTAAAAATTGTAGTAAAGAATCACCCAGAGCAAAAAAACATCCAATCATCCAAAAAAACTGTTAAAAGTACCTTTTTTTTTAAATAAACTTGAAATATGAAATGAAGGATCAGTTACAAAAAAAAAAAACATTCTAATAAAAGTTCTTTTTAAAAAGTTTCGATTCTAAGTAGGTAAAAAAAGTTTATTTTGGTACTTTTTTTTTAAATGTAGGATCCCTCCATCGAAACATTCTAAAAAAGACTTCTAGGAGTTTTTATTTTTAAGAGGGTAAAAAGGTGTAAAAAATTGTACTTTGGTACTTTTTCGATTTCCTAAAATAATGCTGTTTTTAACTTGAAATTTTGATTTAAATCAAAATAACTTGAAATTTTGATTTAGAATCTATATAAAAAAACGCTTTGAAAATAAGGTTTAAGTTAAGTTCGGAGATACGTAAAATCGGACCAGGGTGAAAAAGAACTTAACCAACACCAGAAGAACCATTACCTTATCCAACCCCAGAAAACACCCATTTTTTGTATTTCTTTGTATTTTTTTTTTTAACAAATAAAATATTTGTATGCCATATCATAAGTTCATCAACCTGCACTTGGACCAAGAGGATTAAGACGATTTTACACCCTCACTTGTTTTTATACCCTCCAACCACATTGTCATTCCGTTTGCAACGCATCGAAATATCGGTCGGGGACCTCATACAGTATATGAGCAAATCCATGGGAAAACTGACGGATCACTGATTTTGATTATTTTTGGTTATTTGATAAAGCTTCGCAAATGATTAAAAACCATTTTTTTTTATTAAATACTTTGGAAGATATGGGCCATAGAGAAACATAGAGGCGAAGGTGAAAGAAAAAATAATATCACTATCTTTTTCTAATTTCTCACACGTACGTTGTCGATGTGAATTCACCACACAATACATGTTTACAAGTCGTACTTTGTCAACAAATACATGTATACAAGTTGTACTTTGACAACTCAATTTTTGACGCCTTCGCCTCTATGTTTCTCTATGATATGGGCGTTAAAAAAAGCGCTTTTTTACAATATTGACTTTTAGACAGTTTTTTAATATTTTTGTAAAAAATTATAAAAATAATATTGTAGATAAAATTATGAAGATTTTTTTTTTTAATTTTCAAAAATTTCAACAAAAAATTTTGAAAACAATATTTGAAAGTCCGTTTTTCCTGGGAAGAATACCATGGATTTCCAAATGCAAAATTTTGTTTAAAAGTTTGTAATGCCCTTTTAAATGTCAGAGAGGTGTTTTTTCGTATTGTTAAGCAATAAATTTTCAAAGTTTGTTAGAGAGCTAAATATTTAATTTTTTTTCAAAATTTTGGCAAAAAATCAAATATTTAATAACTTACAATTTTCCTTTTTTAAAATTTTTTCTTATATCGCACTAACTTTTGACCATTGACAACCCCTCTCAAAATTTGAGTCAGAAAATGTTTGTAAACATTTTAACCCTGTAAGCGCACGCCTAAGTAGTGTTCTAAGGGGATATTTGAAAAAAGGGCCAAAGTGACCCCTAAAAATGGGAGATAGAGGGTTTATTTGTTCTAAGAAAAGAACCGCCATCAAATTTCACTGCAGATATCTATTATCGTAATTCAGGTCAGAAGCAGATTTATAACATAGTTTCGACTTATTGTACGTGACTTTGTGGAAAAACAATTTAACAATATTTGATAATTTAAAATTTTAATTTTTTAAGCATTTTGCACTTTTCGTACGAAATTTTGATCTTCGACAACCCCTGCTGAAATTTGATGCAGAATTTTTTTAGAACATTTTAAACCTTTAAAAGCTCGTTTTATTAGTGTTTTATGAGGCTATTTGAAAAAAGGACCAAAATGACCCCTAAAATGGAAGAAAGAGGGTTAATATATTCAAATAAAAGAACCACCATCAAATTTTACTAAAGACATGTCTAAAATTTTTTACCTTAGAATTATATTTAATACTTTTTTTTTTTGACTTATTCAAAACGCCTTTGAAAAAAATTTAAAAACTTTAGTGGGCCATAAATAAAGAACTCGAGCTAAGTTTTCAAAACCCTTCGGGGGTTTTGGTCTTCCATTGGTATACTTTAATTTTTTTTGGTCCCGTTCCAGATATACTCGAAGACCCCAAATTTGTTGCAAAGTGTTATTGATACATGATCGATTTTAAGACATTCTGGGAATGTCCGTCTGTCTGATGTCACGATGCAGTCTAAATTAAAAGAGCTAGCCTCCTGAAATTTGGCACGAATATGTCTTATGGGGACGTTAAGTTCGTAAATGGGCGAAATCGGAGTAGGGGAAAAAAAGTCCCCCTTGAGGAACTAAACCAACCTCTAAAAAACACGACTTTTTTATGTGTTTTTTTTATATTTTGTTAAACAAATGAAACATTTTTATGCTTAAAAGAAAAGTCCTGCACTAGGACCCGGGGACTTTTTTTGTTTTTTTGCCCCCTCCCCCCTTTCGTGGATATAAAAAATAGTTTAAATAAAGATAAAATTGTATAACGTTAGTGCAAAATGCATAATAAATGAATTAGTAAACATTTTTCGCGAAGGGGAGGTTTATTGGGAAAATTTTTGTGGGAAACTTTTATCGATTCTACAAATTTTTTACCCTGTAAGGTGGTGGAATAATGATTACTACTAATTTTTAGATTTAGGGCGGTGAACACCAAGACCGAACTCCATTAATTTTTACCCCTACACATTTTTTCGAATAGGCTAATACTCTTTCTCGAATTCATAACAGGGCTGCCATACAAAATGACATTCATTGAGAGTTATAGGAAAAAACTTATACAATCTCTTATTGTTAATAAGATCGTAAAATGACTAACAAGATTAACATAACTCGAATTATGCACTTTTGCCATTTTGCAACAGATTAGACGATCGTGATCTTACTGAGAGATTGTACAAGTTTTTTCTTCTAATTCTCAAAGAGGGAGAGTTAAATATTTATTAATGTTTTTGTTAAGCGATTTGTTATTTAAATTCTCTTTGCTACTTGTAGTATAGGGTTTTTATATTTGCTAAATAGTCTTGACAATGGAATCGGACAAATTCCAAAACACGTTTCGACTAACAAGGAAGGTCTTTCAGAAGGCCCCCACCGATTGTCCTGAAACTTGAATATGGAAATGGGGGGAAAATAAGAGTTACCTGTTTTTTTTAGCTGCCTTATCTCAAATTTCAAAAGGGTTGCCACCTTATGAAAAAATAAGGGCTTTTAAGTCTTGCAAAAATTACCAACATTAATAAATTTAAAACAGAAAAATAATTTTCTTAAAAATTATTATATGAGAATATCTTACAATTAGTTGAAATTAGTAAAGGAAATAATGACCTCGAGCTACACACAAAAAATTATTGGCTAAAAATTTTCAATTAAATGTATTGATCAACAAAATTTAAATGAGTCAATCTATGTTTTGATTAAAATTTTTGCTATTTTTTGTTACAAATTTTCAACATACCAGATTTTTTTTTTTCGCTTTAATTTATTTGAATAGATTAATTCAAAAATATACAAAATAATCGGGCTTTACTTTTTTTATTGTTGGCAACATATTGGAAAGCAAAAAAGATCAATTCGTTGATAATTTTGTCATAAGCTTACAATTCATTTGTTAAATCAATCATTATTTTGATTGACTTTAAACAAAAAATTGATCAAATTTTGATCAAAATCGAAAAAATGTTTGATTGAAATAATTTTCAATCAATCACCTACAATTTGATGATTGGTATAACAATTTTTTTAATTGGAGGAATTTCAATCAAAAAATTGATTGAATCCGCGTTTTTGTTGATTGAAATTCGTTTCAAATGTTTTCTGTGTAGAATAAAGCTACTCAAAATATAATTATAAAATTGTATTACGTTAGTGCAAAAAATAATAATAAATTCTCGCGAAAGAAAGGTGTCTCCAATTGACTCAAAATGTGATTCTGAGTAGATCGGTTTTCTTGAAGGTGGGTAGTTACAAACAACAGCACAAACTTATTATATCGTGTACCACAAAGCAGTGTAGGATATAAAAATTTCAAACGTTTTATTTCAACATAAACACTCAAAATAATTCTGCAGTAAAAATATTAGTAAGTGATTTGGTACCAAAATCTACTAAAAAGTTACTAATTACCAGTAGTACGTTAGTTTTTTAGTATCTTCAAAGTACTAAAATTAGTAATTTTTACTGGTTTTGAATAATATTAGTAAAAAATTTTAGTATTGATTACCAACGCCTGCACTAGATCATTTTGGACTAAAAAATTAGTTCATTAGTAAAATTTTTAGTATTAAATACAGAGAACGTATTTGTGCTTGCATACACATTAACGCAATGGTAAATCACACCATAAAACTGAATAGCAAGAAAACACATGTTATTCTCTCAGCTTTGTAAAAAAAAAAAACTTGCATTAGCGTGCCTGTATGCATGTGTTTTTTTTTAGCTTGTGTTATTCATTAATTTTAGCATCATACATTTTTTTTACATGCAATTTTCACAATTTTCACATGTGGTTTTTTTAACATAACAAAAGTTAAACATAAACATTACTTTTGTTTGGTAAATCCTACATACATATATATGTGTTGGAGACAAATTATTTTGCTTTGGCTTGTTATTAGCGTCAATGTACAAAAACAAAAAATTGTTTTGCTTGAGAATATATTATATTAGAGTGGGTAAAAAAAATCGTTTTGTAATATGAAAAAAAAAACGTGTAGCTGTATGGAAAAATATATTAGCCTGTATAAAAAAAACACGTTTTGGCAAATATTATATTGTTTTTTATAGAAAAAATAGTCGGAAAAATAAATCGTGTTGTAATATGATTTTTTTGTTTTTTCTTGTTTTGTGTGTACATTAGGGCGGGTCGATTTTTTTTTGTCAAAAATCGTATAGCAAAAACATAATCTACAAGAAATTCTAAGAACATTTCCCAAAGAAACCATGTTTCTTAAATCAAACCCTATACCGCGCCTAACGACATGAAGATTTGTCCGTCCGTCCTTTTTTTCATAAGCAAACATAGAATTTGACTATTTTTTGGCGTTTGTGTTAATTTTTGGGCTTTGGTGTGCTCTGAGGTATATAGTAAAATTTTAATAGCAACATTTTTGTAGAACATTTCATCCCCACACTCCCCCTCTTTCGGGGTGTTTTTTGCGATTTGTTAGAATAGACCCAAAAAATACCGTTATGAGAGGGAGTTAGAGGGTTAATATGTTTTCTAGGACCCAATAAAGTATATATGGGGCATTCCAAGCCAAATCACTCACTTTTAGACCCGACCCCTTTCGATTTATTTTATTTTTGGATATGTTTTAGTACTTATTAAATGCAACTTGGACACCAATTTTCAGCCTTTTATTTCAAGATGGTGTTGAGTAATCGATTTTTCAAAATGGCGATTTTCTCAAAAAAATTACAAAATTAAAATTTTTAATTAATTTTGACCATTAAAAAATATAGATATTTAAAAAAAAGTTGGACAACGTTTTGTTGGTATCTAAATGTGTAGCAGCCTGAATTTATATTAATTTTATATATTTTAATAATTATTATTTGCATCAAATTACTATTTGTTTGTATAACGTAATAATTGTATTTGTCATTTTTAATTTGTTTCAATGTTTTACTTAATAAGGGACACCCTAACCTTTTTTTTAAAGAATAATTGATAACCACATTTTTTATATTTTCATTATCACTAGAAGAGAAATTTATTTGGACAACTCTCACTCTCTTTCGAGTTATCATAGCATTGTTATTGTTTTTTCATCTTCTTCATTTACTAGATTTGTTTATTGATTCCACTAAAGGTTAGCTAGTTACAATCATTTATAATTTTTGTCATTCTGATGCAACATTTAACAAATAAAGACATATTAAAATTAAAAGCGCATCGTCTCATCATTTTTTTATAAATAAATAACTGCTAAGAAGCAAGAAGACCATTTGTGGACTATTGCGACTAGCACTTTATGAGGACAAATACTGGCGTTAATTCTGACTTATTTGACCCATAAAAATAATTAAATATAAAAATAATTAATAAAGGAAACCCCTTTATTACAAATGTAGTTTTAGAAAAAAAATATGAAAAAATTATTCGAAGTAACTATCACTTATTTTTTGACGTTTAAAAATTATAATCCACTTTTTGAAAAAGTTCGAAACCTTAGATTTTTTTTTGTAAAAACCTATAAAAATTCTACTCTAAATTACGCAACTTTTGAGCCATAATTCGAGATGTGATCACAATTCTTTTTATTTTTTAAAAAAATTTTAAAATTGCCCCTTTTATTTTTTGGCTCTGATTTATTTTATATGGTATTTTTACCTCGAAATGAATATATCTAGGGTAAGTTAGGGTCAGTATCTACCAATTTAATTTTTTTTGGAGCACCATACAAAATAAATCAGACTCAAAAAATATAAGGGGCAATTTTCAAAATTAAAAAAAAAATAGAACGAATTGCGATCACATCTCGATTTATGGCTCAAAAGTTGCGTAGTTTATAGTAGAACTTTTAGACTTTTTAAAAAAAAAAATCGAAGGTTTCGGACTTTTTCAAAAAGTAGATTTTAATTTTAAAACGTTAAAAAAATAAGTGATAATTACTTCGAATAATTTTTTAATATTTTTTTTCTAAAACTACATTTCAATACCAAGAAAACGTTGTCCAACTTATTTAAAGATATCTAAAGTTTTAACTGGTCAAAATTAATTGAAAATTTCAAGTTTTAAATTTTTTTGAAAAAATCGCCATTTTGAAAAATTGATTACTCAACACCATCCTGGAATAAAAGGCTGAAAATTTGTGTTGCATTTAATAAGTACTAAAACATATCCAAAAATAAAATAAATCGAAAGGGGTCGGGTCTAAAAGTGAGTGATTTGTCTTGGAAAGCCCATATATTATTGATCACTGATCGATTTTAAGACATTCTACCGATGTCCGTCTGTCTGTGGAAATGGTGATCACGACCAAGATATTACACGTAGATGACGGAAACTTAACATATTTATTGAAAGTTCTCCTGAGCAGTTTGGTATTGCATTTGAGCGATATCGGTTCAGCGGTTCAATCCGATCGAAAATGTAAGGACACCTCAAGGACACCTGATCGAAAATGTAAGGACACCTCAAAAATGTTGGTACATTCAACATAACCTAAAAATACAAAATGCTTTAATTCGGTTGCTGGTTGACATATGTGAACATAATTGAACACCGAAAGGTACTTAAACAAGTGCGAATACATTTTTTGACAAAAAAAGAAAAAAAAATCGCGGATTTTTTTTTTCCAAAATTTTTTTTCGCGGAAATTTTTTTTAAATTTTTTTTTTCAAGTTTTTTGCAATAATCTTTTTGATATTGTGGAGGGTATCAATACATTCGGCACGGCCAAATTTAACATTTTTACTTGTTTTTTTTTTAATCTTTTCTACTCAAAAAACAAATTGTTTAATTACGTGCACTTACGATCACGTGGGTAACATAAAATTTCACTCACGATCACGCATATATCACGAATAATGCCAGAGATCGTGAAAACCCCTTATATGTATACCCTAGTAAAAATATTATGCTAATTTTACTAAATAGATCTAATTTGATCCGTAAAATGGTTGTATCAAATAATATCTAATTGTATTACTTTAGATCAAAAAATATAAAAATTGATACAATTTGATCCTGAATTTGGTCAAATCTAATTAGATCAAATTGATCTTATAATATCTATTTTTATATAATTTGATGAGCAAAACCAAAATACGAATCTAATCATATATGGAGCAATATCTAACCATATAAAGTGGATCAACCGTATCAAAGTGATAGATAAAATTTTATATAAATTTATACGGAAGCATATTAACTCATATAAGATTGTATCAAATTATATATGATTAGACCAGAAAATTTTTACTCGGGTAGTTAAACAAAAAAAAAAAAACAAAGTATTTGTTATAAAATGCATTCAAAAATAAAATGATACCTAAAATTACAAAATAATTTGTAATATGTTGTCATCATACAAAACGATTTTTTTTATCCACCCCACCCTAATATACATATGTATGTTCCTTTATCAAAACCAAATCTTTATATTTCTTAATAAAATTTCCTAAATAACACAACAATTTTGTTATTCTCAAAGTAACTACAATTCCACAATTTTAAATATTAATAAATTCTTAAATACATTATATGTATGTATGTATATACGATTTGGCAAAATCATAATGTTGATGTTAAAATTTAATACGAAAATTAAAATCAATTTCACATTTATGTGAAAGCACATAAATTCACAAATCACAAAACACATCTTTGCAAAACAAAACAAAAAAACACAATCACACAGCCAACTTCTGCTAATTTGTTTTTTTTTTTTTTTGCGCTGCCACACTAGACTCAAGAAAAAAAAAATATACATGATATTTAATACAGAAATTCCACGTATGCAAGCACATCACACATATATATTGTGATTTTACCTTCTCTGATTGAATACCCACGTTTTTTTTTGGGTGAACAGATATATTACTCTCAATTTAAAACAATTTTTGTAATTAAACTTTTTTACAAAAAAAAAAAAAAAAAAGTATCTTCTATTTTTAACCTATTTTTCATCTCTTCAATACAATAATTTCTTAAGAAATAAATGATTAAAGCATAACGTGAGACCAACAGCACATGTGTGATGCATTGAAGGAAGGAATAACCATCAAAAACACATATCACATGTACCAAATACACACATATTATGACAACATAGTCGGTGTAAGAAGTGTAAATGTATTAAATATATCATTCATTCAACATTGTTAATGTATAGAGGGCGTATCATAGTGACTTTTATTTGTTTGGTAATTATAAAACCCAAAGGAAAGAGAATTACACTAGCACACACACACACATGTGAAAAAAACACAGACAGAGAGTTTAACACACACTCACACAAGTTGGGGTGACATTTTAATCCATTGCTAATCGTATATGTAGTCATATGTAATGGAAACGGGTTTATTTATTGTTGAGGAAGGAAAAGGGGATTTTGAAATGTTTATTTTTTGTAACGGATACAAATAAAAACAAAAAAACAAAACACTTGACATTATTCACACCTTTGCAAAAAAACAAAGCAAATTAATTTTTAAAGTCTACTTTAAGGGGGAGAAAACTAAAGAGTTAACATAAAGTTGCATACTTTTAGGTTTAAAAGCTAAATATGAAATAAAGTCGACTTTAAGGCGAAAATTTATAGATGGTGAAGACCGACCACATAATACCCTAAGCCAGTATTTTTTTGGCAAATGGATCCCCAGTCGATCTATATTTGAGGTAAAAACAAGTATAAAAAATAAATTCGACTTGACCGAATCTATGAATGCCCTTTTTAAAGGATAGTAAATTTTTTAATGAATAAAAAATTAACAGTTTTGATTAGAAATATTTTATTTTGAGTAAAAAACTTTTTTTTTTCATTTTTGTAAAAAAAAAATAATTTACTAATTTTTTTTTTTTGAGTGTAAAATTTTTTTCGAGTGTAATTTTTTTTTTTTTAGTGTAAAAATATTTCTGTGTGACAAAAATAATCTGTAAAGTAATTTTGTGGCTTATAATTGTTTTTAAAGCTTGTTTCTTTAAAACTCGGGTTTTTCAACACGTGAATTTTAGGTGAAACCAATCTGAAATTCAGGGTTTTGCTAATAACTTTTGAACCACTGAACCGATTTGGATGAGATTTAAAACAAACCGGGACAGAGGAACGACAAATATATATGTTACACTTCAGCACTACCATTAGAAAGTTACCGTGTGTTTTATCTCATAAATTCATGAAAAACCCTTGCCGAAATTCAGTCTTTTGCTCATAACTTTTGAACCACTGGACCGATTTCGCTGGATTGCAATACCAACTTGACCAAGTAAATGCCCAACATATATGCCAAACTTCAGGAGCCTCCGTAAAGTCTTTCAAAAGTTAGCGTGTTTTCAACAGACAGGCAGACGGACGGACGGACATCGCTACATCGTCTTAAAATCGATCGAGGATCATGAATATATGGGGCATTCCATGCCAAATCGGACACTTTGAAAAAATATTTTTTTTAATTATCCCGATTTGTTTACAGTTTTTAGTACCCTTCGAAAACTCCTTCGTGGTAAATTTTCAGATTTTTTTGATGACCCGTTCAAAAGATATCGAATTTTTAAAAATTGGTAGTTTGCTCCTTTAACTCATAACTTTTTCAATAATGGTCCAAATTTTAAATTTTATTTTTCAAAATTTTTGTTTTTTTGCGTACTTTCTAAAAAAAAATCCCAAAAAATTCTTAAAAGCGCTCTAGTATGCGATTTTTAAGTTTTAAAATTTAAATCTCATTTTTGAAAATGTTTGTACTCTTCGATTTTTTTGAAATTTTTTTGTGTAAAACTTCTATCGATTCTATAAATTTTTTGCCCAGGAGGATCGTGGGATAACGATTATTACTATTTTTTAAAATTTTTTGAAAAAAATTTTATTGTAATTTTTCAATCTTAAAATCATTTTTACTGCTCCAATGGTGCGTCATAGAGGGGTCATTTATAAGACCGACCCCCATTAATTTTTACGTCTTAACATTTCTTTGAAACAAACTTATACCCTATCTCCAATTTCTAAGGGGGCTCCCACACAAAACGACATTTTTTAAAATTTACTCCAACCGCTCCAACTGCCCTAATAGTGCCCATAGAGCAATCAAATGTATGACCGACCCACAATATTTTTTTAGTCCAAACATATTCTCTGAACACACCTACTCTCTATCTTTAACTGTTAAGGCGGTCCCCATACAATTTTTTTTATTTTTTGTAAATTTGTTTTATTTAATCAGCTTCTACCGGTTCAGTGGTGCGTCCGAGAGGAGTCATTAGTGAGACCGACCCCCATTAATTTTTACCCCCCAACATTTTTGTAAAACATTCCAACGCCCTATCTCCACTCCACTCCATACAAATAACAGTTGGAGCAAATTTAAAAAAAATGTAATTTTGATTTGTAGAATCGGTAGAAGTTTTACACAAAAAAATTTCAAAAAAATCGAAGAGTACAAACATTTTCAAAAATGAGATTTAAATTTTGGGATCTTTTCTTAAAAAGTACGCAAAAAAACAAAATCTTTTAATAAAAAAAATTTTAAATTTGGACCATTATTGAAGAAGTTATGATTAAAAGAAGTTTAAGTAAAGGAACAAACTACCAATTTTTCAAAACGGGTCATCAAAAAAATCTGAAAATTTACCACGAAGGAGTTTTCGAAGGGTACTAAAAACTGTAAATAAATTGGGAAAATGGAATGTCCCATATATACTTTATGTGGTCCTAGACCGATATTTTGATGCGTTACACACGGAATGACAAAGTGAGTATACCCCATACTGTAGTTGGAGGGTATAAAAAATGTTGCATACTTTTAGGCAAACAAATTAAATGCATAGAATAGCCCGCTTTTAGGCGTCAAAACAAAAGTATTTCGTTTAATTCATCATTATTAATACATTTTATTTTAATATTAATAAATTTAATTTTAAAGTGTCATTCATTTTGACTTCTTAAACTTTAATAGCAATTTCTCGTCTACATATTGTTATTTCGTAAAAGTTATTGAACTAAATTCACTAGAGCATAAATTTGAACATGTTTTTGTGTTCTTTAATATCTCTTAAGTCTTTATTTACTTGAAATGTTTATGCTAAAATGTTAAAATGCCATAATGTCCTTTGCCATAGTATAAACGAATTTTCTTGGAAATATTTCTTAGTGTATGGTTAAAGTGTTTAGTAAATATATTCATGTTAGTATAGCATACATTTAGGCTTTTAAGCCTTTATATTTATAAGACATTGTTTTTGATATTGTTTTCCTTTTTTTGGGTAAAAACAATGTGTAAATTTGTAGCCAAAAGCAATTCTTATGGAAACACTCTCTACTTTACAAAATAAGGTTTTTGTGGTGTTAACACAAAATTGTGGTTTCTTGTTAAGGGAACTTTTTTTAAAAAAAAAAATTTTTTTAGGCGTTTGAAAATTTTTAAATAGAAATGAAGTAAAAAACTTAAGAGTTTGTGTTAAGAAAAGTTAAATGAATTTAGGATTTACTTAAAGAAGTTATTAATTAAAAGTTGGATTTTAAACGGTTCTTTTTTTATAACCTCAAACCACAGTATGGGGTTATACTCACTAACGCATCGAAGTATCAGTAGGACCCCATCAAATCAAAATGTTATTGGTTCTAAATCGATTCTAATTCCGTCTGTGAAAGACAGGATACAGTTAAAACCAAAAGAGCTAGACCGCTGCAGTTTGGCACGAATTAGTCTGAAGGCCATAGGCAGGCTAAGTTTGTAAATGGGCAAAATCGGGCCGGGTGGAAAAAAGTACCCCAATAAAGAACTTAATCAACATCTAAAAAAACGCTGTTTTTAAAATCTTTTTTTTTACTTTTTGTTAAAACATATGTAAATTTTTAGTTCAGATTCCTGCCCTGGAACCCAGGGTAATCTTGTTATACCCTCCAACTACAGTATGGGGGTATACTCACTTTGTCATTCCGTGTGTAACGCATCGAAATATCGGTCGGGGACCCCATAAAGTATGTATATTATTGATCAGTGATCGATTCTAAGACATTTTAGCGATGTCCGTCCGTCCGTCCGTCTGTCCGTCCGTCCGTCCGTCTGTAGTTAACACGATGCAGTCCAAAATAAAAGAGCTAGGAACCTCAAGTTTTGCACAAATATGTCTTATGTTCCTAGGCAGGTTAAGTTCGGAAATTGGCCAAATCGGACCAGGGGGAAAAAAGTTCCCCCTTAAAGAACTAAACCAACCTCTAAAAAAATACACGTTTTTACAGGTTTTTTTGTATTTTTGTTAAATAAATGAAACATTTGGTATATTTATCGCGATGGGAAGGTGCTCTCAACGTGCCCCACTGACTTCGCCCCCCCACCCCCCAAAAAAAAAAAAAAAAGAAACGCCCCTGTAAATTTTTTTTTTTACATTTTGGAGGGTATAAAAGATTCGGCACAGCCGAATTTAACACTCTCACTTGTTTTTTTTTTAATCTGCCCCTTTTGTGGGCGTGGATATGGAAAAAATATTTAAATACTAACAAATTTTATTACTTAAGTGCAAAAATCTTAAAAAAAAAAATCAAGCGAGTGTCAAATTCGGCTGTGCCGGTAAAAAATACTGTAAAAATTGCGTTTTTGGAGGTTGGGGGAACTTATTCCCCCTGGTCCAATTTTGACCATTTCCAAACTTAACCAAACTTAGGAGTCTAGCTATGTAATTTTGGACCGTATCGTGTCTTCCACAGAAAGACGGGCGAACGGACAGCGGGCCATCGATGGAATGTCTTAAACTCGATTACTGATCAATAATATATATACTTTACGTAGTCCTAGACAGATATTTCGATGCGTTACACACGGAATGACAAAGTGAGTATACTTCCATACTTTGGTTGGAGAGTATAACAATTTGTAAACACTTATTGAGTGAGGGACGATCCCCCACCCTTATAAAAGCACCTGTATTTTTTTTAATTTGTTGTTACATTTTAGAGGGTTTTTGTTTTTATTAACCTTTATACTACGACGTCCGAACGTCCCCGCCCTTATAAACGCCCCTGAAATTTTTTGTTATGTTTCAAAGTGTTTTTGTTTTTATTAACCTTTATACTACGATTAATTGAGCTTTTATATTCAAATTTCTCGATAAAACGATATTTTTAATACTCTTATACCATAAACGGAATGAGCTCAGATTCTATTTAAGCATTTATTCACTCTTATACTACAATTAATTGTTGTTTTAAAGTCACATACTGTAATTTTCCGTTTTTTATATTAACATTTACTGTTATTAATAGTTTTTAAAACTCTTATACTGTGATTGATTGCTTTAAATTTTTTTACTGTGATTAATTGTTGTTTCAAACTCTTATACTATAAACTTTTTATATGTTTACTGTGATTATTCTTTTTGTAGTAAACTCTTATACTACTTGTAATTGCTTGTATGTGGCATTAAAATACCATACTGTTATTATTAGTTTTTAAAACTCTTATACTATAAACTTTTTATATGTTTACTGTGATTATTCTTTTTGTAGTTAACTCTTATACTACTAGTAATTGCTTGTATGTGGCATTAAAATACCATACTGTTATTAATAGTTTTTAAAACTCTTATACTGTGATTGATTGCGTTAAATTTTTTTTTATTGTGATTAATTGTTGTTTCAAACTCTTATACTATAAACTTTTTTTTTTTTTACTGTGATTATTCTTTTTGTAGTAAACTCTTATACTACTAGTAATTGCTTGTATGTGGCATTAAAATACCAATTTTTTATCACTTATAAAAAATGTTGATTTTACAATCACCTTTAAAAACCTAAAAACACGTCAAAGGGTTAGTAAAAATAGTTGTTTCTTTAATATTCCGTGTTCTGCGATTACTATTATACTGCCATTAATTGTTGTTATTAACTCTTATACCGCAATTAATCGTTTATGTATAAAGTTTTATTGCGACGAATTAGTTCTTTAAGCTCTCATACTCTAATTTATAGCTTTTACACAGCAATTAATCGTTTTTTTAATTCTTATACTGCGATTACACAATTACACTAGACAATAACATTTAAAAAAACAGCCCAGTTTATGCTCTCCCTTTAAAAAATCGCTGAAAACTTTATACAATTTTTCAAAATGTCACCAATGACTTGTCACCACTTGGTCAGCAGTGTGCACCAGTATCGGTGGCCACCAACAATTCGTTTACTCAACCGCTGACCAGCTGCTGACATGTCATTGGGGACATATTGAAAAATTGTATGAAGATGTCAGCAATTGTATAAAGGAAAAGTCAGCAGGATGTCAGGGGTGATTTTTTTTTGCCGACTTGTTTTTTTTTTTTAAATGTGATTGTCTAGTGTAATCGTGTAATCTTACAAGGGAAGTATCTCAACCCTTATAAACCGATTTGCCTGAAACTTAAAATATATATCAAAGAGACAATTCTAAGGTTGGGGTGTCTCGGCTTATCGGCCATATCGGGGATTTAGGGGTTCAAAACATGGGTCAAAATATGGCGAAAAAATAGTTTTTTGGATTTTTCAGCCATTTCTTTTTAAGAAACTATATGATGTTTTCATATGAGAAGAAAGGTTTTTTTAATGCCTATCCAATGGTGGCATAACCTTGTAAAATTTCGGCTTCTTTAAATATTTTTTTTAGGAAAATGTGTAAATTTTGGGGGGTACTTATGTGAAGACATAGACCTACGATATCCATATGGATAAAAAATAATCTTTATTAAATTTAAGTCGACTCGTATTTTTGCCCTAGACGATATTCCTGTTAGTTCGGAAGTTATCAAAATTTTCCCGAAGGTCCACATGGTTTCATAAGGGAACAACGAAATTTTTAAACACCGATATGGCCGATAAGCCGAGACACCCCAACCTTAAAATCGTCTCTTTAATATATATTTTAAGTTTCAGGCAAATCGGTTCATAAGGGTTGAGATACTTCCCTTGTTAGTATAAGAATTTAAAAAACTATTAATCGCTGAGTGAAATCTATAAATTAGAGTATAAGAGCTTAAAGAAATAATTCGTCGCAATAAAAGTTTATGTAAAAACGATTAATTGCAGTATAAGAGTTAATAACAACAATTAATGGCAGTATAATAGTGATCGCAGAATACGGACTATGGCAGTGGTGATTTTTTTTTTCCGACTGGAAAAATAGTAGTTTCTTTTATATTTCGTGTTCCAAGATTAATATTATAGTGCGGCTTGTCGTTTATATTAACTCTTATACTGCCATTAATAGTTTTTATACACACTTTTTCTGTGAAAAATCTTTGCTTTTATCTCTAACACTCAAATTGATCGCTTTTATACAGCGACTAATCGTTGTTATAAACTCTTATACAACGAGTATATACTTGTAAACAACAATTGCAGTTTTTTTAAACTTTTATATCAAATTATAACCACATTTAAAATGCAAAAACCTATTATTCTTCAATATTCCTTGAGCTGCGATTAGTCTTATACTGCGAATAACCGTTGTTGTAAACTCTTATACCACAGTTTATCGTTTTTCTGAACACTTTTACGGCGATGAGTTGTTGCTTTAAACCTTTAAACTCCAATTTATTGCTTTTACACAGCGATTGAAAATTGTTTTAAACTCTTATACTACGACTACCCAATTTTAAACACTTTTTTACTACGTTTATTTTTTTCAACAAGAACTAATCTGCAATTAATCTTATATTGCGTTTAATTGTTGCTGTAAGCTCTTATATTGTTAAACAAAGATTAATTTTTTTTCAACAAGAACTTATATGCGATTAATCTTATACTTCGTTTAATTCTTGCTGTTAACTCTTATACCACTATAAATCGTGTTGTATTACCTTTAACTGCGAGGAATCATTTTCTAAACTCTTATACTGCTTATAATTGCTTTTATACCACGATTAATATTTTTGTCAAACTCTTATACTACAATTACTTGCTTTCATATACTCTCTTACTTATTAAATACTTTTCTAATAAAATTTTTCTTAATCTTAAAATCTTAAAAAAATATCCTTTCTTTAAATCTTAAAAAAATATCCTTTTAGGGTTGGTATATATATTTTTTTCAAATATATTTCGAGTTCTTTTTTAAAACAAAAAAAAAACTTCAAAAAAGGGTTTACTTACATTTTGTTTTTTAAACTTCTTAACAAAGTGTCTACTTTCTTGTAATATTTTTTGTTGTTTAATTTCTTTTTTCCTAATTTAATATGTTCATTTTTATGGCACCAAAAAAAAGTACGCCTTAAGTGTTTTTCAGCAGATTTTTTTTAATAAATTTTTTCTCGCCTTTTTGTCACGCTTACTTAAACCCTTAGTTAAAATTTTGATGAGTCAAAAGTTTTTTTTTTAATGTTTGCTACTTGTGAACAATTTTTTTTGTCGTTGTCTCTACTGATGTTTGTCCTTAATTGAAATGTTTGATCTTTAAAAGGCTTTGAGGCTTTTTTTATGGCAAGTAGAAAAATAAGAAAAAATCGTTTTATTTGCGGTTTGTGGGGAAATGAAAATGTCATAAGGAAATAATGAATTTGGAGAGAAATTTAAACAATTGCAAGAAATTAAATATTTTACTTAAAGTTTTAAAGAAATTTGTTAAGTATTTTTACAAACTAGTATACATACAGAGCAAAATATTGGCTCAGCGATTCAAAAGTTATAAACTAAAATTTTGGTACATTCCACATAACCTAAAAAAAATTCAAAATGCTTTAATTCGGCTGCTGGTTAAAAAAATGTGAACAAAATTTGATACCAAATGTTATTAAAACAAGCACAAACATATTTTAAAAAAAAATAAAAAATTTCGCGAATTTTTTTTTCATCAAATTTGTTTTTGAGAAATTTTTTTTTTCCAAAAAAAAAAATTTGCCAATTATATTTTTGACATTGTGGAGGGTATCAATACGTTTGGCAAGGCAGAATTTGTCTTTTTACTTGTTTTTTTAAAAAATTTCCCACAACTTGTATTTATTTTGTTGTAGAAAAGTAAAAGAATTCACTTTTATAAACTCTTATACGGCAAAAAATCGATATTTCATATATGCAATTAGTAGTTTATTTTGCAATTCTTACTAAGAGCTTGCACATAACAATCACGGCTCTGCAGTTTACATACAAATTATATTGCTTTAAATTAACACCATGTTCTTATACTACTTCATTACTCTTATACAGTAACATAAGGCAAATAATCGTAATTATACAAAATTATTTAAAATACTTTTTTTTATAGTTTTCACAAAACTAAACTCTAGCTTTAATTTTTTTTTTTGTTGTAGAAAAATAAAAGAATTCACTTTTATATACTCTTATACGGCAATAAGTCGTTATTTCATATTTGCAATAAATAGTACATTTTGCAGTTCTTACTAGGAGCTTGCCCACAACAATCCATTGTACGGCAGTTTACATACAAATTATATTGCTTTAAATTACCACAATGTTTATATACTACAATTCATTACTCTTATACAGTTTCATAAGGTAAATAATCGTAATTATACAAAATTATTGTAAACGATTTTTTTTAATAGTTTGCAAAAAGCTAAAATCCCGCTTTAACATCTCTTATACAACTTTGATTAAAGTTACACAATGTTTTTTATATTGTCTTATACTACGATTTATAACTCTAAAATGCAAGGACACTTAAAATATTTTGGTACATTCCACATACATAATCTATAAATACAAAATGCTTTAATTCTGCTGCTGGTTAAAAATATGTTAACAAAATTTGATACCGAATGTTATTTAAACAAATACAAACATATTTTTTTACCAAATTTTTTTTTCGCGGATTTTTTTTTTCATCAAATATTTTTTGAGAATTTTTTTTTCTAAAAAAAAATTTTGCAAATAATATTTTTGACATTGTGGAGGGTATCAATACGTTTAGCAAGGCCGAATTTATATTTTTGCTTGTTTTTTAATAAATTTCCTACGACTTGTATTTATTTTGTTGTAGAAAAGTAAAAAAATAAACTTAAAAATCACATTTATAAACTCTTATACGGCAAAAAATCGTAATTTCATATATGCATGTAGTAGTTTATTTTGCAATTCTTACTAAGAGCTTGCCCATAACAATAACCGCTCTGCAGTTTACATAAAAATTAAAATGTTTTAAATTAACACCATGTTTTTATACTATTTCATTACTCTTATACAGTTGCATAAGGCAAATAATCGCAATTATACAAAATTATTTTAAAGATTTTCTTTTAATAGTTTGCACAAAACTGAAATCCCGCTTTAACATCTCTTATACAACTTTGATTAAAGTTACACAATGTTTTTATATTGTCTTACACTATGATTTATAACGCTAATACAGTTTAATTAATCAAATAATCGTTATTACACCAAATTAATAAAAAATACTTTCATTCCAATAGTTCCAACATAAAAAAATTTCGTTCTAAACATCTCTTATACTTGAATTAAAAATATTGTTTACCAAACTTAAATTTTGATTAAGACTTAAAAAAATAATAATTAGCAACTTAGAAAACTGAAAATATTCTGCGACTTGTAATTTTTATGTTGTAGAAATGTAAAAGAATTTACTTTTACAAACTCTTATACGGCAATAAATCGTCATTACATATTTGCAAATAGTACATTTTGTAATTCTTACTAAGAGCTTGCCTCAAAAATCCATGGCACGGCAGTTTACATACAAATTATATTGTTTTAAATTAACGCAATGTTCGTATAATACAATTAATTAGTCTTATACAGATTGATAAGATAATTGTTATTATACCAAATTCTTGTAAAACTGTTTTTTCTTAATAGTTTGCACAAAACTAAAATCCCGCTTTAACAACTCATATACAACTTTGATTAAATTTACACAATGTTTATATATTATCCTATACTACGATTTCTTACTCTTATACAGTTTAATTAATCAAATATTCGTAATTACACCAAATAATTAAAAAAAACTTTCGTTTCAATAGTTTGTACATACACAAAAAAAAAAATACGTTCTAAACATCTCTTATACTTGATTTGAATATATTGTTTACCAAACATAAATTTTAGTTAAACTTAGAAAATTATTAATTAGAAACTTCGAAAATTAAAAATATCCTTCGACTTGTAATGGTTTTGTTGTAGAAAAGTAAACGAATTCACTTTTATAAACTCTTATACGGCAATAAATTGTTATTTCATATTTGCAATTAATAGTACATTTTGCAATTCTTGCTAAAAGCTTGCCCACAACAATCCATGCCACGGCAGTTAACATACAAATTATATTGTTTTAAATTAATGCAATGTTGTTATACTACAATTAATTAGTCTTATACAGTTTGATAAGATAAATAATTGTTATTATACCAAATTTTTGTAAAATATTTTTTTTTTCTTAATGGTTTGGACAGAACTAAAATCCCGCTTCAAACATTTCTTATACAACTTTCGCCTTATACTACAATTAAAAACTCTTATACAGTTTAATATGTCAAATAATCGTTAGTATACCAAATAATTGTAAAAAACTTTTGTTTTTATAGTTTTTATATAAAAAAATTTCGCTCTAAACAACTCTTATACTAAAAAATATTTTCTACGTTTTGTTAAAACTTAGAAAATATTTTACTTCTCTTAGAATCTATCATACATGCTGTCTTATACTGAATTTAAAAAATTTCTTAAATAACATCCCCCTCTTAAAATCACTTATACTAGTCTATCTACTTCAAAATACACCATCCTATATAAGTAATACCATCCTTAATTTCTTGAATGTCTTTTTTTATAAAATAATAAAGTTTACCCCCTTCCCAAGTTCAAAAGAAATTAAAATTTGTCTTTTTGTTTGCCAAGAAGATTTAAAAGTTTTCCTTTCATTATTTACTTAAAACAAATTTTCTTTAAGATTTCCTTTTTTTGTGTTCTCCAACTCTAACCAACATCAATCCCGTATGCAAATTTTATCACATGTAGACAAGAAACAAAAATAAAAAACTTTTTTTTTCCTTTAAGTACCACCACCACATGCACAGTGAAAAAATCAAAAACTCAAACCTCAGCGCCATTTTGATTTCTTAAAAAAAAAACTTCCTTTTATAAGGATTTTTTTCCCCAACAACTTGCGCAAAGTCAGCAAAAGAAAGCAAGCAAACTGGTAATGTGAAACAACCCTCTTTTGGTGAGATGTTACAACACAAAAAAGGAAAATTATTTTGGGTGTTTGAAAAAATCTATTCAAGTGGATAATTGTGATAATCTACTTTTTTAACAAAATAAATAAAAAATTGAAAAACAGAAAATAAGTTAATTTGAAATTAATGATAAGTAAATGAGAAATTAACATATGGTTGTGTAGAAGTTTAAAGTGTTTAATCGTTCTTTGATATTCGTTGAACACTTTTAAAGTTTCTTAGATAATTTTTTTAAGCACAACTCGTGGATCTTATAAACTTTTAAACAAGAAAGCTTTTCAATATCATTTCTACTGTAAACTCTTATATTTGTTATTTATTAAATAACGATAAGATATTTTCTAAACTAAGTTTAAGTAATATAAAATATCATTTAAATAGTATATTCTTATACTGGATCCTAAGCAATGATAAAATGATTTAATATACTCTTATACTGAGAATATTTCTTTCTTGTTTACTCTTAAAAAAAGCATTGTAGCTCAATGAATTCTTATCGTATACTGTAAACTATGGCTTTTATATACCAAATAATTGCTGTTGTTATTTCTCAAGTACTCTTATACAATACTTATTTATATAATTTTTTTAAATTAACTCTTATACTGCGATTAGTCGCATCATATTTTTGATTTATTGTTGTTCTTAAGTTTAGTCTAGTGGTTAGTTGGTTTTTACTTCGTCGGATACTGTGATTTATTATTACAGAAAACTCTTATACTATTATTAACTGTTAAATATTTGTTAGATATGCCAAAAAAAATAACTTATACTAATTTAATTTTAATAACTTTAGAATTGGCTCTTATACTACAATAAATTGATCCTATATACCTTATTATTGAAAACTCTTATACAATAACTACTTTTATACTTGTTATTTATTAAATAACGATAAGATATTTTCTTAATTAAGTTAAAGTAATATGAAATATCATTTTTGTATCACATTCTTATGCTGGTTCCTAAACAATGATAAAATGATTTAATATACTCTTATACTGAGAATATTTCTTTCTTGTTTACTCTTAAAAGCATTGTAGGTCAATGAATTCTTATCGTATAAGAATTTGCATCATATTTTTGATTTATTGTTGTTCTTAAGTTAAGTCTAGTGGTAAATTGGTTTTTACTTCGTCGGATACTGTAATTAATTATTACAGAAAACTCTTATACTATAATTAACTGTTAAAAATTTATTAGATATGCCAAAAAAATAACTTATATTAATTTTATTTTATTAACTTTATAATTAGCTTTAATACTACGATAAATTGATTCTATATACCTTATTTATTGAAAACTCTAATACAATAACTACTTTTATTTATTTTCGAATAAAGTCTTATACTACGATTAATGGATCATATATATCGATTTGATGTACCTAATAGATGTTATTCTTATTCATTAAATACTGTTATACAATGATTACTGTTCTAGTTTTCGAATTAAGGGTCGATGAGTTTTGTTTGAAATTGTGTTTTCATCAAATCGAATTATAACACTTTCTTTTAGAAGCAGTTAAGGAACTAGTTGTAGAACTGGTTCTGGGTCAGATATATCATAGATTTTCAAGTCCCGAGGAATCATTTCACTCTCTGGTTCAGGGTAAGAGTCTGTGCTGATGTAACTACCCGAAATATTGGTCTTTGATATTGGTATTTGAGTTATTTACGTTTCAAATGTGTTGGGTCCTAAAAATAAGCTCCCAAAACTAAAATTCTGATATTTCGAAAACTAAGCAAAATAGAGCAAAACGGAGCAAAATTTCGATGGCGACCTTTTAGAGAAAGTTGACATCTACGAGTGTGTGGACCCTATTGGATCCTAACTTTGAACCAAAAAATTCGATTTCCGGGAAATTTTAAAATGCTAATAACTCGGTAACTACCGGCGATACGACAAAAAAAATTTGAAGCAATTTTGTAGTTCTTAGGTCGTAGAGCAAGACAACCGAAAGCAATTTGAGCAATAGTTTTTGAGTTATTTACGTTTTAAATGTGTTGAACCTATTGGGTCCTAAAAATAAGGTCCCAAAACTAAAATGCTGATACCTCGAAAACTAAGAAATATAGAGCAAAATTTCGGATCAAAGTCGATGGCGACCTTTTGGGCAAGTTTTCATCTTCACATGTGTGGACCCTATTGGGTCCTAGCTTTGAATAAAAAAAATTAGAATTCCGGGAAATTTTAAAATGCTAATATCTCGGTATCTACGGCCGATACGCCAAAAAATTTGCAAAGCAATTTTGTAGCTTTTGGATCGTAAAACAAGACCACCGAACACCCGAAAGCAATTCTAGCAATAGTTTTTTAGTTAATTAGTTATTTTTGGACCCAATAGGTTCAACACATTTGAAACTTAAATAACTAAAAAACTATTCCTCGAATTGCTTTCGGGTGTTCGGTGGTCTTGTTTTACGATCCAAAAGCTACAAAATTGATTTGCAATTTTTTTTTCGTATCGGCCGTAGTTACCGAGATATTACCATTTTGAAATTTCCCGGAATTCTATTTTTTTTATAGCACACGAATGAAACTGTTTGTGTTTATTTCAATGCTTGGTGAAAATGAGTGAAAATGAAAGAGTAAATCCGAACCTTGGTCGCGTCCCAGTCGCATTTTCGATGTTTAGTAGTGTTATCTTTATCATATTTAGATATAACTTTTCCCGGTTTTTAGTGCCAACTGGATTTGAACCTGTAACCTCATGTTTATTAGTCCCACATCTTACTACTTGATATAAACTTTCTTCGATAATATTGCCATGTTTTTCTTGAAAATTATAGAGCTCAAGTGATTCTTCTGAAGGTACGGTTCTTCTGAAGGTATTTCCGATGTCTTTAAGGATTTGCACACTCTTAAAACAAAAATTCATTGATGGCAATGTTAAGACATGTCTTCAAATAAATCACTATGTAAATTTCCTCATTGAAACATTTTCCAACTGGAAATAATTGTAAAAATATCCTTCTTTTTATTTAATTTCAGCCGTACAACACGAAAGAGGTCCCCGTAAACCCAAACTACATCCACAATTACATCATCAACATCCCGGACATCATCATGCACATCATCACCATCATCATATGAATGGTTTGACAGGACATCCTCATAATCCCTATCATGCTCATGCTGCCCACTTGCCCGTATCGTTGGTAACAAATGTATCGGCTTCTTTTAATTACACATCACATATTTCAGCACATCCATCGTCTGGATTTCATGGCCCACCACATCCAACTGCATTTCATCATCCGGGACATGGTCCGAATGCTCAGGGAGTAGGAGGACAACATGTGGTTCCGCCACATTTGCCATTTCCTCCCCACTTACTGCCACAAATGCATCATAATCTAATAGCCGAAGCAACAAGTAAATTACCAGGTTTAGCAGCGGCCAGTACCAATAATAATAATAACGCTCCCTCTTCGGCCACAAATTTACCATCTTTAAATCATCATTTAACCAATACAACTGTACCTACTTATGATTTAACTAATAGTCGTGGCGAAGGTTCTTCAGCTGGTAGTGCCGGAGCTGCTAGTACTACAAGTTTAGAGTTTTATGCCAAAACAATGGCACAAAATTATTCATCACCCTCACCAACAGCCTCAATACAATCAATTTCTTCTGTAGGTGGACGTTCTTCATTGGGCAGTGAATCGCCTAGAGTAAATGTAGAAACTGAAACACCTTCAGCTACTCCTCCACCCATGTCACCATCACAATCACCAGGTGCACAAGATGAACCACTATCACCTACAGATAGCAACAGTAACGGTTCACAATCACCCATTACCCTAAATAGTCCTTTTAGTTTGTCACACCATCATCATCACCATCATAATATAAATAACAACTCTTCGTATAACAATCGTAATTTAAATACAATACACAATGCATCATCTCCCACATCCTCACCAACACATTTAACAAACCATCATTCACCTTTACATTTAACAGCCTTTACACAAATACAAAAACGTTCTACACCGACAACAACACCAACAACGAACTCCATAGCATTACAAATAAACCCTCATGGTGGTTTAGTAGCACCTCTCCATCCAACGGCTACTCTGACACCTTCTACACAGACTCACACTCAACAACCGCCTCCACCACCACCAGCAACGTCATCTTCAACAACATCCTCTTCCTCATCGGCATCACACGCTACACATGCTGCTGCTGCTCTATATGCTGCTCGTCAAAATGGTTTTATTGAATTGCTGTTAAGTCCAGATAAATGTCAGGAAATCATTCAATATCAAGTACATAATTCTATTTTATTTCCACCTTTACCACAACAATTAATTGGTTTGGATTCACGTCTACTATCATGGGAAATGTTGCAGGAGACAACAGCCCGTTTATTATTTATGGCAGTACGTTGGGTGAAGTGTTTAATGCCATTTCAAACATTGTCAAGGAGTGATCAAATTTTATTGTTACAGGTAAGTTTTATTATATTTTTATTAAGGAATGTTAGAAATTTGAAGAAAAGTCTTTTGATAATGTTAAGGAGAAGCTTAGGATAGATATATCTGGCTCCCAGAGAGGTTCCTCATATAACAGTTTAGGTTCTTAGCGGTCCCAGTTAATAACAATTATCCGCTAGTCTTAATCCGGTATGATGGTACTTTGGATTCCAACACTTACTTGACGAATGTCAGAAAAATCATTATTTCGAGTCCAGAGATTTCTCCGAGATCTCGTCTTGCGTGGTCTTTTAAATACTACTCTCATAGGTTAGGTTGTAAGTGGCTCCCGACGTTTTACGTCAACACACGTAGACTCTGAGGTCCATTGAAATACCACGGGACTGTAATAGGTTTCCCTACTAGTCCTTGTCGTAAAACCAAGTTGAGCTTGTTATGGAACTCCTAAGATATTGAATTTTGACATCCCACAAATCAAAAAGACCTTGCAGCTTCTTAGATCCCATTGAAGAAAGTTTATGACCAGAAAGTGCCGGCCAATGGCCGTGAAGTGTTCGATAGTTTCCAACTCCTCTTCATCCATGTAACTCCGGCAAAAGTCGGACAGACAGTGTCCGGTAATTATAGCAACCACCGTAAAAAAGCTCATCTCTTGGAAGCGATATCAGCTCACTTATGCGCTTCTGGTTTAGATAAGGCCAAATCTGTCGTGTTGACTGATACATGTATCCATTGCCCATCTTTTATTATTTTTCGTCGCGGAACAAAGCCGTAGATTTTGCTTTCAAGTTTCTAGAGGCATACCAACACATTCCAATTCCGTGAGAACCTGTAAGGTAGTTCCCAGCCTTGCAAGCTCACCGGCTATGCAATTCCCTGGAATGTCTCTGTGGGTCCCATATGAGTGGTATGTCAACTGCTTGGCCATCTCATTTAGGGTACTTAGGATCCAACACTTGACAAAATAGCTGAAAAATCATTATTCTGATTCCAGAGATTTCTTCCAGATCTCGTTATGCGTGGTCTTCTAAATATTACTCTCATCGGTTAGGGGTTAAGTGGCTGCTGACGTTTTACGTCAACGCACGTAGACTCTGAGGTACATTGTGATACCACGGAACCGTAATAGGTTTCCCTGTTGTTGAACCAATGTGAGCTTCTTATGGAACTCCTTAGATATTGAATTTTGACATCCGACAAATCAGTAGATCCCAGTAAAGCAAAACTCTGACCAGAAAGTGCCGGGCAATGGCAGATGAAGTGTTCGATAGTTTCCAACTCCTCTTCATCCATGCAACTCCGGAAGAAGTCAGTCGATGGCACATTTTACAGCTCTGCGTGCTTCCTTATAAGACAGTGCCGGGCAATGGCAGATGAAGTGTTCGATAGTTTCCAACTCCTCTTCATCCATGCAACTCCGGAAGAAGTCAGTCGATGGCACATTTTACCGGTCTGCGTGCTTCCCTATAAGAGAGTGTCCGGTAATTATAGCAACCACAGTCGAAGTCTCTTCTCTTGGAAGCGATATCAGCTCACTTGTGCGCTTCTGATTAAGAGAAGGCCAAATCTGTCGTGTTGTCTGATACATGCATCCATTTTCCCATCTTTGATTATTCTCCGTCGCGGAACAAAGCCGTAGATTTTGCTTGCAAGTTTCTAGAGACATACCAACACATTCCAATTCTGTTGGAACCTGTAAGGTAGTTCCCAGTCTTGCAAGCATCGGCCTTGAAATTCCCTGGAATGTCTCTGTGCCCTGGGACCCATATGAGTCGTATATCAAACTGCTTGGCCATCTCATTTAAAGACGTGCGGCAGTTAAGGGCAGATCTTGTTTTCAGAATCATGGACTACAGAGACTTGACCGCGGCTTGACTGTCAGAATACATGTTGACTGCGGTTGTAGACAAGACATTGCAACTCAACCAGTCAGACAATTCCTTAATTGCCAGCATCTCCGCCTGGTAAACGCTGCAATAATCTGGCAATCTTCGAGCCAGGCTCAATCCAAGCTCTTCGGCATAGACTCCAAAGCCTACTTGCTCGTGCAGTCTCGATCCATCTGTGTAAAAATGTATGGTGGCTTCACTATCCGGAATGTTCCTCATCCAAGACTCCTTGGATGGTATCATAGTGGTAGAGTGGCGCTCAAAAAGGCTCATAATGGGAGCACAGTCCACATTTTGTGGTATTGGTCTCTACTTCAAGATCGCGCTATGGCCACAATCGCTGGTCGAACGTAGCCGCATACTGTCTACACAATATGTCCAATGCAGCCGTAGGTGTAGTACGAAGAGCACCAGTGATGCATATCGACGCCATTCTATGTACCTTCGTAATAAAGACACACTTCGCTGTTGTTTCTAAAGCAGGCCACCAGACAGTGATTCTATACGGCAGAATTGGATGCACCACTGCTGTACAGATCCAATGAACGACTTTAGGGCTAAAACCCCATCGTTTTCAACGGCGCTTTTACAGGAATATGATGAAATCGTTGCTTTTCTCACCCGTTCCTCAATATTACGCCCGAAATTCAACTTCCTATCTAGAAATACTCCTCTAATAATCCTGACAGTAGCAAGGAATATGCTTTAACATCCAGATTTGTCTATTAAACAATCTTCCCTTCTCTCTCCCCAAGTAGATCACATATCGTACAATTGCCAATATCCAGTTTACAATATCTGGAGCCCGAAGAGCATAAAAAACTTTCGCACGTAGACATTGTTCGTAAAAACCCTTAAAAGAGTCTTAGTACTTTGGCACATTCGGTTCTCTTTTTTTTGCGATGCAGATCAGTGACGATCTCACCCATCATTACTTTGCCTCCCTGCTGTAAAAGTCTTAGTGCAAGCTTGCAAGTTTCCACAATCGTTACAACCAACTCCAGTTCCAAAAGAACTTTACGGTCTTGCAAGATTCTCGACCTACAGTTCCCTAGATTGTCCCTTTGCTCTGAGACTCGTATGATTCAAGTGTCAAAGTATCTGGTCATTTCATTAAGATAAGTTCGACATTTATAGAAGTTGGAGTTTTGAAGGAACATTGATTCAAGGGATCTGACCGCTGCTTAACTGAGAAGTATATGCTTACGACGTTTGTAAAAACATTGGGTGCCAACTAATCTACAACTTTCTTTATAAAAGTTTCTGGTCTGGGAAACTTTTCGCTCTAATGTTCTCTGGAATGTCCCTTTCCCCAGGACCCATATGCGCCGAATGTGAAAGTATTTGTTAATTTCATTTTAAGGTTAGTTGGAGTTTTATGAAACATTGATTCCACTTTGATATAAAGATAGTTTGCAACCGTCTTTATATCCTGCACTTATGCCTGGTATACACTTCAGTGGTCTGGTATTCTTTTAGCGAGGCTTGGCTCCAAACTCAACTTGGTTGTTTTATTTCCGGACAATGTCTTAATGGAAAATACGCTGAGCTTCTAAAGGTTTCGTCAAATGACTTCTGCCGGAGTTGCATGGACGAGGAAAAGTTCGAAACTATCGAACACTTTATCTATCATAGCCAGGCAGTTTCTGGACGAAGACATTCTTCTAGGCAGCTGAATGATCTCTTTAATTTAACGGATTTCAAAATTCATTAACTTAGGTTTCATAAGGACTCACATTTCGACGGTGGTTGCTGTAATTACCGGACATTGTCTTATAGGGAAGCACGTAAAGCGGTTAAATGGGCCGACAAATGATTTTTGCCTCTTTTTTTTGAGTGTTGTCGTGACTTAAAAAGTGTTCTGTTAATACTTCCATATTAAAACCACACATTTGCGGGCTTTTAAATTTAGGTTTTCGATTCCCAGATTTTTTTCTTGGTATGATTTTTAAAGTTACTTAAATCCGAATGACCCATTTATATAAAATCAAGCAAATAATAAGGCTTAACTAATTTATTTGTTTAATTTTTTATTTTCAATTTCAGGAATCCTGGAAAGAACTTTTTATCCTTAATTTAGCCCAGTGGATAACACCGTTGGATCTTACGCCCATATTTGAATCGGCAATGATTAAAGAACGTCTACCGCAAGATGAAATAACCGATAATGAAATAAAGACAATACAAGATGTTCTACTAAGATTTCGTCAAATTGCACCCGATGGCAGTGAGGTCGGTTGCATGAAAGCCATTGCTCTGTTTACTCCCGAAGTAGCAGGACTCTGTGATTTACAACCCGTTGAAATGCTACATGATCAGGCTCAGTGTATACTAACGGATCATGTCAGATTACGCTATCCCCGACAATCTACAAGATTTGGACGCTTATTATTGCTATTGCCTTCAATACGAACCATTAGAACATGTACTATAGAGAGTTTATTCTTTAAAGAGACAATAGGTAATGTGCCAATAGCTAGACTATTAAGAGATATGTATACTATGGAACCGACGACGGCAGCAGGTACTGGATCTATTGCAGGGGGTGGAAGTGGCGGTTTGACGATTGGGCAACAGCAGGAGAAATAGAATTAGGATAAGTTTTATTAAAATTGTAGTTTAAGAAAAAACTCAAAAGCTAAATCTATTTTTTTTTTTAAGAATTTTATATCGTTATTTTCTACGAATCTTCGAAATTTAGTGATATTTTTTCAACGATAAAATTTATTTCAAAAATCAGTCAAAAATATCGTAGATTTTTAAAAATACCGAAATCTAGTCAAATCTGTGCAAAAAATCGTGGATTTCTGAAGTTAAAAAAATCTAACAATCTAGTCAAAAAAGTTGTAGATTTTGTTACAATCTAATCAATATATCGATAACTTGAGAACCTTCTATAGAAAATTTTCTGATATCGATGTATCGATAACTTGAGAGTTTTCTATAAAAAATGTTTTGTTATCTATCGATAACTTGTTGTATATCGATAACTTGGAATTTTTCTACAGAAATTTTCTGTTATCGATATTTTTATAACTTGGAAATGTTTTTTTTTGCTATACAAAATTTTCTATTATCGATTTTTTTATTTAGAAATTTTTTGTGAATTTTTAATAAAAAAAAAGTTTTGAGAACTTTTAATAGAATATTCTCTAGTTATCGATAACAAAAAAAATTCTATAGAAAATTCTCTAGTTATCGATAATCGATAACAGAAAATTTTATATAGAAAATTCTTTAGTTATCGATGTATCGGTAAATCTATAGAAAATTCTAGTTATCGATAACAGAAAATTTTTTACAGAAAATTCTACAGTTATCGATAACAAAAAATGTTCTATATAAAATTTTATAGTTATCGATATATCGGTAACAAATTTTTCTATAATTAATTTTCGAGTTATTAATGTATCGATAGCAGAAAATTTTCTAGTTATCGATATATATATATATCGATAACAGAAAAATTTCTATAGAACCTTCTCTAGTTATCGAATCTATAGATTACAGAAAATTTTCTATAGAATATTCTCTACTTATTAATATATCGATAGCAGAAAATTTTCTATAGAAAATTCTCTTATCGGCACATTGATAACAGACAATTTTCTAAAGAAAATTCTCTACTTATCGATAACAGAAAATATTCTATAGAAAATTCTCTACTTATCGATAACAGAAAATTTTCTATAGAAAATTCTATACTTATCGATACATCGATAACAAATAATTTTTTATACAAAATTCTATACTTATCGATAACAGTAATATGTAACATAAAAATTTTCTATAGAAAATTCTCTAGTTATCGATGTATCGATAACCGATAACAGAAAATTTTCTATAGAAAATTCTCTAGTTATCGATGTATCGGTAAATCTATAGAAAATTCTAGTTATCGATAACAGAAAATTTTTTACAGAAAATTCTACAGTTATCGATAACAGAAAATGTTCTATATAAAATTTTATAGTTATCGATATATCGGTAACAAATTTTTCTAGAGATAATTTTCGAGTTATTAATGTATCGATAGCAGCAAATTCTCTAGTTATCGACATATATATATCGATAAAAGAAAAATTTCTATAGAACCTTCTCTAGTTATCGATTCTATAGATAACAGAAAATTTTCTATAGAAAATTCTCTACTTATCGGGATATTCCTAACAGAAAATTTTCTATAGAAAATTCTCAACTTATCGATAACAGAAAATTTTCTATAGAACATTCTCTATGTATTGATAACAGAAAATGTTCTATAGAAAATTCTCTACTTACCGCTATATCGATAACAGAAAATTTTCTATACAAAATTCTCTACTTATCTATATATCGATAACATAATATTTTCTATACAAAGTTCTCTAATTATCGATAACAGAAATTTGTTTATAGGAAATTCTCTACTTATCGATACATCGATAACAAAATTTTTTTACAGAAAATTCTGAAGTTATCGATAACAGAAGATTTTCTTTAGAAAGTTCTTAAGTTATCGATATATCGATAACAAAAAATTTTCTAATGAAAGTTATCTACATATCGATAAAAGAAAATTTTCTATAGAAAATGCTTAAGTTATCAATATATCGATAACAGAATATTTTCTATACAAAAAAAGTTTCCAATGTATCGATTACAAAAAATTGTCTAAATTTTTAAATATTTACAAAAAACGTAATATTTTGGTTCTTTTAATAAAAATATACTTTTAATAAAAAAGTAGTATTTTTAATACTTTTTAAAAATAGCACTATTTTTGGATTTTTTTTTTTAAAGTACCATTTTGTTGTTTTTTATAAAAACACCGTTTAATTCTTTTAAAAGAAGTTCTATTTTGGTACTTTATATAAAAAAGTAATATTTTAGTACTTTGCATACAAAAGTACTATTTTGGTACTTTGCATACAAAAGTACTATTTTGGTACTTTACATACAACATAAAAAATTACTATTTTGGTACATTTTGTAAAAAGAACGTTCTTTGAAAAACTATTACTTTTTTGATAATTTTTATAAAAAGTATTTTTGTTTGGTACTTTTATGAAAAGGTACAATGTGTTACCTTTATGAAATAGTAAAATTTTTTCTTTCGAATTAATTTGGATTTGTTCACAATCATCAGAAAACGAAAAATTGATTCATTTACCAATCTTTGAATAAGAAAAAAAAATCAAAATAGTACTTTTTAGATAAAAAGTACCAACATTTTTTATAAAATGAGCCAATATGAAACATTTTAAACAAAAAGTAACAAAATATTTTTTTATTATATAAACCATGTCATTAAAAAATACTTTTTACAAATAAAATACTTTTTGCTATTTTAATAAAAAAAATTATTATTTTTGTTTTTTTTTTTATAAAAAGTGATATTTTGGAACTTGTTGTACAAAAGTGCTATTTTGTTGTTTTTTTTTAAATACTGTTTTGGCACTATTTATAAAAAGTACTATTTTGGTACTTTTTTATAAAAAGTACTATTTTGGTACTTTTATTATAAAAAGTACTATTTTGGTACTTTTTTATAAAAATAACTATTTTAGTACTTTTTATAAAAAGTAATGTTTTGGTACATTTAAAAAAATTATTATATTGGTACTTTTAAAAACAAAGTATTATTTTGGTACTTTAATGAAAAAGAACAACTTTGGTGCATTTTTTATAAAAAAAGTACTACTTTGGTACTTTACATACAAAACCCGGGTAAAAATTAAATATATATGATCATATATGAAGATATATGGATCATATATGGATTTATATAACCATATCTTATCATATATGCCTCCATATATGTTTATATATGGAGGCATATATGATAAGATATGGTTATATAAATCCATATATGATCCATATATCTTCATATATGATCATATATATTTAATTTTTACCCGGGAAGTACTATTTCGGTACTTTACATACAAAAGTACTATTTTGGTACTTTTTGTAAGTAGCACTATTTTGGTACATTTTTAATAAGAGCCATTTTGGTACTGTTTATATAAAAAAAACCATTTTGTTACTCTTAAAAAAATTATATTTTGGTTCTTTGCATAAAAAAGTACTATTTTTTTGTAATTTACATACAAAAGTACTATTTAAGAACTTTGCATACAAAATAACTGTTTTTGGTACATTTTGTAAAAAGAACGTTCTTTTAAAAACTATTACTTTTTTGATAATTTTTATAAATAATATTTTTTTTTGGTACTTTAATGAAAAAGTACAATTTGGTACCTTTTTGAAAAAGAACAATTTTTTCTTTCGAATTAATGCAGATTTATTTAAAATCATCAGAAAAGTGATTCGAAACAAAAAAATCATTCAAAATAGTACGTTTTTTAAAAAGTACAAAATTTTTTTGATAAAATGAGCCAATATAAAACATTTTAACAAAAAGTAACAAAACATTTTTTATTGTATGAACCATGTCATTGAAAAATACTTTTTACAAATAAAATACTTTTTGCTATTTTAATAATCTTTATAAAGCAGTACTTTAAATAAAAAAAATATTATTTTTGTTCTTTTTATAAAAATGTACTTTGATTAAAAAAATTATACTTTGGTACTTTTAATAAAAAGTGCTATTTTGGTACTTTTTTATAAAAAAAAAAACTATTTTGACAATTTTTAGTACTTTTTTGGTACTTTTTATAAAAAAGTTCTACCTGGGTACATTTTATAAAAAGTAATGTTTTGGTACTTTTTAAAAAAGTACTATTTTGGTACCTATTGTAGAAAAAACGTTCTTTTAAAAACTATTACTTTTTTGATAATTTTTAAAAAAGGTAATTTTTTGGTACTTTAATGAAAAAGTACAATTTTGGTGAAAAAATATTTTTTCTTCCAAATTAATGTAGATTTAATCGAAATAATCAGAAAAGTCATTCGAAACCAAAAATTCATTCATTTACGAATCTAAAAATCAAAACGTCACTTTTTGATTAAAAAGTACCAAAATTTTTTGATATAAAAAGCCAATATAATTTTACTAAAAAGTAATTAACTACTTTTTTAATACAAACTAACTTTTAATAAAATAAAACTTCTTTAGTACTTTTTATAAAAAAGTACTATTTTGGTACTTTTAATAAAAAAATGCTATTTTGGTACTTTTTATAAAAAGTAACTTTTTATTAAAAATGTTATTTCGACACTTCATAAAAAAACATTGTTTTGGTACTTTTTGTAAAAAGAACGTTCTTTTAAAAACTAGTGCTTTTTTTGACAATTTTTATAAAAAGTATTTTTTGGTACTTTTATGAAAAAGTATTTTTTGGTTCTTTTTTGAAAAAGTATTTTTTTTCGAATTAAAGTGTATTTATTCAAAATCATCAGAAAAGTGATTCGAAACGAAAAATTCATTGATTTGCCAATCTTTGAATAAGAAAAAAAATCAAAATAGTACTTTTTGAAAAAAGTACCAATAATTTTTAATAAAATGAGCCAATATAAACATTTAAACAAAAGGTAACAAAATATTTTTTTATTACATTAAAAAATACTTTTTACAAATAAAATACTTTTTGCTATTTTAATAATTTTTACTAAGCAGTACTTTTAATAAAAAAATATTATTTTTGTTCTTTTAATAAAAATGTACTTTTAATAAAGAAGAGATACTTTGGTACTTTTTTTATAAAAAAATACTATTTTGATACTTTTTATAAAAAGTACTAATTTGGTACTTTTTTATAAAAGTACTATTTTGGTACGTTTTTATAAAAGTACTATTTTGGTACTTTTTTATAAAAAGTACTTTTTTGGTACTTTTTTTTTATAAAAAGTACTACTTTGGTACATTTTATAAAAAGAAATTTTTTGGTACTTTTAAAAATAATTATTATTTTGGTACTTTTAATAAGAAAGTATTAATTTGGTGTATTTTTATAAAAAAGTACTACTTTAGTACTTTTTTAAGTAACACTATTTTGAATATGTTTTTTCTATAGAAAATTCTTTAGTTATCGATGTATCGATAACAGAAAATTTTTTATAGAAATTTCTCTAGTTATCGTTGTTTCAATAATAGAAAGTTTTCTATAGAAAAATATACATAGTATATCGATAACAGAAAATTTTACGAAATTCTCAAGTCATCAATACATAGTTAAGATAATTCTCAAGTTATCGATTTTCTAAAAAAAACTGCTTTTCTAAAAAAATCTTAAGTTATTGATGTATCGAAAACAGAAATTTTTCTATAGAAAATTCTTAAAAAAATTTCTATAAAAAAAATTCTTAAGTTATCGATATATCGATAGCAAAAAATTTTCTTTAAGTCATTTTTGAAAAATTTTAAAGTAAATTTAAACAAATGTTTTGAAAAAAAAACTTTGATTTTTTAAATTGTGTTTATCTTTCATTTGTGGTATTTTTTCAGCCTTTCACCACTGCATGACATTTTGGAGAAAACATTTTCTCATATGATTTTCAATTTCGCGTTTTAGCTTATTTTGATTTTATTTTATCATCATTCATCATATATTAGTTTAGTGGGTAGATTTTTTGGAAATACACAAAAAAAAAGCATCTTTCATATCCTTGTGGCTATTTTTATACAATCTCTTTGTTTTTGTTTTTTTATATATTTCATCATCATTTTTTGTTTTTTAGGATTTCTTTTTTTGTTAGAATATATTTTTTTATTAAAACGCGATATATTGTTTTTTCTATATTCCATTAAAATTTTTTTGAAATTGTTTTTTTTATAAATTTCGCGCTTTATTTGATGGTTGAAACTGATGATGCAGACGAGTTTAGAAATAATGAAAAAATAACTTTGCTTAAAGCGTTTATTTCTCATATATTTGAATTTAAATTGAATTTTTTTTAATACATATAATAATTTTTAACGTTAAAAGAATTTTTTTATATAAAAAAATATATAATTTCTTTTTTTGCATTTCCTTTACTTTGTGATGGATGATGGATTTTTGTCCTCTAATGATTGTTTATTTATTAGAATATTATTTTTTAAAAAATTTAAATAAACTATTAGTAGAATTAAAAAAAGTAAAAATGAAATGTTGTCTTCAAAAAAAAATTAATTACATATTAAACGTATAACTAATAAATTGTATAAATAAAGTATTAAGAACAAAAATAAATTACAATAATCCCTTTAATATGTTAACTTTAGTATTAAAATAAGTACACAAAAACAACTGTTAAAGTAATTAAGTAGCATTATTAGCATATTATTAAAATTTAAATAAAAATTGTGCAATAATATTTATTAATAATAAAAATCATATAAACAAATAAAAACAACTTGATTTTTATTACCCATATTACTGAAAAAATGCCGTAATTGAAATTTTTGTTACATGCAAATGATTAGTTGATTAAATATTTAGTCGATTCAATTAAAATATTAATCAATATGTATTAGTTTTCAAAAATTAATTTCAATAAACGTAGCTTTACAAAAAAATCTGGGTGTATCAATTATCTTTTAATTGAATGAATTAAAAATTTAATGTAACGATGATTTGCATAAAAACTGTTCCATTGATTAAAACACGGACTTCACCATTGAAATTAGCATGCCCCAATTATATAGAAATGATGGTCAGTTCTCATGGCACAAATTTGAGTACCATTTTTTTGAGTAAAATTTTTTCGCTAAAAAAACAAAATTCATTGAAACAACGCAGGACTTGGATGAAGATTTGTACAAAATATGGGTTTAAAAAGTGTAATTACTATCACTTTAATGAATATTACATTTTTTTGCACTATTATCAAATTTTATAACTTTAGTTCTTTGAACAAAAACGGTTATGTGTATAAAAATGTCCAAAAATAAAAAAATTAATACCAAAAATGTTCTAACAAAATGTGTTATGTGTAGTTTTTTATGTAATCCGTTAATATCTTCGTTTTAGCTAAAAAAATCATTCTTTTTTTTGTGGTACACATCTATAAAATATCTTTATTTATTTTAAAGACGCATGACTTTTATAAAATATGTCAAAATGACAAAATAAAACGGTTTTTTGGCTCTCCTGAAAACTTCATTAAAAGCACATACCAAATTACGACGGAGCAGCGACGACATCTTCTATACTCTCTAAATTATTTTTCGGTTCAATCAGCAGAAAAATCTGCGGAAAATACACCCGATGAGAAATCTGCTGATTTTAGCATACTCGGCATATTATTGACACATGATAGAATCTGAGACATTCGAGCGATGTCCGTACGTCCCACAGTGGGCCAAAGTACCATTCTGGTGTTTAAAAAATTATATCTCCTAAACTATTTGTCTGATCAATAAAAGTTCAATTGAGAAAACATAGTAGAGGATGTAGGCTTTCAGAAAATTATAACTTGAACCACCCTGTTTCACAACAGGGTTACCCAAATGAGTGCCAAATAGCAATGCCATATCGTCATTTATAAAATCGTGTATGCAATTGTTACTATGAGATCTATCCAACTAAGAATTACACCATAGATACGGTTCAAGCTTTTATGCTTTTTTATTTGCATTCGCTACCGGTAGATGGCGCTGGTATTAAGCTTTTAAACAAACTCTAATAATAAGTACGATTGGACAGCAGTTCAGATTATATATATGTTTCGTCAAAAAAAATAAAAAAATATTAATGAATGGACCCGATAGGTGGCGCTGGGGTGGAGTTATTTGAAATATTAATGTATATGGTGCAAATTTATTCAAACTCAGAACCTAACATTAACTTAAAAAATAAAACCAAAACAATATGTATTTTTTCAACCAATCTTAAAAAATTGGTTTATTGATTTTTTTTAATTGCCGAACAGAAAATTTTAGGCGTAGATATTAGGATATTTCAAGGTATGGAATAATGTTTTCTTTGCAACAAAATCGTAGGAGAGTATATATATTTGTTTAATGTTTATTGTAGAAAAAGCGCTGGTACTTTAACTAAAACAAAATTTTCTTTGAATTAAATCAGAGAAGGGCTTTTATAGTTTAATATAGTTCTAAAAAAAATATTTGCACTAGTATAAACTCTCATTATTTTTAGTCATATACACCCAAAAAAAACGTGGGTATTCAATACTAAAAATTTAACTAATTTTAGTCCAAAAGGACCTAGTGCAGAAATTGGTAACCAATACTAAAATTTTTAACTAATATTAGTCAAAACCAGTAAAAATTACTAATGTTAGTACTTTGAAGATACTAAAATTAGTAACTAATTAGTAGATTTTGGTACAATATCACTTACTAAACCCTTTACTGTAGAATTATTTTGAGTGTACTTTCCATTTTTATTTTTCTTTTGTGTTTATTTATTTTTGGGTTTTAAATTTTTTTAAACTCCCGAGTAAAAATAATTTAATATGATCTTATATACTTTTATATATTCATATTATTTCATATATGATCATGTGTGACACTATGTCTTGCGAGATAAATTTATATAATAAATTTTGATGTGCGATTTTTTTAAGATATCGCCATACATAATTATATGTTGCAACATCTGGTCCCATGCATCATTCCAAATTTCTAAGTGTTTTATATAAAATTTTATATGCCTCCATTATTTTTTAATTTTTCTAAGTTTTTTCCAAGAACATATTTTTATCGAAAATATTTGCAACGTGTTTTATATAAAATTTCATATGACTTCATATTTGTTTATTTTTCTAAGTTTTTTCCAAGCACCACTTTTTTATCTCCAATATTTTCTAAGTGTTTTATATAAAATTTTATATGACTCCATCTTAAAATTTTTTCTAAGTTTTTTTCAAGGAACATTTTTTTTAACGCAAATATTTTCTAAGTGTTTTATATAAAATTATATATGACTCCATTTTTTTAAATTTTTCTAAGTTTTTTTCAAGGAACATTTTTTTTTTATCGCAAATATTTTCTAAGTGTTTTATATAAAATTTTATATGACTCAATTTTTTAAAATTTTTCTAAGTTTTTCCAAACACAAATTTGTTTGAAAATATTTTCTAAGTGTTTTATATAAAATTTAACATGACTCCATTTTTTGAAATTTTTCTAAGTTTTTTTCAAGAACAACTTATTTTTATTATTTTAATTTTTCAACTTTTTATTAAAAACTAAAAAAAAACATCCCGTTTATAAAATTGTATAAATTTTAATATAATTGGATATAATTTTATATCATTGGATTAGACCAAAACTCGTATCAAAGTCGATATAAAGTTATATAAACTGATATTAGATATTATTTGATCAAATCTTATGAAACCATTTTTCGTATAAGGTTATATCAAAATAGACACGAACCCATATTAAATTATATATTGTGTCATATCAATTTTTTTACTCGGGCTGTTTAATGATTCAATATTTACAAACTTTATACCGTAATATGTTATTTTTAGGGGCATTTAATTATTAATTTGTTGGTTCCTCTCAAAGAATTAAAAAAATACAAAAGTACCAAAAACAAAGTACAAAAGTACCAAAAAAAGTACAAAAAAGTACCAGAAATAAAAGTCAAAAAATAAACAAAAAAATATCTTTCCAACGGTGCCTCATATGTATATGTAGGATTATTTAAAAGTACCAAAATATATAAAAATCATGTACAATTACAGCAACATGACATCGGCATATTTTATAAAAAAGACTAGGGCAGCCAATTTTTTATTTGCGGGTACTTTATTAGTTGTAGTTTAAAATAAAATTAGTTCTGAGGGTGACATTTGCTGAGCACTTTTCTAATCTCTTTGAATATTTAAAGGTATGTGCTAAAATGAGGTTTATCCAACTTAACTGCCGGGGTGACCCCTCAGAGGTAGGTAACATCAATGAATGGTTATTTTTTACAAACTTGGGTCCTCCCTTCATCAAAAAAAATTAATAAGTTAAACCTACCGGCAATACTACTAATATAACGTGACAACAAATTTGCAGCTTCAAAAAGGTGCGTTTGCACATTTTTTTTATTTCCAATGTTTGCAGCCCTGTATTTTTCTTAATAGTGTACCAATCCTAGAACTATTAATGGATTTATATGCAGCCAATATCTAAGATTAATCGTGTTATGTTCAGTTTTTATCATGATAGAGTTAATTTTTTATTTTTTGGACGCTAGATTGGTGATTTATCCCACTGTGCGTCCGTCTGTAGAAACCACGATACAGTCCAAACCAAAACAGCTAGACCCATAAAGTGTAGCAAGAATATCTCTTATGTTTCTGGTAAAATAAAGTTCGAAGATGGGCAAAATCGGACCAGGAGAAAAAAGTTTCCCCTTAAGGAACTAAAACAACCCCGGAAAAACACAACTTTTTACGAGTTTTTTTTTAAATTTTGCTCAACAAATGTAACATTTTTATGGCATATTATGTTCATAGAACTTCACTTGTATCAAAGGGATTAGGAAACTAAATTTTTTTCTGTGCGACCCCCTTTTGGGGGCGTAGTTTTACAAAACAAACAATAAAAATTTATTATTTAAGCATAAATATTACACACAAAAAAAATCCAATGAACGACTTTCATAGTATTTATGAACAAATTCATACAATTTATTAACTTTTTCATAATACTTATAAACTTTTTCATAGTATTTATTTTATGAATAAATCATAATATGTGAAATTTTTTTTTTTTTTAAATCAAAAGAAACAACACTCAGGCAATGCTGCCTATCAATTACTAATGTAACCGTGATGTTTCTTTCGGAAAGGGGATAGAAGAGAGGTGAAAGATTTGAAAGATAGAAGGGCTTCAGTATGGCAACACTGTAATTGCGCGTGTTGATAATTTTGAGTACAGTTGTTGCATCGCCATCTGTTATTGATCTGGCGAATTATTTTTGAAGCTGTGTTTATAGCCATTATTTTATTATTTTACTTCGTTGACATTTTAGTGCTATTTATCAACGAAGGAGGGTGCTGCGATAGATATTAGTTATAAATAGAAACTAATAAATATCTAAAAAAAAGGTTGTTCTGCCTGAGCTGAGAATCGAACCCAGGCGCTAACCACTAAGCCACAGCACCTTCAAATCGAAAAAGTACCAAAGTGGAATTTTTCACCCTCTTAAAGTCAAAACTTTCTAAAAATACTTTTTCTCAGAATGTCTTTATAAAAATAACCGTTTGTATATTTCAATTTTAATGGAGTCAAAAAGGTTAAAAATGTTACTTTAGTACTTTTTCTATTTACAGAAATAATGGTTCTAGAAACTTGAAATGTGGAATGTAATATCTAGTGTCCGACCGAATATTCGGCTTCGGCTTCGGCCAAAAAGCACTATTCGGCCACTATTCGGCTTCGGCCACAATTTTGCCGAATAGGCCGAATAGCGAATAATTGCATAATATTTGTGCTTACGTGTTGAAAAACACACTAAACTAACTTTGAATCACATTAGTAAGCCACAAAAACACTTTACTTAGTGTTTTTGCAACTAAAAACAGTTTTTTTTAATATTCGGCTTCGGCTTCGGTTTGGCCGAATAGTGAAAATTTGGCCGAATATTCGGCTTCGGCTTCGGCCAAAAAAGGTGTATTCGGTCGGACACTAGTAATATCATCTAACCAAAAATAAAAAACATTATGATAAAAGCACTTTTTAGAAAGTTTTGATGTTTTTTTAGAGGGATTAAAATGTGTACCTTGGTACCATTTCGGTCTTCTAAAATAATAAAGAAAATAACTAAAAAGTTTTTTTTAGTAAAAACCCACCAAATCTCAAAAATTAAAACATCATCCAAGAGATGAACATTTTTAATTTTTTAAAAAGAATAAAACTGGAAAAAGTAGGGTAAAATAGTACTTTTTTTATAAATTTAATGAGATAAAGAATCTAGAACTCTTTAAATTTCTTAAACGCATGTTATACAGAAAGAAACGAAACATACATGGAACAAAATGGAATGAAACAGGGAACAAAATGGAATGAAACAGGGAACAAAATGGAATCAAAAGAGGAACAAAATGGAATAGAACAAGAAGCGAACTGAAATGATTTATTTTTTTCCCAAAATTTTTTTACTCAAAATAGTTTTTTCACTCAATTTTTTTTTACTCAAAAATTTTTTACCTCTTAACTTTTTTTAAGCATTTTTTTCACTGATTTTTCCCCCTCAAAATACTTTTTACTTAATTTTTTATAGATTTTTTTTACTCAAAACTTTTTTTTTACTCCAAGTTGTTTTTACACAAAATTTAATGATTTTATAAAGTAATTACTAGGGATGAGATTTCCATGCAAATGCATGTTTTTTGTCGATAGTCGGAAAACGATTTCGATCAATTATCTTTCCGAATCAAGAAATTTGCGTTAAAATGGCATTGATTTCTTTTTGCATATTTTTGAATATTTTGGTGAAAATGCATATTTTGGTGAAAATGCATATTTTTGCATATTTTGATTTTAAATGCATATTTTGTGCATATTTCCAACTTTTAAATGCATATTTTTGCATATTTTTGCATATTTTGGCATAAATCATATTTTGGCATAAATTAGCAAAAACACAAATCGAAATTTATTTTTTTCAAAAACTTTTTTAAATTTTAAAAATTTATTTGGAAAATAAGAAAAAAATTTTTTGTTGTTTTTAATATTTTTTCTTAATTTCTAAAAAAATCTTCCTTACATAAAGTTTTAAATGTTACTATTTGAACCCGGCGTTATTTTTTGCTTTTTAAGAAGTTTTTCCTATGAAACTAACACACATTTTAGTTTTTAGTGCATATTAAAAGGTTTTTTAGTGCATATTTTTAATTTTTTAGCGCATATTTTAAGCGCATATTTTCGATTTTTTAGTGCATGAAAATCTCATCCCTAGTAATTACAATGCAAGATTTCGAAATTTTTTAATAAAAATTTTCACCAGAACGGACATGATTCTGTTCCAGTATTATTTTAATTTTGCATATTGTTTAAATTATTCTAAACAGTTTTTGTGAAAAACCTTAACGTCCACAATTAAATAAAATATTGAAATTCTCCCTTAGGGAGAATTTCAGAATGTAAAACTCCAATCTAGATCCTTCTATTATCCGGTATTTAAAATTAGCGGTAACGAAATATCGAGCGGACAGTACATAATTATAACTTTAATTAAACATACATAATTCTAACTTTAATTCATTTCAATTCAATTTCCACCATCCTTTAGAAAACCTTAAAATTAGACTACTTAAATATTATCCATGAAACTCGTTAACAGCTAGACAAACAAAATGACAAAAAAGAGAATATGTACTATGAAATGATGACAATTTGTCTATTAAAAAAAAAAACTTAAGTTGGCTTGATGGCTAAAGATGGGTAAAAGGAGTAAAAATCAAATTTTACAGAAGCTACATCGCATCACAGCATGTAAGAATGTAATAAAGCTGCATGTAAAACCCTTTTTAGAACATGACATTAATAGTATGAACTTTTTCGCATTAAAAGTAAAGTGACTGACCTCAAACTTAAATGGATGTAACCAAAAAAAGAAGGAATAGAGTGTTTTCGAGGGTTAATTTAAAATTACACATGTTATTTGTTTTGGGTACTTCCATTTTAAATCAACGAAAAAAACTTCCATTTTTAACCCCACCCTCTTCAATTGGTATAAAAATAAGCATGAATATTCCGCTTTACTAAACTAACACTAAGGTAAAAATTTAGACCTCCAGTTTTGATGGTTCCTGAAATATGGCGCCTCGAAAAGTGGTCAAATCGGTAAAAACTCACTGAAGCGGTCAAGCAAAAATATTTATATCTTCTTAAGTTTTTAACTTACAAGGTCGACATTGGTACCATTAAAAAGGTATTGAAAGCACCTTTACAATAAAAACTAGCAACATATTTGTTGCGAAAGGTCAGAGGTTATTATTACAATTTTTAGTTTTTGGAAACTGAATCTCGAAAAATGAAATTTTTAAAATCTTTAAAAAAATAAATGTTAATGCTGGAAGTCTTCTCTGCATTTTTTGCCAAAAAATTTAAGTGAGCTCTTATTGGTTCCGGAGATACAGATAAAAATGTGAAAAATAATGAATATTTTTAACAAATTAATAAAAAAAATCAAAAACTCACTAAAGAGGTTTAGCAAAGTTGAGTATATCTTCTAAAGTTCTCAAATTACAAGGTCGATATTGGTACCATTCAAAAGGTTTTGATAGCGACTTTAATATAAAATTTATTTATATTTTTTTTTGAAAAAGGTCAGAGGTCAATGTTCTATGATTTAATTTTTAGGAAACTGTATCTCAAAAAATTAAATTTTAAAAATTTTTAACAAAAATAAATGTTAATGCTAATAGTCCTCTCTGCATTTTTTGCCAAAAAATTTGAGTGAGCTTCTTTTAGTTCATGAGATATAGATAAAAATGTGAAAACAAACAAACAATTTTTATAAACATATATTTTTTGTTTTTCATTTTTTTAAATACACTAAAAATTTTCATTCATTTTCACATTTTTATCTATATCTCCGGAACCAATAAGAGCTCACTCAAATTTTTTGGCAGAAAATGCAGAGAAGACTTTCAGCATTAACATATATTTTTTTAAACATTTTTAAAATTTCATTTCTTGAGATACAGCTTCCCAAACATTAAAAATTTTAATAATGACCTCTGACCTTTGGCAAACAAATTTAAGCTAATTTTTATTTTAAAGGTGATTTCAGTACCTTTTTAATGGTACCAATATCGAACTTGTGAGTTAAAAACTTAGGATGATATAAATATTTATGCTTGACCATAAAGTGAGTTTTTAACAATTTTTTCGTTTTTCAAATAGCTTTATTTCAGGAAAAATTAAAGCCAGGGGTCCAACATTTTAAATTTATCTTAGTTTAGTAGAGTGCAATAAATAAACTTAGTTTTAAAAGATTCCGAGATGGGATGGAAAATCGGTTCGTTGGTTATAAAAATTTTAACCCTTTTATCAACACTAAAAAATGTTCTTGAAACAAAAAATTTATTTATTTACTAAACTCAGAATAAGTGAAAGGAATCACAATAGTACTTTAAAAAGTACTTTTTGAATAATTAAGTACTTTTTTATTTTTCGACCATTTTTATAAAGCAGTAATTTTATAGAAAAATTAATATCTTGGTTCTTTTTATAAAAATGTACTTAAATAAAAAAAACTAATTTGTTACTTTTTTTTAAAACTACTATATTGGTACTTTTTAGGAAAGCACTTTTTTGGTACTTTTTGTAAAAAGAACGTTCTTGGAAAAACTAGTACCTTTTTGTAAATTTTTTAAAAAAACTACTATTTTGGAACTTTAAATAAAACATACTATTTTGGAAGTTTTTGTGAAAAAGACGAAAACTAGTACCTTTTTGGTCATTTTTCAAAAAAGTACTATTTTGGTACTTTATATACAAAAGTTATATTTTGGTACTTTTTGTAAAAAAAAATTCTTTAAGCAGTACTTTTTTTTGCAATTTTTATAAAAAAAGTACTTTTTTTTGGCAATTTTTATAAAAAAGTACTATTTTTGTACTAAGTATTTGTTACAAAAGTGCTATTTTGGTAAAAAGTACTTTTTTGGAACTTTACAAAATTACATAATATAAAACATTTTAACGAAAAGTAACAAAATATTTTTTTTAATACATAAATAATATCATTGAAAAGTACTTTTTGCAAATAATGTACTTTTTACTATTTTAATAATTTTTATAAAGCAGTTTTTTTTTATAAAAAAGTTATATTTACGGTCTTAGTACCAACATTTTTTGATAAAATGAGCCACTGTAGAACATTTTAACAAAAAGTACTTTTTTAAAATAAATAAAATTTTTACTTTTTTGTTTACTTTATTAAAGCAGTACTTTTTATAAAAAAAATATGGTTCTTCTTATAAAAATGTACCTTTAATAAAAAAGAAATATTTTGGTACTTTTTAAAAAAGTGCTATTTTGGTATCTATTTTAAAGGGTATGTTTTGGTACTTTAAAAAAAAAAGTACTATTTTGGTACTTTATATAAAACAGCACTACTTTGGTACGATTTATTAAAAGTACTATATTGGTACTTTTTATAAAAAGTTTGCTTCGGTATTTAAAAAAAAAAACTTTTTGGTATTTTATATAAAAAGTAAAAAAAAGTACTGTTTTGATACTTTTTGTAAAAAAAGTACTTTTTACAAATAAAGTATTTTTACTATTTTCACGAATTTTATAAAGCAGTTCTTTTAAAAAAGTGTTATTTTGGTACTTTTTATTAAAAAGTACTATATTGGAACTTTACATAAAAAGTAATATTTTGGAACTTTACAAAATTACGTAATATAAAACATTTAAACAGAAAGTAACAAAATACTTTTTTAATTATGTATATGAATCATGTCATTAAAAAGTACTTTTTACAAATAAAGTACTTATTACAATTTAATAATTTTTATAAAGCAGAAAAAAAGTAATATTTTGGTTCTTTTTATAAAAAAGTATTTTAAATAAAATAAGAGATATTTTCGTACTTTTTATAAAAAGTTAGGGGGTTTAGCTACTTTTTTAAAAAAAGTACTATTTTGGTACTTTTTATAGTGTTTTTTTTTGGTGCTTTTTATAAGATCTGTTTTGGTACTTTTTGAAAAAGTACCATTTTGGTACTTCTTAAAAAAGTACCATTTTGGTACTTTTCTTTAAAAACTATAACTTTTTTGGTATTTTTTATAAAAAAAAGTGCTATTTTGGTACTTTTATGAAAAAGTACAATTTTGGCACTTTTAAGAAAAAGTACAATTTTATTTCCGAATTAATGTGAATGTAATCGAAATCATCAGAAAAGTGATTCGAAATGAAAAAAATTTCATTTACCAATCAAAGAATAAGTAAAAAGAATCAAATAGTACTTCTTGATAAAAAGTACCAACATTTTTTGATACAATAAGCCAATATAAAACATTCTAACAAAAAGTAAAAAATATTTTTTATTGCATTAACCATGTCATTAAAAAGTATTTTGTTACAAAAAAGTACTTTTTGCTATACTTTCAATAAAATATTATGATTTTTGTGCTTTTAAAAAAAAGGAATTTTTATAAAAAGTGCAATTTTGGCATTTTTTATTAAAAGTACTATTTTGGTACTTTTTAAAAAATGTACTATTTTGGTACTTATTGCAAAAAAAAAATCCTATTTTGGTACTTTTACAAAAAAAATACTATTTTGGTACTTTTTACAAAAAGTCCTATTTCGGTACTTTTTATAAAAAGTAATATTTTGGTACTTTTTATAAAAAGTACTATTTTAGTACTTATTACAAAAAACTCCTATTTTGGTACTTTTTACAAAAAGTACTATTTCGGTACGTTTTATAAAAAGTACAGTTTTGGTACTTAATAAAAAATAGTACTATTTTGGTACTTTTTATAAAAAATAGGTTCTTTTTAAGAACTATTTATTTTTTGGTACTACTTTGGAACTTTTATGAAAAAGTGCTACTTTATCATTTACCAAAGATAACTTTCTCCCAAGTCCGATTTTGCCCATATAAGAACCGAACCAGCCTATGACCGTAAGATATATTCGTGCCAAATTTTAGAGGTCCAATCTTTTGTTTCGGACAGAATCTTGGTTTCTACAAACAGACGAACGGAAATTTAGAGAATGTCTTAGAATCGATTTAGAATCAATTTTATATATAATTTGTGGTTTGGGGTCCCCCAAACTGTGGTTGAAGGGCATAAAAAAGCCAGATTTTTTTCGAAAACTGATCAGTGAACCCACACATACATCAGTGATCCCACACATACACTGCAAAAAGTAAACTCATAGATGAAATACAAAATCTATTTGAGTTAAAAGTTCCTCTATTGGGGTAAAGACAGCAAGTAAAACCACAGTTTGCATGTTTTAGTGCATTACATCAGTTGTGGAGATTTGTATGTGTTTTGTATCCTTTTTTTCTGCTTCTTCCTTTAGCCATTATCATTGTCCTTCCTCAGTCATAAACATTACTTTCCTCTAGTGCACTTCAAGGTTAATCATGCATCCATGTTACGCGTTAATACCTTCGTGTGAGCTGGACCACGTGTTCTTTTTACCACATAGAGACACCAACCAACACTTACACAAATAGCTAAAGCAAGTCAGTCAGCCAGCCAGCCAACTACTCAACCATACAACCAGGCAGTCATTCATTTTTGCCCTTAAACCACTCATCATCATCATCAACACGGTCATAATCGTTGAAAGTTTCATCGCGTGAGATGTATGAATGTCGATTTTTTTGAAATTTCAGTTTTTTGGATGCATGTGCTATTTTATATGATTTAGACCAGGGATGATGTTAATGGTACAATAATTGGTACAAATTTTTGAACTTTTTTTCTAAAGATTTTGATTCGAGGAGTCGACTTCCTTAATCGGTTATGGTTCGTCAGCGATTCTGGCCCTTTGTGGACCCTTTTAGCTGAAGGGTTCTATATTTCAAATTTTAAGTTTTTATGACCATTTTTGCAGGAGAAAGAAAAAAGTACCAAAGTACACTTTTTTTCCAAAAGGTACTTATTTCAGAGTATTTTTTAGTACCATTATTTCAGGATATATAAAAAGTGTACTTTGGTACATTTTTTTATATCCTGAATAATGGTACTAAAAAATACTCTGAAATAAGTACCTTTTGGAAAAAAAGTGTACTTTGGTACTTTTTGGCGGATGGGGAAGGTGAGAGAAAAAGATCTAGGTTAAGGACTGTGGAAGCAAGTAAACCCGTACAAAAAGTACCAAAGTCTAAATAATGAGACTAAAAAAGTTCAAGACTAAAATTTGGTACATAAGTTCCGCTCATGTAAAATGGATCCACTAAGGCTGGGTATTTTGGAAATTCCGAATATAAAGATGTAAATTTCAAATTTCAAGTTTTTATGACCATTTTTGCAGGAGAAAGAAAAAAGTACCAAAGTACACTTTTTTCCAAAAGGTACTTATTTCAGAGTATTTTTTAGTACTATTATTTCAGGATATATAAAAAGTGTACTTTTGGTACATTTTTTATATCTTGAATAATGGTACTAAAAATACTCTGAAATAAGTACACTTTTTTCCAAAAAGGTACTTATTTCAGAGAATTTTTTAGTACCATTATTTCAGGATATATATGTACTTTTGGTACATTTTATATATCCTGAATAATGGTACTAAAAAATTCTCTGAAATAAGTACCTTTTGGAAAAAAGAGTACTCTGGTACTTTTTTTCTCCTTCAAAAATGGCCATAAAAACTTGAAATTTAGAACCATTTGCTTCTTATAATCGAAATTTCAAAAAAAAAAACCAGCCTTATTGGATCTATTTTCCAGAAGCGGAACTTACATTCCAAATTTTAAGTCTCGAGCTTTAGTCTAATTTTTAAGACTTTGGTACTTTTAGTATACCACTAACCAACCCTGTTTTGTACGGGTTAACTTGCTTACACAATCCTTAACCTAGATCTTCTTCTCTCACCTTCCCCATCCACCCACACAGTCAATTCAATTATTCATTTGTTTCATTGTTAGAGCGCTCATTCATGTAGGACCTCCATTTAAAGTGGTTTGTGTTCACGGAAGCTGTAAAGTTGCATGATATTATATGTGAGTTTTTGTTGTTTTTTGTTGTTGCTGTGTTCCTTGTTTGGTTTAAATGGGTGGGTTGGTTTGTGTTCCGTTCTGGTTGTTGTAGTAAATATAAAGTGGGTTTGGTTTTTTTTGTCAGTTGTTGTCTATGAAGTTGCCTGCTGATGTGCCTGTATTGACGTGCCAAAGGGGCGTTTTTAAATGAAGCGATTAAGTGATTGTTGTTATATTGCCACTGTTGGATTATCCTTTATTTTTTTTTTTTGTTATTCATTATAAACTTTCAATTTCTTTTGTTGGTTGGAAATTATTTCCACCATGTCAATTTAATGATGAATATGAATTTAAAATGTAATAGAACGATTATGATGTATGATTAGGAAGATGCAGAAGATATAAAAATATTGTAATTCATGGAGGGCATACAGCAGATAATTTAAAAGTGGTCAGGTTGTGCATAAATTTTCCAAAAACGGATTAGAAGTGCATACCAATAGAGCGAATTTGCGACAGACATTGCAGTCGAAAACATTTAAAGCAGAGCATTGCTAGGAAATGGTAGCTGGTCCTAAACAAGGCGCTATAAACTATGACCCATGCTCAAAAAACATCCAAATCAAAGCGTTGTTAAGAAATGGTAGCTCGGCCTGAAAAAGCGCCATGAACTACGACCCATACTCAAATAAGCTCAGACAGATATTCCTTGTACTGGCGAACTAGAACGGAAGGTTTGATAAACAAAAAATACGACAAAGTTCCGCTTGACTGTCGACAAAAATGTTAGAATCCTTCAATTATCCAAATTGTGCCATCCACTTATTGCCTTTAGTGTTCAAAGATAAAATTTTAGTACACTCAAAATAAATTCTCTGTCCAATCAGCAGAAAAATCTGCTGAAAATACACCCATTTTGAGCCATATGAGAAATCTGCTGATTTTAGCAGACACGGTTTGCTAAATATCTGTCATAAGAGGTGAATAAATATAACAAGAAAAAAAAAAAAACATACGACGCCAGCCAGCATCGAACTCGCCACCTTCCGATTTGAAAGTACACTTCTTAACCACTACGCTACGGAAGCTTATACTTTTATCTGGCGTTTTAGTTATTAAACATGTGTGTTGTTCGACAGCAGAGAAATCTGATTTTAGCAGAAATATCTGCTGATTTTAGCAGAAAAATCTGCTGATTTTAGCAGAACAATCTGCTGATTTCAGCAGAATAATCTGCTGATTTCAGCAGAACAATCTGCTGATTTCAGCAGAACAATCTGCTGATTTCAGCAGAACAATCTGCTGATTTCAGCAGAGCAATCTGCTGACAATCTTTCCTGCTTTTTTTTTATATAAAAAAATTTCTTGAAAAAATAATGAAATTCAGCAAACAAAATCAGTATAAACATAGTAAAATGTCTGTTATTTTCTTAAACTGAATGACAGAGATTTTAGTAAAAATAGCCTTCTCAGCAGAACAATCTGCTAAAAGATTGCTAATTCAAATTGAAAGTCGTTTTACAGATTTTTTGACAGAGTTTTTCTTTTGAGTGTAGGATCCGAGGTAAGCTGTGACATACATCAGAGTCGAAACCTGCTAGTGGAAGTAGTCGCGAACAATCGAACAAGCTTCAGCTGTTATTTCTTGGATAGACCAACTCGAATAGAAGGTTTGATGTCATTCAAACACAAAAGTTCCGCTTAACTAACGACAATATTAGTAGAAAAACAGATTAATCGCGGACAATCGAACAAACTTCAGCAGTTCTTTCTTGGATTGACCAACTAGAATAGAAGGTTTGATGAATGAAATCAAACTTTCTTTGATCTGTCGAGCAAAAAAACATCCTCGACTTCGAGATTGTGACTTTGAAACTCATACAGTTAGAGTAATTGCAAACAGTCGAACAAGAATGAGCAGTTCTTTCGTGGACTAGAATAGAAGGTATAGGGAAGTGTATGTTCACCGTCTTCTCGAGAAAAACCCCGACTACGAGAATACGAGTTTCGAACTCTTTTGTGGACTGACTAATTAGAATAGAAAGTATGGTGAACGAGCTCAAAGACATAAGACATAGAAGGTTTGATGAATAGAATCAAAGACATAAGTGCCCCTTAACTCACGACAAGAATAACAGAGTAATCGCGGACAATCGAACAAACTTTAGCTCGAATAGAAGGTTTGATGAATGAGATTGAAGACATAAGTGTCGCTAAACTGACGGCAATATTAACAGAATAACACTTTAAGAAGATCTTGAACACTTTCCACGTCTAGGTCTGCCTTAGCCATATATCTATACTACACGTTTTTCTGTTGCGTTTCTGGAATTCTGCATTGGTAATTCTTCACATCGATCTGCCCTGTTACGTCAGTGATAAACAAAAATCTAAATGTTTGCCCCTTCCCTTAGTGCAAAAAATAGTTTGTGCATCACCTTCTCGAGAAATAAAACCCTTGACTTCAAGATTGTAAGTTCCCAACTCATACAGTTGTTAGAGTAATCGCGAACAGTCGGAGAAGAAATGAAACCCTTGACTTCGATATTGTTATTTTCCAACTCATACAGTTGTTAGAGTAATTGTGGATAGTCGAACAAGCCTTAGCAGTTCTTTCGTGAATTAACTGACTAGGATAGAAGGTATGGTAAACGAGGTCAAACAGAGTGGGTAAACCTTGAATACAGCTAACCTCTAGGTTCATCATCTAGCGATACTAACAGTGATACAGTTGTCTGCAGCGTTTCTGGAATGTGGCAGATTATTCTTTACGTCGACCTTTCTGTCTCGATAAAAGCCTCCCTCGACTTCAAGAATGTGAGGTTCCAACTCATACAGTTGTTAGAGTTATCACGGACAGTCAAACAAGCCTGAGCAGTTCTTTCGTGGATTAACTAACAAATTCTGCAGACAATTTCTGGAATGTGTCAGATTATTCTTTACACCCGACCAGACCTGTTTCTTCAGTGATACTTAACCCGGATGGACAAAGAACCAAAAGTTTGACTTCCCTCAGTACTAAGAATAGTTTGACTTCCCTCAGTACTAAGAATAGTTTTTTCCTGCCCTCTTGTTTTCAAGCAAAGAAACCCACAACTTCTAGATTGTGAGTTTTAAACTCATGCAGTTGTTAGAGTAATCGACGACAGGCGAATAAGCTTGGGAAGTTCTCCCGTGGACTGAGTTCTTCTAACTAAAAGTTACCAAAAGTTTGTATTCCTTTATTATAAGGAAGAGGTTTATTTTCCGCCCTCTCGAGAAAAGATACCCTCGACTACAAGGCGGTAAGTACGAACAAATACGAACAGGCCTGAGCAGCTCTTTTGTGGACTGATTAACTAGAATAGAAGGCATGGGTGAACAAGCTCAAAGCCATAAGTTCCGCTTAACTGACGACACAAAAACTGAGTTGGTCCATCATCGATTCTAAGACATTCCGTCCTAGGCTGATTAAGTTTTTACTCGTAAATGGGCTCTCAAGTACAAAGTCCTGTGCCGAAATTATAAACCAATTTTAACCGAACAAAGACCTCTATCATACATCCTCTCAGGGTACTCTAAAAGAGATGTACAATTAAAGCAAAACTTGATTGCGCATGAGAAGGTTTAATACTCTTGAATTTAATTCGGGTTCTCTTTAAAGTGCAGGGACCAAGTACCTTGGCGTGTTCTTAGACAATGAATTAGGACAGCATGCTATTGAATTTGAACCATACTGCTCCAAGAAGCATGTTCCCTGCTAGAGCAACACTTACCCACCCTAAGGTTAGGTTTACGTCAGAATACATAGACTCTGAGGATTGTTGTGACACCATGGTACGGTGGGGAGGTGTTTTCCAACACCTCCGCATCCATTCCACATTCAGCTCTGCGTGTTTTCCTATAACTCAGTGTCCGGAAATTACTGCAGTCACTATCGAAATCTCTCCTCTCAGTTTATTTGTGCGCTTTTGATTAAAAAAAAGGTCAAATCTGTTGTGTTGCTTGCAAGTTTCTAGAGCAATAACACCACATTCCATTTCCGTAAGAACCTGCTATGTAGTTCTTTGTCCTACAAGTTTATCGGATTTGCAATTCCATTGAATGTCTTTGTGCCTTGGGACCCATATGAGTCGTATGTGAAACTGCTTGGCCATCATCGTTCAGCAGTTGATGACAGATCTTATTTTCAGGAACATTGACTGCAGGGACTTTCCATTCGAATTAGGCTCAACACAAGCTCCGCTGAATAGACTGCAAAGCCAATTTGTTCGTATAGCTCCGATCTGTCCCCCTATACCGTCTAGATGTGGAATTGGAAGAATTATTAAGGGTATACTAATGACAGTAGAGATGTTTTAACTGGAACTGTGTATATTACCATCAAAGAGTTTCATGAAAATATTGCATGAAACTCTTTGATGGTAATATACCGTCAAACGCGATGCTTGAACAAACAACAGATACAGAGATAGAACCCAGTATACTCAGATCAGAGGTGGAAATGGCCATATCTAAATTAAACAACAACAAATCACCTGGAGTAGATATGATTACGGCTGAAACTATTAAAGCTATGGGAGACATAGCAATTCAACCAATCCATATTCTGTGTAACCAAATATGGCAAACCATGACCTGGGCCAGACGATTGGGCCCACTCAATTTTTATACCCATTTACAAAAAGGGTTCTCCTACGGATTGTGCAAACTATAGAACTGTAGCGCTCATACCCCATATGAGTAAGATGATCATGCTACACATCATACACAATCGCCTCAAGCGATTTGTCATGCCAGAAATAGCAGAAGAACAGTGTGGTTTTGTCCCAGGAAAAGGTACGAGAGAACAAATTCTAAATGTGAGACAGATTATTGAGAAAGTAAGAGAATTTAACGTGCCAACATACTTCTGCTTCGTCGACTACACAAAAGCATTTGATTCTGTCAAATGGGATCTTTTATGGGATGTCTTACAAAAATTGGCTGTCCCACAACATCTTATACGTTTAATACAAGAATTATACAAAAACAACACCGCTGCAGTACGGGTAAACAAAATAATTTCCAATCGGTTTGTAACAAAATCTGGTACTAGACAGGGCTGCATTCTATCCCCTACACTGTTTAATGCTTATACCGAAATAATAATGCGAGAAGTATTGGACGAGTGGGAAGGAGGTGTTGCTATTGGTGGAAGAAAAATAAACAATCTCAGATATGCAGACGACATGCTTGTAATAGCTTCGAGTCCAGAAGAACTTGAGGACATTATGCAGAGGCTTGAATTGTGCAGCAATAGGTATGGGCTGAAAATAAATAGACCAAAAACTAAAGTAATGATTATAGATAGAGTTAACAACAACCAACCGCAAATAACAAATTTAGCTGGATTTAATGTTGTCAAAAATTTTAATTATTTGGGGTCAACTATTTGTAACGACGGTGATTGCTCCTTAGAAATCCGAAGGCGTCTTTCCCTAGCTAGAACAGCAACAACAAAACTCTACAAAATATGGAAAGACAGAAGAATAACCAAAAGAACAAAACTTCGGCTAGTGAATTCGCTAATATTTCCAATTGCGACCTACGCTTCCGAAACATGGACAATTAAACAATCCGAGCGAAGACGAATCGAAAGTTTTGAACTGTGGGTGTACCGAAGAATCTTAAGAGTGTCTTGGACTGAATTTCGGACAAATATTTCAATATTAGAAGAGCTCGATATAAAAGATAGATTGATGAAACGTATCAGCATGGCATACCTTACATATTTTGGACATGTTGCCAGAAGAGAGGGTACCATGGAGAGGTTAATTGTGGACGGCAAAGTAGAAGGACGTAGAGGTAGAGGAAGATCGCCTACAAGATGGTCGGACCAACTTAGGCCACTTATTGGAGCATCTCTAAGCGAAGCTATTCACATGGCAAATAATAGAAGTGACTGGAGAATAACTAGTAGTTTATCTAATATATAACTGATTTCTTTTGTAAAAGCTAAATTTGTTTTTATTTTTTATTTCTTTTTTGTTCTATATTTATATTTTTATAATAATTTGTATTATTAAATGTATGTAGTATAGTATGTTATGTCACTATGCTCTGCCAAGAGCTAAGGAATAAAGAGAGAGAGTGTGATCCTGAATTTGGAAAGCATTAACTTCAGGAACTTGACCGCGGCTTGGCTGTCAGAGTAGATGTTAACTTCGGTGGTTGACAAGACATTGCACCTCAACCAGTTAGCTACTTCCTCTAATCTCTGCGAACCAGTCTTAACCCAAACTCTCACGAATAGACTGCGAAGCTAACTTGGTCGTGTATCTTCGATCCGTCCCTATATACCGTACAGGAGATCTAGAATCGAAAGAATTGTTCGAGGTCTACTCATGACAATAGAGGCGTTTCAACTGGGACTATGTGATCCTAAATGGCGAGAGCACACCATTGAATTTGGATTTTACTGCTACAACGAGCCTGTTTGCTGTTTGAGAGAACACCCTTATACCGTCCAGGGCTCGGAAGATTTCCCGGAAAAAAAAACGCTTTATAATTTGTTTTATAGATTTATGGAAATTAAACATCCGGAGATTAAACACAATACCTCCGACTACGTCTGAAAAATGATAAATGAACTACAATGTATAACAGACAACGTTTGAGATTCGTTTGCGGACAAGTGAGATTCTATCCCAAGTTTAAGCCTAGTTCATATACCTAAAATCAATGTATTGAAAATGTAAACTGCCCTTGAATGCTGAACTTCTAAAGGTCTCTACTGACTTCTGCAGAAGCTGTATAAAAGTGGAGGAGGTGGTTATAGTTGCATGAACTCCTCAATACATCAGAGAGAACTTAGAAGAGGGTTAAGGGTTATAAAAACGGATTTCAGTATAAGCCCAACCTAACTAGACATTCAGGTTCTCGGCACCGCTACCAACTACCTTTACCTTGCGAGAGGGCAACAAAGAAAGGAAGATGGGGAAAGTTATAAAAATTGAAAAGGAAATATGCTTATGATACAAACGTTAATCAGAGATGCATTTACGTGTGGGACGTCACTACAGATTTGGTATTCTCTTAATCAGAAGCACACAAGTGAGCTGATATCGCCTCCAAGAGGAAAGATTTTGAAGGTGGTTGATGTAATTTCCGGACACTGTCCGGATGTGCCATCAAATGACTTTTGCCGGAGTTGCATGGATAAGGAGGAGGTGGACACTATAGGACACTTTATCAGTCATTGCCCTGCATTTTCTGGTCAGAGCAGTGTTGCCACTTTCTGGATAATTATCCAAAAGTGGGACAATTTCAGAATCCTTGGATAATTTTTGGATAATGAAATTTTTTGTGTAATTTTTGTGTAATTTCACCTCAACAAAGTTTCAACTAATTTTAATCATATTTTAGTTATTTCATTTTATCGACATTTTTGGTTTAAAAAAATCATTGACAATATGGACTTTAGAAATTTTGATTACCAAATACTAGATAATTAATGACGGACATGCATTTTTGGACCATAAAAACCTAGTCTTAATTTTTTTTAAATTAAACATTTTTCTGGAGAATCCCTCTTCCAAAATCTAAAAATTGTTCTTTAACTTATTTTAAGATTACCATTTTCCCATTCCTCAGTTTAAAGGATTTTCAGACGAGCAGACATGTGAGTCGACCTGTCAAAATTTTCTGAATAAAGCTCTTGTTTTTGTAGCCTTAACACAAACAAAATAAATAAATTTATGTAATTTACAATACGGATGGCTTTCTTCATCTTTTGAAATTATTCCGAAAACAAACTGACAAACTGATCAATTTAACATACAAGGTACCCCGAAAGGAAAAATTTTAACGTACTATTGAAGTTTAACAAAAAACTGGAAAGAAAATTAATTGATAAAAATAAATTAATTTAATTTCTTATTTTTAAGTTTAAGAATACAAAAACTATCTCTTGAATTACAAAAAAAAAAAAAGGAAAAAATGTTTATAATTTTTTTAGTAAAAATAAAAATTTAAATTTTAAAATTTGTTAAATTTTTTTTTAGTAAAAAAAATTTAAAATTTTTTTAGTGAAAAAAAGTTTTTTGTTTGAATTTCGATTAATTTTTAATAATAGTTTTGATCACATCACATGATCAATTATTTTTATTTATTCTCTCTATTTATTTACAACTCATTTTTAATAAATTCAACCTAACCGAGAACTGGTAACAATGACCGTCGTCTCGTTGTAGCGAAAAAAACCAAGGGTTCTGGTGGGAATCGAACCCACGACCCCCACGGTGAAAAGCTAGCTACCAACTAGCCTACGGGGACCCCCTTTTTTTTTTTTTTTTTTTTTTTTTTTTTTTTTTTTTTTTTTTTTTTATAATAATAGCGATTAATTTTTATTAAAAAATTGTTTTATTTGACCTTTAAAATATTATATTTTTAGGATGTTTATTCTGGCTCGAGGTCATTATTTTCTTTACTAATTAAAGTTTTTTGTTTGGTTAAATTTTTCTTTGTGTAATTTGTGATATTTTGGATAATTTTGTGTGTAATTTCCAATTCTATTGGTGGCAACACTGGGTCAGAGACATGCTTCACTGGGATATAGGGAGCTGCATGATCTTTCTGATTTGCCGGATGTCAAAATTCAATATAAATGGAGTTTCATAAGGAACTCAAATTGTTTTAACGGCAGGGAAAAGTGGTTGAACCCCCTAACCTTCCCATGGTATTACAAAAGACCTCAGAGTCTATGTGAGAAACAAGTAAAAAATCTTGTCTAAATGGCAGGATGCGAGTGCTACTTTAAAGCGCTGAAGTTGAACTAATAGACTGCCCTGCAAAATGGCTCTTATAGTCAGTTAGATCTTTCATCGTTTAAGTTATCATATCAGCCGTCTCAAGAAGAATTTTTTTTTTTTTTTCAAATTAAACGTGTGAACATTTCAACATTTAAACATGTGACAATAAAATACTTTGATCTGACCAATTGCATAGAAAATGAGGTACTTATCAATATTCAATAAGCTATCAAAACATGAAAAGAATCCTTTATTTATTACAATTTATAAGAAAAATGTTAAGGAAAATTTATAAGAAAACCCAAGATGAATGGTTTTGGTTTGATATTTATTCACCATAACAATAAAATACATGTTAAAAGTAAAGAATAAAAAACTAATATGGAAAAAGGAGTGATATATAACATTTGCATACGAAATATTGATGACAACGTAACAAAAAAATTAAATATGTATAAAAAGGATACAAAAGGATAAATTGTCATATGTTATATGACGCAAAGAAAAGAAAACGAATATGTATTTAGTTAAGGTTGCCAAGAAATATACAGTTAAAAGAAAAAAATAGTAGAAATAACTACAAAACATCCTAAATTTATAGTAAAAATTCAAAATCTAATCCTAAGTCCTTACGAAACTTAATTTTTTTAAAAAACTCAAAAATTAGTATTTCACAAAAATCTAAAGCGAAAATAGCTGAGTTTGGGGATTGTCCCTACACTCAAAATAAATTCTCTGTCCAATCAGCAGAAAAATCTGCTGAAAATACACCCATTTTGAGCCATATGAGAAATCTGCTGAATTTAGCAGACACGGTTTGCTAAATATCTGTTATAAGAGGTGAATAAATATAACAAGAAAAAAAAAAAAAAACATACGCCGCCAGCCAGCATCGAACTCGCCACCTTCCGATTTGAAAGTACACTTCTTAACCACTACGCTACGGAAGCTTATACTTTTATCTGGCGTTTTAGTTATTAAACATGCGTGTTGTTCGACAGCAGAGAAATCTGATTTTAGAAGAAATATCTGCTGATTTTAGCAGAAAAATCTGCTGATTTTAGCAGAACAATCTGCTGATTTGAGCAGAATAATCGGCTGATTTCAGCAGAACAATCTGCTGATCTGCTGATTTCAGCAGAACAATCTGCTGATCTGCTGATTTCAGCAGAACAATCTGCTGATCTGCTGATTTCAGCAGAACAATCTGTTCTGCTTTTTTTTATATAAAAAAATTTCTTGAAAAAATAATGAAATTCAGCAAACAAAATCAGTATAAACATAGTAAAATGTCTGTTATTTTCTTAAACTGAATGACAGAGATTTTAGTAAAAATATCCTTCTCAGCAGAACAATCTGCTAAAAGATAGCTAATTCAAATTGAAAGTGGTTTTACAGATTTTTTGACAGAGTTTTTCTTTTGAGTGTATAATACTTAATTTGCACTTCGAGGCTTAGAGGTGATAAAGCGAAAATAGCTAATTTTTGGAATCAACCCTAAAAATTTCAAAAAGTCTATTTTCATATGAAATTTTTGGAAAACTTACTTTTGAGGAGCATCCCATTAAATTTCCAAAAGAGCATTTTGATATGAATTTTTCAAAAAAAAAAAATAAAATTATGTGTTAATTAGAGGTGCTAGAGAAAAAATACCTGAATTTAGGTATCATCGATATAAATTTCGAAAAAAAAATTATATGAATTTTTCTAAAAAAAAACTTTAATGGCATTTTGTGCTTTAACTAAAGGTGCTATAGAAAAAAAAAGCTAAAAAATCATTTTTTTATGATTTTCCTAAAAAAACTATATTGCATTTTGGGGCTTATTTAGAGGTGCTAGAGCAAAAAATAGCCAAATGTGGGCATCATCACTATAAATTAAAAAAAAAAAAAACCTTATTTGTATTAATTTTCTAAAATATTTTAATTGCCTTTTCTGCTTTAACTAGAGGTGCTAGAACGCAAATAGCTGAATTTGGGGATCATCCCTTTAAATTTCTAAGATGTCTTACAAGCTTAAATCTAACTTTCGAATTTCGTATCATAAAACCTGCCGAACAATGACCACGGAGTAGCTGATTGTGGGGAAATTTATGAAAGAATTTTGAAGGGCATTTTCAGTCGGCAAACAGCGCACTGTGGTTCCAAATCCAAATCTAGGTGGACAAAAGTCTAAAAAGTTTGAATCTTTAAATTAAAAAAAGGTAGGTGTTTTAAATAGCTAACAACATGCCTAGACTAAACGCAAAATAATTTCATTATATAAGGTCTTTAACTTTGTCTCAGCAGAACTAGAACATCAATGTTTGTTCACCGAAATTTTTGTATTTGAAAATTAAGGAAATCAATACAAAACTAAGTAGCTTATAACAAGTGAATTATTTCCAGGAGATTTCCGTGGATTATATTTAATATAGCCATGGGTATATACTTATTTAAAAAATTTTCATTGGTTCGTAAATCTTTCGTGTTATCTTGATATCGGTTTTTAAAGTTAGGGTCATAAGTAAATAAAAAAAAAATTAGATTATTAATCTTTCAAAGCTTGCCGAAAAAAACCGCTCCAAGTTGCGGGCAAGCCACTATATACATCTCTTAAAGTAACTATCAGAGAGTATGTTTTATCACTCATCTCATCCAGCGGCGTCCAGCTGCATTTTTTATAGCGCTTTTAAAAAAGCGATTTTTTTATGCAATTTTTAGAACTCACCAAAAAATGGGACTAATATTCAAGATCTTCTGCACATATTTTTGTAACAAATAACTTAACAGTATTTTCAACAATAGCTACATCACACATTTTTCTTTTCCCGCAACTCCAGAAGCAAAAAAATGATTAAATTCGACTATTCTAGAAAAAAAAGTACATATTAAAAGTAGTTCGACATAGCTGGACTTTACTGTAAAACTCAGAATGGCTTTTTATATCTTTTTTTATTAAATTTAGATACCAAAAGCAGCAAAATGTATTTAACTTTTTTAGTTGTAGCGAAAAGTCCACTTTAGTTGTAGTTATTATAGTGAAGCCCACTGTATTTTCAAAAATACTAGAGCTACCATTTTTTAAATATTTTTTTTGAAATCAGCGACTCCAAAAACATAAAATCAGAGACCAAATATAACAGTTATATGTGTCTTTTTGTTTTAAAAAATCATGAAACGAATGTTGTCCGAACTTAGTATTTTATATATGAAAAGACTTCTAGAGATGTCCCGTGTTAAAATTTGCAATAACATTTATTTTTTTGATTTTTTCAATAACAGTAAAAAATAACAGTTATTAAAAACTTTTTGTTCAAACAATCTAAAATAACTTTTATTTTATATTTATTTGAGTAAATAACTGTTATAACAGTTATTTTTAAAAAAATCAATCAAAGTTTATGTCTTTAAATCAATGATTGAAGTATTAGATATCAATAGGATACTTCTGCATGTGTTTATTGTTGTTTTATTTTAATAACTCGAGTTTTTTAAGGCTCAAAGAATTTTTAATAACAGTTATAAAAAATAAAAAGTTTTTTATTTCTGTTATTTTGAACAGATATTTATATAAATCATTTCAAACTGTTATTTTTAAATTGTATTTAAAAAAATATTTTTAAACAGATAAATTTGATTCTTTTCAATAAATCTCATAACTGTTATGGTCTCTGCATAAAATATAATGGTTAAATACTTTTGTCCACCTAGTTTTGGTATCGGAACCACAGTGCAGCGGTCAAAGTTTGAAAAAATTAAGTTTTTCGGCCAAAATTCATATCCGAATTTTTTAACCAAATCCGGTTAAAAATTAGGAATTTTTGCGTAGTTTATGGGAAAAGTATTTTAAAAATTTAAAAATAGCGATTTTGGTTCACAGATGATGATTTTTAAACATAAAAATATTTTTTTAACCAATTTGTTCTTAAAAGATGAGTATGTTATGTGAAAAATAGTAATAACTTTTTTTCAGTGTACACTCAAAATAATACATTACTAGATTTACTAATTTTTTTTTGCTAATACTAGTAAGCTAACCTTAAGCAAATTTTTAGTTGAGATTAGCTTGTTAGTAAAAATATCTCGTAAACTTCATTTAGCGCATTAGCAATCTTAAACAAAATTTGAACCAATTTTTTTTTTGCTAAATTTAAAAATTTTTACAAGCTTTTTTGCTAATATTAGCAAAAATAAATTGTAATTTTTTTTTTTTAGAAAACTTAAAATGGCGCCATCTCGGAAACTAAGCCAGATGGAGCAAAACGGAGGCCATTTTTGGTTCTCGAGAATAGTATCGCCGGTCCTCTTTACATGTGTGGACCCTAATGGGTCCTAACTTTGGATCCAAAAAAATTAGCATTCCCGAAAATTTTAAAATGCTCATATCTCGGTAAATATTGCCGACACAACAAAAAGTCCAAAAGCATTTTTGTAGCTCTCAACACGTAGAACAAGACTCTCCGAGTAATATTTTTGAAGTTATCGATTTTTATAATTCTCAAAACCCCAGTGGTCCCCTAAAATCACGTATCTCAAAAACTAAGCAAGATAGAGCGAAACGGACAAAAATTTTGGATCTTAAACTATGACGATTTTTAAGGAACCCAACTAGGTCTAGGCCCATCGGGGTCCTATCGGTTCCGAACCCAATGGGGTCCTCAAATCTGTATGAACTAAATCGAAATAAAAAAATTTCAGTTAACTAATTTTTGGCAAAACATTTTTGCTAACTTTACCAAAAAAAATTGTGGGTTCAAAATCAGCAAATTTTCTTGTAGGTTTACAAGCTTTTTTTGCTAGCATTACAGTTTTTTTTTTTTTTGAGTGTACAATCTGTATTTACAATTTTATCTTACTGAAATGACAAAAGAAACTTATTAGAATATGTTTGTTATAAAAATAATAGAGTCCGGCCGAATAATGGGGTTTCGGCCTCTATTCGGTATTCGGCAAAATTTTGGCCGAATATTAGCCGAAACCGAAACTTTTTGGTATTTTAAAAAATATGTAAAAAAGTCAGTGAATTTTTTGATTTCGTATTTCATTACACTCGTTTCAGTTCAATTGAAGAAAATGTTACAAGTTTATGCAATAAATGTAAAACTGTTTCAGTTCAAAAATTATTTTCTCCTAATCTGCAAATGAAATATAAAATTTTTTTGTAAGTTTTTTAAAAAAAATATTTTTTTTTTTAAATACAACAATTCCTATGGTTTAAAAGCATTATATGCTGTATATTAATCTTTAACAATTTTTTAATAATTTTATTCATGCCAGGCGGTAATTTTTTTTAAGTTTCGGTTTCGGTTCGGTTTCGGCCGAATATTACTTTTTTAGCCGAATATTCGGTTCGGTTTCGGTTCGGCCTCGAAAACTGGTTTCGGTCGGACTCTAAAAAATAATATAAAAATGCCTTAAAGAAATTGTTATAGTACCAAGATTTGAAAGATTTTGGGATACAATAATATTTTATTATTGACCATATAACATGACCATACCGCATTAAACACATCTTTCATGTTTCAAAAAAAATACGAAAATACCATCAAAAACAAAACATCTAAAGGATTTAAGGCATGTCAAACAATTGGTTTGAAGGATTCCCTTGTACACAAAATTGTAAGAAATGAAAGACAATGAGCTAGAACAATTTTTTGCCGTTAGCTAAAAAAAAAAAGAAAAAGAATTGTATTTTATTTATTTCTTTATCTTATTGCTGAATTATCGTCTTAACACTTTTTTTTTTATTTTATAATTTTTCTTATCTTTTACCATATTGTGTAGGAATAAAAATGGATCAACAAGGATTTTATATTTAAAGTTTTATTTTCTTGAAATTGGGAAGGTTTCTTTATATTTGAAAATTATTAAAAAAACATGCAGATAGTCTAAAAATGATATTGACCAATTTTATTTAAGAATCATGAAATTTGCGTTAATATGGCATCGATTTATTTTTGCATATTTTGGTGGAAATGCATTTTTTGCATATTTTGTTTTTATACCCTCCACTTAGTGATAGAGGGTATATATAAGTTTGTCATTCCGTTTGTAACTCATCGAAATATTGGTCTGGGACCCCATAAAGTATATATATTCATGATGTCCGATCGATTTTAAGACATTTTAGCTATGTCCGTCTGTCTGTGGAAAATGCTATCACGGAAAAAATATTGCACAGAGATGACTGAAACTTAACATATATATTGGAAGTTCTCCCGAGAAGTTTGGTATTGCATTTGAGCGATATCGGTTCAGCGGTTCAAAAGTTATGAACGAAAATGTAAGCACACCTCAAAAATTTCAGTACATTCAACATAACCTAAAAATACAAAATGCTTTAATTCGGCTTATGGTTGACATATGTGAACATAATTGAACACCAGATGGTATTTAAACAAGTACGAACATATTTTTTGACAAAAAAAAAGAAAAAAATCGCGGATTTTTTTTTACCAAAATTTTTTTACGGAATTTTTTTTCAATTTTTTTTTTTAAAGTAATTTCCTTTTAAATAAAGTTTTTTGCAGTAATCTTTTTGAAATTGTGGAGGGTATCACTACATTCGGCAAGGCCGAATTTAACTTTTTTACTTGTTTAATGCATACTTCGGTTTTAAATGCATATTTTGGTTTTAAATGCATATTTTGGTTTTAACTGCATATTTTGGTTTTAACTGCATATTTTGGTTTTAACTGCATATTTTGGTTTTAACTGCATATTTTGTGCATATTTCCAACCTTAAAGTGCATATTTTGGCATAAGTTATCAAAACGCACGAATTTAAATTAATTTGTATGTTTTGTTTCAAAAATTATTGGAAAAATTTATTTTGAAATGCAACTATTTATATATTTTTAAACCTTAATAACAAAACTCGGCATTATTTTTTGCATTTTATGATTTTTTTTGTACAAAAACAAGATTTTAATTGCACGTACTTTATTTTTTAGTGCATATTTTTGATTTTTTAGTGCATATTTTTGATTATTTTAGTGCATAATTTTGATTTTTTAGTGCATATTTTTGATTTTTAGTGCATATTTTGAATTTTTAGCGCATATTTTCGATTGACGAAAAAGGCTATTTTGGACCCTTTTTTAAAGCTTATATTATAAGATTCTGACATGCGATTGACTTGGTATCAAGCTCATTCAAAAGTATGTGATTTTCTCTATAAGACAAGATAAAATGTTCTTCGAATTTAATTTTTTAAAACGGTAAAAACATCATTAACAAAAAACCTTCCATTTTTTAAATATTTAGTTTATTTACACAGTGTTTTTTAACAGATTTCCATGCAAATACACACGTAAATATTAGATTTAAGGCACTTGTGCCTAATAATTTTTTCACCATTATAAAAAATTAATTCCAAGAAGATTTGATTTTCTCTTAAAGAGAAAATTACGAACTTTCGAATGAGCTTGATATCAATACATTCGCATGTCAAGATCTTATTTTATAGGCGCTCAAAAATGGGCCTTTTTTGACACTTTAACCGCGATTTTCTCAAAATTGTGACGTGATAGAAAAATTTGAATAGAAAAATTTGAGAAAAAAACACAAAACAACAAATTAAATACACTTGGCTTACGCCGAAAAAATATAATAAATTTTGGAATCATTTTTTTGGTTTCATTCAAAACGCAGCGACAAACCTCAGATTGGTAGAGCGGTGTTATTTATTATCGATTTTGAGTTTATTGGATTATTACTTTTTTGTAAAAATATTAAGTTTAATTAATTTTTAACCTGATGAATAAAAACCGAAAAAACCGGTTTAACCCATTTTGATCCTCTGTTCGATTTTTCGAACAGTAGAGAAAAAAAAATATTTATGTATGAAAGAGCTGGAATTTCTGGTAAATGTGGTTATGAATGTTAAGTCTCATCTTTCTGGAATTAAAAAAAAATATACCCGCTTGAACACCGCAATTTATATGTCTCTTAATTACAATGCCAATCATCACAGAAATTGTTTCAAGCAAAAACGAAAATTTCGATTTTTGGCTTTTAATTTTTTTGACTAATTTAAAATTTTTCTAGATTTAATTTATTATTAAATTCCAATAATTTGAATTATTTTGAAACTATTTACTTTGAAAATAATCAAATATATTAATAAAATAGCAAATAAATCCAAATATTAAAATTGCATAAAAAGTTGGAATTCAGGCTTTTCTGGGAAAACGGCACATTGAAAATTTTTTTTGACGGGATTTTTGAGATCAGCGGGTGCTAATTACCTTAAAAAAGTACCCTTTTCCAAAAAAGAAAAATAAAATTGAATCTTGGTCCAAAATGGGTTAACCGGTTTTTTTGCTAAAACCGAAACCGGAAACCGGTTTTTCAAAAATAAGCTTTTTCGAATAAACCGAAAACCGGTTTTTGAAATTGGCCGGTTTTTTGAATACACTAAAAATGATCTTTTGGAAAAGAAACTCCTAAAAAGTTTTATAGTAATGGGAGCACTAAATCCTATTTGTACCATTTTAAAAAGACTTCCATTATGAAAAGCATGATCAAATGCTTTTTCTACGAATATCAAATAATATATTAAATCGGTCGAGCAGTTTTTGAGTTATCGCCATTTGAAATTTGTCGACAAATTTAAAAAAATTGCGATTTTTTCCTACGTTCAAAAAATTTTTTAAAAAAATCTCAAAATTTTGGTTCCGTTAACTATTTTTAAGAGCAGGAGACAATCTTTCATTTAAACTTTATTAGAGCGAAATCAGACCATTTTAACACATGGCACCCTTCGATCAAAGTTTAGAGTTTTTGGTGAAAATTTTATAAAAAAGCAAAACTTTGATTATAAAACAAAAAAATTCTATGTTTATTTATTTTAGGGCATTTTTTGAAATTTAACTTTTAAAATTAAATTGAGTTTTGGTCTTTTTTCAATTAAAATTTTTATGTGAATCAATAAATCTATATTACTGATATAGATATATAAAATATTAATTTCATATTAATATTTTTTTAGTTTATTTAATTACAATTTTAATAGGTTTTCCATTTTATTTTCAATTAAAACTTTAATTGATTCAATTAACAATTTAATTAAGTTGTAAAACTATTTTCAAACAAAATGAGTTATTAATATGCGCATTTTCGTGATAGGTCCGAAATCAATTAATTTTTTAATTAAATCAACGAATTTCGTAATTGAAATTCGTTTTTATTTTTTTCTGTGTAACAATTAGTTTTTTTTTTTTATAAGGGTTCAAGTTGAAAAAATGCAGAAGAAAAATTGAATTTCTAAAAATTATAGACATTTCTGGTATTTCCTATACCGGTTTTAAACACCCCAGTTAGTGTCATCATCAGTAGGATTTTAAATGTAGGTTTGTCTTGTTAATGAAAACTGTTTTTTATATACATATGTGAATATTTATAGTTTCTACAGAATAAATTTTGACAGTTTCCAACACAACAATTCTATTTCTAGCAATGTCAACCTCACTTCATACTTTCTTTCAACTTTTTTGTCTATTACATTATTTCGCAATTTTATTAAATATTTTTTACAATTTTTTGGGACTACTTTTTGAATAACACATTTATCATAAATATAACATAAACGCCTCTTTTGTATACGGAAAATGTGCTATTTTTGCTGCATTTTCACTCATTTTTTTTACAACTTTTTCGAGCATTTCAGCCAGTCTAGCGTTGATTTCGGCACGAATGTTTTCATCGATAATTTAAGGATTCTTGGCGTACATTTTGCTTTTAAAATAACCCCACAAAAATATGTCTGTATGGGTCAAATCGCAAATGATGGTCAGTTGTAGTCGCTCTTTTTTGACTTCGCACGTCTCGGAAATTTTAACTGTCCTCCTAGATTTCCAAATTTGAGCGCTTTGGCCTTAATTTTGTGGGGTTATTTAAAGAGAAAAATATACTCTAACAATTCTCAGGCCGATGACAAAAAGTAATAGAAATGCTTAAAAAAAGGCACATTTTGCCGTGGAAAATAGAGACGGCCAATTAGACCAAAATAAAAATATGTGTCTCACATATGAAAATCGGTTGATTTTTTTTTTCAAATTATTAAAAAAAAAATTTGGAATGGGTCCAGTTACTTTTTAAAAATCCAGCTGAAAATTTTCCATTATTTAGTTATTTGACTTCTAGTAACTGGCAACCCTAGTAGTGTGCCAAATGTGCCCTGGGCAAATGTGCCAATCCTCACTGTGCTTGCAATTGCTATATTTGCCTTTTATTTTAGTGTAGTCAGCCACAATTGTGTTTTTGATACGAGTATCTTACTACATTCTGTTAAATTGCCCCTGACTTTTATGTTTTCCATGTTATTTAACATTTATGTTACTAGAGAGTTAACATAAGTATCCAACTGTTACTTAAATACAGCAAACTAAAAGAAAAAAAAATTTCCACGAACTATGTTAAAATATTTAGTAATCTTTATTTGTAGATAGATAAATATGTATAAAATAAAAAAATGTGTATGTTAATCTAAAAACATATTTTCTAGTAAGTATAAATATTTTAATAAAAACTTAAATATTTTCTTTTGTTTCACTAAAATATTGCTTCATCAATTGTCACTTCCTTATCTTGTTATTCTGTGTTGTTTTTTTCTGTTAATGTTTCTTTCAACTTTCTTTATGTCATTCGAAAACCATGCATTCTTGATCTCTCTTCTTCCGTATAGTCGGACATGGAATTAAGGCCACTGGTCCAGTTAACTTCACCCGCTTTATATTTTTTATTGTGTTCCTCGATTATTAATTTGCGTTCAGCCACTATGGCACGTCTTTTCTTTTCTTCAGCTTCATCACTGTAGGTTTTATTATTCTTGAGCTATAATTAAACAATGTTTTTTTTTTTTTTTTTTTTAAATAAATAATAACAAACTACACCAACAACAAAAAAAAAAACTTCCACTAAAGCAACAAGGAAAATTCACCTTATATTCTTGCCACTCTTCATCCGTTAAAGTTGCCATGCTTATTGAGACTACTATACTACTAAAGTACTAAATATTTTAGTGTTGCTTTAATGATTTTTAAGTAAACATGTGTGCAAACAAAGTGGCCAGATTGTTGTTGATTGTATAATTCCCATAATGGAAATGAAAATTTCCAAAAAAAAAAACAGTTAATAAAAATTAGACCGTGGCTTAAAATTGTGGGGTTGCCAGATTCCAAAAGTCCTTTAACTTTTTTTAGAACAAGCCCATACACACAACCGAAAGGATTTGTTACCGTGACGGAGGAACACGTACACAACCTGGTCCGAACCATAGCGGATAGGTTAGGTTTTAAATGGCTGCTGATGCGTTACGACAGCACACTTAGACTCTGAGGTCCGTTGTATTAGCATGGCGTTGTAATGGGGTTCCCCTACTAGTCCGTGTCGTTAAACCAATTTGAACTCCTTATGAAACTTCAAAGATGTTTCATTTTAACACCCGACAAATTAGAAAGATTGTACAGCTCTCTAGATCCCAGTGAAACAAGTCTCTGACCAGAAAGTGCCGGGCAATGGCATAAAAAGTGTTTGGTATTTTCAAACTCCTCCTCATCCATGCAACTCCGGCCAAAGTCATTGGACTGTACATTTAACCGCTTAGCAAGCTTTCTTATAAGGCAGTGTCCGCCAATTACAGCAACCATCGTCGGTTTACAGCAACCATTCCTCTTGAAAGCGATATCAGCTCACTTGTACACTTCTGATTAAGGTTACCACCCCTAACCTCAAAATTTTAAACTCCTCGCATAGAACGGCTGGTCCGTAGCTATATCACATGTTCTTCAGATAAAACGGATAAAACGCTTTAGTTCATGTTGCAAACAGTTTAACTGACATAAGGTTCATAGGTGCGATTTCTTCCAGATTCTTGAGTTCTGTTTTGCCTAATATAAGCTCGCGATGTCTGGCCAATGCAGGGAATTTGAACAGAATATATTTAACTGTTGCATCCATATTTGGTTCTTCACATCTTCTACAATTGGAATTAGAAATGAGTCCAATCGTTTTGCGTGGAAAGCAATTAGGCAGTGTCCTGTGACCTCCCGTGATTAAACGACATTCCCTTCTGTTAAGAGAAAGTAGCGAGCTCTTCTGAGGTCGTAACGCGGCCAGATTATACTGGTAATTCTGTTTGTACTTTACTCCTTCCATTTTCTGTTCGCCATGGAAATCACTTCCCGACCTGTAGTGCTAAATCGGGGGTTCATAATTAACAAAAGCTTCTACCACATCTGCACCCAGATTTGCAAGCTCATCAGCTTTCTTGTTCCCGTCTACTCTCTTATGTCCTACACTCAGAAAATTATGTAAGTTACTACATGTTAGTTGTTTGTATACTTTACATTAGTTAGTTGTTTTCAACTACAAAGTCATATCAAACAACTATTTCTGTTAGTTATTTTAAGTCGTTTTTTTTGAACAACTAACAACATAGTAATGTGATGTAGTAACAGTTATTTAAAGTAGTTAATTTTATTTTTTATCTCTGAAAAATTTTTAAGGTTTTTTTTTCAAAAAAATATTTTTTTTTTTTTTCACAACTTTAAAAAAAAAAAAATTGGAAAAAATTTAGTCTTAAATTTTTTTTCGGAAAAATTTTTTTAAAAAAAATTTATATATTGATTATTTTATTTTTACTACATTTAAGTTGTTTTGACTATAAATGTAAGTTGTTTTTACTACATAAGTCAGTTGTTTTTTGTTAGTTAAAATAACTAACATTGTTAGTTGATTTAACTGAAAAAGTAGTTGACCCCTAAACAACTTAGAAAGTATACTTTATACAAAGTATAACTATAGTTATTTTAACTGAAATTTTCAGTTGATTTTACTAAAGCTGTGTTTATATCATACCACTGACAAGGGAAGTCTCCCTGGTGTCACCCTCCGATCTTCATGAAATTTGGATATGTTGTTAAGAACGAAAATTAATTCGACACGTATTTTTTTTTAGCGGCCCAAACTCATTTTTAGGGGGGTCGATTTGTATGGGGGGAAATTGACTTTTTTTCAGTTTTTTTTTCGATTTACACCTATTTAAACAAAATTAATATAGGCATGTGAAGTATCAGATTAAAGGTATTAAAAATACCTATCTCGTGGTGCTAACAACGGGCCAAAAAAGTTAATATTTTTCGACTTATTAACAAAAATGTCCTAAAATTTAGGTATTTTACTCAATATGACGAAAAGTTGTGCATGTTTGGACACGGTCTTAGTACACGTAGATAGGTTTTTCAAAGACCTTTCATTTGGTATGTAACATGAATAGATTTCTTTGCATAATATAGGAGATAAACGAAAAAAAAACTGAAAAATGGCCTTGTCTTCCCCCTCCTTTTTACCCCCTAAATAAAAATTTGGACCGCAAAATAAAATCAATTCCATACAGATCCACGGGTGACACTTGGGAGACTTCCCTTGTAAGCCGCATTTTTTTGCAAGTTTCTAGAAGGATACCAACACATTCTAATTCCGTTGGAACCTGTAAGGTAGTTCCCAGTCTTGTAAGCTCATCGGTTTTGCAAATTCCCTGAAATGTCCCTGTGCCCTAGGACCCATATAAACCGTACATCAATCTGCTTGGCCATCGTATTTAGGTCTTGTTTTCGGAACATTGACTCCAGGGACTTGACCGCAGTTTGACTTTCGGACTGTGGTTGTAGACAAGGCATTGCAACGAAATCAGTCAACCACTTCCCTTTTTTGTCATCATGGTAAACACTGCAGTGATTTGTTGATCTTCGAGCCAGGCTCAACCAAAGCTCTTCTGAATAAACTCTCATTATCATCTTTTGGGGATGGGCCTTAGTTTAGTTTGGGGTGGCGGTGCCATAACTGCACTCCGTAGCGATACCACAAAACTTTTTTCGCTTATCGACGTAAACTAAATACAGTGACTATACTTGATATTTTCTACAAAGTCTCGAACTGTGAACTCCCTATAATTGATAGTCGAGTTCGTGCCAAAGCCGGACAGAGACACAGGATGCGGTCAACGGTCTCCTCAACGTCTGGTGTCGCGCATCTTTTGCAGCTTGCTTCCGTAATAAGATTCATGTTTTTGGAATGATTCCCGTTATTAAACCTGGCAACTTACGACATTCTATTCTCGTGAGTGAATGGTGGTACCTATGCCATCTGCTACAAGTTTTGCGAGTATATCTGCTTTGGGGGCCTTAACCTTGTCCACTTTCTTCTTCCATTCGGATCTATCTTGCGCCAGTTTTTGATCTCAGCTTTTCTACAATCTTCTTCTACTCCATTAAGCCATCTTGATCTCGGGTTTTCTCTCGCTCGCAGTGTTGTAGGACATGGCATTCAAGACACTGTCTGACAAAGAAAAGCTTCGAAATTTTGAAAGAAAAATGATACGAAAAATATATGACCAAAAAAGAAATAACGACGTTAGCTACAAAGGAAAAAATAACCTTGAGATCAATAATATAACCGAAGGTAAAGATGTTGATAAATTTATAAAAGCAAAAAGACTGATCTGGACAGGAAATGTAGCAAGAGTGCTCCCGAATAGAACTTCTGAATTGACTCTGAGGATCACTTGTTGGTGTAGCTTTGATTCATCAGTGTACAAATTTATGGAGGCTCTACTATCCGGAATCCCCCTCATACAAGACACCCTTAGTGATATAGTGGTAAAGTGGCTCTCAAAGAGGCTTATAGAGGAGCAAATTCCACATTTTGTGGTACTATTATCTTTTTCAAGATCGCGCTACGGCTACAATCGCTGCTCTTTCATTGCAGTATGCTATTAAGTCAAATTGCTGCTGTTGCCACATACTGGCTACCCAATGTGTGTTATGTGAATGAGGATTTCTAATGCAACCATAGGTGTAGTATGAAATGCTCCAGTGATACACATCGACGCGATTCTTTATAATTACCGGCGTTTCCACAAAAGTCGGATTTTCGAAAAGCCGAAACAACTCGGAGTCATTCCCGACCAAGGGCTGTCAATGCAGCAACCCCAGCTAATGTTCCTATAATCACCGAAGTGATCACAGGGCACTGCCTTAAAGGTTATCAAGGAATGAAAATGGAACTTGAGGAAACGGTCGAACATATTTTTTTTTGCCTAGGCCAGAACCCGTCTGCACATATCCCGAAATTATTATGCGAAGAAGTCAACAATACCGCAAATGAAGAACAGCCACTTGAAAAACTAATCAACGAAGATGGCATCGAGAAGTTGGTTAGGCATGTACCATCTCCTTCAAAATATATGGTCAGAAGAATACATGCCCAATGATTGGAACCTGTGTTCTCTACCTTGTATTAAAGGAATGACCTATCGCATATAAGCTACACAATGGCATAATATGTGAACAACTAAAACCATATACATACATACCAGCAAACTGATAGGACCTTACCAGTGCGGCTTCTGACCCGGAAAATCCACCAAGGACCAGATATTCACATTACGCCAAATCTCGAAAAAGACTCAAGAAATGCAAGTTAATGAGTCAAAGGCCGCTGTTCCAAAAAAAGTAATTCAGAAAAAAAAATGTGAAAATGAAAATTTCCGAATTTTTTTGGTGTTCTAGATTTCACATCAGAATTTCTTTTTCGTTTTGTTTCACATAAATAAAATTTGGTGAAAGTAAAACGAATGCACTTTTTTCCTAATAATTTTTTAAATTTTAATTATTCGATTTCAACTTCGAATGGAAACGTGATCAACAAAACACTTAAAGTGATTTCATGTGATTCGGAAATTTTCATGTGAATTGAAAAGTTGTGAAAGACAGAACAGAGGCCAAAGACAAAGTACTTTTTATCGACTACTAAAAATTCGCAACGTCCCAACCGAGAAGTTTCTGTTAACAATCACAATTTCGAACTTGCGGAAAACTTCGTTTTTTTTGGTACAAGCGTAAACAAAAACAACAATATCAGCTGAGAAATTAAACGGAGAATTACCCTTGACAATAGATACTACTATGGGCTGGAAAAACAAATGAGAACAAAGATCACGCTGTATAAATCTCTCATCCTACCATTCCTTTTATATTATGCATTATCATGGACGATGACAAAAAAAGTAACAGTCAATATAAGCAGTATTTGAGAGCAGCGGTTACCAACCTTTTTGGCTCGAGTACCCCTAATTTTAAGTTTTATCAGCCGCGTACCCCCCAACGAATTTTTTGTTTTCGTTAAAAAAACTTCACATAAAATATTAAATTTAATTTTGAAATTTTTGATCTGCGGGTATTAATTTTTTTGAAGGATTTATGGGGAGATGGTATTTTTTTTGGCAAAATGTTCGCTCCTTGGGGTGGTTCAGTGCATCTAACAATGCGAATTTTGAGCTGATTTTTTTGCAGATTAAAAACGGCTGAAAATGTTGCAAATCTGATCTGACGTTTTTTTAACTCTTAAAACAAGTTTCCAAACCCCATCACAGGGGGCGGAAATATAATGTTTTTAATTTTTTTTCAAATGTTTTTTTTTAATACGAGAGCAGATAAATAATTCCGTAACTTTTGGAATGAAACACCCTCGTATATACAATTAAAGGGCATTTTGAGCTTAACAAATGGTACAAAAATTTCCACTTCATCACAAAAATGCCCAAAAAGACGTTTTTTGACAACTTTGACACAAATTTTCTCAAAAACCTGACATAATAGAAAAATTTGGGAACCATTTTCGGAATCAGTGTCGAAAGGTTAGTCATGAACAAGTGGTCAGATCCCAATATACCATCTAAAAATATCGCATTAAATGCTCTCTTAATTGCACAAAAATACGTTTTTTGTGAACTTTGACCTCAACTTTCTTAAAAACCTGACGTTATGGAAAACTTTGGAAGCCAGATGCGGAACCAGCATTGAAAGGTTAATCTAAAACGAATGTCCAAATTACTAAAATTTTGCGTACCCCTGCGGTCAGTTTCGCGTACCCCTGCGGACAGTTTCGAGTACCCCCAAGTGGTACGCGTACCATATGTTGGTAACCGCTGAGGAAGACTTCCTGAAAAATGTTTGCGTTGATGATGGATATCGACACGTAGATATGACGATGGACATAGTCCGGCGCATTAAGCTACAATGATTGACAACCCCTTAGCAAAAAGATAATTATTTTCGAAACCCCTCGGAGGAAAACGTAAACCTGGGGCCCAGAAAATTCGTTGGAGAGATCAAGTTATAAACAACTTACGAGGGAAGTCTCCCTGGTGTCACTCCTTCCTCCTCATTTCCACCCACTAAATATGAATTTGGGCCGCTAAAAAAAAATACGTGTCCCTTTATTTTTTCTGCTCTACAAAATAAAAACAATTCCATAAAGATCCGCGGGAAACACTAGGGAGACTTCCCTTGTTATATAATAAGGTCTTAAACGTCCGTTTGACATGGTCAACCTCATAAGCTCGACCCCACTCTGAGAATGTTGAGGGATCTTGATTGAGAGTGTTATACAAATTTTGCCTCATGCCCTAAACCTTGACATGACTTAGCCTTTGATTAAAGAAAAATAATTGATAAATGTTGATGTCCTCTGCAAAAGTATATATAGGATTAGAACGTCATTGATCAAGAATAAGAGTTAGAAAAAAACAGAACCTTACTATACCAGTAAATTTAGCTGATACTCACATATTGGGGGTCTCAGGAAACTCGTGATGAATCGAGCGAAGTCCTTGCCGACACCAAAGGTAATAAGCCTAGAAACGAGTAATTATTTCCCACACGATCTCACACCTTAGAAATATCTACTTAAATCATCCACTTAGAAAAGGCTCTGTGGGAAATTGATCAAAAAGCATCTATCCTATGACTAGTTTAACAGGGTCTGGTCTAGTACAAAGCGCATAAACTGTGGATGAAAAAGTGTGAACTGATCAGAAGGAACTTATCCCGTGGCTATTGAACGGAGACGTATCACAGGTTAGATCTTTGGCAATTTTTTTTTGGAATAGTTCTTTGACATATTTTATTAGGTGTCAATTAATTCCGTCCTAGGATCTTGTCTTGGTAAAATGATAGGTCTCAATCCAAGAAAAGTTTAAGTCTAGGACTGGTCCTGTATTACTTTGGACCAGTTCAGAACCGATCACAACACCAGTTCCCTTTCCCGCGGAAGATGTTGACTGCAGACTGCAGTTGTAGAAGAGACAATTCATCTCAACCTGTCAGTCACTTACTTATTTGCTAGCACCTCAGTCTGGTAAACTTGTGCAATCTTCGAGTCAAACTAAAAAAAAAAAAATTTTTTGCTTGAAATCTAAATTCCTGTCCAGGAATACTCCAAGATACTTGACTCAATCAGAGAAGGATGCTTGACCTAATCAAAAGCAGAAATCTTTATTTTCCTTGTGGACAAGGCAAGTTCAGTCTTATTGGGAATTAGTCCCTGGGCACAGCGCTTATACGCTGTGGAAGACACGCTAGTCTTTTAAATGCCTTATCCAGTTTTGGGTATAATGAAAACCAGTAAATATACAAAAAAAATCAAATCAAATACCGATACTTACATCGAAATATTAAATATGAAATAAAATTTAAAACCTAACGGATATTTCGAAATTTCTAACCAGTATTGTATAAAAAATATTCCCTCTTTAAAATAACTTTACCAAAAATAACTAAAATTCCCATTACCACGAAATTTTTTTGGTATCTGGCAATATTTAAAATGTGACGAAATAAATTCCATGAGCAGGGTTGCCAGAATTGTTGGGTACAAAATCGTCAAAAATGTAAGATTTTTATAAAAAAAATCGTCAAAACCGTCATCCCATTTGCAGAAATCGTCAAAAAATCGTCAAAATAAAAAAGGTATATTATCAATGATTAAAGATTCATTCAAGCGATGTCCGCCCGTCTGTTGAAAACATGATGCAGTCCAAACCAAAAGAGCTAAATACATGCAGTTTGGCAGAAATATATCTTATGGCGATTGAATGGTTCAGTTTGAAAATTGACAAAACAAACAAGGGAAAACAAAGTTTACCCTAGTAAAACTGAACTTACCTCCGAAATTTCCTCTTTATATTCCTTGAACACCTTCTTAAACATATGAAATATTTTTATGAAAGAAAAGATCATGCAGTTGGGTCAAGTTAATCAAAAAAAATTTTTTTTTTCCGTCCGACACTTGCATACAAAAATAATAATAAAATTGCGTAAATATCATAATGAATCAATTTGTTAACATTTATTACGAAAAGAAAGGTGTCCTTTGCCAAAAAAAAACCCCTATAATTTGTTTACCTTTTGTAGGGAAAAAGGGAATGTAACTCTCACTTGTTCCCTTTGTCTCTTTTCGTACAAAAATATTGGCGGATACTTTTTTTAACTAACTATAAGCAAAAAATATTCATTGAATACTAAAGTTTCATTAAAAAAATTTTAAAAAGTAGACAAAATTGACAGGTTTTTGTTATTTTTAAAAATCGTCATTTTTTGGGCAAAAATCGTCAAATCGTCATTTTGCTATTCTTGGGAGTAAAAATCGTCAAAATGCAGAGAAATCGTCAAGTCTGGCAACAGTGTCCATGAGTGTACAACACATCAATATAATCAACAAACAATGCTGAGAAATACAATTAAATATAAATTTCATTACTTTTCTAGAGCAAGATAGAGAAAAAGATAAAAAAAGAACGAGAGAACGAGAGAATTTTTACAAATTCATTAAAACTTGTTTAATTCCAATATCTTGGAATCCAGATCATTTGAATTTATCTGCAATTAGGGTGACCAGATTAATTTTTAATTTTTTTGGAAGTGATTTTTAAAATTGCAATTTAAAGTATAATATCTCGGAAACTAGTGCCAAAATGAAGGAAATTTATAAAAAAAAATATTGTTACGATGATTATGTATAAAATTATTTGTCCCTATCTGGAGGGGCATATAATCTTATAAAATCTGAAACTCCAAAATGCTTCAACTCGGCCTCTTGTTTGTTTCTGAACTTTTCATGCAACTTTATCAGAATTTTTCTACAAGAATTTTGATAAATAAATTAAAAATTATAAAATTATCGAAAGTCTTGAAAGTTTTAAGGCAAGCAGATGTCATACACACTTTACTGTTTCTTTAAAATGCCGTTACCGATTCAAATATTTTGTATAACGGTAGCGAAATTGACAATAAATTGAGCATCATAGTTTTTTTATTAATGGATGACTAATAAAAGTTTTTATTAAATTTCTAAAAACAACAAAATGTTTGAACATTTTATTTTAGTCTCAAACATTATGTCAACCTTAACAGATGAGGAATGGGCAGCATATAAGGTAAAACTATTGGGAAAAAACAAAATATATTTCACTGACCAGAACCAAATTTAATAGTAATATAAATTTTTCACCATAGCTAAAACATGAAAAAAATTATGCCGATGAAGCTGAAGATCAAATGCGTCGCGGATTAGTAGAAAAATGTAAGAAATTTGTTGATGATCATAATAAAAAATATGATGCTGGTGAGGTCTCATTCACCTGTGGTCTAAATCATATGTCCGATTTTACGGATGAAGAAAATCACAGAAGGTTTGGTCGTCGAATGAAAAGATGATAATATTTAAGTAGTATGAATTAAGAAACGATATTTTTTTTAATAATAAAAATATAAAGAGCAAAATTCTGAATGGCGTATTTCCCATTTGACAAGCAAAATTTGTGAAACAATTTAAAATACGGCAAGAAAAAATAACGAATATTGCAAATTTACAAATGTATAGACAAGATCAAGTCGAGTTCCAATTTTAAAAACTACTATAAAACATTTGCAAACTAATTTTAATTTTAACACATGTAATTAGTTGAAAACCTTAAACAATTTTAAATATAATTAATTTTTGTTCTCAATAAATATCAGTAATATACAGTGGTCGCCAAAAGTATACGTACGACCACATACACAAAAAAAAAAAAAAGAAATGAGTTTCAATCACTAAAATGATTATATCAATTACTATTTTAATTGATTTTGCATCTATCACGAAAGTTATAAACCCGCGTAAAAAAGATTATATATGTTTATATTTAATTATATAAAGACATATAGAATTTGATGCGAAAAATGAGTCTATAAAACCATATAAAGTTGCATTAAATTTGATATAATTTTATGTGATTTTAATATAATTTTTAGAGTCAGACCGAAACCACTTTTTGAGGCCGAACCGAAACCGAACCGAATATTCGGCCGAAAAAGCAATATTCGGCCGAAACCGAACCGAAACTTAAAAAAAAATTATCGCCTGGCGTGAAAAAACTTATTGTGATTGCTTTAAAGAAACAAATACAGCACTTTATGTTTTTAAACCATAGAATTGTTGTATTTATCATAAAAAATAATTATTTTACTAAATTAAAAAAAAACAAATAGAAAAGTTAAATTCGACTTGGCCGAATCTATGAATACCCTCCACAATCCCCTTTTTAAGTGATAGTAAATTTTCTAACGTGAAAAAAAATAACATTTTTGGTTAGAAATATTTTATTTTTTGTAAAAAAACTTTTTTTCTCAATTTAAAAAAAAAAAAAAATAATTTTTTTTGAGTGTAAAATTTTTTTGAGTGTAAAATTTTTTTTGAGTGTATTTTTTTTTGTTTTAGTGTAAAAATATTTTTGAGTGATAAAAATACCTTGTAAAATATTTTTTTGACTTACAAATGTTTTAAAAACATGTTTAACGGGGTTTCAACACGTGAATTTAAGGTGAAACTAATCTGAAATTTATGGTTTTGCTAATAACTTTTGAACCACTGGACTGATTTGGCTGAAATTTAAAACAAAGCGGACTAGAGGAACGGCAAATATATATGCCACACTTCAGCACCATGACACACTTAGAATTTTCGTTCGAAAGTTACCGTGTGTTTTATCTCGTAAATTCCAAAAACCCTTGCCGAAATTCACTTATTTGCTCATAACTTTTGAACCACTGGACCGATTTCGCTGGATTGCAATACCAACCTGACCATACACAAAAAATTATTGGCTAAAAATTTTCAATTAAATGTATTGATCAACAAAATTTAAATGAGTCAATCAATGTTTTGATTAAAATTTTTGCTATTTTTTGTTACAAATTTTTAACATATCAGATTTTTTTCGCTTTAATTTATTTCAATAGATTAATTCAAACATATACAAAATAATCGGTCTAATATGGAGTTCACACTAGCGATGTTAAACAAGTTGTTCAACAAAACACCAGTAGCAGAATAAAAACGTAATGGACACAGAACAAAGACTTTTTTAAACATCTCACTCTTGAACATTTCAAAACAGCAAGTGTGAACGCCGTATTAACTTTTTTTTATTGTTGGCAACGTATTGAAAAGCAAAAAAGATAATTTTTTTGATAATTTTGTCATAAGCTTACAATTCATTTGTTAAATCAATCATTATTTTGATTGACTTTAAACAAAAAATTTATCAAATTTTTGATCAAAATCGAAAAAATGTTTGATTGAAAAAAATTTCAATCAATCACCTACTATTTGATGATTGGTATAACAATTTTTTTAATTGGAGGAATTTCAATCAAAAAATTGATTGAATCCGCGTTTTTGTTGATTGAAATTCGTTTCAAATTTTTTCTGTGCAGGTAAATGCCCAACATATATGCCAAACTTCAGGAGCCTCCGTAGTCTTTCAAAAGTTAGCGTGTTTTTAACAGACAGACAGACAGACAGACGGACGGACATTGCTAGATCGTCTTAAAATCGATCGAGGATCATGAATATATATAGTTTATGGGGTCCTAGACCAATATTTCGAGGTGTTATAAACGGAATGACAAACTTATATATACCCTCTATCACTAGAGAGGAGGGTATAAAAATATTTTTATAAAGAACTAAAAAAATTATATTTTTTGTTTAAGTCAATGATTCCCAACCTTTTTTGCCCCGTGCCCCACTTTTAAGTTAAAAAAACTACAATGTACCCCCTACACTTAAGAAAAATTTGTAAATTTTTCAAATTTGTTTTAAATTTCAAAATTTACTTGTGTTTAAGCAAACTTTTTGTTAAAATTATCATTTAAACAAACAGTTTTACCACAAGAAAATAAAATAAATTTAAAACGAGCTTTTAATTTTATTTCCATACAAATTGTTTTTGTTTTTAAAATAGACTTTCAAAAAATGTATTGAAAATTTGAAATTTAAAGGAAAACTTTTGTTAAAATAGACTTTTTGTTTTCTTGTGGTAAGGGCCAAAGTTTTTAGAAAAAGTTTTCAACGATCAACTTAATAATTTAACTAAAATTATGTTTTTTTTTAGCTTATTTATTTGCTCGTTGCCCCCCTGAAGCATTTAAATTGCCCCCAGTGGGGCGAGAATCAAAGGTTGGGAACCATTGGTTTAAGCGAACTAAATCAAGTGTAATGAAACACAAAATTAATTTTTTTTTTTAAATAACCAAAAAGTTTCGGTTTCGGATAATATTCGGCCAAAATTCTGCCGAATACGGGCCGAAACCCCAATATTCGACCGAAACCGATACCGAAACCGAATATTCGGTCGGACTCTAATAATTTTATATGATTTGATGCGAAAATTGGCCCCTTTTTTTAGAAAAATTTATGCAATTATATATAAATAAATAAAAAAAATAAATTTTTTAATAAAAATAATATTTATCCCGAGTAAAAAAGATCATATATAATTATATATAGTTTTATAAATACATATATTATATTATAAATCTATATGTATTTTTTGTTGCATCATATGTGATCGATGTAAAACCTATCAAAAGGACCCATCCTAGGAACTATCAAAAGGACCAATCCTAGAACCTATCAAAAGGACACATCCTTGGACCTATCAAAAGGAACTATCCTGGGAGCTATCAAAAGGACCCATCCAAGGACCTATCAAAAGGGCCTATCCTAAAACCTATCAAAAGAACCTATCCTAAAACCTATCAAAAGGACCTACCCTAGGACCTATCAAAGGGACCTATCCTAAATCCTATCAACAGGACCCATCCTAGGACCTATCAAAAGGAGCTATCCTAGAACCTATCAAAAGGACCCATCCTGGAACCTATCCTAAATCCTATCAAAAGGACCTATCCTAAATCCTATCAAAAGGACCAATCCTAGAACCTGTCAAAAGGACCTATCCTAAAACCTATCAAAAGCACCTATCCTAAAACATTTCAAAAGGACCCATCCTAGGACCTATCAATAGGACCTATCCTAGAACCTACCAAAGGGACCAATCCTTGGACCTATCCTAGAACCTATCAAAAGGACCCATCCTAGGTCCTATCAAAAGGACCTATCCTAGAACCAATCAAAAGGGCCTATCCTAAAACCTATCAAAAGGACTTACCTAAAACCTATCAAAAGGACCTATCCTAAAACCTATCAAAAGGACCCATCCTAGGACCTATCAAAAGGACCTATCCTAGAACCTATCAAAAGGACCCATCCTAGGACCTAACAAAAGGACCTATCCTAAAACTTTTCAAAAGGACCTATCCTAGAACCTATCAAAAGGACCTATCCTAGGAACAATCAAAAGGACCTATCCTAGGACCAATCAAAAGGACCTATCCTAGGACCTATCCTAAAACCTATCAAAAGGACCTATCCTAGGACTTATTAAAAGGACCCATCCAAGGACCTATCAAAAGGGCCTATCCTAAAACCTATCAAAAGGACCTATCTTAGGACCTATCCTAGCACCTATCAAAAGAACCTATCCTAGAACCTATCAAAAGGACCTATCCAAGAACATATCAAAAGCACATATCCTAAAACCTATAAAAAGGAAATATCCTAAAACTTATCAGAAGGACACTTCCTAGGACCTATCAAAAGGACCTATCCTAGAACCTATCAAAAGGACATATCCTAGGACCCATCAAAAGCACCTATCCTAGAACATATCAAAAGGACCTATCCTAAAACCTATCAAAAGGACCTATCCTAAAACCTATCAAAAGGACCAATCATAGAACCTATCAAAAGGATCTATACTAGAACCTCTCAAATGGACCTATCCTAGGACCTATCAAAAGGACCTATCCTAGGACCAATCAAAAGGACCTATCCTAAAACCTATCAAAAGGACCCATCCTAGGACCTATCAAAAGGACATATCCTAGAACCTATCAAAAGGACCCATCCTGGGACCTATCAAAAGGACCTATCCTAAATCCAATCAAAAGGACCTATCCTAGAACCTGTCAAATGGACCTATCCTAGGACCTATCCTAAAACCTATCAATAGGACCCATCCTAGGACCTATCAAAAGGACATATCATCCTAGAACCTATCAAAAGGACCCATCCTGGGACCTATCAAAAGGACCTATCCTAAATCATATCAAAAGGACCTATTCTAGAACCTATCAAAAGGACCCATCCTTGGACTTACCCTAAAACCTATCAAACGGACCTATCCTAAAACCTTTCAAAAGGACCCATCCTAGGACCTATCCAAGAACCTATCAAAAGGACCCATCCTTGGACCTATCAAAAGGACCTATCCTAGAACCTATCAAAAGGACCCATCCTAGGACCTATCAAAAGGACCTATCCTAGAACCTATCAAAAGGACCTATCCTAAAACCTATCAAAAGGACCTATCCTAGAACCTGTCAAAAGGACCTATCCGAGGACCTATCAAAAGGACCTATCCTAAAACCTATCAAAAGGACTTATCCTAGGACCTATCAAAAGGACATATCCTAGAACCTATCAAAAGGACCTATCCTAGAATCTATCGAAAGGACCCATCCTTGGACATATCAAAAGAACCTATCCTAGAACCTATCAAAAGGACCTATCCTAAAACCTATCAAAAGGACCCATCATAGAACCTATCAAAAGGAACTATCCTAGAACATATCAAAAGTACCCATCCTGGGACCTATCAACAGGACCTATCCTCAATCCTTTCAAAAGGACCTATCCTAGAACCTATCAAAAGGACCTACCCTAAAACCAATCAAAAGGACCCATCCTAGGACCTATCAAAAGGACCTATCCTAAAACCTATCAAAAGGACCTATCCTAAAACCTTTCAAAAGGACCCATCCTAGGACCTATCAAAAGGACCTATCCAAGTACCTATCAAAAGGACCTATCCTAAAACCTATCAAAAGGACCCTAGGACCTATCAAAAACACCTATACTAGAACCAATCAAAAGGACCCATCCTGAAACTTATCAAAAGGACCTATCCTAAATCCTATAAAAAGGACCTATCCTAGAACCTATCAAAAGGACCTATCCTAGGACCTATCAAAAGGACACTTCCTAGGACCTTTCAAAAGGACCTATCCTAGAACCTGTCAAAAGGACCTATCCTAGGACCTATCAAAAGCACATATCCTAGAACATATACAAGGACCTATCCTAAAACCTATCAAAAGGGCCTATCCTAAAACCTATCAAAAGGACCCATAATAGAACCTATAAAAAGGACCTATCCTAGAACCTATCAAAAGGACCTATCCTAAAACCAATCAAAAGGACCCATTCTAGGACCTATCAAAAGGACCTATCCTAAAACCTATCAAACGGACCTATCCTAAAACCTTTCAAACGGACCCATCCTATGACCTATCAAAAGGACCTATCCAAGGACCTATCAAAAGGACCTATCCTAAAACCTATCAAAAGAACCCATCCTGGGACCTATCCTAAAACCTATCAAAAGGACCTATCCTAAAACCTTTCAAAAGGACCCATCCTAGGACCTATCAATAGGACCTATCCTAGAACCTATCAAAAGGACCCATCCTTGGACCTATCAAAAGGACCTATCCTAAAACCTATCAAAAGGACCCACCCTAGGACCTATCAAAAGGACCTATCCTAGAACCGATCAAAAGGACCCATCCTGGAACTTATCAAAAGGACCTATCCTAAATCCTATAAAAACGACCTATCCTAGAACCTATCAAAAGGACCTATACTAGGACCCATCCAAGGATTTATCAAAAGGGACTATCCTAAAACCTATCAAAAGGACCTACCCTAGGACCTGTCAAAAGGACCTATCCTAAAACTATCAAAAGGGCCTATCCTAAAACATTTTAAAAGGACCCATCCTAGGACCTATCAATAGGACTTATCCTAGAATCTATCAAAAGGACCCATCCTTGGACCTATCAAAAGGACCTATCCTAGAACCTATCTAAAGGACCCATCCTAGGACCTATCAAAAGGACCTATCCTAGAACCTATCAAAAGGGCCTATCCTAAAACCTATCAAAATGACCTATCCTAAAACCTATCAAAAGGACCCATCCTAGGACCTATCAAAAGGACCCATCCTAGGACCCATCCTAGGACCTATCAAAAGGACCCATCCTAGGACCTATCAAAAGGACCTATCCTAGGACCTATCCTAGAACCTATCAAAAGGACCCATCCTTGGACCTATCAAAAGGACCTATCCTAGAACCAATCAAAAGGACCCATCCTAGGACCTATCCTAGAACCTATCAAAAGGATATATCCTAAAACCTATCAAAAGGACCTATCCTAAAACCTATCAAAAGTACATATTCTAGAACCTATCAAGAGGACCTATCCTAGGACCAATCAAAAGGACCTATCCTAGGACCTATCCTAGGACCTATCCTAGGACCTATCCTAGAACCTATCAAAAGGACCTATCAAAAGGACCCATCCTAGGACCTATCAAAAGGACCTATCCTAGAACCTATCAAAAAGACCCATCCTTGGACCTATCAAAAGGACCTATCCTAGAAACTATCAAAAGTACCTATCCAAAAACCAATCAAAAGAACCCATCCTTGGACCTATCAAATGGACCTATCCTAGGACCAATCAAAAGGACCTATCCTAGGACCTATCAAAAGGACCTATCCTAGAACCTATTAAAAGGACCTATCAAAAGGACCCATCCAAGGACCTATCAAAAGGACCTATCCTAGAACCTATCAAAAAGACCCATCCTTGGACCTATCAAAAGGACCTATCCTAGAACCTATCAAAAGGACCTATCCTAAAACCAATCAAAAGAACCCATTCTGGGACCTATCCTAAAACCTATCAAAAGGACCCATCCTAAAACCTTTCAAAAGGACCCATCCTAGGACCTATCAATAGGACCTATCCTAGAACCTATCAAAAGGACCCATCCGTGGACCTATCAAAAGGACCTATCCTAAAACCTATCAAAAGGACCTATCCTAGGACCTATCAAAAGGACCTATCCTAAAACCTATCACAAGGACCTATCCTAAAACCTATCAAAAGGACCCATCCTAGGACCTATCAAAAGGACCTATCCTAGGACCTATCAAAAGGACCTATACTTGGACCTATCCTAGAACCTATCAAAAGGACCCATCCTTGGACCTTTCAAAAGGACCTATCCTAAATCCTATCAAAACGACCTATCCTAGGACCAATCCTAGGATTGGTCCTAGGACCTATCCTAAATCCTATCAAAAGGACCCATCTTAGGACCTATCAAAAGGACCTATCCTAGAACCTATCAAAAGAACCCATCCTGGGACCTATCAAAAGGACCTATCCTAAAACCTATCAAAAGGACCTATCCTAAAACCTTTCAAAAGGACCCATCCTAGGACCTATCCTAAAACCTATCAAAAGGACCCATATTAGGACCTTTCAAAAGGACCCATCCTAGAACCTAATTTCATTATATTTTGCATAGGCAAAATACTTTTGTGATACACTGTATATGCTCCAATTCAACTAATGCTAAACACACTAAAATGGTTAAGTGTTCAACAAAGACTGGAACTAATTACTTTGCATTTCACAAAACAACTGGACTATGTAAGAGAAGTACAACCATACCATCTTAGAAACGCCGAAAACTTCAGAATACCAAGGGTTACAACAACAGCAGTGCAACGATCTCTGTTCTACAAAGGACTAAAATTATACAATTTTCTACCAGATACTACAAGAACAGAAAGAAATATTAATATATATAGGAGAAATATAGTACAATTTGTTAAAAATTATATAGTTAATCATATTTTGTAAAGAAAAATTTGTAAAAATAATTATATTTGAATAATTTTAAGGTATTATAAATACTACAAAATAAACCAAACTAAACTAAACTATATTGCCTATAGGAAATTGTGAGATTCTGAAATATTTTTATATAGAAAAATACTCAGATTCTGAGACATTATTCTTATAGAAAAAGATATTTTACAAAGAAAAAGTATCAAATTTTGAGCATTTTTTTATACAAACAGTTTTAGCTTGTGTCTCTGAGACTTGTGTGTCTCTGAGACATTTTGAGATAATTTTCCTTAAGAAAAATTCGTTGATTCTGAGACATTTTTCGTAAAAAAAGTATAAGATTCTGAGACATTTTCCTAGGTTGTAAGAAAAATTTAGACAAATTATTTCTATAGAAAGTTTTCAGATTCTAAAACATTTTTCATATAGAAAAGCCTCAGATTCTAAGAATTTTTTTATAGAATAAATCTCAGATTTTGAGACATGATTTAGATTCAGAGACATTATTCCTATTGAAAGTTCTCAGATTCTGAAAAATTTTTCATATAAAAAAGCCTCAGATTTTGAGAATTTTTTATAGAAAAAGTCTTAGATTCTGAGACATTTTTCCTATAGAAAAAGTCTTAGATTCTGAGAAAAAGGCCAATATTTTAGACATTATTCCTAGACATTTTTCTTATAGAAAGTTTTAGATTCTGAGACATTTTTCTAAAAGACAAAGTTGCATTTTAAGATTTGACTACATTTTACTTACAATTATGTCCATTTTTTGTGTGCATTAAACTTCAGGTTTATTTTTTCATTAGAATCTTAAGTTGAAAAGTTGCAAATTCTAAGAAAAAATTTTCAGATTTTTGGATTTTTTTAACAGGAAAATTTTCAGTTTCAAAACATTTTTCTTCAAAAAATTTTAGATTCTTAATGTTTTTCGATTTTTTTAAGAAGTTTTTTAATATTGGACTTGTTATTTGATACCAAATCCTGAAATTTGTGAAATCATTTCGGGGGGCTGGGCATCCGCGCACCTCCCTCCCCCCCCCCCTGTATACGCCACTGGACCAGGCCATTCCATCACGTTTACTTTATTGTCCAGAACCAATTTTTTGCCAATTTCCCGTCATGCTTTGGGTAATTGAAGTGCTAAAAGACCTATATTAGTTGCATTTGCTCAGAAACTTATGGTAACATTACTTTCTGGAGGATATAAACGTTAAGTTTATATCCACGATTGTCCTAGTCCAATATGTGAGCCATGGTCCAATATATGAACCCCACTCCACAGTAGGAAAATATCCCCCACACCATAAGCACCATTTAAAGTTATTTTTATTTCGAATTTTGGATTGAATTCCGGGTTATAGTTTTTCAAGCTCTTAAGTTAATTTTGTTAAATTTCCAATCATTTAATCAGCACATCCAACCAATTTTTCTGTTTCAGAATATGGTTTATGTTCAGAAATCATATTTTTTACAAAAGCACATTTTTGAGGAGTGTAATGCTTTCCACGTCCTATTTTTATGAAAATATTAATTTTTTAATGAAATTTTTTCAATCGGTGCTATTTTATTGACTGCACTGATTCAGAGTTTTTTTTTTAATATCGATCATTAAAAAAGAACCGTTCACAATTTTTGAAAAAAGTAAAAACGTTTAAGGAATATATACTTAGCAGTGTTGGTATTTGAGAATTTTCAATTAGTGCCAAGTTGAAGGCTGAAAAGGGCCAACATAGGCTGAAAAGGGCCAACAAATTTGATTTTTAAGTTTTTAGTACTTTTTACTACAGCATACTGCTAGTTTTGACAGTAAAATCATCCCTGCGGGAAAGGTGACCAGTCGAGGACCGGTCATAAAGTGGTACTTTTGTACGAAAGGGACCTGCCACTAATTAGCACCTTAATTAACACCTTGTGATATGTCCCTTACTTGTCGCGAACTGATCTTTCAGATCACTTGACATATTTTTACAGGCCTTAGCACTAGTATTCTATTACTAGTCCGTGTTGAATCAGGGATAGATAGGTTTTTCGGATCAATTTTCCGGTAGGACCAATCAATTACCTTCAGGGACTAAACACTCGTGTTACCACTAATTTTTAAATCTTAAGTTAAAGAAAACAAAAACTTACATTGTTGCAAAAAATGGTAGGGTTCTTAAAAGGGGAACAACTGATCCTTTTTTCGTGTTTGTATTACATAATTAAGTTTTAGTAAAAATATATATTTTTTTTATTAATTTTATATAAATTTTGACAATATTCGGAAAGAATGAAAAAGGGCCAAAACTGTCATTTGTGGTGCCACTGACCATTCAATAGTGCCAAAAATGGCACTATTGTGCCACATTTCCCAACCGTGATACTTACACACAAAAAAATTTTTACCAAGTACTTGGGAGGATATGCGTTTTTAAAGTTTTTTGCATATATTATGCAAAAAATAGCATCATTTTACCAAGTTTTTGCATGTTTCTCATAAATGTTTAGAAAATATTCATAAGAGTATTTAACCTTGTGTAATTTTACAAACCTTAACAAAAATTATGCAAAAACTTGGTAAAATGTTACAAAATTTTTCATAATTAATGTAAAAAACTTTAAAAACGCATATCCTCCCAAGTTATTGGTAAAATATTTTTTTGTGTGTAGTATAAAGCTATAATTAGTTTAGAAGTGAGGTAGTGAGGTAGAGCCTTACAGGGTTGCAAAATGAGAACATCAAAATTGTACCAACGAGCTCATAAAATTGTACTTTTTTGAACCCAATTGTACCAAATCCGAATTTTTTATGCAAAATTAAAAAAAAAAAAAAATGGGAAAATATTATACTTAGCATACATTTCGGGAATACTTCCTTGAAATTTCAACTCATTTCTTCAAAAATTGTGGCATAGGCGTACTACTCGAAAAAGATCGGCCGATTTCCATACAAATGTATGAAAATCCCCGCCCATTTGGACTTTAATACCATACCAATCTGTGGGAGTTTTTAAAAAAAAAAACATGAAATTATTTTTTGCCAATTTTTTGATTAAAACTCCTCCGATGAAGAAAATTTTTGTTTCCATCAATCACCAAATGAATAGGTGATTAATTAAATATTTTTTTAATTAAACATGCGAAATAATGTAAGAGACAAAAAAGTTGAAAGAAAGTATGAAGTGAGGTTGAGATTGCTAGAAATAGAATTGTAGTGTTGGAAACTGTCAAAATTTATTCTGTAGAAACTATAACTATTCACATATATAAAAAACAGTTTTCATTAACAAGACAGACCGACATTTAAAATCCTACTGATGATGACACTAACTGGGGTGTTTGAAACCGGTATGGGAAATACCAGAAATGTCTATAATTTTTAGAAATTCAATTTTTCTTCTGCATTTTTTCAACTTGAACCCTTAAAACATGTTTTAATTTTGATCATAAATTTTATAATTTTTTTATTTGTAGTCAATCAAAATAATGATCGATTTAACGAATTAATTAACTGTAAGCTCATAACAAAATTTTAGTTCAGCAGTAAAAGAAAATAACAAAAATGTTGATCAAAACAACGATGATTCATTTAAATTTTGTTGATCAATTGTTTTAATTGAAAAATTTTAGCCAATAATTTTTTGTGTGTATGATAAGAATACTTTCTCGATATTCAACAAAAGATGTAGTAATGGTGAACTACTACTCGAAACAGATCCTCTGATTTCTATAAAAAAATAATGAAAATCTGAAATCAGCCTTCTTTTGAACTTTTAAAAAAACATGAAATAATTTTTAACCGAGTATGCATACATAATAAGAATAATTTCTCGAAATTTTAACTCATTACTACAAAAAATCACCCACTTTTGAAGTTGTGAAAAATTTTTCACGAAGATTACTTCTTCAAAATTATAAACTGGGAAAATTCCATGGTAAAACCCTCAGTTGAGAATGTTCTTAAATTGTACCAAATGAGTCATTGGTGTACCATTGTACTTTTGAGCTTTGAATTGTACCAAAAAAAGTACAATTGTACCAACTTTTGCAACCCTGGAGCCTTATGTGATTTTCAATAAGAAAAAAGAGTGTATATAATTTTAAAATGTGTGTGCTCTTCATACACATTGAATTTTTCCATAAAGGCTGAGTTAGGCACCCGTAACCTTAAACTAGCGTAGCGTAGAGAGTTTTTCGTTATATGAGAACAAATGAGAGCAGTTATTCTTCTTTGCAGACGTCTACGTGATAGTGTTGTAAATAGTGGTTACTTTTGACTACTCAATACTACTCGATACTTTTTCAACTGAGTACTCGATACTACTCAATACTTTTTTTGAAATTGAAAAATTTTAAAATAGAGCTTTATAAATTACAATTTAATTAATTTTTATCAAAATTCTATTTGTGTTTGCATAACAATGGATTCGCTTTTATATTTAGATTATTTTTAATCAACTTAAAAATTATTTTTCTAGAAAAAAAACAACTTAAATATTTTTTATACACAGAGTTGCATTTTATGGTTATATTTGTTGGTTAAGTTATGCGTTTCTAATGAATAAATACAACCCTGAAAGTATTGAGTAGGTTCTTTTTAGTATTGAGTACTCGAAAAAATAGGCAGTATTGAGTACTCAGTACTCAAATACTCAATACTTTTACAACACTACTACGTGATTTTCTATTTGATTTTGATCGCTACGCTACGCTAGTTTACGGTTACGGGTGCCTAAAGGCTGAAGGCTGAGTTAGGCACCCGTAACCTTAAACTAGCGTAGCGTAAAGAGTTTTTCGTTATATGAGAACAAATGAGAGCAGTTATTCTTCTTTGCAGACGTCTACGTCACGGTTGGGAAATGTGGCACAATAGTGCCATTTTTGGCACTATTGCATGGTCAGTGGCACCACAAAAAACAGTTTTGGCCCTTTTTCATCCTCTCCAAATATTGTCAAAATTTATTTAAAATAAATTTAAAAAAATATTTTTACTAAAATTAAATTATGTCAAAAAGGCTAAAAAGTATCAGTTATTCCCATTTTCATATTTCTACCTTTAATCGCAACAATGTAAAGCTTTGTTTTCTTAAAATTTTTTATTTAAAAGTGGGCAAGTGTGTTAAATAACTGCGGGAAATTCATTGGTCTTACAGGAAGAATTGATCAAAAAAAACCTATCCTATGACTGGCTCAACGCGAACTGGTTATAGAATACAAGCTCTACGACCATTAAAAAAGTGGCAGTTGATATGAACGACTAGTTTGCGACTAGTTCTGGAACATGTCACAAGGTGTTAATTAACCCCGTGCTTAGATCTTGCTATATTAAAGAGACAAAGTTATTGATTGCTGCATAGACTAAAAAGAATCGGGGAAAATTCGTCAAAAGACGAAAGCCCATCCAACCTAACCTACTCTATGATTGATATTGTAAAAAGTACCAAAAACTAAAAAGTATTTAAAAAAAAATTTTCGGCCCTTTTCGACCAATTTTGGCCCTTTTTAGCCCTCAACTTGGCCCTAATTGAAAATTCTCAAATACCAACACTGGTCTACGTGATTTTCTATTTGATTTTGATCGCTACGCTACGCTAGTTTACGGTTACGGGTGCCTAACTCAAGGCTGAGTTAGGCACCCGTAACCGTAAACTAGCGTAGCGTAGCGATCAAAATCAAATAGAAAATCACGTAGACGTCTGCAAAGAAGAATAACTGCTCTCATTTGTTCTCATATAACGAAAAACTCTCTACGCTACGCTAGTTTACGGTTACGGGTGCCTAACTCAGCCTTCAGCCTTAAGACTAAAAAGTAGAGAGACGTAAACAAAATCTGTAGAGAATAGAATTTCTCTACCTCGCTCTACTTTTAATGAAAATCACATAAGAGAATAATCACAATTGGAGCGGGAAGCGTATTTCTGCAACTGTTCACACACGTTTTGCATAAAAACAAAAAACCGCCGCGTTTTTCCGCCAAACTAGATTCAATCAGACCTTTGAAGATTTAATTCCCTAATTCAATTTATTAAATCTGATTTAAGATAATTGAATTAATTCCCTGTTTCTATAAATCGAAAAGAATTAATTCATTATTTAAATCACTTAATTTCATTGCAAAGAATTAATTCGTTGATTTAAATCAATTGAATTAATAAATTTTGATTTGAATCAACTGATTCAAATCACTTGATTTGAATCAACTGATTCAAATCACTTTTGATTCAAATCAACTGATTCAAATCACTTTTGATTCAAATCAACTGATTCAAATCACTTTTGGTTTGAATCAACTTGATTTAAACTTTTTTCACTTAAATCAAACACTAAAAATGCACATTATAAAAATCTTATCAGGTCTGATTGCGTTAAATTCATTGGAATATCGCCAATTTTAAACACACCACGCCATCAATAAACAACACTCCAAATTGTACAGTATTATTAAATGTGTACCTTTAGTCTAGAGATGTGCGCTGGTCACGTGATTTGCGTGATTCACGTGAATCACGCGTGAGTGTGAGTGATTTCCATTTCAATCACGTGATTGTGAGTGAGCGTGATTTGAAAAAAACCTGAGCGAGTGATTAGTGAGTTAGTCATTTATTTTTTGCGTGAGTCTGCGTGATTAGATTTTTTGATTTGCACAATTTTTTGATTTGCCCAATTTTTTTAAAATTTTTCTAAAAATTTTTTTTTTCGAGTTTTTTTTTTTTTTTTTGGTAAGAAAATTTTATTGCGTGAGTAGATTTTGCGTGACTCACGCGTGAGCGTGATTGAATCTGGCGTGAGTCACGCGTGAGTGTGAGTAAGTTTTTTATTACTCACGTGAATAGTGAGTGAGCGTGAGTAAAAAAATATTGCGTGAGGGATTAGTGAGTGATCCGATTATTTTTTGCGTTAGTGAGTGTGAGTCAAAATCCACTCACGCGCCTATCTTTACTTTAGTCAATAACGAATTTGGCTCTTCAGCATAAAAATAACTTTTAACACAAAAACAATGAATGATTTACATTTTTATTATACACATACATTTCCATTATATCGAAAAGTCGTGCATTATCCCACCCTTAATGTATATGTGCAAATTAATAAATGTTATATTAAAGCAATGTCTTGCATTTTTGTGATTCCTTTCCATGCATAGGCTAAAAAATGCTGCCAATAAAATGTACACTATAAAATTCTGTTGCTTTGACTTTTTGCTTGCTACTACCGCACAAGAATATATGTTATAGTATGTGTGTGCGTGTGTAAAGTAAATACTTTGATTTAAGAAAAAAATGTTTAAATCAACTGAATCAAAACATTTTTGATTTGAATCAATTGATTTGAATCAAATTGATTTGAATCAATTGATTTGAATCAAATTGATTTGAATCAATTGATTTGAATCAATTGATTTGAATCAATTGATTTGAATCAAGTGAATTAATTCTTTGTTGATTTGAATCAAGTTGATTTGAATCATTATTTAAACAAGGAATTAAACAAAAAATTAGTTAATTCATTCAACAAAAAGTTGAAATTAATTCTTTTGAATCAAATCATCAAGAATTAATTCCTTGATTTATTAATATGAATTAATCTTTTTGCGAATCAAATCAAAAAGTGAATTAATTCTTCAAAGGTCTGGATTCAATTCTATTTGTATGAGGACAATTGCGGAAAACCGCTTGCCGCTCCAATTGTGATTATTGTCTAAGGCTCTACCTCACTACTTCACTACCTCACTTCTAAACTAATTATAGCTTAAGAGTATTACATATTTATAGTGCGTTTACAATGGCCTTCTAAGCTAGCTTAAAGTGGATTGTGGCTCCAATCTAGCTTCAATCTATTAGATTGCCCATACAAATTTATTTTTTTCAATCTAGTAGTTTTGACTCTAATCGGCAAACGCAAATCGGCAAAGTTTGATACAACTCTGTATTTCTGTTATTTTCATTTCCCAACACTGAAAAACACCGACACAAAGCCTGACATTTTGATGACGCCGTAAAGAATGTTTATGCCGCCTAAATTGTTAATTGTAAACGCCGTCACTGTAATTGTTAATCATACGGCGACTAATTACCGTCGCTGTCTTTTGACGCAGTCACACACATTTATTACCAACTTGTTATTTTAAATGCCAATCCAAATCTTCTCAAATGTAAAAAATGCCAATGTAAACGGTACACGCAAAAAAAAAATCTGTGTAAGATTGAGCAATCCTACTTGGTAAAACTTTTTTCATACCAAAAAAAAATTTTTACCAAATTTTTGCTAATATTATGCTTGTCGATATTAAAGTAACATAATTCATTTTTTATGTAAAATAACCAAGTAGCTTGCACAATAACGCAAATTACCTGCACAAAAATTTATCGAAAGAAAACAACAAAAAAACAAATACAGACCGCCATTTTCATTTTTTTTGTGTGCGTTGTTTGTTTATTTTTTGTGTTATAAAAACGTAAAAAGGAAATTGATAAATAAAATAAAAATAAATTAATAAATAAAAATAAATAATTAGTTTTCTAAAAGATAAATAAATGCAAGATAAAAGAATGTTAAAGTTAATTTTGCTTTCATCACTTAAAACACCATTCATTAAGAAAAACTAATGGAGTCCCAGACGTATGTTTCGATGAATATCAAATGGAATGATAAAGTGAGTATACCCGCATTCCGAAGACACCAATAAGGTTTAATAGATTTTTAGTGTTTGAAACCGGTATGGGAAATACCAGAAATGTCTATAATTTTTAGAAATTCAATTTTTCTTCTGCATTTTTTCAACTTGAACCCTTATAAAAATTAGTGTTTGGTAATAATTTTCTATTTTTACAGGGTACTGCTAAATAAATTTTTGAAGCTATGGCGAATCCTTCACTACAATAAAGAGCGTGGACACCAATCCTGCCTTTAGGTATAAAATTAAAACCTAAAAACCCAAAGCCAAGGGAGTCCATACCTGTTTTGAGTTACAAATGGAATGACAAAGTAAGTGTTCCTCCTTACCAAGAGACCAATGGGGTTTACCAATTTTTTAAATTAAAAATATATGTTTTGTAATAATTTTCTATTTTTACAGGATGCTTTTAAATAAATTCGTGAAGCTATAGCGGATCCTTTACTTCAAGAAGAAGCGTAGGCAGCAGTCACTCGAGAAAATTGTACAAAAAGGGTCAGTTGGTCGGTGGTAAATTAAATCCTACACAACATTTATTACATTAATATGGATTTATTCTGTGAAAATTTTAAATTCAACAAATATACAAGTTTTTACAAAAATTTATTGAAAATTTATTTTAGCATAAATGTGGTAATTTTTAGCATTATTTTTAGTCATCTTTTCTAATAATTTTGGAATATTTCACCATATCTCTTTTGGTATATTTTACCAAGTTTTTACTTAAATAGCATTAGCATTTTCTTCAAAATTTTTTACATAAGTGTTTTGGCTAAATTACGAAAACTACTTCGTCGGTTGTAGTTTTAGCATATTTTTGGTAAAATTATGCCAGATTTTTGCTCACTCCGACACAAGTTTTTTTTTGCGTGTACAGATTACAAAGTAGATTAAAATCGCACTTAACTAGATTAGAATTCCAATGTAAACGCACTATTACTTTAAACGAATACACACATAATGTCCTCGATTCGGGAGTACTCTTTCACCATTCAACTATTGTTTGTAAAATTTGATATTCCTTCGAAGTTTAAGATTTTAAATTTTTTGTTCTTGTTAAAATTAAAGATCTAGTTAATTTCTTTAATAATTACAATAAAAAAAATTAAAAATCTTAAAATTCGAAAGAATATCAAATTTTTAAAAAGTAGGTGAATGGTGAAAGAGCAAGTACTCCCGAATCGAGCACAATATTTTGTTTTAATTGGATGAATAGAGATTTTGTCATTGGTGCTATTTTTTTGACCGGCAATGTATATATATATAACCAGATTTAAAGCTTAGATATTAAGCTTTCATTTGAGCTTTCATTGGACCTTTTAACCCTTATAGAACCGGAGTTATTGACTGTTAACCATTGACCACGCTTATATTTTAACACAAAAAAAAATTTATTTAGCGAAGCCACTAAATTAATTTATGGAGTTTGAAATCCCTAAGCCCGCCCGCAGAAAAACTTTTAGGGCAAAAAAAAAAAATAACCTGTACAGAGGTCTGGTATACATATTTAAATATTTATGTTTTCCAATGTTTAAACGTTAATAACTCCGGTTCTATAAGGGTTAAATGGTCAAATGAAAGCTCAAATTAAAGCTTAAAATCTAAGCTATAAGCCTAGTTATAAAAATAAATAACTTAATAGTGCATAATTTTACAATTTTACGCATTTTCTTCAAAAACTTAACCTTAAACTTTGTGCCACAATGGGTTAATTAATCCAATTTTTTAAAAATGTTACACTAAAGGTATTTCAGTAAGCTTTCAAATGAAAAAAATCTGGCAAAAGTGCACTTTACGGGGCACAAGTATTTTTGAAAAAAAAAAAAATTGGACCCCCTCTGGAATTAAAAAAAAAAAACCGAAATTAAAATTTAAGGGGGCTGGGCGCCTGGGGCCCCCCTGGAGCCAAAAAACCGCCCCACCTACCTACAGACTAGTGTGGGTACTTAAACAGGTAATTAAAAAAGAAATAATAAACAAAAAAATAAAGGGGCTGGCTGGGTCCCTGGGCCCCCCTAGGTCCAAAAAACCGCCCACCGCCCTTTTTTTAAAGTATGGATACTCAAATAAAAGATAATTTGCTAACTTCTACGAATAAAATACTATCAAAAATAAATATTTATTGCGGTTCCCGCAAAATCAGGTAATTATTTATTTGATCAATGGTTCCCAACCTTTGATTCTCGCCCCACTGGGGGGCAATTTGAATGCTTCAGGGGGCAACGAGCAAATTTTTAGCATTTGTTTTTGTTAAATAAACTAGAAAAAGTATAGTTGATTGGTGAAAACTTTTCTAAAACCTTTGTTTAAACGATGATTTTAACAAAAAGTTTGCTTAATCCAAGTAAATTTTGAATTTTTAAACAAATTTGAAAAAATTTACGAATTTTTCTTGAGTGTAGGGGGGACATTGTAGATTTTTTAACTTAAAAGAGGGACATGGCGCAAAAAAGGTTGGGAACCATTGGGTTAGATTAAGAATTGGGTTAGAGGCACAGTAGAGACTAGTATGCAAACAATGGTGCTAATTGCGTACTTTCCAATATGGTGGTATGGTTTTTCGTACAGAATAATCATCGCTGCCTACTATATGTGTGCCTGTACGTGTGAGTTTTTGTGCATGTGGTTATGTTGTTTGTTTACGTTTTGTATGAAACGTCAAAAGTTACACCGTGTGCTGTCACTAATACTTTCACACATTAAATGCGACTCTGTGAACCTACTACTCATGTACTGTGGTTAGAGGTTAAGAATTAATGTAGTGAATGAAAAAGTTGATACAAACGGAACAAGTCTAGTTGGCAGACATTGCTCCTTTTTTTTTTTTTTTTTTTCAGAAATAGGGATGAAATAGGTGAGTCCAAAAAAAAAAAAACATTTGTCGGAGGCCCATGGTTTCCGAGTTATGGGCCTCCAAAGATTGGAGCTATAATTGGAAATATCTTATGAAATAATGGTCCGATCTGGTCGAAATTGGTTTCATTCGAAAGCTTATTGAAATACCTTTAATATGACATTTAAAAAATTGGATGCATTAACCCATTGGGGAGCAACAGCAAATTTTAGATTTTTAAACTGGACTTTTTGCAGTAAAATAATTTTATTTCAAAATTATGCCTTATTAACCTATATATTTATGGAACCAGGATTAAAGCTCAGATATTAAGCTTTAATTTGACATTTTGTTCGACCCATTAACCCTTATAGAACCGGAGATATCAAATGTTGAACATTGATAATTTATTTATTTTTTTGAATATTATTTTGATTTAAGTGTTGAAAAAGTTCCATTTTTAAAAATCGCTCATGTTGCTTAAAAAACAGCTTGTTTTCATTTCTAAGCGTTCACATTTTATGAAAAGTTTATCTCATTAAGCTGAAATTTGTAGGAAATTCGGCAACTATGATAATTTGTTTCACTTATTGCCGTTTTTTACAAGTATATTAAGCGAATTCTGGAAATTTGCTGGCCAATTATATGATCCCATGAATCCGTGCACCGAATGTCATACTATTCGAGAATCAGCCGAAGAAGATCCATTGGAACTAGACTCTGGTGATGAGAATTTATTAGACTCTTCCCTATCATCTTCAACAAGCCAAGAAAGTGAAGATCATATTGAAGAAGATATAATTTTAATAGATCCTCTAATATAGTATTAAAACTGTTTCTAAAACATTATAGGAAATAATGTTTAGAAAAAATAATGCCATTATTTGGAAAAAAAAATCGCGCGAGCTTGCGAGCGCAGCGAAAATCAGCCATATCTGGAAAGAAAAAAAAAAAAAAAATCGCGCGATTTTTTTTTTTTTTTCTTTCCAGATATGGCTGATTTTCGCCTTTTTGGGATTTTGAAAATATGGCATTATTTTTTTAAGAAATCTTTCCGATTTCTACTTGTAAATATATAGTATAAGATTATTAAATGCGAAAAAATGAAGTAAAAATAAAAAATTTTTTTTTTTATCAATATTCAACATTTGATATCTCCGGTTCTATAAGGGTTAATATATCGACCTTAATGTCAAATTAAAGCTTAAGCTCTAAGCTTTAACCTTGGTTGCATAAATATATAGGTTAATAATGCATAATTTTGAAATAAAATTATTTTACTGCAAAATGGCCACTTAAAAAATCTAAAATTTGGTGTTGCACCCCAATGGGTTAATGGATCCAATTTTTGTAAATGTCATATGAAAGGTATTTGAATAAGCTTTCGAATGAAACCAATCTCGACCAGATCGGACCATTATTTCAGAAGATATATCCAATTATAGTTCCGAACTTTGGAGGCCCATAACTCGGGAACCATGGGGCGCCGACAATTTTTTTTTTTTTTTTGTACTCAACATTAAAAGATCTATCTGTAGTATTTTTTTTGTTTGGATCAGAGCAATGTCTGCCAACTAGACTTTAGCCAAATTTTTTATTTTTTCGTAATTATAATACTAAAATGGACCTAGGGGGGCCAATATTGATAAAATACTTTAAAAAAATACATATTTGCCTTCGTGAGCAAATTACCTTTAATATGAGTACCCATACATACATGTTGGTAGGTGGGGGGTGTTTTTTGGCTCCAGGGGGGCCCCCGGGGCCCAGCCCCCTTAAATATTAATTTCGGTTTTTTTTTTATTTGAAAGGGGGTGGCATATTTTTTTGCCAAAATATTTGTGCCCCGTTAAGTGCACTTTAGCCAAAAATCTTTGTTCAAACAACTATTGAAGAAGATAGATTAAAATCGATATCCGAACTATGGAGGCCCAAAACTCGGGAACCATGGGTCGCCGACCATTTTTTTTTTCTTTGTTGGACTCACCTTAATCATCCCTATTTCTAAAAAAAAACGAACCAATGTCTGCCAACTAGACTTGTTCCCTCAACCATTTTGTATTTTTAGGTTATGTGGAATGTACCAAGGTCTACTTTTGACACCAAAAAAATCTATACAGCCAGAACATAATTGACTTAAAATTTTTATTGAAAAAAAGAAGAAAAACACTTACCTTGAGGCAGCTTCAAAACTTTGATGCAATTTTTATTACTTTTTTCTTTAACACTGATGAAAAAATATTCTTCCAAAGTCCATATATTTTTACATTTGGGAAACTCAATATGGCGAAATTCAAGAGTTCAATATTTTGAATACATTAAACACGAATTTAGCAGGAGGAGATTATAAATTCTTAACACAACAAATTATTATAGATTTCCATTGTTTTCTTTATAATATTTAACACTTTTTTTAATAACTTTTATATTAACACTTATTTAAAACTTTTTCATTATTTGCAAATCACAACTCGTATTTAATCCCGTTAAGCTGCCCATTCACTTGCAATAAAATTGCTCAACTTAAAAAAAAATATATTTTACAATATTATTGTCGTTTTACCCTACACAGCAAATAAAATTGCTCAATACTTAAACCCAATATATTGTACAAGATATAAACATAAACATAACATAATAAAAGTTGTACAATATAGACAACACACTGATAAAATATATTGCAGTATTCTTGTTTGTACAATAAATATCAAAAGTGTTTTGATATTCTCCAATATATTGCACAACCGTAAATATTACATACACACAAGCGATATTATTGTACAATTTGAAAAGTTGAACAATAATATTGCAAGTGAATGGGCAGCTTTAGTTTCTTTTTAACTAAAATTATGGCAAGAAAAAAAAATCAGAAACTGTAAATAGTGAAAAGTATTGCCAAGTGTAAATTTTACTTCAAAACAAATAGCAATACGCCAGTGCTGCCAGAATTATTAAATACAAATATGCTAAATACAGCTGAAAATGAAATAGGCTAATTTTAATTTTTTTTAAGCAATCTGTTTTTCACGGCAAAAATTCCACTTAATACTGTATACAGACTTGCGTGATTTTAAAATCACTATGTGATTTTCCTTTGAACAAAATCACATAGTGATTTACAAAATCATCTCAAATTGTACTAGCATAAAGAAAAATTGCAAAATCATCTCAACTTACCATGGTAAGTTGTTGTAGTGTGAACATGGCCTAAGTCGCCTAAAATCGTAATAAAAAATAACTGAAAATCAAAAATGTTTGACAATTCTAACAGATTATGAGACATTTTCTCTATAGAAAAATATGTTTTCTTTACAAAAAACTGTCACATTTTGAATCATTAAACAAAATTATCAGATTTTTCCTTAACAATGGGCGTGTTCAGCAGAGAAACCTGCTACTCAACAGTTGAGATGTTGCATGTCTTGATTAGTTGACTCTGCTGAACGCAATTTTTTATGAAAGTTTTAAAATTTTCAAACTAATTTTTTTCTTTTTATATTTTCATTTATTTTTTCTGTGGAAAATACTTTTTTATGATTTTTTTTGTTTATTTCCTTGAATAGCGTAAAAAAAATTAATCTATATATATAAAAGAGTAATGTGACTGACTGAATGATTCATCATCGCCCAGCCGAAACAGCTGAGGCTAGAGACTTGAAATTTGGACTGCATGTTCACATCGTGGAATAAGATCCAGTAAAGGTACCTACAAACGACGCAATATTATGTACAATATTCAATTATATTGATGGTGTGTGGGTAATATTGACGATTGTACAATGGTCAATCTTATACTGTATACAGACTAGCGTGATTTTAAAATCACCATGTGATTTTCCTTTGAATAAAATCACATAGTGATTTACAAAATCATGTCAAATTGTACTAGCATAAAGAAAAATTGCAAAATCATCTCAACTTACCATGGTTAGTTCTTGTAGTGTGAACATGGCCTTATACTGTATACAGACTTGCGTGATTTTAAAATCACTATGTGATTTTCCTTTGAACAAAATCACATAGTGATTTACAAAATCAACTCTAAATTGTACTAGCATAAAGAAAAATCACAAAATCATCTCAATTTACCATCGTTTACGGCCATGTTCACACTATAAGAACTTACCATGGTAAGTTGAGATGATTTTGCAATTTTTCTTTATGCTAGTACAATTTGAGATGATTTTGTAAATCAATATGTGATTTTGTTCAAAGGAAAATCACATAGTGATTTTAAAATCACGCTAGTCTGCATACAGTATAAGGCCATGTTCACACTACAAGAACTTACCATGGTAAGTTGAGATGATTTTGCAATTTTTCTTTATGCTAGTACAATTTGAGATGATTTTGTAAATCACTATGTGATTTTGTTCAAAGGAAAATCACATGGTGATTTTAAAATCACGCTAGTCTGTATACAGTATAAGTTCTTGTAGTGTGAACGTGGCCTTACCCACACACCATCAATATAATTGAATATTGTACAATGTACATAATATTACGTCGTCTGTAGGTACCTTAAGGCTGGATTTTTGCCAATGTTGATTCTAAGGGGGTAAAAAGGGTAAACATTTTTACTTTTGGTACCATTTATTTTTCCTTAAAAAATTGTCACATACACTTGAAATTTGGACTGTATGTTCACCTCCCGGAATATAGATCGCCAAAGCCTGGATTTTTGCCAATGATGATTCTAAGGGGGTAAAAAGGATAAACATCTGTACTTTTGGTACATTTTATATTTCCTTGAATAATGGTACTAGAAACTGGAAATTTGGAATGTAGGTTCACATTCCGGAAAAGGAAGGCTAAGTTTTTGCCAATGTTGATTCTACGGGGGTAAAATGGGTAAAAAAGCGTACTTTTGGCAGTTTTTTTTTATTTTCTGAAATAAAGGTCATACAAACTTGAAATTTGGAATGTACCTTTTATAAAAAGTACCTTTTATAAAAGTACCTTTTATAAAAAGTACCTTTTATAAAAAGAACCTTTTATAAAAAGAACCTTTTATAAAAAGTACCTTTTATAAAAAGTACCTTTCATAAAAAGTACCTTTTATAAAAAGTACCTTTTATAAAAAGTACCTTTTATAAAAAGTACCTTTTATAAAAGCTACCTTTTATAAAAAGTACCTTTTATAAAAAGTACCTTATATAAAAAGTACCTTATATAAAAAGTACCTTTTATAAAAGTACCTTTTATAAAAGTATATTTTATAAAAAGTACCTTTTATAAAAAGTGCCTTTTATAAAAAGTACCTTTTATAAAAAGTACCATTTATAAAAAGTACCTTTTATAAAAGGTACCTTTTATAAAAAGTACCTTTTATAAAAAGTACCTTTTATAAAAAGTGCCTTTTATAAAAAGTACCTTTTATAAAAAGTACCTTTTATAAAAAGTACCTTTTATAAAAAGTACCTTTTATAAAAAGTACCTTTTATAAAAAGTACCTTTTATAAAAAGTACCTTTTATAAAAAGTACCTTTTATAAAAAGTACCTTTTACAAAAAGTACCTTTTATAAAAAGTACCTTTTATAAAAAGTACCTTTTATAAAAAGTACCTTTTATAAAAAGTACCTTTTATAAAAAGTACCTTTTATAAAAAGTACCTTTTATAAATAGTACCTTTTATGAAAAGTACCTTTTATAAAAAGTTCATTTTTTATTGGCTTTGGTCAGGGGTAACTCATGAATAGTAGTGCCAGTAATAACGAAGTCGTTATCTACAGATGGCAATCTTTTTTTGGAAAGTATTTGGGAACGATTTGAGAATAACGAAAAATAAACATTGAACAATTTTAAAATTATGAAAGAAAATTATTGTTGTGTCACTTGAAAATAAAAAAATACATAATAAAAAAGAGAAATGGATATAATTAAATCAAAACAACAAGCAAAATTACACGAAAAATAAAAGGTAAACAAGATTTCCAGCTTTCCCAGATGCCATTTGTAAAACTAACACCACCTTTAAACGTCAAAAAGAATTGACTCTTGCATATTCTTTATATATTTAAGTTTTTGGCTTTGGTACTAATTTATACAGCAAAGCCAATCGACTCACAGACCTATGTTTCGATGAGTTACAAATGGAATGACAAAGTGAGTTTCCCTCCATACCAAAGAGACCAATAGGGTTTAATAGTTTTTTTAAATTTAAAATTTGTGTTTTGTAATAATTTTCGATTTTTACAGGGTACTGCTAAATAAATTTGTGAAGCTACAGCGGATCCTTCACTTCAGGAAAAAGCGTAGTCAGCAGCCACTGGAGAAAATTGTACAAAAAGGGTCGGTGGTAAATTAAATCCTACACAAAATTTATAATTTTAAGCTAAATACTCTGTTTTTTACGGTGAAAATGTCACTTCAACTTAAAATGCCTCAAATCGCAATAAAGTAATTAAAAATCAACAACTTTTGACAATTATAAGAAAGAAACGATCAAAACTAAACTCAAATGTCAGTTTTTCAAGGCAATTTAGATTGTCTTGTATAATAAAAATGGGTGAAAACTTTTTGGACAATTTCCCTATAATTCATTGCGTTGCTAAAATTTATTTTTTTATATGGAGTTTGACAGTTTTTTTCCCGTGAAATCGAACAGAGTACTATGCTTCTATATGAATTTATTGTGCGATAATTTTAAATTCAACAAATATACAAATTTTTAAAAAAATTTAATAAAAAATTTATTTTTTACATGTGGTAATTTTTTAACATTATTTTTAGCCACCTTTACTAATAATTTTTATATATTTAACCATTTTTCTTTTTGTATATTTAACCAAGTTATTGCTTAAATAACGTATATTGGCGCAGTCAATAAGTATCAGAAAAATATTTAATTGGAAAAATAATAAAACTTGTTTATTGAAAATAAAATGAAAAGTGAAAAAATATTTTTGAAACATGTTTACAAAATATTCATAGAAAATTTGATTTTGAATTTAAACAAAAATAACAAGTAATAAACAACAAAGTGTAAATTGATTCTTCAACACCCCTTCTCGATTTAACTTTGCATTAATCCAAGTAATTCACGAAATTGTTTAATTTTGGTAGCATGTAATGGTTTTGTAAACATATCAGCTTCCATTTGATCTGTTGGACAATATTTAAAATCAAGTACATTTCTATCTTTTAAATCACGAACAAAATTATATTTAGTTTCAATGTGCTTAGTTCTTCTACTAAATTTTTCGTTTTGTATTAATTTTAAACAACTTTGATTGTCTTCGTAGATAACTGTAGCATGGTTAATTATAACTTCAAAATCATTCAACAATCTTCTTAACCAAACTGCTTCCTGTGATGCCTCGCTTAAAGATATGTACTCTGCTTCGGTTGAGGATAACGATACACATTCTTGTTTTCTACAACACCATGAAATACAGGAGCCGTTATATTTAAAAATGAAACCACTATTTGATTTGCGATCATCACGGCATTGAGCCCAATCTGCATCTGCAAATCCGTATAAACCATCATCGTTATTACAGTATAACTTTAACTTTAGTTCCTTAGTGCCATTCAGATATTTTATGATTCGTTTGAGTTCAGTCCAATCTCGAAATGTCGGTTTATTTACTTTCCGACTTAATATTGATACTGCTGTAGAAATATCAGGTCTTGTATTAACACTCAGATATAATAAACTACCAATTAGATGGTGATATTTCTCATTTGATGGCATCAATTCATCTTCAACATTATCCTTTAAATATCCGACGTCTAAAGGTATTTTTGAGAATTTAGCATCTCCAACTCCAGCATCTTCAACAATTTTATTTATATAATTCTCCTGGCTTATTGTAAAAAAGTTGTCACTCCCCTTCTCAATTTTGATTCCCAAATAAAAATTGACTTCTCCTAAATCAGATATTTCAAAACTGTTCTTCAAAATTGTCTTAACAAATTCATGATGCTCCATTGATTTTGCCGCAACAAGTATATCATCGACATAAATTAATAAGAAAATCCATTCATCATCTTGAAATTTTTTTAGAACACAGGAATCAGCAACACCTCTTAAAAAACCAACTTTCAAAAAAACATTCACTAATTTTTCATTCCAACATTTTGCAGATTGCTTGAGTCCATATATACTTTTTTTGAGCTTACAGAACTTATTATTTGGAATTTCGAATCCAGTTGGCTGTTTCATATATATGTCCTCTTTGAGATCTCCATAAAGAAATGCCGTTTTAATATCATATTGTTTTACTACCAACTTTCTTTCGCCAGCCAATGTCAAAAACATTCGGAAAGTTGTTTGCCTAACCACTGGAGCAAACACTTCATCATAATCGACTCCAAATTTTTGACTAAACCCCTGTGCAACAAGTCTAGCTTTGTATTTTGCAATTTTTCCATCTGCGTCAGTTTTTATTTTAAAAACCCATTTACATCCAATTGGTTTTCGACCTTCTGGAATTTCCACTAGTTCCCACGTACCATTATGTTCTAACGACTTCAGTTCATCTTTCATTGCATTCATCCATTGATCTTTGTCCTTTCTCTTCATTACATCATTAAAAAATTTTGGTTCTTTACAATCTTTTGCAATAATTACTTGAAACCGTTCAGGTACTTTGCCCTTTGTAGATCTTGTTGATCTTCTCAAAGATTGCGCCGGTTCACTAATAGTTGCTGGAATTGATAACTGATCATTACATATAAAATCTGGATCTGACGCGTCATCTCTTTCTGGTACATTTGTGTCATAAAATTCTTCGTTTTCATCGTCCTCATCAGTTTGATTAGTTTGTATATTAACTTCGTTCCCATCAGTTTGATTAGTTTCTATATTAATTTCGTTTCCCGCAACATCTTCAAAATTTGAATCTACATCTCTATTTTGAAAAGAAAGATCAATATAAACATCATTATCGTCTTTATTTAATGAAATTTCATGGCAAAGTTTTTCAAACAGAATTTTATAATCACGACTTATAGTTATCTTATTTGTATTTTTATCTAAGAATCGTAAAGCTTTAGATTCTTCAGAGTAGCCCACAAAAACCAAATATTTTGCTTTCTGATCCAATTTCTTCCTCTTTTCTTTTGGAACATGCACCAAAGATAACGATCCAAATATTTCAAATTTAATTGGATTTAGAGGCTTACCTTCCCAAACTTCAACAGGTATTTTATTTGTTGTTCTGGTAGTCAAATGATTTTGAATAAATGCTGCTGTAACTGCACCCAAAAAAATAACTAGTGTTAAACAGTCTAATGTGACTTAGGTAAATTTTTTTTTATATTGAGTTCAAGAAATTGCTCAAGTTTTGACTAAATTGTATGTGACATTTATTTTGTAAAATAGCATTGTATACAATATCAAATTTAACCTACACAAACTTGAATCTTTTACCTAAGTTTTTTTTTATAAATATAAATAAATTTAATTCAATAAAGTCGACAAATTAATGCCACATTGTAAGCAACATATTGACAACACATTAGTGGTATTCAGAGTCTTGCTTGCCAGCCCTGGCACTAGTGGTAAAAGAGCACTTTTCAAAATTACTTTTCAAAATACATGTATTTTTTGAAAGAAGTACTCTTTTGCTACATTGCCAGGGCTGGTAACAAGACTCTGAATACCTCTATTGTCTTTAATTTTTTATAAAAAACATGAGGAAGTAATTTTTTTCATTAATTAAAAAGGTAAGCAAAACGAATGTGTTTATATATTTGCTAAACGTATATTAACCAAAATATTAACTTTCAGTTGCAGACGGTGGTGGTTTATCAGAACATTTGCGGCATCCGCCACACACTTTAAATCGGAACTTTTAGACAGTTTACATTTTAAGGAACGGGATACAAAACAAATTTAAGAGAACCCAATCATGCCTCAAGTGTTTCAGCAGAGGTAAAAGTTTAATATATAAAAAACAATTAAAAAACCCTAGACCTTGGTCTCACAATCTGGTACATTCTACAGAAAAATTGTCTCAGAATTAAAAAATTGTTCTAAAGAAAAATTGTCTTAGAATCTGAGATTTTTTCTATAGAAAAATTGTCTCAGAACCTGAGCCTTTTTTGTAGAAAAATTTTTACAGAATTTAAAATTTGTTCTGTAGAAAAATTGTCTGAGAATCTGAGATTTTTTCTATAAATTTTTTTTCAGAATTTGAAACTTTTATAGAAAAATTGTCTCAAAATGCAAGACTTTTTCTATTGAAAAAATGTCTCAGAATTCGAGAATTTTCCTATAGAAAAAATTTCACAAAATTATAGAATTTTTGAACAAGTGTCAAAGAATCTGACAATTTTTCTATCGAAAAAATATCTTAGAATTTGAAACTTTTTTCTATAGAAAAAAAAAATGTCTCAGAAACTTAAAAATTTTCTATAGAAAAAATGGACGGAGTCTGAACATTTTTCTATAAAAAATTTTCACAAAACATTTCAAAATTTCTCAAAAACAATTGTTCTACAGAAAATTTCTCAGACAATTCTATAGAAAATTTCTCAGACAATTTTCTATAGAAAGTTTCCCAAAAACAATTGTTCTATAGAAAATTTCTCAGACAATTTTTCTCTAGAAAATTTCCCAGAAAAAATTACTCAAGGAAAATTTGTCTATAGAAAATTTCACAAAGACACTTTTTCTATAGAAAATTTGTCAAAGTCAATTCTTCTATAGAAAATAACTCTAAGGACAAGTTTTCTATAAAAAAAAAATTCTGAAAGACAATTTTTCTTTAGAAAATTTTTTGAAAGACAATTTTTCTATAGAAATTTTCAAGCAATTTTTCCATAGAAAATATCACTAAAAGCAATTTTTTTATAAAAAATTTCTCAAAGACAATTTTTCTATAAAAAATTTCTCCTACAATTTTTCTATAGAAAATATCTACAAAGACAGCTTTCTAAAGAAAAATTGTTTTTGCAAAATTTTTTAAAGAGTAATTTTCTATAGAAAAATTGTCTTTGAAAAAGTTTCTATAGAAATATTGTCTTTCAAAAATGTTCTATACAAGAATTGCCTTTCAGAAATTTTCTATAAAAAAATTGTATTTGAAAAATTTTCTAAAGAAAAATTGTCTTTCAGAAAGTTTTTATAGAAAAATTGTCTTCAAGAAATTTTCTATTGAAGAATAATCTTTAAGAAATTTTCAGTAAAAAAATTGTCTTTGGGAAAGTTTCTATAGAAAAATTGTATTTAAAAAATTTTCTATAGAAGTATTGCCTTTCAGAAAATTTCTATAGAAAAATTGTCTTTCAGAAATTTTCTAAAGAAGAATTGTATTTCTATAGAAAAATTGACTTTCAGAAATTTTCTGTAGAAACATTTTCTGTCAGACATTTTCTATAGAAGAATTGTCTTTCAGAATTTTTCTATAGAAGAATTGTCTTTGAGAAATTTTCTATAGAAAAATATTCTCTCAGAAAAACTGTCTTTGAGAAATTTTCTACAGAATAATTGTCTTTGAGAATTTTTCTATGGAAAATTGTCTTTCAAAAATTTTCTATAGAAAAATTTCTCTCAGAAATTTTCTATAGAAAAATTGTCTTTGAGAAATTTTCTATAGAATAATTGTCTTTGAGAACTTTTCTATGGAAAATTGTCTTTCAAAAATTTTCTATAAAAAAAAATTTCTCTCAAAAATTTTCTAAAGAAAAATTGTCTTTGAGAAATTTTCTATTGAATAATTGTCTTTCAAAATTTTTCTATAGGAAAATTCTATAGAAAAATTGTCTTTGAGAAATTTTCTATAGAATAATTAACTTTGAGAATTTTTCTATGGAAAGTTGTCTTCCAGAACTTTTCTATAGAAAAATTGAAAGATTTTCTTTCAAAAATTTTCTTTAGAAAACCTGTCTTTCAAAAATTTTATATAGAAAAATTGTGTTCGAGAAAGTTTCCATAGAAAGATTGTCTTTAAAAAAGTTCCTGTAGAAAAATTCTCTTTGAGACCTATTCTATAGGAAAATTGTTTTTGAGAAATTTTCTATAGAAAACCTGTCTTTCAGAAATTTTTTATAGAAAAATTATCTGTTAGAAATTTTCTATAAAAAATCTCTCTTTTAGAAATTTTCTACAGAAAAATTGTCTTTGAGAAATTTTATATAGAAAATTTTTCTTCCAAAAATTTTCTATAGAAAAATTGTCTTTCAGAAATTTTCTATAGAAGAATTGTCTTTGAAAAAGATTCTGTAGAAAAATTGTCTTTGAAAAATATTCTATAGAAAAATTGTCTTTGAGAAATTTTCTATAAAAAAATTGCTTTTCAGAAATTTTCAATGGAAAAATTATATTTGTTAAATTTTCTATAGAAAAATTATCTTTAAAAAATTTTCTATTAAAGAATTGTCTTTGAGAAATTTTCTATTAAAGAATTATCTTTGAGAAATTTTCTATAGAAAAATTGTATTTGAGAAATTTTCTATAAAAAAATTTGATATAAAAAAAATTATCTTTCAGAAATTTTCTATAGAAAAATATTCTTCCAGAAATTTTCTATCGAAAAATTATCTTTTAGAAATTTTCTATAGAAGTATTGTCGTTTAGAAAGTTTCTATAGAAAAATTGTCTTTCAGAAATTTTCTATAGAAGAATTGTCTTTGAGAAAATTTCTATAAAAAAATTGTCTCTAAGAAATTTTCTATAGAAAAATTGTCTTTCAGAAATTTTCTGTAGAAAAATTGCCTCTCAGAAATTTTCTATAAAAAAATTGTCTTTGAGAAATTTTCTATAGAAAAATTGTCTTTGAGACAGTTTCTATTAAAGAATTGTCTTTGAGAAACTTTCTATAGAAAAATTGTCTTTGAGAAAATTTCTATAAAAAAATTGTCTTTAAGAAATTTTCTATAGAAGAATTGTCTTTCAGAAATTTTCTGTAGAAAAATTGTCTCTCAGAAATTTTTTATAAAAAAATTGTCTTTGAGAAATTTTCTATAGAAAAATTGTCTTTGAGACAGTTTCTATAGAAGAATTGTCTTTGAGAAATTTTCTATAGAAAAATTGCCTGTTAGAAATTTTCTATAGAAAACCTGTCTTTTAGAAATTTTTTATAGAAAGATTGTCTATTAGAAATTTTCTATAGAAAATCTCTCTTTTAGAAATTTTATATAGAAAAATTGCCTTTGAGAAAGTTTCTATAGAAAATTGTTCTTCCTGAAATTTACGATTATGTTGAAGGCAAGTCTTTAAATCAAAAGTATATATTTTAAGCTTATTAATATTTATATTTTATTATAAAAATGTCCTTTTTATTAAAAAAATTATTAAAAATAAATCTAATTAAAATTTATAATATTGAGCATTTTGTATGGAAGGGGATATATATAAAATTATTAAATCAACCTAAAAAAATACGTCATTTAACCAATCAAACTGTACCATTTATTTAAATATATTGGCTAAATAAACAAAACTAAATTTGAAATAATGCTTAGTTGCATTTTGTAAGTTTACTTAAGTTGTTTCGGCTAATAAGCAAAGAAACTTTTCAAGTTGGATTCCTGCGAAAAAACTTAGGTAAATTGTACCCTAAAATTTTATAATTCCACAATTGTTTTTTTTTGGGTGTGCTGCTTCACACCAGTAACATTTACTCATATTTGCATCCAATAGCATGCAACGAATCATTTCATTGCATATGTGACTAGTTGCTCCGGAATCTACAAACCAATCACTGTCTTTATTTTCAGAACCCAACATAAAACATATCTGTTCTTCTACTTCTTCATAACCATCAGCATCTTGAGAAACAACAACATTCGATTTATTTTTATTTTTCAGAAATTTCTGGTATTCTTGGCAGTTTTTACGAATGTGCCCCGTTTTCTGACAAAAAAAACATACTGGATTGTAGAAACTATTACCCTTTTTCTCTGAAAAACATTTTACTTTAAGCGCTGAATCTTCAAAAACCTTCTTCTGATTTCTTCTTTTTGATTATTCAATTAATTTTTCTTTTACAACCTTTACTACTGGCTTCAAGAGTTGTAACCAAAACATCATAGGACTCTGGCAAACTTCTAAGAATCATTGCGACTTCCCATTTTTCACTCAACGGTTCACCCATACTAGCAAGTTTCTTGATTTCCTTCTGAATTTCATTTAAGTGATGCTCCATATCATCAAAATCATCTAATTGCATTTTGCACAACTTTTTCATTATAAAAACACATTCACTAAATGAAAAAGTTTCAAACTGTGTCTTCAACAACTGCCACGCTTATCTTGCCGTTGTAGCTTCATCAATCAGGTTAAAAAGATCATCGTCTATCATTAAATAAATGGAGGCTCTAGCCGACTCATCCTTACGAAGCCATTGTGCATCTGGTACATTAGGAACTTCGTTTTTTACCACACTCCATGTATAATCGCGTATTAACACACATTCAGCTTTCTTCTTCCAAATGCAATAATTATTGCGATTTAATTTCTCAAATGATGTTTTTAAATCCTGAGCCATTTTGTGTCCTGGGCCCATAACCTATTGGCGTAGTCAATAAGCATCAGAAAAATATTTAATTGGAAAAATAATGATACTTGTTTATTGAAAATAAAATGAAAAGTGAAAAAATATTTTTGAAACATGTTTACAAAATATTCATAGAAAATTTGATTTTGAATTTAAACAAAAATAACAAGTAATAAACAACAAAGTGTAAATTGATTCTTCAACAACGTAAGCATTTTCTTCATAATTTTTTACATAAGTGTTTTGGCTAAATTACAAAAACCACTTCGTTGGTTGTAGTTTTAGCATATTTTTGGTTGAATTATGCCAGATTTTTGCTCAATTCGACAGAGATTATTGAATTAATTGATTAACAATTATGTCTACAATGCGTTAAGATAACACAACTGACGTTTGTTAGCAGAAACTTCTCGAACTTTTTGCTACATCTAAAACCGGTGTAAGACAATAATCACAATTGGAGCGGGAAGCGTTTTTCCGCAACTGTTCACAACCGTTTTGTATTAAAACAAAAAACCGCCGCGTTTTCCGCCAAACTAGATTCAATTCTATTTTTATGAGGACAATTGCGTTTTTCCGCTTCCCGCTCCAATTGTGATTATACTCTAATATAACGCGATATGAAATGTCAGATCCCTTAAAATCGAATAACCATATAAAAATAAATACGTTAACACATTTCGTGAGGGGAAATAATTATTTTTGATCTAATTAAATCAAGAAAACCCCAAAACTGCTAAAAATAGCAGCTATTTTCGAATTTAATAAAAATCCGTTTAAAATATCGACTACCCAAATGTTAAAGTACCCAAGACTATCGGGTATTTAAAAGTCACATAAATTTACAACACTAACGTATTTAAAATTTAATCTGGCAATACCGTACTAATTTTGCAGTTTTTTCGTTCTGTTTATTAGATTTGTTTGAGTATAATTTTAGGAGTTACAATTGTGTTAAAAAAGTTAAAGAATATATTCCAAAAGTGTTTTAAATTAAATAAAATTAACAAATAGGTAAAATTTAATGTAAATTGAATGAGTGCTAGTGTTTATTTCATACAGAAAATCTAATTAATAAGTTCCTTATTGTTGTAAAAATGTGTTAATTTAAAAACAAATCAAGAAAAATTTGTGAAAATACCAAATTGTTGTTGTAAAAATGGTCTTGTAAAGGGCCATTTAGATTGGCAGACTTGTAAAACGACCTGTCAAAAATTCATGCGGAGAGATTTTTTTTCATCGTCTAAACACCAGACATGTGCACGGATGGTGTTAAAATGCGTTTAGAGACATTCTAAAAAATTTAGAATGTGGACAATATTCTATTCTTATCGTTCAACACGAATGAGTTTTTCATTCTATGCTCACAGTGCAAGAGAAAGCTACACACACTAGTGTAACGACATTCGTAACACGAATGAACCAATTAGGGAGTACATAGACAGCCAATGATTTGAAAATACTGTACTCTGAAGCGTGTAAATAGAATGATTTTTATAAAAAAAAAAAAATATTGTTTGGCTATTTGGGGGAATTCTTTTATAAAAAAAATATATGTATGTATGCAAGTGCGAATTAAAATAAACATTTTGTTATGTAGCATAATTGAAGAGGTAAATAAAAAATAAGTATGGGGAAAATTAATTTATAAATAAGAGTGGATAAAAAAAATTTTAATACATAAAAATAAATATTAGGGTGGATTGAAAAATTCTTTTTCTATTTCGAAAAATAATGTTCATTGTGGGAAAAAAATGTTTTGCAGAAAATGTTAGTATCTATAATGATGAAATATGTAGTGTGTGACCAAATACATTTTTTTTACAAAATTTTCAACTGTTCTGCTAATACCGAAAGTCTGTCTATTTTTTTGTATGTGCATTAGGGTGGAGCAAATTATGCTTTTTTCGAATTTCGAAAACGTCGGTGAAAAAAAATTGTTTAATTTTTTTTTTAAATATTTAGGCTAATAAAATATTATGCATCCTCAACCGTAAACTAGCGTAGAGAGATTTTCGTTATATAAGAACAAATGAGTGCAATTATTCTTCTTTGCAGACTGTGATTTTCTATTTGATTTTGATCACTACGCTACGTAGGGGGACAGTTACGGGTAGCTAACCCAGCCTTTAGTTTATATTCGGACATTACTGAAATGTGTTTTTATGGTAAACATTTTTTTTTCTGTAAAGAAATTAAAAAAAATGTTCTTTAAAAACAACTTATTTTCTTAAAATTAATTTGAAATTGCATTAAAGGCCAAATTAAACAAAACGACAAATAAAAATAAACATCTTCTCAAAACTGAGTCAACATGACGTTATATTTTTAGCAAAAAACGAATTAAAAATATTTTTTGCAAAACAAGAAATAATAAAATAATTTTTTGCAAAACAAGAAAAAAAATTTACAGACAAAAACAAATTTTTACAGACAAAAAAAAAAATTACCATAAAACACTTTTTAAGTAATGTCCGAATATTAAATAATTTAAGAAAAAAAATATATTTTTTTACTTTGTTCGGAACTCTCCGATTTTGAAGCCAAGGCCATTGTCTCACAGGATAAATATTTTAATGTGTTAATGTCAACCCTAAAAGGCAACTTTACCGACCCGACGTTTTCGAAATAGATCTAATTAGCTCCACCCTAATGTAAAAAACTTTAAAGCGGTACTTATTGTTGTTGGGAATACTTTTAGTTAAAAAAAAAACACAATGTTTATGATTTGTTTCAACGACACAATAAGATTGTGCGTGTACGAGCAAGTGTAAAAAGACAAACAAAAAACTAACAGCATTATTTTGCATATTTTTCTTATACATACATACATCCTAATACATTTTTTCACAAAGCATAATTTACTTTTTCATCAAAACGTTTTTTTTTACTACCCCCATATTTATAATAAGTTTTCCAACAATTTTTTTAAAACATTTTTTTACAAAAACATTCTAATACCATATTCGCATACAATGTTTAAAACATCGTTTAATTTTTGTGTTTAAAATTAAACGAAAGTGTTCGCATTGCCAGTAGTTTAAAAAAGCATCCGCTTCTCTTTTGGTTGGTTAAGCAGCGGCTGTTATTTTCATGACAACTTAACACAGGGTTGTTATTTCGTGTTTCCGAGATGTTTTGGAAATGTTTTGGAGATGTTTTCGAGATGTTTAAAATTAAACGATGTTTTGTTTTGAATGTATGGGGAAACACATGTTTAAATTTAAACATGCCAATGTGAATATGGTATAAGCGATCAGTGTATGTTAAAAATATTCTACAACACGGTGTTATTTTTATAATCTCTACTATGTTTGTTATTCTAAAAACGAACGTTTGTTTCATTCTAATCGTTCAAACACGACATTTTTCGTGTTCGTTTAAACAAGCACAGCAAATTTTTTAATTTGTTGTTTAGCATCATAGTAAACATTCTCATTCGCAAACACTGTACTCTAAAAATAGTGTACTCTGAAGCGAATGATTTGGTGTAAGCGAAGAAGGGAATACATTTGAGCTCATGTCTGCTAAACACTCAACATACAAATACGGACAGACTTTTTGTCAATACGGAGAGGAAAATGTTGACATACGGATGTAATTTTTGTGTTTTGAAAAATTTCAAAAAATTACTATTTTCATTAGATCAGGGATGTTTTTTATGTAAACAAAAATACAAATAATAACAACAGCTGTTGTAAAGTGGTGGTAAAAATAAATAAAATTTTATATAGGCTAAATTTTCGGAACAAGTCTAATTGGCAGACATTGGTCCGATTTATTTTTTTCTATTTTTTGAAATAGGAATGATTTAGGTGAGTTCAACAAAGAAACAAAATTGTCGGCGGCCCGTGGTTCCAGAGTTATGGGTCTCCAAAGTTCGGATATCGAATTTAATATATCTTCATCAATAATGGTCTAATCAGACCAAGATTGGTTTCATTCGAAAGCTTATTCAAATACCTTTAATTTGACATTTTAAAAAATTTGGATTCATTAACCCATTGTGAAACAACTCTAAATTTTAGATTTTTCACCCCAAGTTTTTGAAGAAATGGGGTAAAATTTTAAAATTATGCCCTATTAAGGTATTTATTTTTATAACTAGGCTTATAGCTTAGATATTAAGCTTTGATTTGAGCTTTCATTTGACCTTTTAACCCTTATAGAACCGGAGTTATTTACGTTTAAACATTAGAAAACATATTTGAATATATATACCAGACCTCTGTGTAGTTTATTTTTTTTTTTTTGCCTTAAAAGGTTTTCTGGGTTGCCGGCCTTCGGACGGGCTTAGGGATTTTAATTTTCATATATTAATTAAGCGGCTTCGCTAAATAAAGTTTTTTTTTATTAATATATAAGCGAGGTCAATGGTTATGAGTCAATAACTCCGGTTCTATAAGGGTTAAAAGGTCCATTAAAAGCTCAAATGAAAGCTTAATATCTAAGCTTTAAATCTCGTCGTATAAATACATGCCTTAATAACACACAATTTTGAAATATAACGCATTTTTTCTAAAAACTTTGGTTTAAAAATCTAAAATTTGGTTTTGTGCCACAATGGGTTAATGGAGCCAAATTTTTTTTTAATTTCAAAATAAAGGTATTTGATTAAGCTTTCGAATGAAACCAATCTTGGTCTGATCGGACCAATTTTGATGAAGATATATCAAATTCGATATCCGAACTTTGGAGGCCCATAACTCGGAAACCATGGGCCGCCGACAATTTTTTTTTTTCTTTTTTGGACACAGCACTAAAAGTTCTACCTGTGATATTTTTTTTTTTGGATCAGAGAAATGTCTGCCAACTAGACTTTAACCAAACTTCCTGCCAAACAAGGAATATGGAGTCGGTGGAGATGTTGGAATCAGAGATGTCGGAATCAGTGGAGATTTAGATTTATGCATCTTTTGGTTAAGGAACGCAAATTGAAGAAAATATTTTCCCACAATTGTATGGTTGATTTGTAAATTTTACAATTGCAAAATGTTGTTTGGGTGTGTGTTTGTAATGAACAGCTGTTTTTTTTTCTACAATTTAATTTACGCGTATACGTCTAAACACACAAAAGACATTCAAGAGAGTTTTTTTTATACTTTTTGACAAGCGGTTTAAAATGAAAAGACTTTTTCATCTTGATAATCTTTTCAAAATGTGTGCTAATCTAAATGGGCCTTTATACCATATTCGCATACAATGTTTAAAACAACGTTTAACTTTTGTGTTTAAAATTAAACGAAAGTGTTCGCATTGCCAGTAGTTTAATAAAGCATCCGCTTCTCTTCTGGTTCGTTTAGCAGCGGCTGTTTTTTTGATGACAACTTAACACAGGGTTGTTATTTCGTGTTTCCAAGATGTTTTGGAAATGTTTTGGAGATGTTTTCGAGATGTTTAAAATTAAACGATGTTTTGTTTTGAATGTATGGGGAAACACATGTTTAAATTTAAACATGCCAATGTGAATATGGTATTACTCGTAATAGTTTCGGGTTTAATAAATTCGCCGGTGATTAAGTTCGCAATAAAGGGTCCGCCGCCAAAGCCTTTTATTATAAAATTATTAAGACACAATTAAAACCATATAGCTTCGGAATTTTACCAATCTTTTAAAGAAGCCGTAAGGTAAGTCCATTTCTAATTTTTAGTGAAAAGCACAATTTTATGATTTTGCATTCTTGCTGTTATTATAGTTGTATTCAACTTGACCTAACCCAAGGTCAAAGTCTGCCATAACTTGACTTTTTCCTGGTATAGTAGTAAGGGCTCAACCCATTTGGTCCATACATCTTTTCTAAATTTGTACACAAAACTTTGTGGAAGCTCGTGTTGTGTTTCTTTATTAACAGAGTTTTAGGGGAACACTTCAGTTTACGGAGCACACGAAAATGTACCCCCTCTACACCATTTACAGATGTAATTCGTAAAAGATCAATTTTAATTCGAAGATTATACTTTTTATTCGAAGATTCCATTTGTAATTCGAAGATTCCATTTGTAATTCAAAGAATCTATTTATAATTTAAAGATTCTGTTTCTAATTCGAAGACTCCATTTGTGACTTAAAGATTCCAATTGTAATTCGTAAGAGATCAAATGTAATTCGTAAACTATCATTTGTAATTCGTAAAATATCAATTGTATTTCGAAAAAGATTAATTGTAATTCGTAAAAGATCAACTGTAATTCGTAAAAAAATCAATTGTAATTCGAAGATTCTTTTCGAATCACAATTGATATTTTACGAATTACAATTGATCTTTTACGATTTGATCTTTTTCGAATTACAATTGATCTTTTTTTGAATTACAATTGATCTTTTTTGAATTACAATTGATCTTTTTCGAATAACAATTGGTCCTTTAAAGTTGATTGATAATAATCAGATGTGCCCCGAAACAAAAATGTTTAAATTGTTTAACAAATAAGCAAAAAATAACGAAAAAAATAGATTTTTTTAGAAATAGGATTAGTTTTTAAAAAGGAACTTTTTCCCCTGGCCCGATTTTGTCCTTTTCCGAACTTAACTGGCCTATAGCCATAAGACATATTCGTGCCAGACAGGCGGACACACGGACATCGCTAGAATGCCTTAGAATCGATCATGGATTATTAATATATACTTTACAGGGCCGTCTTAAGGTATGGCGGGGGCCCCGCGCACACAAGAATTTGGGGGCCCCCTGGAAAGTTAAAAGTTGCAACACAAGAAAAAAAGATTGTTCTGTTTTTGTTTTAAGAATTAGGACCTACAAAAAATTAAAAAATATATATGTATTGTGAGTAGGGTTATTCTAGCTCGAGGTATTTTTTCTTTTCTACAAGAAAAGGGTCCCAGAAGCAGATACCTTTTCTATCGAAAAAAGGAATCAAAATCTGAGACTTTTTCTATTGGGAAAAGTACTCAGGATCGGATACTAAAGGAAACCTTTTTTATAAGAAAAATGTCACAGAATCTGAGGTTTTTCTCCAAAACAAATGTCGCAGAATCTGAGACTTTTTCTAGAGTAAAAAGTTTTAGAATCTGAGACTTTTTTATATGAAAAATCTGGAATTTCTGAGACTTTTTCTATAAGAAAACGATCTCATAATCTTATACTCTTTCTATAGGAAAAAGGAATCAGAATCAAAGACTCTTTCTATATGAAAAAGGTCTCAGAATCTGAGACTTTTTCTTTTAAACTAAGACTTTTTCTATAGTAAAAAGATTTCAAACTCAGAGACTTTTTCTTAAGAAAAAAGATCTCAGACACAAAGACTCTATTTATAGATAAATGGTCTCAGAATCTGAGATTTTTTATAAAGGAAAAATGTCTTAGAATCTGAGACTTTTTCTAAAGGAAAATGGTATTTTTCTATGAGAAAAGGTTCTTAGATTCTAAAAATTTTATTTTTTTTTCTATAAGAAAAAGATCTAAATCTATACGAAAAATGTATCAGAACCTGAGACTTTTTCTATACGACAAATGTCTCAGAACCTTAAACCATTTATGCTGGCAAATGAGTTTAAGAACTTCTGCCATAGAAAAATTCTCAGATTTAAACTTTTTCTGAATCTGAAATTCTATACGAAAATTTTAAATTAAGTTTTAAAAACAACTCGTTATTCTCTTAAAAAAAGCAGTATAAAGGGAAAAATTATCATGAAAAATTACCATACGTTTTTGGCCTTTCGGGGCCACCGTAGGGTCGGGGCCCTGGGCACTTGCCCAGTGTGCCCTAATGGTTAAACCAGTACTGATACTTTGATGCTTTACACACGGAATGAAAAATTAAGTATACTGTAGTTGGAGGGTAAAAAAAATATTTGTGTCGGCCCTAGGAATTGCTTGTCCTTTAAAGACCAGCGCCAGAGTCTGAACATTTTCTGAACTATTTTGTGTAAAAAATAACGGTTTTACGCCTTACGATTGTTGCCAGTGTTCTCGAAAACAAAAAGATCTTTTTATATTTTTTGTAATTTTTTTTTATTAATTTTCTTAGCATTTTAGTTTTTCTAATTTTTTTTACTTTTTATTTTTTTTTGCTCTAATTTTCCATAATAATACTTTGTTTTTCAATAATGGGGTTTTATGACTAAATGTTTTTTCTTCTCATTTTCTATAATTTATTTTGTTTTATTTATATTAATTTTTTGTAATGCCAATTATTGTTTTGTTTTCAATTAATAAATTTTTATATGCAATTTTTTGTATGATTAATTTTTTTTTAAAAAGTTTAACAAAATTAAATAAGAAATAGGCGTTTTTTGTTTGTAAATCTTGTAAAAGCATATCAATTTTTATAAATTATTGTTATTTTCATTTATTTTTTTTAAGGTGTAAGCATTGCTTTCTGTGTGATTTTTTATGTAAATTTAGCTAAATAAAAAATAGTTTTAAATCTTATTCATACACGTTATTTAATAAAACTTTTAAAAAAGAAAATCGATATAGAATTGTAATTCGAAGATTCTACTTCTTGTAATTCAAAAATTACATTTGTAATTCAAAGATTCTAATTGTAATTTGAAATAGATCAATTGTAATTTGAAATATATTAATTGTAATTAAAAACAGATCAATTGAAATTTGAAAAGAAACAATTGTAATTCGAAGAAGATCAATTGTAATTTGAAAAAGATAAATCCAAATTCAAAAAAGATCAATTATAATTCGAAAAAGATTAATTATAATTCAAAAAATATCAACTAAATTTTCATTGATCCCATTCGAATAACAATTGAGGAGGTCCATAACAAAACGCACCAAATCCACTTTAACAGTTTTTTAGATAAACGCATAAATGTAAACAAAGTCAGTACTAACAATGAGTGTAAGTACTGAGGTTTGGGATGTTTCATAATTAAAGTCAGTAGTGAATTGATGTACAAATATTGAGATTTGTGATGTTTTTTAGTAATGGTTACATATATTTTAATGTGTACAATAGTATTCAGTCAAAAAAACAAAAAAATCAAAAAGTGGAATTGGCGCGTTTTGTTATGGAACTCCTCAATTGATCTTTCTTTTAAGAATAAGAATTGATAATTTTCGAATTAAAATTGATCTTTTTTGAATTACACTTGGAATTTTCGAATTTAAATTCATCTTTTTCGAATTATAATTGATCTTTTTGGAATTACAGTTGATCTTTTTTGAATTACAATTAATTTATTTCGAATTAAAAATGAAATTTTCGAATTACAAATGGAATTTTCGAGTTAAAAATGGAATTTTCGAGTTAAAAATGGAATCTGAACTACAATTGGAATTTTTGAATCACAATTAGAATTTTCGAACTATAAATAGAATTTTCGAATTACAGGTAGAATCTTAGAACCACATGTTTTTTTGTGCACATTTTTTATTAACAAAACGTAAATAACTGAGTAAATAAGAAATTTTGGGAAAAATGTTTCATTAGTTAATGCGGGTTTTTAACGGTTAATTGATTTCTTTAAGGAGAGCATTTTATGGGGTCATTGGTACATTAAGTGGACATACTTTTGACCATGGTTGGGTTGGGCGACTGAGGCCAAGATTTTTGTGTAAATTTTGTAAGAAACAATGTAAATCACTTAGAATCTTAGAGCAAAAACAAAAAAATGTAAACTTAAGTAACCAAAGTGTAATTTAAAAGTATAATAATACTAATAAATAATAATAATAATGTGTAGTTTGTTTTGTACAGGGATGGGATCACATTCTGCAAATTTTACTGCTCCTTAGCCAATCGGGTTCATTTACAGTAGCGCCTCTTAGGGCTCGTAACAATATAGTCAGATTTTGCCAATTTCTGAACTTAACCACAACAAATATAAGTGCATTACTTAAGCAGACTAGCTGTTTTATTTTGGACTCCATAGTGCTTTCCACAGACGGACATTCCTAAAATGTCTTATAATTGATCACAGATCAACAATTTTTAATCTTTTTTGAATCCTACACCAATATTTCAATGCGTTACACACGGAATAAATACTGATAAACTCTTAAAGGACATATTATATAGTCTTCCATGGAAACAAAAACTAAAAAATTCCGATCAAGCACTTTTCATCCCCCTTCGTCTTTCAAAATTTTGTTCATATTGAATCCGTACAGCCAGGTTTTGGTAAACACAATTTAATTGAACTTTTTATTAAAAAGGAAAGATAGATACTTACCTTACTTTGCTTACCTTACATTTCCAAATGTATTTTAAAATTGTCCATATGTATTTTAAAAATATCCAAATGTATTTTCAAATTGTCCAAATGTATTTTAAAATAGTGTACATAGAATTATACATAAAATATTTTAAAATACATTCGGTAAGTTTTTAAAATACAATTTTACAATTTTGAAAATAAATTTGAAAATTTTTAAAATACATTTGGAAAATTTTTAACTTCGTTTAGACAATTTTAAAATACACCTGGACAATTTTAAAATACATTTGGGCAATTTGAAATACATTTGGACAATTTTAAAATACATTTCAACAATTTTAAAATATATTTGGGCAATTTTAAAATTAATTTGGACAATTTTAAAATACATTTGGAGAATTTTAAAATACATTTGGAAAATTTTAAAATACAATTGGAAATGGTGTAGTTCGTAATTGGGAAAAATCGGTCCAAAGGAAAAAAGTTTCCTCTTGAAGAGCTAAACCACTCTCTGAAAAACGATATTTTTATACCCTCCACTCTAGTGGTAAAGGGTATACATAAGTTTGTCATTCCGTTTGTAACACCCTGTAATATTGGTCTAGGATCCCATAAAGTATATATGTTCATGATTCTTGATCGATTAAAAGACGATCTAGCGATGTCCGTCCGTACTGAAAACACGCTGACTTTTGAAAGACTTTAAGGAGGCTTCTGAAGTTTGGCATATCGTCAGGTTATTGGATTTCTAATCTAGTAAATTGCGATTTTAATCTACTTTGCAATCTGTATCGTTTACATTGGCATTTTTTACATTTGAGAAGATTAAGATTGGCATTTATAACAACAAGTTGGTAATAAATGTGTGTGACTGCGTCAAAAGACAGCGACGGTAATTAGTCGTCGTATGATAAACAAGGACAGTGACGGCGTTTACAAATAATAATGACGGCGGCATAAACATACTCGGCGGTGTCATCAGAACGGCAGGCTTTGTGTCGGTGTTTTTCAGTGTTGGAAAATGAAAATAATAGAAATACATAGTTGTATTTAACTTTACAAGATTGCGTTTGCCGATTAGAGCCTAAACTACTAGATTGAAAAATATAAATTTGTATGGGCAATCTAATAGATTGAAACTGGATTGGAGCCACAATCTACTTTAAGCTAGCTTAGAGGACCAGTGTAAATGCACTATTAGCCTATACGCCATCAACTCGGTTTTGAGAAAAACGATAAAATAAGTTTATAATCAATTTACTCTAAAAATACTCGATAGATTTGTTTTTAATACTCCTAATGGAATGCTTTATATGTTTTTAACAAAACTATACATTTTCATACCTTTACATGCAATAAATCAAAAGTTTTAATGGTTTTACTAAAATAACATTTCGTCGTTTTGTGCTCCATATCAAATTTTATTTAAAAAATATGATGTTTTCTTTGAAGTGGAACAAAGTAAGTGCATGGAATAAAGACACCCTGTATTATTAGAAATAAACTAAATTTAGTTCTGCTTCTGACACCTAATAAAAGATGCCAAAAATTGACACCCGGTAAGTATAGACATAAACCAAATTATGTTCTGCTTCTGACACCTAGGGAGCGCTTCCTCAAAATATGTCAAAAATTGGCCTATGGAGCAAAACAATACCAAAGAACAATTTTGTTATGTTTGCATGCAAAATTAGCTCCATGTGCAAAAAATTGTCGTATGCAGCACAACAACGTTCAATGAACCTAAAAAATGTGGATGTAGATCAAAGTCGATGGTTAATATCTCAGATTCTATACGAGATAATAAAAAATGGATTTTGGAATATGAAAGAGAATATTAATGCCATATATAATCCATTCCTAACTCATTTTTTCCTAAAATGGCGTATAGGCTAAAACAATAATCACCTGACGATATATGTCGGTCGCTTACCTAGTCCCGTTGGTATTGCAATCCAGGGAAATTAGTCCGGTGGTTCAAAAGTTATAAGCAAAAGAGTGAATTTCGGCAAGGGTTTTTCGCAAATTTACGAGATAAAAAACACTCTAACTTTCGAAAGGCAATTCTGAGGATGCTGAAGCTTAGCATATATATTTGACGTTCCCCTGGTCTCGTTCGTATTAAATTTCAGCCAAATTTGTTAATTGGTTCAAAAGTTATTGGCAAAACCGTAAATTTCAGATTGGTTTCACCTTAAATTCACGGTTGTTTTTTGCCAAAATGTTTTTTACGCAGAAAATTTTTTTAATTCCTTAAAATCTAGGGAAAGAAATTACAGGATATTCTCGATTTTTTTCACGGATTTTTTTTCCGCGAAATTAAAAAAAAAATTTTTAATTCCTTAAAATCTGAGGAAAGCAATTAGAGGATATTCGTGATTTTTTTTCACGGATTTTTTCCGCGGAATTTAAAAAAAAAAAATTTGTCATAAATAAAAGAAATTTCTATAGGAAAGTCCTTTAAATCTAATAGGTTTTCTATAAGAAAAATTTCCTCAAAATGTAAGGGATTATAAATTAGAAAAAGTTTATGGGAAAAAGTCCTTCGAATAAGTTAATCAGTATTTGAGGGGTTCCATAGAGGAAATTCCTCAGGGTTGAAGTGTTTCCTATAGTAAAAAGTCTTTAGAGAGGTTTTCTAAGAAAAAAATTTTTTGAGCCTGAAAGGTTATTAGAAAAAGTTTTCAGAATCTGACTGGGTTTTTATAATTCTTCCAAATCTACATCATAATGTCTATTCGATTACCCAAATTTTAAAATATTTTTACTACAGTTGGAAAGTTTTGTTTACTTTTTGTATTAAAAATTTCCAGCTGTAGTAAAAATAGTAAAAAACAGTAGATTGTAGTAAGGTAATCGAACGAACCTATAATTTTCTTTTTATCAAGTTTTATAAAAACTTTTCTTGGACTACAGAATTTCAATTTACATTTAATTAAAATTATTGGGTTGTGGTTCCTTTTTTAGAAATAAAAATTATTGTTTTTTATTAGCAATATTTTGTTTTTTTTTTCTTTAATTTGTATTTTTTTTCTTGTAATTTCCTTATTTTTTTAATAATTTTTATAATGGGAATACGTTTATTGTTTATATATATAATTTTTTGTTTAAATAAATAATAAATTAATACATAAATATAAAACATACCATAAAAAACATTTAAACATAGATTTTAAAAACTAAATACATAATTACAAAATAATTTACAATCAATTAAAAACTACAAAAAAATTTACTTAAACTATAATAAATTAATAATAGAGGTATTCAGAGTCTTGTTTCCACCCCTGGCAATGTAGCAAAAGAGTACTTCTTTCAAAAAATACATGTGTTTTGAAAAGTAATTTTGAAAAGTGCTCTTTTACCACCAGTGCCAGGGCTGGCAAGCAAGACTCTGAATACCACTAATATTTATTTAAAAAAAAGCTATAAAAAAGTCTTAAATGAAAACTAAAATAGAAAAGTTTAATTAAAGCTTTAAATCAAATGTCATTTTTGAAGAGTAGAGGTTTTTTTAAAAGTATTTTGCTTGTAAAGTAGGAAGAGAAAACTTTTTATTTAATCTAAAAAACTTTACCCCAATTTCAAAAAAAATTGTCATTTATGACAATTCATGACAAAAAATATATTGTTGGGTGAGCACTTTTATTGTTGGGAACTTTTGGAAATACATTACAAAAGCTTTACATGGCAAAAGCTTTACATGACCAAGTCTTTACATGACAAAAGCTTTACATGACAAAAGCTTTACATGAAAAAAGCTTTACATGACAAAAGCTTTACATGACAAATGCTTTATATGACAAAAGCTTTACATGACAAAAGCTTTACATTACAAAAGCTTTAAATGACAAAAGCTTTAGATGACAGAAGCTTTACATGACAAAAGCTTTACATGACAAAAGCTTTATGTGACAAAAAGTTTTACATGACAAAAGCTTTGCCATATATAACAACGATTTAAAGCTCCTTCGTCATTTAAAATTGTCATTATGTATGATTGTTGAATAATTTTGGAAAAAAAACTTTAACATGACAAAAGCATTGCCATATAATAGCGATTTTGTCATTTATAAAAGCTTTTTTGTCATTTAAAACTGTCATGTATGACAATTTTTCTAGAAAAGAGGTGTTAAAATCAACACTAACTTAAAAAAAAAGTAATAAATAAATTCTATAAATATTAAATTATATAAATATGTATAAAAAACAAAATAATATAATAAAATTATCAACAAATTAGAATAAATATTTCTTAAAATTTTCTTTAATATACACTTTATGGATAAAAGGGGCGTGTGATTAATGGTTATCTTAAAATTTTGTTCTATATATTTAATATACCTTCTTATACAATTATTATTTCTTATAATTTAAATTATTTGGTTTATTTGTTTTGTTTGTTTGTTACTTTTCTTTATATAATTTTTTTTAAAAAGGTACTTTTACTCTTTTCTTTATTTTTTTTATTATTGTAAGTTAAATTCTCTAAAAATGTCTAATTTAATTGTCCACCGAATTGGCTCGCAGTTGACCATAACAGGCCTGGCATACTCTTACTGGTTTTATGATGCGTAAACGTGATATTTCTGATTCAAAACGACTACATTTATTACAAAATACTTGACCACAATTGCGACAATGATGTTTGCGTTCATATAAATTAAATCTGAATGGGGGAGAGAAAAAAAATTATTGAAATATTTTTTAAAAATTGTATTTGAAAAACACCAATGAACGAAATTCATATATTTATGAACAAACACATAAAAATTACGAAATTTTTCATTAAATTTTTGAACTTTTTCATACTATTTATGAAAAATGTTAAGTATTTCTTAAATTTCACATATTATGATTTATTCATAAATACTATGAAAAAGTTTATAAGTATTATGAAATAGTTAATAAATTGTATGAATTTGTTCATAAATACTATGAAAGTTGTTCATTGGAAATTTTTTTTTGTGTGAATGTTAATAAAATAAAATTTCTGATTCGTATTTCAGAAACGTTTAATTGAAATTGAAAAAAAGACTCAACATAAAACTCATAAAAACGGGATAGAAATTTTGGGTTCAAAGAAGATTTCTGATTTACTACTGATAATTTATATTTTTTTTTTCTTATTTTGGTTCTTTGACTTACTTAACATGACACTTAACACATTGATCAGCGCCTTCATCTTTTAACCAATGATCCGCTACACCACGTCCAGGCTGTTCAGTTACACACCAAGAATAAATGCGTCCACGAGCGTCACCTTAAGAAAAAATTTAAAAACAAGAAAATATAAGGAACAATTTTTGATATATGAGCCTAAATTAACTAATCTTAGAAACATTTTCAGATTCTGAGACATTTTTTTGGTATACAAAAATTCTCGGATTCTGAGACATTTTTCCATATAGAAAAATTCCCCGATTCTCTGACTTGAAAAATTCTTAGATTCTGAGACAATTTCCCACATTCTGAGATTTCTTTCAGTAAAAAAAAATTATCAGTTTATGAGAAATTTTTTCCGTAAACAAACCCAGGCAGAAAAATACAAGCGGGCCAACGTTGGAATGAAGTTGTGGTACCCTACACCACTCTGTGGTACAGGGTATAATGAGTTTGTGCTGATGTTTGTAACTACTCGAAATATTGGTCCTAGACCCACCTTTAAGTATACCGATCGACTCAGAATAACTTTTTGAGTCGATTTAGCGATGTCCGTCCGTCCGTCTGTCTGTCCGTCCATGTAAACGTTGTAAACACGATACAGGTCGCAATTATCAACCGATTTGGATGAAATTTAAAACTTAAGCTTCTTTTGCCCCAGAGATATTTTCTGTATAAAAAATTCTCAGATTCTGAGACATTTTTCCAAGTAGAACATTTTTTTGATATTGAGACATTTTTTCATATAGAAAAATTCTCAGATTCTGAGATATTTTTCCGTAAAAAAAATTCACAGATTCTGAGACATTTTTCCGTTTAGAAAAAAATCTTAGATTCTTTGACAATTTTCCGTATAGAAAAATTCTTAGATTCCGAAACATTTTTCCGTTTAGAAAAATTCACAGATTTTGAGATATTTTTCCGTAAACAAAAATTTACAGATTCTGAGACATTTTTCCGTATAGAAAAATTCTCAGATTATGAGACATTTTACGGAAAAATGTCTTAGATTCTGAAAAATTTTTCCGTATAGAAAATATTTCAGATTCTTTAAGACATTTTTCCGTATAGAAAATTTTTCAGTTTCTGATCCAAATTTCCCAATAGAATTTTTTTTCGTGTAAAAAAATGTTGAGATATGTTTCCATACAGAAAATCTTTCAGATTCTGAAACATGTTTTATATGGAAAAATTTTCAAATTCTGAGACATTTTAGAAAACTTCTCAAGATTCAGAGAAATTTTTCCCGTATAGAAGATTCTCAGATTTTTCCATATAGAACATTGTCAGATTCTCATACATTTTTCAGCATAGAAAAATTTTAAAATTCTGAACTTTTGAGACATGGATCAGCTCCATTCATAATGAGCTCTTTTATTTTAATTACAACTTACCCACATATAAAATTTTATGATCTTTAGAAACTGTTAAAGCTGTTATACTAGCAGGTTCAGCATTATCTTTACGATCATAAGCAGTATGCATAGTTAATTTTGATCTAAACATTAATTGACGTTGCCATTTAAAACCTGATAGAGAAGGAGAATATAATGAAAATATAGGATTTCAAAAATCTAAAAGAAAAAACCCATAAAATTTAAACCAACCTTTCTTTAAATAATGTTCTCCTTTATGACTATCGATCATAACAAAACCATCGGTGAGACTTGTATCGGATTTACTGGGACGTATAGTAGAACGTTCTTCTTCTAAAAATTTAAAAAAATTATTAAAAAATTGTTCAAATTTTAGCTTTAAAATAAAATAAAATCTACCTTCATTATTCTTTGTACAACTGGAATTATCAACCGTTGATGATTTGATTTCATGTAATGATTTGGCACCCGAAAAGGAACTTTTACGTCTTTCCGAGGTAACCGGAGGTTCAGATTCTTTTTTGCTAGGTTTATCGGATTGTGTGGAATTATTTGAATGATTTGAGGCTTCCGATATGCTAGATTCGGAAGCAGATTTATGGATTTCTGAAAAAAAGAAAAAAAGATTTTAAAAAAACTTAAGAAATCCTAGTAGAAAATCAAATTTCACTGCTGACTTAGTTTTTAATTTTGTCTTAATTTGTGTCTTAAAATTTACCATTTTCATCATGTGATGATATGCCTTGCATTTGTTTTATTATATCCATTTTCTTAGAAGACTCTGCTGCACTTTTACTATCATCCTCTTTATCCGCTAAAGAATTATCCGGATTTTCTTGTGATTGTACCTCTGCAAATCTTTTTAGTTTACGTTCAATAGGTACTTGAACATATTCCAGGGACCACATCTTAAATAAATCAAAAAACGATTATCAGGAAGCCTATTCTTTATATTCTCATTCAAAACTACTTACTCTTACAACACCATCTGTTGATCCCGTCATAACAACATTTTGTTGATCCCATTCTCGTATTTGTGAAAAGGCCACACATAATATTTGTTGCATACGATCCGCACTACCTACACAAGTATTAACCGTTGCCAGTGGATCACCATTTATAGACCAAACATGTAACCAGGTTGCTGAACAGGTAGCTATATCTCCAGTTAATTCATTAATAGCTACTGCTGCCACCACGCCCACATGACTTCTCAACTGTCTGACAAATGTAAATCGGGCCATATCCCATACTATAGCCGTACCATCTCTTGATCCAGAAACTATAACATTATAGGCTGCACTGGCGGCTAAACACGTAACTGCATCTGTATGACCATGTAAGGAATGACGTACCGTTAGACTTTTACGATTAGCATCAAATTTCCAAACGGTAATAACAGAACTTGTGCCTGCCGTTATAATCATCTTTGAATTTGGGCAAGCACATGTTAATATTTCACCAGAATTCTGGGCGGCTGCCTCGGAGACAAATGAGGCACGATCTGTATCGTAGAGACCAACGCGTAGAGAATGATCAGCAAAGCCCCAGGCAATATATTTTGTATAAGATGGTGGCATCATAACCTGGAAAAAAATAATAAAATAAAAATTAAAGCATAGAAAACAAATTCTTGATTCTCAGAAAATTGCGATATTTTTGTAAAAAAAAAAATAAAACATTTTTCGGATAAAAAAATTCTCAGGTTCAGGAACATTTTTCGACATAGAAAAATTCTGATTTAGAATCATTTTTCGATATAGAAAAAAATTTCAGGGTCTGAAACATATTCAAATTCTCAGATTCTGGCACATTTTTGAAAAACAAATTTTCAGTTTCTGACCAGAGTTAAAATTTTTTTAAGGCGCGTTTAGACGGGAGAGAAAACCCCTAGATTTAAAGTTAAACACAACTCTGTGGTAATGTACTTTTGACTTTGTGTCAAATCTCAATTCTTTAATACTTGTTTTTGCTTACCATTTTCATAATATTATTATTTGTTTTCGCACATTTAGTCAATAATTTGTAGATTGGAAACCGAATTAAAGTAAATAAAAAATATATAATAAAATTTTATTTGACATTATAATTTTAAAAGTTACTACAGAGTTGTTTTTTACTTTAAATCTAGGGGAATTCTCTCTCGTCTAATCACGCCTTTATAAAACTAAAGATTAAAAATGCCGTTATCTAGAAAACTAAGATAGAGACAAACAGAAGAAATTTTTAAAGAAAAATATGGAGTAGCCTTCCTCTATCCATGTGTAGACCCAATGGTTTCGAAATTTTAAATTAAAAATTTGCATTTCGGAAAATGTGTTTTTTCAGGACCCCAAAAGACATTACTTTTTGAGTTTAACCGACAATTTCCAAAAGTTTTTGTTCTACGTACTAAAAAGTGCCCGCCTTAGGATCGAAAAAGACCGTTGCAATTTCACGTAAATCATATGACTTTATGAGTTTAACAGTCAAAATGTTGTAATAAGATAAAAGTGGCGTCCTTAGGACCGAGAAAGACCGCCGCGATTCCATGTTAATACATGAAAAACACATGTAATAAGATAAAAGTGGCGTCCTTAGGACCGAGAAAGTCCGCCGCGATTCCATGTTAATACATGAAAAACACATGACTTAATTTTTGATGTACGACTTACAATTAGACAAAAAAGTTGTAGGTAGATCGGCAATTATGCCTAGAATATTATTGTTCCATGTGGATAGGGTTGCCATTCGTACTGTTTTAAACAGTACATGTACTGTTTTTTATAAAAAGTACTGTTTTATGCACATCACCTAAAACAGTACGCAAAAGTACTGTTTTTTAAAGCGTGTACTGTTTTAGTACTGTTTTTTTATACACAGTAAAAAGTTTTGGGTTATATTTAAAACCTATCGGAGCACATTTTAAACTATCTTGGAATTAAACTCAAAGGTAAATCCGAAATGGGTTATATGCTAAACCACATAGGGATTAAAAATTTGATTATCTTTATGTCATTTTTTTTAGTTTTATTTTGATGCCAAAAAATAATTAAATTTCTCTCTTGAAAAACTTATAAAAAATAAACGTCAAACGTCATCAAAAAATTGTATTTCATCAAGTTTAAGATAAACACTTAACAAGGAATTGAAAACAGCTGTCATATTGAGTGAGCAAAAAATGCTTATTCATTCAATGAAAGTGAGAAAAGAGGTTAGCAATGTACACAAAAGTAAAATCTTTATATTATCAAAATTTGTGATCCAGAAAGTGAAGATTTTACTCCGACCGAAATATAAATATCAAGTAAGTATTGACTACAAACGTTTATCAATCATTTTAATTGATTTCTGGTTAACTTTACTTTTAGACCAGCTGAATCTTGAAGCAGAAGGCAGAGAGATGTAATTAATAGATCACGACGGTGCCTAGCCCCAGGAATAATTTTTTAATATAGAAGCAGAGCAGTTTATTTTATGCAGAGTTGTGCTGAGTTTGGGTGACAAATCAACAGTCCTCTGGATGTTAACTTTATTCATGTATTTGGTCTGTATTTGTATTCAATACACAAAAATATTAAAAAACATAACCTTACATTTGTTTTATTTATTTTTGGAGAAATTTAAGTCCTGCCTTGTTCAAATAAACACCTGTTTAGGTGTAAAATTATTTCCATATTTTGGTTTTATTATAACACCCAAAAAAACATTCAAAATCCATTCTCTCACTCTCTTTTAATCTCTTTAAAAGTAAACTTTTTATGGAATAAATTAAATTATTTTTGGCATTGTTATATATACACACCAGCTAGGAATTAAAATTAACCCAAAACTTTTTACTGTGTACTCATCACCAAAATGTAACGTTTTTCAAATAATGTTTCATATTTGACCAAATTTTAATTCAATTTTTAAAAAGGACCTAAATGCAATTTAATTTTATACCACACTCAAAAAGAAAAATTATTTTAAAAATGGAAAACTTAACTAAATTCAATAATCATTTAGCTCCATTGCCATGTTTTCCTTCTTTTTATCTAAATTTTTCTGAAAATAAGAAAAAGAACAAACTAGAAAATGGGAAAAAATTGATTTTATTGAGTACATCTCATTTAAAGTTCCGATTGAGGTCAGACCCCATTATGTTCGGAACCCATGGGTCCAGACCACCTTAGACCCAGTCCCATTGGTCTATTAAGGATCGTCATTGATTTTGATTCAACATCTTTGCCCTTTTCGCTCTACCTTGCTTAGTTTTTAGGATACGGGAATTTAAGGGCCCAAAAGGGTCTTTAGAATCTAAACGGGATAACTAAAAAACTATTGCACGGAGGGATTAAGACGGTCGTGTAAAGATCTAAAAAATTGTATTTGGCATTTTTTTGTTTCGCAATATTTTCTGAGAAATGAGGAACGCCCAAATTTTTAGATTCAAATTGAGGAGTCCATACATTGAAAGAGGACCGGAGATTCTTTAGAGATTTTTAGAATCGAAAATGAACACTTTTTTGCTCTTTCTGGCTTAGTTTTAGAAATTTTTGAAAAAAAAAAATTTCCTTAAATTGCATAAAATTTACTAAACCTGAAGAAAAAACTGTATCAATTCTAAGAAGATAAATATGATGAACTAATTGGTTGCAAATTATGCCAAAGAAATTTCAAAATTTTTATTAAATTTTACTAAATTGTGAAAAAAAACATTTTCCCACAATTTAGTTAGGCCTTTGTTTGAGTGCAATAATACCGTTTTCGCGTTTGCTTTTTAAAGTCGTGTTTTAATTAAAACACTGTTTTATGGATTTTTTCATATGTTTTTGATAGGAAGACCGGTGTTTTAGTTAAGCGAAAGCATAGACTACAAAAGCTTTTCAAGTAAAATATCGCGGCAACTAAGACAAATGCTCCAAAAAGTCAATCCCAATTTTTTTCAACACTGATAAAAAAATGGAATAAATTTGAGACGGTTTACCTAAAATGTTCCACCGTTCTGTTAACAACATTTTATGCTCGTTTTGACTGAGATCTATTTGAAATCAGGGTAAAAGGGCCAAGTTTTTGTAGTTTGATATAAAATAAGACTTTTAAAAAAGTACTGTTTTTATTTGCAATGTCCTGTTTTTTGAGACCAAATGTACTGTTATTCCATATTTCAAATCTGGTAACCCTACATGTGGAGCAGGGTTGCAAAATGAGAACATCAAAATTGTACCAACGAGCTCATAACATTGTACTTTTTTGAACCCAATTGTACCAAATCCGAATTTTTTATGCAAAATTAAAAAGAATGGAAAAATATTATACTTAGCATACATTTCGAGAATACTTCCTTGAAATTTCAACTCATTTCTACAAAAATTGTGGCATAGGCGTTCTACTCAAAAAAAGATCGGCCGATTTCCATACAAATGTATGAAAATCCCCACCCATTTGGACTTTAATACCAATATGTGGGAGTTTTTTTTTTGTTAAAAACATGCCCAGCAAAACTTAGATTACCAAATAAGGTATAAAATAAGGTATAGGATCTCTTATTTTATACATTGCAGCATTGATGATTTTAACAGGCGATGAGACTAAAAGTAATGCATCTACATTATCACAAAGAATACCAGTAAGGTATAAAATAAGTCATAAATTTATAACGAAGAATACGAGTAAGGTATAAAATATGTGATATTTTATAGGCTACCAGAAATGAAATAATATAGCATACCAGAAGATAATATATAAGGTGTTACGAGTAGTGAAAAAGTAATTTTGTATTAAATTTACTCACGTGATTGTAAGTGAGTGTAAGTAGATAAAATATGCTCGTGAGTGTGTGTCGTTAGAAATTTTCTGTCGTGAGCCCATCTCTAGTTTAAACTTATGCATTATTTTATAAAATAATTATTTTTTATGTTATTGTAATGCATTATGCATCCAATTATAAATAATGCATTATTTCAAACTTTCAAATAATACATAATGTAACCAAATAGAAGTCATCCATGATTTAATGTTTAGAAATAATAAATATGAAATACATTTTTTCCAATAATCATGCATTACGTAGCAAATTATTAGTAATGAATTATTTTTCACTTTAAAATAATACGTTGTGGAACAAATGTTTGGTAAGACATCATAAAATAATGCTACAAATAAGTTATATACATTACCTGGTAATGTGTTATATAATCACTACCCATTACCAAAGTTTTGCTGGGTAGTGGTATCATGTTATCAGGCTTTTAATTTTTTTTAAACCAAATTGTAGATTTTCATACATTTTCTATAGTATATCCTTTAAATCTATTATGGAGAATTTCCAAAATTCACTAGCTTTTTCTGTAGAAAAAAGTCTAAAAGTACATCAATTGAAAATACTGGTCTTTTACGACTTCTTAAAATCTTAATAAGCAATACCAAGTTTTGGATACTTATTCCGGAGTAAGTATTTATAAAAAGTTAAGGGTTTTTACAGCAATATGTATATCAAATCTTAAAATAATTTTCGTTCAAACATTTTCTTAGGGACGATGACTTATGTTTGCTGAGAAAACCTTTGGGTGAATTCAATTGAAAAAATAATATAAGATTAAATCAAATTTGGACCAATAAAGTACTCTATCGGTGTTGTGTAAATTAAAAATTCCTGAGTTATCCATCCCTGATAAAACATTTCCGTTGGTTTTTGAATTTTATCATAATACTTATCGAAACATTGGCGGTTTCAAATGATGTGCTAATCGCTCAACACGCAAAATACACTTACACTTTTTAGCCAAGTTTCTCTGTAAAATACAGTGTTGCCATTTCCAAAATGAAGAAAAGCGCCAAAATTTTGGAAAAAAGGGTAAAAAAGGGTAAAAAAGGGTAAAAATTTACAAAAAAAGGGTAAAAAAGCGCCAAGAGGAAAAAGTCAAAATTTAAAAATTTATTTTGAAAATGTACTTTTTCACTACACTCATAGAAATATCTTAGTAGAAAAATTAGTAAACCCATTGTAGATCAAGTTTTACAGAATATTGCCGTATTCAACAAAAATTAATGTTGATATCGTTGAATAATCAGTAAATTTGAATCAACTATTTACAACGCTTATACAGAATTCAATAGATAAAACCAAAAAAGAAAAAACAACCCTGTTCGTTCATTTTTGTATTATCAAGTTGGTAGCAATGCATTGCAATGTGAAATTTGTTTGTCTCTTATAAAATTATTTTATGTGTTTGTTTCTTATAAAAATATTTAATATTATAAAAATAAATAAAAATGGGATTTGATGATCAGATTCTGATCTGTAAATATTTGGTAAGTAATAAAATACATTGATTACTTTATGTATTCATACTATATTATATATTTTTTTGTTTTTTTTAGGTTTTTGATTTGGTGTCATTAGAAAACTGGAGAATGGCTTACGAATGCATAACATAAATAAACGAAGTGTGTGTGAAAATCTTGTTTAAATACCCAGCAAAAAAAAATCGAAGTGGTGCAAAAAGAATAAGTGATTCACTACATACATAGTAGCTATATGTGCCGATCTTCATATTCCATAAGAAGTACTTTTATAAGCACTTCCAAAACTGCTAAAAAAATGCCAATAATAACAACTTTCACCAGTTCTTTCCTCAATGATTTAGAAGTACCATTTTCATATGTGCTTACAAATGCAATTGAAAAGTACAAATTTGTGGCACTTAAGTATTGGATTTGTTTTGTTGAATATTTTTTTTTTATAATTTTATCTGATTTAATAAAAAGTTAAATTTTATAAATGAATTAACTTGATATGCCGCAAAAGCGAATTTGTTATGTAAATTATGTTATAAAAAAATACAGTTTCCAGATTTTTGTTAAAATTACCAAATGACTCAAGAAGTGCTAAAAAGATAACAAAAAAACTGTTAGCCCTTAAAAAAGACAAGGGTTAAATATAACCAAAAAAGAGCTAAGTTGGTATTGCCGTTTAAAGGTATAAAAACTCTTCTAAAAATATACGATATCTGATTTAAAATGAGAGAATTACTTTTTTTTATCTCTTCATTTTATTTATTGGATTTTTTTTTTAAATACATGTATAAAAACATTTTTTTTTTTATAATTTTTGGAGTTGTTTTGTAAATTATGTACAAAAAAAAAACAATAAAAAGTTTCCAGATTATGGTAAAAATCAAATGACTTAAAAAGTGCTTAAAGGGCTAAAAAAGATAACCAAAAAAGGTGGTAACCTTTAAAAAAAGGGCTGAATTATAGCCACAAAATGACTAAAAACTCTTCTAAACATTAGGGTATTCAATTAATCGAGGTTTTGGTTTAATCGGCTAATCGGACAAATAATTAATCTTAAAAAATTATGTTAGTAAAATCAACTGAAAATGTCAGTTAAAATAACTACTTTGTAAGTTGTTTTGGGGTCAACTACTTTTTCAGTTAAATCAACTAACAATGTTAGTTATTTTAACTGACAAAAAACAACTGACTTATGTAGTAAAAACTACTTACATTTGTAGTCAAAACAACTAAAATGTAGTAAAAATAAAAAAATCAATATATAATTTTTTTTTTCAAAATATTTTTCAGAAAAAAAAATTGAAGACCAAATTTTTTCCAAGTTTTTTTTTAAAAAAAAAGTTGTGAAAAATAAAAATAACGAAATTTTTTTTTTTTTGGAAAAAAACTTTAAAACTTTTCAGAGATAAAATAAATAAAATTAACTACTTTAAATAACTGTTACTACATCACAGTACTTTTTTGTTAGTTGTTCAAAAAAACGACTTAAAATAACTAACAGAAATAGTTGTTTGATATTTTTCATACAAAAACAACTGACTTTGTAGTTGAAAACAACTAACTACTGTAAAATATACAAATATTTAACATGTAGTACACTCAGAAAATTATGTAAGTTACTACATGTTAGTTATTTGTATATTTTACAGTAGTTAGTTGTTTTCAACTACAAAGTCAGTTTCTTTTGTATGAAAAATATCAAACAACTAACTTAACTTACATAATTTTCTGAGTGCGGGGTTGAGATTTAATCGGTTAATAATCGGATAAATTTGAATTATTCGGTTAACCGAATAATAAAAATTTTAATTGAATATAAAACTAAGAACTCTTATGTACTTTTAATAATTTTATTAATTTTATTTAAAATAAATCTTTATCCGATATGGCGAAGCTCTATAATGTTAGCCCAAATAAAAATTTTTTGTATGGCACCCTGAAAATTTACCCTAAAATTGATGCCGGGCTTAGATGCACCTCTAATAGAGTTTCGAATTCGGTACTATTATATATCAACAAGACAAATTGGTTGGTTTTCAAATTTGTTTTCTTTTATTTTTTAGGGCCGAAATTGCAATAATTTTATCGGTCGATATCTCCGTAATGAAAAAAGATATCTTAAGGATTGCAAAAGTAATTTGAAGAATAAGTGAAGTATTTTTAGATGTGCTGAACTAATTATACATCATAAAATAATTCTCGGTTTTATAAGGTCCCGAACATTGCGAATATCTGAGTTTATGCAGTACTGTCAATCGAAAATCTAAATATCTCAAAATAAGATAAATCACTTCTAAGGCCAGATTCGGATTAAGCGCATGAAAAACTATTAGAAAAATATATACATCCACATTTAATTAATAATTAAACTAAATTATTAAAAACATCGATTTAATCTTAACCATTTCAAGTCTAAATATTACATAATAAATATTAAACATTGTTTAAAATATCGTTTTGGTTTTGATTATTATTAGTGTAAATACTAAAAAAAAAAAAATCTTAAAATCAATCCCAAAAAGTCATGAAATATGTACTTATCAAGAAGTGATGAAAAAATCACTTCTAAATCACCATATAAAAATTACATAATCACATCCAAAATGCCAAGAAATATATACTTCTAAAGAAGTGATGAAAAAAGCACTTCCAAAAGGTCAAGTTATATTAACATCCCGATCACTACTTCAGAAGTTGTGATAAAGATGTTAATATATATGTACATACTAAACACTAGTGATATTGTGTGTCACGCCCATATAAAATTCATCAGTGTTTCAGCTGAAGAAGAAGTACATCTGGTTCATAAGTTGTGGTGAATTTTGTAGTGAATGGTAAGCTCTTTTTTTGCTGGGTATTGCAGCTTTAAAAGCCGGTGATAATTCTAAAAAAAATATTGTGATTTATATCTAATAAAATAATATTTACAAATAACAACCAGCTTTTTTTTATTAATAAAATTTCTTATATCAACAAAAATATGAGTTGAGTTTACAAAAAATACGAGTTGATTTACAAAAAAACGAGTTGATCAACTTTTACAAAAACTGACAACAATTTTTATTGAAATCAAAGTAAATATTTGTAGGGTCAAAATCAACAATGATTTCTGTTGAATTTACAGCGATTTTCTTTGGGAATACAATGATTTTTGGTTGAGTGTACGAAAAGAACATTTAAAAAAGGGTAAAAAGGGGTAAAACTGGAACATAAAAAGGGTAAAAATCGCCACAAACATAAAATTAAAAAAATATGTTTTTTTTTTCGTGAATTTACTAAATTTATTGAGACAAAACTAAAAAGAAAATTGCAATTCAAATTGCTTAAATAATATTAAGATAACAATTAACACAAAATTTTAAATAAAAATATTTGTCTTTATAAAAAATAAACAATTTTCAAATAAATCTGTTCCCTTGTCGCACTCATCACGCCAACAAAATATTTTTTTAAATACCTCTTTTGTAAATGATATTTGATAGCTTTGATTTGAATAAATTTGACTGTAAATACTTGAAGGCAGTTCATAATTTTGCCAGCAAATTTCAGAATTGTTTTAAAATACAACAGTCCAGAAAAACGTACAAAATTATAGTTTTTCTACAAAAACGTCCGTAAATATTTGCTGAAAGATCTTAATACGGCGTTCACACTAGCTGTTTTGAAGTGTTTAAAAGTGAGATGTTTAAAAAAGTCTTTGTTCTGTATCCATTACGTTTTTATTCTGTTACTGGTGTTTTGTTAAACAACTTGTTTAAAGTCGCTAGTGTGAACTCCATATAACATAAAAATAATCAAAACAAGTAAAAAATTTAAATTCGGCCTTGCCGAATGTAGTGATACCCTCCACAATTTCAAAAAGATTATTGCAAACAACTTTATTTAAAAGGAAATTACTTTTGAAAAAAAAAAAATTTAAAAAAATATCCGCGAAAAAAAATTTTGGTAAAAAAAAAAATCCGCGATTTTTTTATTTTTTTGTCAAAAATATGTTTGTACTTGTTTAAATACCATTTGGTGTTCAATTATTTTCACATATGTCAACCAGAAGCCGAATTAAAGCATTTTGTATTTTTAGGTTATGTTGAATGTACTGAAATTTTTGAGGTGTGCTTACATTTTCGTTCATAACTTTTGAACCGCTGAACCGATATCGCTCAAATGCAATACCAAACTTCTCGGGAGAACTTCCAATATATATGTTAAGTTTCAGTCATCTCTGTGCAATATTTTGTCCGCGAGAGCATTTTCCACAGACAGACGGACAGACGGACATCGCTAGAATGTCTTAGAATCGATCGGGCATCATGAATATACATACTTTATGGGGTCCCAGACCGATATTTCGATGAGTTACAAACGGAATGACAAACTTATATATACCCTCTATCACTAAGTGGAGGGTATAAAAAGAAATAATAACAAAATCACAAAGTTTTTATAAAAAGCACCAAAAGCGTCACGAAAAAATAAAAAAGCACCATGAATACCCGTTTTTTTAAAAAAGGGTATTCGTAAAAACTCCGGTTAAAAAGACAAAAAAAGCGCCAGAAAATACCCGAAAAGCGTCAAAATGGCAACACTGGTAAAATACAACCCACCAGGTGTTTGTGCGTAAGTTAACCAAGTTTTAGTTCTAAAAAATTGTCTAAATAACTCAAAAGCACTTATGGGTTGCAAGTGTTTTTTGCGTGTAGTAAATTTTTAGAAATTTTTTTTTTTTTTGGGATTTTTGGGGATGACAAATTTTAAATTGGGGATGGCATCAAAAAAAAAACTGGCGACCCTGGTCAGGCAGCTCTGATTCTGGTCAGTGTTGCCAGATAAGGGGATTTGTCCCCAAAATGGGGATTTCGAGTTTGGTTTGGGGACAAGATTTCCAGGGGAGGGATTTGGGGATTTCGCTAATTTTTGGGGATTTTTTCTAAAATTTGGGGATTTTGTAATTTCAAAAATTAAAAATTTAATTTTTAAGACTATTACCAATTAATGAGATTGACATTTGTACAGAATGCAGTCAAAAATTACAACTGCATTCATTTGTTAATGTCAAAGTAGTAAAATTGGAATAACAATGCTTTAATTATTTTTTTACGTTTTTTGAAAAACAAAATTTTGTTTCTTAATTCACCACGATTGCAGTCTTTAGATGCTAGTAGACAACAGTTTTTTTTTGTTATTTTCGCCGTAAAACTGTCCTTAATCCCATCAATTGGATTGGGCAAGATAAAATAATTTAGGTCGGGAGTAATTTTTGTAAATAATAAATGTTTTACGAGGGACGAACAAATTTAATTTTTTTCAAACTCAGAATAGTTTATATTCAGTTGTCAAATAATTTTTCTAAAGGTACCTACAGACGACGCAATATTATGTACAATATGCAATTATATTGATCGTGTGTGGGTTAGATTGACCATTGTACAATCGTCAATCTAACCCACACACGATCAATATAATTGCATATTGTACATAATATTGCGTCGTCTGTACATACCTTTACGCCATACAAAAATACTAAAAGTCAATCAATACAGCTAAAGAAACCATTATTTTTTGACCTCCAATACTTTTGACCACCAATTTATTTGGGAACAATAAAAAAATATTTTGTTTATTTATTTTAGAACATCTACTTAAAAAAATATTTCTTTGTTTACAAAAAAATTGTTGGTCAAAAGTATTGGAGGCCAAAAAATAGGTATTGGTGTCTCCAACTGTATTGATTGACTTTTAGTATTTTTGTGGGTCGTTTAAAAAATTATCTGACAAACGAATAGAAACTTTTGGAGTATTACCTCCTAGCACGAATCTGTCATCAGAAAATTTGTATCAAATAGCCTTCTCGACATATAGGCATTTTAATATTTTGTGGGCCAAGCCTTTAAAACCAACAATTCTTTTAATATTGGAAAAGTGTATGTTAAAGGAATATATTTTTTTATTAAAATTTGTTATAAAAATCCTAACATATCCAAGAAATCCGGGCTTGATACGATCAGGGTAATGTCAAGAAAGTTGACAACGTCCTTCTTGCAATAAATATCTAAAATTTGCAAAAAATTACCTTTTCAAACCAGATATGTTAAGTGGGCACTCCAATAAAGAGAACATGAGGTTAAAATTTAAAATCCATTGATTATATCTAAAATATTTGCAAAGAAGTCAAAATTATGAACCAAATATGCATATTTTAAAAGATACATTTTTTGTACCAATTTTAAGATTTTTTTTTTTTTTGGTAATATTAAGAGAAAAAACTTAAACGACACTTTCTTAAGTATTCCTGCCTCCTGAATACGAATCAGTCATCAGAAAAATTAGATTTCTTAAGATTGGAAAAGTGTGTCCAGTAAAATTACCTATTTTTTGCAAGAAATCCAGTCTCGATACCATCAGGACATGTAAGGAAGTTCAAAATGTACTTTTTTAGTTTTATCCTTAACTATTCGAATTGCGAAAAAAAAATCCTGTAGATACTCAAATAAAGAGAATGTGGGGTTAAAATCCAAATTTCGTTGAGTATATCCAGAAATATTTGCAAAAGCAAATATCTGATTTGAACAGTATTTTTTTTTTTCAAAATTCGAATAGTTATAAGGATAAAAGCAAAAAAAATATATATTTTAACTTCCTTACAATGTTCTGATGGTATTCCTGATCTTATCGAGGCCGGATTTTTTTCAAAAGTTATGTAATTTTGTAGGAAAGAGGAAAAAAAGACACATTTACACTTCTTTAATATCAAAAGAATTCTTGGATTTGGGGGCTTGATTCACAAAAAAATCAAATTCCCATGTCTCGAGAGGCGATTTAATACAACTTTTTTATTTAAAATTTAATATTTAAATATCATAAAAAGGTCTAACCTTAAAATTAATATAAAAATATTGTTTAATAAACACCATTTTTTTAATTAAAAGAGAGTTTATATTTGAATATTTATTAAATTTTTTTGGGGATTTTATATAATTTGTAGGGTATTTTTGGGGATTTCATTTTTCAAATTGGGGACAAGAGCCAAATATTTTCTGGCAACCAGTGTTGCCAATAGTAGGGGGAAATCCCTACAAGTAGTGTTTTTTTTTATAAAAAAGAAAGCGTAGGGGAAAAGGGACAGATTTTCTTTTTTGATCAAAATGTAGGTACTTTTTAAAAAAGAATTGATATTTTTAATATTAAACGTTTTGGCAAAGAAAAAATGGTACCTAATATTTTGTTTTTAAAATTGGTTAATAAGCCAACATTATTTAAGCCCTGTAAGTTGTTCACCAGTATAAAAATGGTTCAAAACATAAATTTGAAGCGAAAATTTGAGAGTCTCATGGTGGGTTATGTTTGGTCTTCAACTGTTTTAAAATACAAAACAAAAATATCCTGATACATACATATAAACGGGTTATTTTACGGATCTTCAACAGAGAACGAAATACCTCTTTAGAGAAATTTTGAACGTTTTTGTCAAGCCAGTTTATTAATATTATGTTTTTTGACAGATTTTCACATAAAAACCGAACAACTTACTTGCCCAAAGTAGTCGAGGTTTATCTTTTTTAAATTAAAACAAAAAATAATTTTCTTGAAAATTGTTCTATATAAATATTATAGTTTTAATAAGTAAAGAAAAAATTACCTCGAGCTAGAATAAACCTTCTCAAAATATAGTATATTAATGGTTGAATAAAACAATTTTCGTTTAAAAATTTATCAGAATTTTAACAAAATTACATATAATTGACGCATCGAAAACTCACATCTAGTATTTAAACTTTTATTTTACATTTAATGTCCAAAAAATGAATAAAATTTGGTTTTATTTTAAACATTTTTGGTGCTAAAACGTACACAGAAAATAAAATCGTCAAATTTAAATCAACAAACAGCAATTGTAAATCAACAAAACATTATATCAACCAAACATTTAGTAAAAACGGCAGCCTGTTAGTCTATAATACAAAACTTCGATTTTGTTTTCAACAAACTTAGCAAGTAATTTTATTTCAAAATTATTTTATCATGTCAACAAATAGTTTTTGTACAAGGTAGATTCATACAAGGTAAGATCCAATAACCTCAATAACCTCCTCCATAGTAAGTTTTTTGTCAAATTTGAAAACAATAATATTTACGAATTTTCAAAGCGAAATAAAAATATTTTGTTCGGCATAAATGACTTGAGTTTACACTAAACTTTTTATGCTTAAAAATAGTTTAATTTTTTTTAATTTTTGTCGTGAAAAATAAAAGAATTTCGTTTGAATTTCAATATTTTTTTATAATTTAGTTGTTTTCAAAAATTTTAAAGTTTTGAAAAGCGCTTAAATTGGTTAATGTGTGCACTGAACATTTAAGTCGTTTTTGGCGACTAAAATTATTTTGAAAGAAAATTGTTTTCATTTACGTCACAAAAATATTAAATCTACCTTGGGTTTTGTGTTTGTTAAATTTCTTTGTTAAAAAAAAAATAAGATTTTTTACGTTTGTCAGTTCAACAAATTGTGTTTGTTGAAGTTCTTTGTTGAAAAAAATTTAAGATTTTGTACGTTTGTCAATACAAATAATAATTTTAGAGAATTTTTTTTTCAACAATCAATATTTACAAACGTTAGTTGATATCACAAATTTCCGTATAGGAGAGCACTTTCAGTGAAAAAGTTAATTGTATTCACAAATATGGGGGTCAATATAACAATTCGTTTTTTTCTGTGTAGGGATAAATGTAGGGATTTTTTTTTGTAAAATGTAGGGAGAAAAGGGATTTTTTTTAATATATGTAGGTTTTTTTCTTTTAAAAAAATGGCAACACTGCTGGCAACACTGATTCTGGTTTTAAAATTCTCGATTCTGAAAACCTCCAAACACTGTTGCCAGATTTGACGATTTCTCTGCATTTTGACGATTTTTACTCCCCAAAATAGCAAAATGACGATTTGACGATTTTTGCCCAAAAAATGACGATTTTTAAAAATAACAAAAACCTGACAATTTTGTCTACTTTTTAAAATTTTTTTAATAGAACTTTAATATTCAATGAATATTTTTTGCTTATTGTTAGTTAAAAAAAACTATCCACCAATATTTTTGTATAAAAAGGGACAAAAGAAACAAGTGAGAGTGTTATATTCTCTGTTTCCCTCCAAAATATAAAAAAATTATAGGGAGTTTTTTGGTGGAGGACCTTTCTTTGATTTATTATGATATTTATGCAATTTTATCATTATTATTTTTTTATAGAAGTGTCCACTAAAAAGGGTAAACAGAAAAAAAAAACATTTTCCAATTAACTTGACCCAACTGCATAACCTTTTCTTTCATAAAACTATTTCATATGCTTAAAAATATAACAAAAAAAGTAAAAAAAAAATTCGGATGCAGGTTTAGTTTTAATAGAGGGAACTTTGTTCTTGGTCTGATTTTGCCAATTTACGAACTGAATCATCCAATGGCCGTAAGATATATTTCTGCCAAACTGTATGGATTTAGCTCTTTTGGAATTGGACTGCATCATGCCTTCAACAGACGGGCGGACATCGCTTGAATGTCTTAGAATTACTCTTTAATCGAGGATAAATATACCTTTTTTATTTTGACGATTTTTGCCAATGGGATGACGATTTTGACGATTTTTTTTATAAAAATCGTACATTTTTGACGATTTTGTACCCAACAATTCTGGCAACCCTGCCTCCAAACGCGATCAAAATTTATTTTGATTTTTTGAAAATTTTGTTAAAATATCGACACCAGGGATGTTAAATGGGGCTTTCAATTTTGTACCAACTTTCAAAATAAATTGTACTTTTTGGACCCTCACGGTACCATTTTTTTAATTAATAAAAAATTAATTTAAAATAACTCGGTTGTAATGAATCTTGTATACAAAATTTTCATATGGGCCTAATACCCAGTTCACACCTGAGGTGAAATCTCGTTCGAACGAGATATGAATAGGCCCTAAGTCCAAAAATGGTCCGATTATAATCAGATTTGATTTGGTTATTAAAGTACGCGTTAAACACACACAAACACAATTTTAATTAATTTTTTTTTTATTTTCATGAAATTTGAGCGATTTATGTGAATATCGGGATGGTAGTTTGTATGGGGGCTACAAGAACTGATTCGATTCCTTTCAAATTGGGATTTACCTGCCAAATTTCGAAAGGATATCTACTATAACACTGTTGTACGAGTTATTTGAGCCAAAATTAAGAAAGACCTTCGTATGGGCAAATTGATCAAAAATTGCGACCTGTATTGTGTTTACACCGTTTACATCGACAGACAGACAGACGGACGTATGGAAGGACGGACATCACTAGATCAACTCAAAAAGTGATTCTGAGTCGATCGGGTAGTTACAAACATCAGCACAAACTCATAATACCCTGTACCACAGTGTGGCGTAGGGTATAAAAACCATTTTTCAGGCACGTTTGTGAACAATTTCATTGTCCGATACTTTACCTACACTCAAAAAAATAACTTAGTCAAAATATTAGTAAAAGGTGTTGTAATTTACTTCAACCAAACTTTAGCAAAAAAAAAATTGTAAAAATTTAACTTTTACAGATTTTTTTGGCAATTTACTATTGGTAAAATACAAAATTTTTTTGGTACTTTTACTATATTTTCTTGCTAGTTTTTTTTTTTTTTTTACTATAATTTTAGCAAAAATATTAGTATTTTCCTTAAAGAAATGGCAATACTTTTTATTTTTTTAAGAAAAAAAAATTTGTTTAAAGTGTTCTAGTGTGAAAAAAAATCATTGCTGATTCTGCTGCTGTTGAAAGTCCAGCTGCCGAGAAGAAGGTAAAAGATGATGCTGCCAACACCATAGCAAAGTAGCCATCCATCAACTGAAATAATGGTTGATGATGCTATTAGTTTGAACGTGGCGCTCAAAAATATGCTACACAATTTTTAGTATTTTTACCATATTTTTTGCTAATTTTACCATATTTTTTGCTAATTTTATATGAAATTTTTTTAAAATTTGCCACCTAAATTGTTAATAAAAAGTTGATAATTAAGAAAAATTAATTTTTTTAAAATTTTAACACTTACTAAAATATCTATTCTTCAATATCCAAACGTTTTTTGTTATTTTTTTTTTTAAATACATGTGAAAAAAATTAAAAATTTGAAAAAAATTTGTTCATTTTTTACAAATTTTACGTGAAAATGTAAGAAATTTCTTGTGTAGACTACTACGCAATTCTCATTTGTTCTACTTAAGCTAAAAAAATGACGCAAAAAAATAAAAAAAGTGAAGTGTTGTCCTATAAATTTTTTGTTTAAAGTGTTTAAGTGAAAAAAAAAATCATTTTGGATTTTGATGTTGTTGGAGGTCCAGTTACTGCAACTACAGCTGCTGAGAAGAAGGCAAAAGAAGATGACATCAAGCCGAAGAAACCATCCAACAACTTCAGTAATAGTTGATGCTGCTATTACTACATTTAAAAAACGTGGTGCTCAAAAACAGGCTAAAAAAATTTTTAATATATTCACCAAATTTTAAATCAACTACTAATCAGAGAAAAAAAATTACTAAATAAAACCGTTTTTTTTACCAAAATACAAATTTTTTTTTATCTATTTCAATTTTACCATTTTTTTTGGTAATTTTACCATATTTTTTGATAATTTTACAAGTTTGATTTTTTACAAAAATAAAATGGTATTCTTGTAATTTTACCATTTTTTTCCTAATTTTTTGATTAGCAAAATGGTTTTGCTAATATTACCAAAATTTTTGCAACGTCCAAAACTACAGTTTTTTTTTGCTAATTTTAACCATTTTTTTTGCTAGTTTTATAATATTTTTTTTTGAGTGTATAGCAAAAATTCTCAGAATTATAGAATATTTCGCCAGAAAAAATGCATACGAGTGTGTAAGCACGAAAAATGTACCAAGATCTCAGAATTCTTCTCAAGATGAAAGGTCTCAAAGTCTGCAATTTATACTATCTTCATTAATTGTCTATAGATAACTGAATGATACTTCTGTGGAAAATTCTGAAACTTTTTGTTTGATTAAAGTGAGTAAGAATTTTTTCAAGTGTCTAATTTTGATACATTTTCTCTAAAAACAAGTTTTTAACTTCCTGAAATATTTGTAAAAAAAATTTAGCTACATAGTTGCCATAAATTAGAAAATCTGTGATATAAGAGTAATATGTTTTGAATTTAAATTTATGTTTTTTATGTTAAATGTAAAGTTTTTTTAATTTTTCTTTTAATGTAACAACGTAAAATATTACGACCCCCTGAAGATGTCGGCATATACCGACGAAACGTTGGGAAAATTGCAATAAAAATTTTGTTTAAATTACAAGGAAATTTCACTCCTGATTAGCTTAATAAAAACAAAATCTAGAATATTAATTCAATTGGCCAAACAACAAATTCAACAATTAGAAAAATTTTATTTAAAAAATACTTTAAACTGTTTAAAAACCAGGGGTTAAAAACTAAAAAAGAGTCACATTTATGGTGTAAATCGGTCAAGCATTAGTACCCTTGTGATCATTTATTTAAGTGAAGAAAAAGCATTGATTGGTCTTTTACCAATATTTCGACGAGTTATAAAAAAAGAAATTTTATATATAAAAAATGTACCAAATGAGTCGCGGTAGTAGTACCACGGTACTTTTGAAGGTTAAAATGTACCATAAAAAGTACAATTGTACCAACTTTAACATCCCTGATCGACACTATTTTTTTTTTATAGAAAAAACATCTCGAAAGATTTGTTTCCCTTTTTTTATTTGAAATGTATTTTTATAATTTGGGCCGAAATCCCGGCGGTACTGCAATACCGGGCCAACCCGCGACAGAGGTGGAGCAAGCCCCTAAACACTCCGTCTATTTCCAAAAATCAGTTTAACATTTGTTGTCCTCCGATGGAGGATCTATCAGATGTTAAGCTGATAAGAACAGATACTACACTTTGATCTTAGCCATAAGGCCGAGAAGCGATAACTAAACGCAGTCAAAACTAAATTACTTATGTTAAAGATTTTATAAACTCAGCGTGAATTATAACACAAATTCCATGGTTATTTGTGTTTAACTAAAAAAAATAAACTGAAATTATATAGAAAATCTATAGAAAGAAGAAACAGAAAATTATAAAAAAAAACAACCACTAAATTTACTACCTACTTGCAAGGTATATTTATAAAGGTAATATTTTAGTGACGTAAATAAAACCAATTTTCTTAAAAAATCATTTAATACGATAAAACGACTTGTATGTTCAGTGCACACATTTAAACTCCTTTGAAGCCTCTGATATTTATAAAACATCTAAATTTAAAAAAATTATGTAATTCCCAAGACGGAAATTAAAAAAATAATCAAATATGTATATCTGAGCTTTAGGGATGCCAAACGGGAAATCCCGAATCCCGAAATCCCGGGATTTTTCGGGATTGGTAAATCCCGAATCCCGGGATTTATTTTTTCAATCCCGGGACTTTTTGTCAAATTTTGAAGCCAAAATATATTATTTTCCCAGTGCTCATTGTCCGGTGGTGACAAAATGGATATCGTTTGAAAGGTGTTTGAAATATCTTTCAAATAAGGCAAGTTGGGCTTAATTTCTCTTATTCTTTTGTAGTATAATTTAATTTTTAGGGCGTATTAATTAATATACAGAAGGGTGATTCAAATTTTCCTTTTTTTCAAATTTAAAAAATCGTCGGAGTCAGAGTTTCTTTTTTGACTTGAAAATCGAAAAATTCAAACAAATTGAAACATTTTTTACTTTGTTTGAAACTTTTCGATTTTCGTGTCTAAAAGGAATCCTACAGGTCCAAACGATTTTGAAATTCGAACAAAGGATTTTTTTAAACCCTAATATAGAGTTAGCTGCCGATGTATGCATATGACAACATTTTTAAGAAGCAGTTACATTTTGCCGAGAGTTTAATTTATAAGGGAGCATTTAGTAATCCATTTGTAAAGTTTTTATTTAACAGTTTTAGTTCGTAAATGAGTAAAAGTGAGAGGAGGGGAAAATTTCCCCATTAAATAACCAAAACAGTCTCTGAAAACCCAAAATCTTTTACCAATTTGTACTTTTGTTAAGCAAATGTCACATTTTTAAGTTGCACCTAGCCATTTCATTTTTCTCGTCCCGCCCCTTTTTGTGGGCGTAGATATAAAAAATTATGTAAATAATGATAAAATTCTGTTACTTAAGCGTAATAAATGCATTTGTAAACATTTATCGTAAAGGGAAGGAAACTGTTAAAATGTGATTCGCCTACCAATAGGACAATTAATACAAATGTATCGGCGGAGGACATTCCCTCGCAATAAGTTGTAACAAATTTATAAATACAATTTTATCATTATTAAAACAAATATTTTATATCCACGTCTACAAAAGAGGCCGACAGAAAAAAAATAGTTTCTAATCTTTTGAATTCGACTGCATCGCGTCTTTCACAGACGGATATTGCTCGAATCTATTCAAATCGGTCATAGTTGTTCCTAAATTTTCAGTTTTTCTGTGCTAAATATGTAAAACTTTACGATAATTATTCAATAGTTATGAATTAATTAAATATTTAATTATAAAAAAATGTATTAAAAATATAACGTAAAAAAGTTGAATTTTAATAAATCCCGAAAAATCCCGAAATCCGAAAAAATCCCGGGATCCCGAAAAATCCCGAAATCCCGAAAAATCCCGGGATTAGGATTTTAAAATCCCGAATCCCGGGATTTGTAAATGTCAATCCCGTTTGGCATCCCTACTGAGCTTAGTGTAGTCTAAACATAAGTCATGTATAGCGCTCAAAATTTTTTTATTTCATTTTAAAAATTCGTAAATAATTTTTGAAATTTATCAAAAAACTTGATATGGCGTAAAAATAATGTTAATAGATATTACCTTAGTAAGTATACCTTGCCAACAACTTGTTGATAACCAGCGTTGCCAGTTTTTGTTGTAATTTGTCCCCAAAAAATCCTCAAATTGACTTTGATTCATCATAACTTTTATAATAAATGGGGGATAAGGTTTATTTTGGTCAAATTGGAGTCGTGAACATGTTTTCTGTAAGTCTGACCAATTAAACAAAGTCCAGATCTACGTACACAAAAATTATGTAGCAAAATGTTGAATAGAAAATTGTGCATCTTTTTTTTAAGTAGTCAACACATTTAAAGTTATATTGCAATGAACAATTACTTTTTTTATGAATCAGTCTTATAGAAAAAATGTTCGCAAACCCAATTTGACCAAAATAAAAGATATCCAATTTTTATTTAGAAAGTTATGATAAGTTAAAGTCGATTTGGCGATTTTTTGGGGACAAATTACAACAAAAACTGGCAACGCTGTTGATAACATTTACTGGTTGTTGTTGTCCCATACAAAAAAAACAAAACGTTTACAAACGTTTGTGGGATAAGAGGAGGGGGAATTGTTTTTAACACATTTCATTTATGTTAAAAGTAGAGATGGCCACATGAGTAGATTTGTGCGTGATTCACGCGATTCCCGCGTAATCACGCGTGAGTATGACTGAAACTCAATTTTATTCACGTGATTGTGAGTGAGTGTGTGGAAAAAAAGATGCGTGAGTGAGTGTGATTTTTGCGTGAGTCGATTTTTTTGCGTGAGTTTGTATGATTTATTTACTCTTCTTATTTCCATTTGTCCCGAAAAAAATAATATTTTTTTTTTGCAAAAAAAACGTTTCGTGGGTGTCTGTCAACGTGAGTTAAAGTTAAACTTGTGTGAGAGTTGTCTTAAATTTACTCACGTAATTGTTAGTCAGTAGCAGAGCTTCGAAGGATTTCATTCCTTAATTCGATTTGTCATTCTGAGTGAAAATTTAGTGATTGCATTCCCCAATCACATTTTAGAGAAATTAATGAATTCACCTTAGACTCATTCGGTTGATAAATATCGAATGCATTCGTTTTATTTTTCATTCGACTTTCAAAAATCGAATGCATTCGATTTTTTTTCGTTCGACTTTTAAAAATCGAATGCATTCACTTGCGAATGCAATCGACTTTCTTTTCATTCAATTTGAAAAATCGAATGGCTTATTCATTCATTGCATAAAAAACTAACCAAGATAGAGCAAAACGGAGCCAATTTTTTGTCCATAGTATCGCTAACACTCTTCACATTTTTTTGTCGTATAGGCAGTTAATATGTGCATTTTTAAAATTTTCGGGAACACCATTTTTTTTGGATTCAAAATTAGAGCCCATTAGGGTCATCGTATGTAAAATACTATGGACAAAAATTTGGCTCCGTTTTGGTCTATATTTAAAAAATCGATTGCATTCGCAGTGGAATGATAAAAAATCGAACGCATTCGATTTTTCTAAATCGAATGAACAAGAAATCGAATGCATTCATTTTTGTTCATTCAATCGAATGAATTCCAAGGACTGCATTCAATGTTGATTTATGAAATCGAATGCATTCACTGACTATGAAAATTTGAATGGATTTTTTTGAGAATTCATTCGAAAAAGATTTCATTCTTCGAAGCTCTGGTCAGTAGAAAAAATATGCTTGTGAGTGAGTGTGCGAGATTGGAAAATTCCTTTCGTGAGTGTGAATAAACAGTCACTCACGCGCCCATCTCTAGTTAAAAGACTTTTTTTTATGAAGATATTTATATAGATACCAGGGATGGAAAATCGTAATTTTGAAATGGTACTGGAGTTCAACCAAGAAAGTACTTTTATACTCTCGACGGTACTAAAAAAAATGAATGCCCAGTTTCTGTACGACGAACTGGACATAATTCAATATAAAAGTTCTTAAATTGAAGACATTTTTATCTATTTTTTAGAGCCTACGGTCAGGACCGGTTATCCGGGTTGACCAGTCTATCCATAGGTTGACTCAATAGGTCCGACATTTTGAATTAAAAATTCCGGAAAATTTTTAAGAGCTAATATATCGGTAATTAGTGCCCACACGAGAAAAAGCCAAAAGGCATTTTTTGGTGCTCTTTACTTCTTAAACTTGACCACAGAATACCCGAAATCCCTGAGAATAAAAGTTTTTGAGTTATTTGATTTCCATTTTTTTTAGGATCCCAAAACCCATTACTTTATTAGTTAAAGGGCCGATTTCGCAAAATTTTTGTTCTACAAACGGGACAAAAAGCTGTGAGTAGATCGGCAATTATGTCTTAAGTATCCTTGTTCCATGTGCAGTTATTTAAAGCAACCTCAAAAAAAGTGCCGTCCTAAAGGCCGACAAAGACCGTCCCAATTTCATGTTAATAGATGGAAAACACACGACTTTCCGAGTTTAACAGCCGATTTCTCAAAATTTTTGTTCTATGACCGGGACAAAAAGCTGTGGTTAGATCGGCAATTACGTTTTTAGCACCCTTGTTCCATATGGAGTCATTTGAAGCAACCACAAAAAAGTGCCGTCCTATAGATCGAAAAAACCGTCTCAATTTCCTGTAAATACATAGGAAAAACAAGACTACGAGTTTAACAGCCGATTTCTCAAAATTTTTGTTCCATGACTTGGACAAAAAGCTGTGGGTAGATCGGCAATTATATCTTAAGTATCCTTGGAGTCATTTGAAGCAACCACAAAAAAGTTCCGTCCTAAAGAGCGAAAATTTTCGCTCTTTAAAGAGCGTCCCAATTTCATGTAAATACATGGAAAACACACGACTTTACGAATTTAACAGCCGATTTCTCAAAATGTTTGTTCTATGACCGGGACAAAAAGCTGTGGTTATATCGGTAATTACGTCTAGAGTATCCTTGTTATACCTTCCACTCTAGTGATAGAGGATATATATAAGTTTGTCATTCCGTCTGTAACACCTCAAAATATTGGTCTAGGACCCCATAAAGTTATTCATGTTCCTCGATCGATTTAAAGACGATCTAGCGATGTCCGTCTGTCAGTCCGTCTGTTGAAAACACGATTACTTTTGAAAGACTTTACTGAGGCTGCTAAAGTTTGTCATATATGTTGGTCATTTACCCGGTCAGGTTGGTATTGCAATGCAGAGAAATTGGTCTAGTGGTTCAAAACTTATATGCAAAAGAGTGAATTTCGTTAAGGGTTTTTGCAAATTTACGAGATAAAAACATGCTAACTTTCGAAAGACAATTCTGAGGCTGTTGAAGCTTAGCACATATATTTGTCGTTCCCCTGGTCTGTGTGGTATTGAATTTCAGAAAAATCGGTGTAGTGGTTCAAAAGTTACAAGCAAAACCGTGAATTTCATATTGGTTTCACCTTAAAATCACGTATTGAAACCCGTTAAACAAGTTTTTAAAACATTGGTAAGTTACAAAAATATTTTACAGCGTATTTTTGTCACTCAAAAACCCGTTAAACAAGTTTTTAAAACATTAGTAAGTTACAAAAATATTTTACAACGTATTTTTGTCACTCAAAAATATTTTTAAACTAAAAAAAAATTACAATCGAAAAACATTTTACGCTTATACTCAAAAAAAAATTTTTACTCAAAATAAAATATTTCTAATCAAAATTGTAAATTTTTTTTCACGTTAAAAAATTTACTACCACTTCAAAACGGCATTCATGGATTCGGCTAACAAGGAAGGTCTCCCTGGTGCCACCCGCCGATCTTTTTCGTTTTGAACAACATATCTAAATTTCATGAAGATCGGAGGGTGACACCAGGGAAACTCTCCTTGTAAGTCGAATTTAACTTTTCTACTTGTTTTTACTGTTTTCCTACTTTTTAGATTTTAGTACTTTTAAGGTACCTACAGACTACGCAATATTATGTACAATATTCAATTATATTGATGGTGGGTGGGTAATATTGACGATTGTACAATGGTCAATCTAACCCACAAACCATCAATATAACAGCATATTGTATATAATATTGCGACGTCTATAGGTACCTTTAGAAACACACGTCTTGTATGACCAGATTCTATAAGGTTCTACAGCTTTTGGCAATTTTAGAATTCCAAAACTTTTAGAAAACCATGTTTTGGGAAGATTTAAGATGATTTTAAAATTGTTGGTACCTTTTGAAGTATTTGGTATTTAGAATCGTAATCGCTGGAAATCTTTAAATACTTTTTTTAAAATAAGGTTCCGAAATTCCTTCTATTTTTGAAATCCTCATGTCTTTGACTAATTTCAGCTTTCCAATTTTTTTTTTATTTCACTCTTACCTTATTTTGTTCTACAGCAAAAACAGTCTTATCCGGTTGTAGTATTTGACCCACTGGACCTTTAAGCTCCTTAATGGGTTGTAAACTGGGTTTTAAATTATCCAAATTATGGAAGAACAAACGATCGGATTGTAAAACAGTAGTATTGCCTTGTATTAAAGAGCTAGGATCAATTAGAGTTGAATGTCTATTACCAGACATTTTCTTGGCGGGATGGGGTTTCTTAAACAATTGTTTAGGAATCTGACCAAAATTATTAATGAAACCAATGGTGGCGTTTTTCTTTAAAGGATCATCGATACTAAAATGAAAATAAATGAAGGATATTAATAAAACGAAGAATAGTTTAGAGTAGATTTTAAAATTACTTATAAATATCCACATTGCCCTCATAGAAAAGATGATGGAAAACATTAATAGCTTCGATGGCAGCTGGACCTTGTTGTTTGTGGCCAAATATTAAATCGATCCACTGAAATTGAATAAAAAGTATAATTATAAATAGTGCATTTTTAACCAAAAGGGCATACGGGGCATGCGCCCAAGGCCCTCGGCCTCGAGGGGGAGGGGGACATTTCTCGTATACGAAAAATGTCTCCGAATCTAAGACTTTTTCTACATGAAAAATGTCTTAGAATCTGAGACATTTTTCGTATAGAATCTGAGACATTTTTTGTATAGAACTTAAATATTTTTGAATAGAAAAAAATCTCAGATTCTGAGACATTTTTTGTACAGAAAAAGTCACAGATTCTGAGACATTTTTTGTATCGAAAAAGCCTTAGATTCTGAGACATTTTTTGTATAGAAAAAGTCTCAGATTCTGAGACATTTTTCGTATAGAAAAAGTCTCAGATTCTGAGACATTTTTCGTACAGAAAAAGTCTCAGATTCTGAGAAATTTTTCGTATAGAAAAAGTTGCAGATTCTGAGACATTTTTTTTGTTTAGAAATAGTTCAGATCCTAAGACATTTTTCGTATCAAAAAAGTCTCAGATTCTGACACATTTTCGTATAGAATAAGTCCCAGATTCTGACACATTTTTCGTATAGAAAAAGTCTCAGACATATCAGATATATTTTCTATATGGAAAATCACAGCTAATGGGATATTTTCTTTATATGAAAAGTCTCAGGATCTGCGACCTTTTTCTATTACATTTGATCTTTTTTTGGATTACAATTGATCTTTTTTGAATTAAAATTGATCTTTTTCGAATTACAATTGATCTATTTAGAATAATATCTGATCCTTTTCGAATTACAATTGATCTTTTTCGAAAAACAATTGATATTTTTCGAATTACAATTGATCTTTTTCGAATTACAAATGATCTTTTTCGAATAACAATTGATCTTGTTCGAATTACAGTGGAAATCTTCGAGTTACGAATGGAATTTTTGAATTAAACACGGAATATTTTAATAACAAGTAGAATTTTCGAATAACAAATAGAATCTTCGAATAATAAATGGAATCTTCGATTTACTAAAGGAATCTTCCCGTTACAAATAGAATCAACGAATTACAAATGAAATTTTCGATTTACAAGTAGAATCTTCGAATTACAATCCGAATTACATGTGTAAATAGTGTAAAGTTTCTTTAGAATAACGATTTTTGACTTACCAAATGTAAATTTTGACTAACATAATCACATTCTAAAGCACTACGATGTAATCTTATAAATTCACGTGGATCTTGTTTAGCCCAAGGTGGTAATATGACATCACTTAAAGTTTCGCCATTTTGTTTTGTACCTTAAATATTAAAAAACAAAATCATTAGCATTTCATTTAAACAATCATTCATTTAAGAAATCCTTACCCAAATCAAAATTATTTGAATTTGTTGTAAATTCTGGGAGGTAGAAAAATTCAGGTATTAATTCTTTAACATCGGCCATATTAAATTTTGAAGCCGATAGCCAGGCCTCTTTTAAACTATGAAACATACGATCGGCCAAATCAAAATGACCGCCTTGCAGGCGAAGAAAATGTTGACTGAATGGTTCTAAACGTACTAAATATGAACAAACAATCATGGCTGAGCTGTAATGGGTGCCATAATGATATGGTGGTGTTTCACCTTGGGGATCATCCCATTCCTGAAATCATTGTAATAAAATTAATAAATTTCTAAATCATTTAATTGCTTTAACTAACCTTAAATCTTTTTTGAAATTGTTCTAAACGTTCATCGGACTGAGCACCCATAGGTTTTGAGAAATCTCGGAATGTTTTAGGATTATTGAAATCCAATTCTTCGGAATCATAATCAGCTAAAATCCAGGGAAAAACTGGATATTGCATGAGATCATTGTAGGAACGACCAGCCAGAGTATTTAAATGCATTAAATATTGGAAGTTTGAAATTTCACCACGCTAGAAATTTGAAAAAAAAAATAATAAAAAGTTTGTTAAAAATAAATTTGTGTTAACATTGAAAACTTACCACCCATCTCTGAGTTACCGACGTTTCACCAATTAAACTACTAAATATACCCGATGTTTGTTCTACACTAGCGGTACGTTTCTGACCCGCTATCGACTGTTGAGCATTATCATTGATAGCCGTTGCATGTGCCATAAAACGTTGATAAACCTTATTTCGTACTTTACGTGGAAAACTTAATAAATAATTGCGACCATCTTCGGAAAATACTTCCAATGCTATAGGTTGTAACAAGTAACGTCTTTTATGAACTTCTCGTATTTCTTCATAACCAAACTTTGAACATTGTCGCACCTTACACTGACGTGTTGTACCACCAGAATTTGGTATAATTGGTTCATAGGCTCCGGGTGGTAAAGTATCAATATCTTTTATTTCACGATTTTTCAATAGTGTAAAACCGTCAACAATATAACAATGTTCCTTGCCAAAGAGAAGAAGTCCCTCAAAAGTGTCGAGACCCTGTATTCGGGCACATCTAAACATAAATGATATTTTCTCTTGTTCCTCCAGTAATCTTAAGAATGTTTCATTATCTGCAATATTTGTCATTTCTTCATCTTCTTCGTCATCATCTTGATTGGTACCATCTACCGATTCCTGTGTAAGTGCCAAACGATGTTCATGGGGCGAGGGTGGTGGTGTATTTGTTGAACCACCCGGTTCACTTTTGGATGATTGCAATTGTGGATGTGGTTTACACAATAAATTGGCATCTACGGAATGTTGTTGCTGCAAAGACTGATGTTGTGTTACGGCATCTGTCTCGCATAAAATACGTGGTGGTTGTTGACAATGTATAAAATAAATTTTACTATCAAAACTGCAGGCTACTTTATTTGCTTTTAATTGACGCGTATCGGTATGAGCATCCATTTCAGGACGATATGGATAGTGTAAATAGAATAGTTCATTACGCATTGTTTTCTTACGCATACGATGTGGTCCTTCGGTGGTATCAAGTATCCATTTGTCTAGGTTGGAAATACCTTCGGGACCCCAGAGACCACGTTCTCGAGTTAATTCAGTTTCGGATTGTAACCAATCCTGATAGACGTAACGTTGAGTGTGTTGTAACATTTGTATGTATTGTTTACAGCGTAATTCCCAAAGATCCCTGGAAGGAAAACAGAAAATAATTTGAAATTTTTAACTGAATTAGAAATTATTCATATTTGAATTACAATTGATCTTTTTTGAATTTCAATTGATTTTTTTCGAATTTCTATTGATCTATTTCGAATTACAATTGATCTTTTTTGAATTACAATTGATATTTTTATACCCTCCAACCACAGTATGGGGGTATACTCACTTTGTCATTCCGTGTGTAACGCATTGAAATATCGGCCTAGGACCCTATAAAGTATATATATTATTTATCAGTGATCGATTCTAAGACATTCTAGCGATGTCCGTCCGTCCGTCCGTCTGTCCGTCTGTAGAGGACACGACACAGTCCAAAATAAAAGAGCTAGACTTCCGAAGTTTGGCACGAATATGTCTTATATTCCTAGGCAGGTTAAGTTCGGAAATGGGCAAATCGGACCAAGGGGGAAAAAGTTCCCCCTTAGAGAACTAAACCAACCCAAGAAAAATACCACTTTTTTACATGATTTTTTGTGTTTTTTTTTACAAATTCAACATTTTTATGCTACAGGAAGTTCAAAGTCCTGCATTTGGACCAAGAGACCCATTACCACTTTCGATTTGCAATTCATCTTTTTCAAATTACAATTGATCTTTTTCGAATTTCAATTGATCTCTTTCGAATTACAATTGGTCTATTTCGAATTCCAAATGATCTTTTTCGAATTACAATTGATCTTTTTCGAATTATAATCGATCTTTTTCGAATAACAATTGTAGTCTTCGAATTACAAATGATTTTTCGAATTACAGTTGATCTATTTCGAATAACAATGGCTCTATTTTGAATAACAATTCATCTTTTTCGAATTAAAATTGATCTACTTGGAATTGATCTTTTTCGAATTACAATTGGAATTTTCGGATTACAAATGGAATCTTCGACAAGTAGAATCTTCGAATTACAAATATAGTTTTTGAATTACAAATGAAATCTTCGAATTACAAATAGAATTTTCGAATTACAATTGATCTTTTTCGAACTACATATGTAAATGGTGAAATTCAAAATAGATCAATTGAAGTTCAAAAAAAGATAAATCGTAATTCGTAAAAGATCAATTGTAATTTGAAAAAGATCAACTCTAATTCGAAATTGATCAATTGTTACTCGAAAAAGATCAATTGTAATTTAAAGATTTTAGTTTTAATTCGAAAAAGATCAATTGTAGTTCGAAAAAGATCGGTTATTGTTATTATTATTGTAATTTGAATAAGATCAATTCTAATTCGAAAAGAATCAATTGTAATTCGAAAAAGATTTATTGTAATTCGAAAATGATCAATTGAAGGATATATTTTAATTCGAAATAGATCAATTGTAATTCGAAAAGGATCATTGTAATTCGTAAAAGATAAATTGTAATTCGACAAGGATCAATTGTAATTTCAAAAAGGTCAATTGTAATTCGAAAAAGATCAATTGTACTTCGAAAAAGATCAAATGTAATTCGTAAAAGACCAATTGTAATTCGAAAAAAAATAATTGTATTTCGAAAAAGATCAATTGTAATTCGAAATAGATCAGTTGTGATTCGAAAAAGGTCAATTGTAATTCAAAAAAGCTGAATCGTAATTTGAAAACGATCAATTGTAATTCGAAAGAGATCAATTGTAATTCGAAAAAGATCAATTGTAATTCGACAAGGATCAATTGTAATTTGAAAAAGATCATTTGTAATTCGAAAAAGATTAAACGTAGTTCGAAAAAGATCAATTGTAATTCAAAAAAGATCAATTGTTATTATAATTGAAATTCGAAAAAGACCAATTGTAATTCGAAAAGGATCAATTGTAATTAGAAAAAGATCAATTGTAATTCAAAAATGATCAATTGAAATTTGTAAAAGATCAATTGTAATTCAAAAATTATCAGTTGTAATTTGGAAAAAGATCAATTGTAATTCGAAAAATTTTGAATTTCCATTGACTTCTTTTTTTAGAATTTAAATTTATATTTTTTGAATTACAATTGATATTTTTCGCATTACAATAGATCTTTTTCGAATTACAATTGATCTTTTTCAAATTTCAATTGATCTGTTTCGAATAACATTTGATTTTTTCGAATTACAATTGAAATCTTCCATCTATTTCGAATTACAAATGATCTTTTTCGAATTACAAATGATTTTTTTTCGAATTGCTATTGATTTTTTCGAATTACAATTGGAATTTTCGAATTGCAAATGTAATTTTCGAATTACAAATGGAATTACAATTGATCTTTTTCGACTTACAAGGGAAGTATCTCAACCCTTATGAACCGATTTGCCTGAAACTTAAAGTATATATAAAAGAGACGATTTTAAGGTTGGGGTGTTTCGGCTTATCGGCCATATCAGTGTTATCAGTTATGAAGCAATGTGGACCTCCGGGAACATTTCGATAACTCCCGAACTAACAGGAATATCCCCTAGAGAAAAAATACGTGTCGACCTAAATTTAATAAAGATTATTTCGTATTCATATGGACATCGTAGGGCTATGTCTTCATATAATTACCCCCTAAAATTTGCACATTTTCATGAAAAAAGTATTTAACGAAGCCAAACTTTAACAAGGTTATGCCACCATTAGATAGGTATTAAAAAAACCTGTCTTCTCATATGTAAACATCATATAGTTTCTTAAGAAGAAATGGCTGAAAAATACAAAAAACTATTTTTTCGCCATTTTTTGACCCATGTTTTGAACCCCTTAATCCCCGATATGGCCGATAAGCCGAGACACCCCAACCTTAGAATTGTCTCTTATATATATTTCACGTTTCATGCAAATCGGTTCATAAGGGTTGAGATACTTCCCTTGTTAGTTCAATTAAAATTCGATAAAGATCAACTGAAATTTTAAGATTATAATTGAAACTCAAAGATTTCAATTTTGATTCAAAGAGTTCAATTGAAATTCCTAAAAAATTAGTTGAAATTCAAAAAAATTTATTGAAATTTATAAAAGATACATTAAAGTTCGAAGATTTTCATTCAGGGGATGAAATTCGAAAAATTTCAATTAAGATTCGAAAAAAAACTATGATGTAGGAATTATTAAATTTTTCGATTTTAAATTCGAATTTTCAACTCATGTTCAAAAATTTTGAAAATGAAAACTTTTTTTCTGAATTAAACAACAAATTACTCTCTTTCCGCTGAAATTTTCATTTTACCGTATTCGAAATTAGGAAATTTTAAAACTATACTCACTTTATCAATTGCACATGTATGCCCGTACAGTCAAAGGCCATTTCTTTACTCATATTTGACTTTGTGCGTACCAATTCATCTTTTTTAACTTTTGTACGACTAGCTAAACGTGTCAAACCTCCAGTGACTTTTTGTATCTTTGATTGTATTTGATTGTGTATTTCCCAAGGTATACGATATGAAGCCTTGCGTTCAGCATCTACATAATTAAACCACAATTTTGAAGCTAATTCCATAACTTGTTCACGGGTGGTTTGTAAATCAGGAGCTTTTGAATTGGAGGGAGGAGACGATAGGGAGATTTTGAATACTTCTTCTATGGCAGGCTTTTTACAAACATACAACTCTTCCCAGACACGAAAGGCGGCACCCACAATTAAATTGCGGCCCTGAAAAATAAAATTTTTAGGTTAGGAATTTTTCTGTGCTGTAATTACTATAATTTCTCTCACCTGTAATTGATTTAAATCTTCATCTTTGGGTTCTATAATATCTGCCTGAGGATTAACATGCCAGGTGGTATTACGAGTTCCTGGATCTAATATTATCTTCATATCCGATGTCAATTGTAACAAACAATACGTTAAACATCCAATAAATTCCAATTCATGATTTCCAGCCCCAAATATTAATAATCTATGGGTTATAATTTTATGCAGAGCCTCTAAAACACTCATTTGTTCGGTTATAGCTTCCGTGGGCCGGGATAACAAATACAATATTGTACGATTTAATGAATGATGTAATTGTTCCAATGATATTGATGAAGATCTACGTTTAGCTTGTGCTATTAATTTAATAATGAAATCAAATATATCATGAGGATTACGTGTTAAACAGCCTTGCCACATTTTATCTACCACCCGGGCAGTGAAATAGAAAACATTCGGAGCTATATGTTGAGTATGACTTTGTATTAGGGGAACCAATGATAAAGCAGCCTGTTCTCCTAGCAAAATATCCGCAGCCAAAAGATGATCCATTAAAGCGGATATAATTTCTGATTGATATTCAATTTGTAATGGTATTTCGGAATTATCTGGCGAAGCATCGAATACCAAATCAATGACTGGTGTTGTCTTACCATGCATATTTAAACTTAAAGAATCTACCACTATAACACGTAAGAAATCTATAATACATTTTCTAACCGGATGATTTGTTAATTTAATAGTCATTTGATTTGTTGCCAACGATGTGGGATTTAACATGAAACATCCTGATTCTTCGACTGGGGAAGAATTACCACTATTCGGTTCTGAATCTGCATTATCTTCTTTATTGTTATTATTGGGAAATAATACTGCTACCAATGAAGATATAACATCTCCGGACATCATAACTGGCATAAAATCGGCGAGATTCTGATAAAGACTAAAGAGTAGTTGTATGATTGTTTCTGGATGACTAGTTAACCATGGAGCCAATTCACCACCATGTACTATGGCTCGTACCATACCCAATAGAACACATACTGCTTCGGGACATATATTCATTTTTGGTATATTTGTATTGGCCGATACGGGTGCACCCCATAGGAAAGACCACACACGGTCTAAATCGAATTTTGTGTGTTCTGTAGCTAAGAGTTTAACTGGTTGACCCATTATGAGGGCAGTTATAAGAAAATATAATTCTGGAACATCCAAATGATGTTGTAAAATCCATTCTAGCATTTGGAAGCCTGAAAGAAAAAGAAAATATTAAATTAAAAAAAAAGAAAACTTGAAATAATAAGGAAATGTAGGTAAACTTGATTAAAGCGAATGATATTAAATGTAACACGTTACGTTAAGTAATACGTTACGTAACCCATGACGTAACGAAACATAAAACGTAGCGTAACCGTTCACGTAACACCATACCCAAGATACGTAATGAATTGTTATTATTTAAATATTTGTCAAGCGCATAGCATGGGCCAAATAAAGAAAAAAATATAGATTACGTAACATTACTCATTACGTAACGTAATACATTACGTAATGCAACCGACTACTTATCGCAAGTCAGTTTGAAAATGTCATCAAAGAGCGCGGTCCAGATGGGGTCAGTGTTTGTAAGACGTGAAGATACTCTCGATGTACAGTTAACCCCTATGTCCAATGAATTGCGAAGCTGTTACATCTAGATCATCAGAGAAAACGCCGAGATCTCTAGTGAAAACGGTTGATTCCGAGTCAAATTAGATGATACCCGTAAACTGAACGAGAAAATCAAACTATTTAATGATCAGCAGACATAAAGACAGCGAAAGAGGTAGATGCTGAGAGAAGGCAAAGGCAGCGAAAGAGGTAGATGCTGAGGGAAGGCAACTTTATCTGATGCTATGCAACTATTCTCAACCTTTATTTGGACTAAAGATAAAGTACACCCCAGCGGTTATGTTTGATACCAAATAGAATGCTTCTCGGTTGCAAGACTGGGTAATGATACCCCGAGTGTAGCAGGTAAGAATATCAGAACTAACCTTCTTCGCTCATGAAAGGCTCTCCATGACATTGTAAAGCTGCGTATAAACATGAACTCAACAGTGGGCACAAGGAATAATAGTAAGAGAAAGGTTTCAAGTCTGTTCTCCAACTCGTCCTCAATTAAATGATTGACATGTTCAAACTATCTTGCTAGACTCTCCCGGGAAGACAATCCAAGACAGTGTCTCCATAGCGAGAGAAAGGATGCTAGTCCATTGTTAGGTCATTGGAAAACTATGAGGTTTTAGCCATCAAGTGGTTCATTGGATCTATACAGAAGTTGTGCGTCCAATTCTGCTGTATGGAATCATTGTCTGGTGGCCTGCTTTAGAAACAAAAGCGAACTGTGTCTTTATCACGAAGGTACAGAAAATGTCGTCGATGTGCATCACTGGTGCTCTTCGTACTACACCTACTGCTGCATTAGAAATCCTTCTTCACCTGATACCATTGGACATATTGGGTAGGCAGTATGCGGCTACGTCGGCAATTCGACTTAAGTAATAGCACGCTGCAATGGAGGAGCAGCGATTGTGGCCATAGCGCGATCTTGAAGAATATAAAAATACCACAAAATGTGGAGTGTGCTACATCTATGAGCCTTGAGCGCCACTTTACCACTATGATACCATCCAGGGATCCTTGAATGGGGGGGGGGGGGGAGGGGCTTTCCGGGAAGTGGAGCCACCGTAAAATTTTACACAGATGGATCGGGGCTGCACTAGCAAGTGGACTTTGAAGTCTATTCGGAGGAGCTTGGATTGAGCTTGGTTCGAAAATTGCCAGATCATTGCAGTGTTTACCAGGCAGAGATTCTGGCAATAAAGGAAGTGGCTGACTGGTTGAGTTGAAATGTCTTGTCTACAACCGCAGTCAACATCTATTCTGAGAGTTAAACCGCGGTCAAGTCTCTGGAGTCCATGTTTCGGAGTCCATGTTTCTCCGCGACGGAGACTAATCAGAGATGGGCAAATGGATTGACGTGTGAGACAACGCGACAAATTTGGCCTTCTCTTAATCAGAGGCGCACAAGTGAGCTGATATCGCTTCCAAGAGGAGAGATTTCGACGGTGGTTGCTGCAATTACCGGACACTGTCTTATAGGGAAGCACGCAGAGCGGTTAAATGTGCCGTCAAATGGCTTTTGTCGGAGTTGTATGTATGAAGACGAGTTGGAAACTATCGAACACTTCATCTGCCATTGCCCGACACTTTCTGGTCAGAGACTTGCTTCACTGGGATATAGGGTGCTGCACGATCTTTCTGATTTGTCAGATGTCAAAATTAAATATCTTAGGAGTTTCATAAGAAGCTCAAATTGGTTTAACGGTAGGGACCAGTAGGAAAACCTATTACGGCCCCGTGGTATCACAATGGACCTCAGAGTCTACGTGTGCTGACGTTAAACGTCAGCAGCCACTTACAACCTAACCTAAGGATGCCAGTCTGTTCTCAAACTCTTCCTCGTTTAAATGATGGATATGTTCGGGCTGACATGGTAAGTCGTCCTGCACAGGGTGCTTAGCGGGAAAGAAATGCAGATATATCGTTGGCCAAAATTACAAAAATACTGCAACCTGCAGGTTTGAAGATGACAAAAGCTGCTTTAGAAAAGCCGCAACCAATTTATTCCTTGTTTCAATGGTGGATATGTTCGGACTGACATACTAGACTCTCCTAGACATTGTAAAGCTGCGTATAAGCAGGAGGTTAACATTGTGCCTATGTAAGAGAAAGTAGGCAAGTCTGTTCTCGAGCTCTTCCTCGTTTAAATTATAGACATGTTCGGACTGCCACAGAGTGGTTAGCGTGGAAGAAAGGCAGATTACGAAAAGAAATTCCAACATTACGAAACTACTGCAACCTGCAGGCTTGAAGGTGACAATAGTTGCTTTAGAAAAGCTGAAACCGCTGTCTCAAAAAGGATAACATCAAAAGAATAACATCAGTGCCACAGGCAAGGTTTGAAGTGGCTGACACCACGATACGGTTATCGGGTTACCCTACTAGTCCTTGTCGTTAAACTAGTGTGAGATCCATTTGAAACTTCTAAGATATTAAATTTGGAAATCAGACAAATAAGAGAGATCATGCAGCTGCCTATATACCAATAAAGCATGTATCTGTCTAAAAAGCGCTGGACAGCTGCAGATAAAGTGATTGGTGGTCATCAAATCATCCACGAACCTCCGGAAGAAATCATTGAACAGCACTCCCAACTGCTAAGCGTGTTTTCCAATAAAACAGTGCCCGGTAATTTCGGCAAGCACTGTCGAAATCTGTCCTCTTGGAAGCACCACCATGTCCACCCATGTGCCCATGTCTGATTAGTCTCCTTCGCAGAACAAAGCCGTAAATTTTGCTTGCAAGTTTTTAATAGCAAACCAACACATTCCAATTCCGTAGGAACTCAGGAATATTGACTTCAAGGACTTGACTGCGGCTGGACTGCCAGAATAAATGCTGGCTACTGTTGTAGACAATACATTGCATTTCAACCACTCAACCACTCCCTTTATTAACAGAATCTCTGGTAAGATTGGCAAGTCTTCTGAATAGACTCTAAGTCCCACTTGTTCGTGTAGTTTTGATCTGTCTGTTTAAAAACTTACTAAAGCTCTACTTCCTAGAATGCCAAGACTACCTCGATGGTGTCAAAGTAGGTAAACCTATAAACCTAACTTCTAGAGAATGATGAAATTCGCTGTTTCAACCAACTTTCTATTGAATGGATAACCAAAATTGGGGCTGCTTTTCCAACTTACATATTAAAATCGTTAATTATTATAGCCTACACAGTTATCTTGGTTCCATCGTCGACAAGTCCGGAAATAGTACAGCTGCCATCCAGCACCGTATCAACAAAACATGTCAAGCGTTTAGAATGTTAAAAAAAAGTATAGAAATCACCGAACATATCTAATTACACCAAAATAAATGTATTTAATACCAACGTGAAATCAACACTTCTCTATGGCTGTGAAACCTGGAACCCTTCCACACACAATTCTAAAAAACTTCAGGCGTTTATTAACAAGTGTCTAAGACAGATTCTGAGAGTATTCTGACAAAACACTATCAGTAACGAAGATCATTGGATCCGAACTCAACAACAGTAAATTACGAAATCCATTAAAACGGCAAATACAGATGGCTTGAGCACACCTCCTGATAACAGCACAATAAAGGCGCTTACATTTAATCCCCAAGGTAGCTGAAGAAGGTGTCGTCAAAGTAACACCTGGAGACGCAACATTATTAAGGAAATACAAGACGCAGGATACAGCTGAAGTCAAATCAAACGAATATCCTAATGCAGAGATGAGTGGAAGAATCTTGTTGTGATCCTATGTTCCTCCTAGAAATGAAAAGATTATGTATTCACAGTCGGGTACGAGCAGCGGCTAGAATTTCCTGTAATCCTAGGATCCGTTACATCAGGATCCGTTACAGGCAGGATCCGGTACATTACATATTACCATGGCACAATAATACCAGGTAGTATTATTAGAATTTGTTGTCAATAACGTCCACCTATTAATTTCAAATTTTAAAAATAAAAATTCAAATAAATAAAAAAATCAAAACAAAAAAAAATATAAACAACAAAATAAACAAGAAATCCCAGCAGACAATTTGAAAATATATTCGAAAAAGTGGTTATGTTTATGCCCATATACAAAACTTTAAACCACGGTTTTAAACAAATCGGTTAATATTCACAATACGAACACAGTTTTTGCAACAATAGCCATTTTTCTCCAAGAAAGGCGATTAGAAATCTTCTTCTTATTTCTTTGTTTGTTGGGTTGCTTTATTATTTGGATTTGTTGAAGTCAAGGGGTTTTATGTTTGTTTACATATTTTTGATTACTTTTTCTAATGATAGTACCGTTATAGTTTTACAATGACATATTACATATTATCAAAAATCTTCGGTCATCCTTATAAACTCTCCCGGGATACCGGCTTAAGTCTAAGGAATGACAGAAGAAATGAAAAGGAATAAAAAGAACAAGACACAAATAAATATTCTTATCAAAAATCTTCGGTCTTCCTTATTGACTCTCCCGGGAAACCGGCTAATGTCTAAGGAATGACAGAAGGATTAAAAAGAACAGAAGGGCAGTCACAGGGCAACCTGGGTAATAAAAACGTAATAAATTTCATAAAAAAATTTTCAAAAACGTCTCTGTTAAATTCCCCTGAAAACTTTCCGAAAAACCAGCTAAAGTCTCTACACTAGGTCTGTACTGAAATAAAGTCCGAAACTGAGTATCAGAAAGAGTAACAGAAGGGGCTAAAGAGCCAGGGACAGAAGGACCAAAAGGTGCCGAAGATACAGAAGGGGCCGAAGGCACAGAAGGGACCGAAGGCCCAGAAGGCGCTGAAGGGACCAAAGGCTCTGAAGGGACCTAAGGCCCAGAAGGGACCGAAGGCACAGAAGGGACCGAAGGCCCAGAAGGGACCGAAGGCACAGAAGGGACCGAAGGGATAGAAGGGACCGAAGGCACAGAAGGCACAGAAGGGACCGAAGTCACAGAAGGGACCGAAGGGATAGAAGGGACCGAAGGCACAGAAGGGACCGAAGGCAAGGACCATAGAAGTATATAGAAGTATAGAAGTATACTTCTATGGTCCTTGCTTCTATGCTGATGTTTGTAACTAGTGATAGTTTTAGGAATATAACTTCGAAATTTATACCAAAAAGGGATGGACCGTATATTATTTTGAAGAAACTGGGTGATAATACGTTCGAGTAAGGAAGAGTAACAGATAAATGTATCTGTGGGCACATATCATTCGTCTTCGTTAACACTGGCGCATTGGGATAAAAATCAAGTAAAGCCTTTATATTCTACTAGCTGTTTTTCACCCGGCGTTGCCCGGGTCGAAAAAAATATTATATAATGAATTAGTTTTTTATTAGTCAGTTTATCTACTGCATCATGACTTTTCACTGGTGAATATAAACCTATTCCTGAGGTTTGGTCGATTTTTTTCGACTTCGCTTAGCGTCGGGAACATTGTGCGTATGTGTTTTTCCGTCATGGGAACAAACCTTCTTGGTTGGGTGGAGTGTGTGATGCAGGCCGTTCAAAAAAGTTATTCGACCATCATAAAAACCTTTTTTAACAAAAAAAAATCAAAAACGTTTTTTTAACAAAAAAAAATCAAAACGTTTTTTTGCACCTTGTTTGGAACTTCCCGATTTCAAATCAAAAAAGGAACCCAAAGACATTGCGCAGCAGGTGCAATACTTTTGTGAGTTAATATTGACCATAAAAGGCACTGTTACGACCCCGACGCAAAGCGAAATAGAAAAAACGAATAGTCGCCCCACCCCAAAATTAATGTATTTCTTTAATGGCTTTTAAAAGGAACCTATAGTTCCCTCCTCGGTTAGCACTTTATGTGGTGAAAACTTCAATAAAGATATAACTTTCACAATAGTTCAAGTGGGTGTGGCATTTAACGCATCTAGTTCAATTTTGGTCTCATGTGACCTATAGTTCCCCTATTGGTTAGCACGTAAAAAAAATTGCAATTAAATTTGTTCAGCAGGTTTTCCACGTTTGCGGAACTGGCAGACAAAACTCTCACTAAAGTACAAAGGAGCATGCCATTATATGCCTTTTTTATCAATCGCTGTTTAATATTGCCTATAGCACTATTTGTGTTGAAAATTTCATTGAAATCGGCTTAACTGTTTTCTAATATGGCAGTAGTGTTTAAAGGAATTGGTTAAGCCGTTTTTGTATAATAGCAAATAAGCTAGAAATAACGTTCTGTATATTACAAATTGATGTGGCATTTTACTTTAACTTTTCTCATCGCATTTTATATGGCATATAGTTACGAAACAGGAAAACATATTTTTTTAATTTAATACAAAAGGGTGCGGCATTTTAAGCCCATTTGCCCGATCGCCGCGGTAAGTACCAACTGTGGTGAAAATTTGCTTAAAATTGGTGACACCGTTAAAGCGTGAGTACGGATCAGGCAAAAATAAATTTTAATGTATTACAAAGGGGCGTGTCAATTCACGCCTTTATCTGGTGGTGTCTATAGTATCCGCCTCAATAATTACTAACTGTGGTGAAAATTATAACAACATCGGGTTCGTTGTTTAAGCGTGATTACGGTATGGCAGAAAAAACTTTCAGTACATTGCAAAAGGCTTGGCAGTTGATACAGACTAAAGTTCTCTCCTCTGTTAGTACTATCTATGAAAAAAGTTTTGTTAAAATCGGTTTAGTCGTTTAATCGTTATTAAGGAATAGGCAGAAAAACTTTTAGTATAGTATAAAGGCTCGTGTCAAAACGCCCCCTTTGTCCAAACGCGCTCTATTTTAATCTTTAGTTCCCGCCTCGGCAAGTACTTACTATCTGTGGTAAAAATTTCATTCTAATCGGTTTAGCAGTTATGCTAGATTACGGAACAGACAGAAATAGCGTTCAATAAAATAAATTTTATTAAAAACAGTATAGTCGTTTAAGCATGATAACGGAACATGCAGAAAAAACTTTAAGAATAGTACAAAGGGACGTGGCATTTTCCGCCCCTTTGTCCAAACGCGCTCTATAATAATCTATAGTTTCCGCCTCGGTTAGTACTAACTTTGGTAAACATTTATGTTTAAGTATAAAGTAAAAATTGCTAATTTGAAATGTATGCAAGTAATTTTGTTAAGTGGATCATATGTTCTTTCTAAATATGTTATCGTTAATTTAGCTGATCTAATTTGTTTTGCAAGATTTTTTTTTAACTGTTCTGAAAGCTTTTTTGTTTTTGTATAAATACCACTAATCTCATAAAAGTCTTTTGCCATTCTTTTTTGTCTTTGCTTATAGTACCCACATACATACATTTTTACATATTTGGTTTTTATAAAATGTTTAAATTCAATACAAATTGCATCGTATCTTAATCGATTAAACAAAAATCATATTTCGACTACAAAAATCATATTTCGACTACAAAAATCATATTTCGACTACAAAAATCATAAAAACGAATTTCGCAAATATAAGTGATAACAGTTATCCGGTCAACAATTTCATTAAAATCGGTTCTGCCATTTATGCGTCATTACGGAACAGGAAGAAATAACTTTCAATGTAATAGAAAGGGGCGTGGCATTTTACGCCTCTTTTTCGATCGCCCTCTATTGTGGCTCATAGTTTTCGCTTCGGTTAATACTATCTGTGATGAAAATTTCATTAAAATCAGTTCAGCTGTTTAAGCATAATTGCGGAAAAGGCAGAAATAACTTTTAGTGTAATAAAAATGGCGTGGCATTTTACGCCACTTTTTTCGATCGCCTTCTATTATGGCTCATGGTTTCCGCCTCGGTTATTACTATCTGTGGTAAAAGTTTTAGTGAAATCGGTTAAATCGCTTTTCAGTGATTGCGAAACAGGCAGACATAGTTTCTGTATAGTACAAAGGGGCGTGGCATTTTACGCCCATTTTACAGTTCGCGGATTTTTTTGGCCTATAGTTCCCGCCTCGGTTAGTAGTATCTATGGTGAAAATTTCATGAAAATCGGTTCAGCCGTTGTTCCGTTATTGTCGGACAGACAGATATAGCTTTAGCATGGTACAAAGGCGCGTGTCAATTTACGCCCCTTTGTCCAAACGCGCTCTATTTGAATCTATAGTTCCCGCTTCGGCAAGTACTTACTATCTGTGGTAAAAATTTCATTCTAATCGGTTTAGCAGTTTATTCTGGATTACGAAACAGACACAAATAGCATTCAATTGAATAAAAAAGGGCGTGATATTTTATTTATTTTTTTAAAACGGTAAGGTTGTATAAGCATGATTACGGAACATGCAGAAAAAACTTTCAGTATAGTAAAAAGGGGCGTGGCATTTTACGCCCCCTTTCTTTGATCGCCCTCTATTGTGGATCATACTTTTCGTTTCGGTTAATACTATCTGTGGTGAAAATTTCATGAAAATCAAGTTAGCTGTTTAAGCGTAATTGCGGAAAAGCAGAAATAGCTTTCAGTGTAACAAAAAGGGCGTGGCATTTTACGCCCCTTTTTTCGATCGCCCTCTATTGTGGCTCATAGTTTTCGCCTCGGTTAGTAGTATCTGTGGTAAAAATTTCAGTGAAATCGGTTAAATCACTTTTCAGTGATTGCGGAACAGGCAGACAAAGTTTTTAATTAGTACAAAGGGGCGTGGCATTTTACGCCCATTTTTCCGATCGCGGATTTTTCTGACCTATAGTTCCCGCCTCGGGTTGTACTATCTGTGGTGAAAATTTCATGGAAATCGGTTCAGCCGTTTTTCCGTTATTGCAGGACAGGCAGATATAGCTTTAGCATGGTACCAAGGGGCGTGGCATTTTACGCCCCTTTTTCCGATCGCGGTCGCTTATGGCCTATAGTTTCCGCCTCGGTTAGTACTATCCGTGGTGAAAATTTCATGAAAATCGGTTCAGCCGTTTTTCCGTTATTGTCTGACAGGTTGATATAGCTTTAGCATGGTACAAAGAGGCGTGGCATTTCACGCCCCTTTGTCCGATCGCGGTCGCTTATGGCCTATAGTTCCCGCCTCGGTTAGTACTATCTGTGGTGAAAATTCCATGAAAATCGGATCAGCCGTTGTTCCGTTATTGCCGGACAGGTAGATATAGTTTTATATATATAGTTCCCGCCTCGGTTAGTTCCAAAGGGGCGTGGCATTTTACGCCCCTTTTTCCGATCGCGGTCGCTTATGGTCTATAGTTACCGCTTTGGTTAGTACTATCTGTGGTGAAAATTTCATGAAAATCGGTTTAGCCGTTTTTCCGTTATTGTCTGACAGGCAGATATAGCTTTAGCATGGTACAAAGGGGCGTGGCATTTTACGCCCCTTTGTCCGATCGCGTTCGCTTATGGCCTATAGTTCCCGCCTCGGCTAGTACTATCTGTGGTGAAAATTTCATGAAAATCGGTTAAGCCGTTCTGTACTTATTGCGGAACAGACAGACAGACAGACAGAAAGACAGACAGACAGACAAACCAACAATCAGATTTATAATATTAATAGGGATTAGGAAAAGAGGTCGTCCTCGTAAACACTAATTTTAAAATATTGATAATTTTTTAATTGTTGTATTAGTTTGGCTTGCCTTTTCTCGTTTAAAACCTAAAACTGTTGGTTAAGGTTTTAACTTTATGAGGGGGAGTATGTCGCATTTCTATATTTATGAAATCCCATCTCTGTAATTTTATATAATATGTACTTTGAGTTTTTTTAAATTTTGAAAAACAATTTAGCTTTGAATTTAATTTTGAAATATGAAAATTTATGAAATAAATAAAAATCAGAATAATTTTGAATTCGTGTTATTGGCGGCACCGAATTTTTCCGGTAATCCATCAATTGTAACGGCAGGATTATCCTCGACAACAAGGATGCAAGAAAGTCAAACAGCAAATTTTTTATTTTTGTTGGGCGCCAATAAGACGATGTGTGCTTTTGAGTTCTGATTTATTTTATTTTCAATATTTCAGATTACAAACAAAATTAAAACCAAAGAAAAGTTGTTATTTCAAAATTTAAATATTCTAAAACAAAGTATTATATAATTTTACAGAGATGGGACTTTATAAATACAGGAGTCCCACACGACTAATTTTACTAATTTATACAATTCTATAAGTAAAAAGATTCTTACCCGGTATATTTAAAGCTGATGTCCTTACTTCTCCCGCTATATGAGTTGGTAAATGTTGTATATTATTAGCTGACGAAACAATCACAGTACCAGTTCCACTTGTCGGTCTATTACTCAGCTGCTGAGCACCAATACCCATTGATTTCTTTTGTGAAACCATTTCCGTAAAACGTAAATAACCACCATTATGCGTGGAATCACGAAAACGTACTAGAAATGAATCATTTGCACAAACCACTACCAAAATACGTACGGCTATAATGACAGTGGTAAAATGAACATGCGTTTGCATAAATAGCAATAGCCAATCCATGCCCAAAGTCTTGGAGATATCATCGCAGATAATATAATTGACGGTGTTGCGTGAGGTAAATAAAAGACCATGTAATAGAGAAAGACAACGATTACGTAGGTAAATATTTTGAGCAGTTGTATCATATTCGGCAGTAGCAGAAGAATTGGAAGGATTCGGTGTAGGTTTCATAGAGGGTAATATTAAAGATTTTTCAATTTGATCGGCTTTGGGTAACTTGGAAGCACAATACTGGCCAAAAAGTAGTAGATCCGTATGGCGTGGTTGACCTCCTAGCAATGCCTCAACTAAATTGAATAAAATCTCACGAGTAGAATGATCTTGTATGTCGACTATTATATATAAAAGTTTATTGAGTAATTGTAATTCTCTCATTATCTTAACATTTTGTTTCTTTTCATTTGATTCCACCGCCAATTCCAATAAATGTTCTAGTAACGATCTTAATAAACCATTGGGAGCATTATGCCATATATCTAAATCACATAATAGATCTTGGAAGGCGGTAACATTGGGTATAGCTGACATTTCCTGGCCTGAGTTGACAGTACCCACTAAACCGAATGTTAAATGAAGTATATGAGAATTAAGTAAATTCTTTTTCTTTTTGAAAAACATTCCCAAAGTTTGATAACAACGTTTACGATCCATTTCACTTTGGGCGGCACGATTACTGCGCACTACACAGGTTAAAGCTTTAACGCCTGCATACAGAGATTCAACATCTTGAGCCATGGCTATGATACCTAATAAAACATTACAGCCTCCCACAGTATCAATCATGGCTGAGACAGGGTGGGGACTAAAAACTCGAACGCCTAAATAACCCACCACTACTCCACCTAAAGTACGACCAGCTCCAGCTAAATGACCAGCAGAATTGTGAAGAATTCTAAAAGAAATGAAAGAAAATTTTACAAAGAGTTTAATTTTTGTCAATTTTACGAAATACTTACTTTATGGGCGTGGCATTTTCATGAGAATTCATACCCAATTGCTTAGCTATCGACTTATTATCAGCTCTACTATAGACTTTCCGTATTTTCACCAGGGTTAACTGCGATACAGCCTTAGCATTTAAACCCAATAGGACTTTCTCTTCTGGGACTAGAGGACCCAATGGTTCTACTTTTTTACCCAATTGAGGAGCTTGTAAAGAACCCATATAATGGGGTCCCAAATTGAAAATAGTTTGTACTGTTTGTTGATTGACTACATCTTCGAGTAAATGACATACACCTTGTTTCCAACATAATCTTGAATAACGACGCCATATGGGTGGTGTACCTATATAACCAAAAACGGTAGTAGCCACCGGTAAATTTGCAGATCCAGCTCCAGGATTTTGTGAGATATAATGTAATTTTTGGGAATGTAATGGAGTGCCATCTAAATATAATTGGAGACTGGAATTTTTGAGCACAGCTCTATTTAGTACGACCACTAAATGATGCCACTGGCCTTCGTGCAAGAGATCAGGACACCAAATGCGGGCGCTATTGTCATCGGAACCTTCAGGTTCCCAATCACCAAGGCCTGAAATTGCGAAAGAAAAAAAGGGTAGAAATATTAGCAATCATTAAAGAATAATCACGTTTCAGATTCTAATACGAAAAAACTTAAGAATCCTTTGACTTACTTTTACTTGGTGTCACTAAAGTTTCCTGTGTAGACACTACTATAGCTTTATCTCGGGCTGACAGTAATATGGAAAGACACACCAAATTCTCCTCTCGCGGATTGTGTATTGTTCTCACCAATGTTAATAATCTTACACAATGTGGATCTGTTTTGGGATCTGAGAATTTTTCTACACAAAACCATGTCGAGAAGGATAAACCAGTTTGTGGTGGAAATATACGATCTCCCGAACCTATGCCACCAATTGTATTAGAATCAATAGTACCACCTGCTGTAGCTGTAGCCTGAGGTGCTAGAGATGGTAAATATAAACAACCAAATCCTTCGGCCGACATATCCATTTCTACAAAAGGTGGCAATGTGCTAGAACCATGAGCACGAAAATCTCTGGGTGTAGTCATGGATACTAATGTTTTAATGCGTGTCAGCGGTACAGGACCACCCATTTTATAGGGTTTACTCAAATCAATGTCAGCACACGATAAAGGTTCTCCAAGCCTTAAAAATTCTCTCAGCTCAGTTGGTTGCAAAGCTTGGGCTGCTAATCTTTCCAAAATATATTGCATGGGTACATGCAATGGATTAACTTCTTCCGATAAAGCTCGACGTGCTATATTCAAAAGTTGCCCGGCCAAACCATAATCACACATTATTTGTTGATTACGTTCACTACGCACTAGAGATTTTATAATTTCGCTTAGGTAAACCTGCAGATTTATACCCAATGTATGTTGCTCCTGATGTGTGACACTAGGTAACAGTTGTATCATACATAATACCACGCCAGGATGTACAATTCTAGGTTCTGGTGTTGGTTGTGTAAGATTTAATTGATTTGGATGTGCCGGCGTTATAATGGCCAATTCTTTGGTAGGTGATCTATTGTGTTGATCATTGAAGAGTGTTATTATATTATTAAGATTAGGAGATTCAAAATTGTCCAAAGCAATGCTATAGAGTAGACGGTAGATAACGCAGACATAGGATAATGAGCGGGGAATTGTGGGATTAAAGCTGAAATAAGAAAAAAATAAAGAAAATTAAATACTAAGGACCAATCGATGTTTAAAAAAAAAAATTTATAAAAAATAGTTATCGATGTTTTCATATTGAAAAATAGTTATCGATAACAAACTTTTCTATAAAAAAATAGTTATCGATGTATCGATAACAAACTTTTCTATAGAAAATAACTTATCGATAACAAACTTTTCTATAGAAAACTTGTTGTTGATAACAATTTTTTCCATAGAAAATTTGTCATTGATAACAATCGATAACACATTTTCTATAGAAAATTAGTTATCGATAACACATTTTCTATAGAAAATCAGTTATCGATAGCAAACTTTTCTCTAGAAAACTAGTTATCGATAGCAAACTATTCTATAGAAAAAAAATTATCGATAACAAACTTTTCCACAGAATATTTGTTATCGATAACAAACTTTTCCACAGAAAACATTTCCATAGAAAATTTGTTATAGATAACAAAGTTTTCTATAGAAAATCAGTTATCGATAACAAACTTTTCCACAGAAAATTTGCTATCGATAACAAACTCTTCTATAGAAAATAAGTTATCGATAACAGATTTTCTATAGAATCTGAGACTTTTTCTATAGGAATAATGTCTCAGAATCTGAGACTTTTTCTATGGGAAAAATGTCTCAGAATCTGAGACTTTTTCTATAGGAAAAAAGTCTCAGAATCTGAGACTTTTTCTATAAGAAAAATGTCTCGGAATCTGAGACTTTTTCTATAGGAAAAATGTCTCGGAATCTGAGACTTTTTCTATAGAAAAAATGTCTCAGAATCTGAAAATTTTTCTGTAGGAAAAATGCTTCAGAATCTGACTTTTTCTATAGGAAAAATGTCCCAGAATCTGACACATCTGAGACTCTAGGACAAATGTCTCAGAATCTGAGACTTTTCTCTAGACAAAAAATGTTTCAGAATCTGAAACTTTCTATAGGAAAAATGTCACAGAATCTGAGACTTTTTCTATAGGAAAAATGTCACAGAATCTGAGACTTTTTCTATAGGAAAAATGTCTCGGAATCTGAGACTTTTTCTATAGGAAAAATGTCTCAGAATCTAATACATTTTCTATAGGAAAAATATCTCAGATTCTGAAAATTTTTCTGTAGGAAAAATGTTTCAGAATCTGAGACTTTTTCTATAGGAAAAATGTCTCAGAATCTGAATTTTTTTCTATAGGAAAAATGTCTCAGAATCTGAGACTCTATACAAAAAAAATCTGAGAAATTTTAATGTTGAAAAAGTTTCGATGAATTTAAAACATTTTATATTTTTATAGAAAAGTTTTCTATAGAAAATCAGTTATCGATAACACATTTTCTATAGACAATCAGTTATCGATAACTAAGTTTTCTATAGAAAATTTGTTATCGATAACAAACTTTTCTATAGAAAATTTGTCATCGATAACAAACTTTTCTATAGAAAATTTGTCATCGATAACAAAGTTTTCTATAGAAAATTTGTCATCGATAACAAACTTTTCTATAGAAAATTTGTCATCGATAACAAAGTTTTCTATAGAAAATTTGTCATCGATAACAAAGTTTTCTATAGAAAAATTGTCATCGATAACAAAGTTTTCTATAGAAAATTTGTCATCGATAACAAAGTTTTCTATAGAAAATTTGTCATCGATAACAAAGTTTTCTATAGAAAATTAGTTATCGATAACACATTTTCTATAGAAAATTAGTTATCGATAACAAAGTTTTCTATAGAAAATTAGTTATCGATAACACATTTTCTATAGAAAATTAGTTATCGATAACACATTTTCTATAGAAAATTAGTTATCGATAACACATTTTCTATAGAAAATTAGCTATCCATAACACATTTTCTATAGAAAATTAGTTATCGATAACACATTTTCTAACGAAAATTAGTTGTCGATAACACATTTTCTAACGAAAATTAGTTGTCGATAACACATTTTCTATAGAAAATTAGTTATCGAAAACAAATTTTTTTATAGAAAATTAGTTATCGATAACACATTTTCTATAGAAAATTAGTTATCGATAACACATTTTCTATAGAAAATTAGTTATCGATAACACATTTTCTATACAAAATTAGTTGTCGATAACACATTTTCTATAGAAAATTAGTTATCGATAACACATTTTCTATAGAAAATTAGTTATCGATAACACATTTTCTATAGAAAATTAGTTATCGATAACACATTTTCTATAGAAAATTAGTTATCGATAAAACATTTTCTATTGAAAATTAGTTACCGATAACACATTTTCTATAAAAAATTAGTTATCGATAACACATTTTCTATAGAAAATTAGTTATCGAAAACACATTTTCTATAGAAAATTAGTTATCGATAACACATTTTCTATAGAAAATTAGTTATTGATAACACATTTTCTATAGAAAATTAGTTATTGATAACACATTTTCTATAGAAAATTAGTTATCGATAACACATTTTCTATAGAAAATTAGTTATCGATAACACATTTTCTATAGAAAATTAGTTATCGATAACACATTTTCTATAGAAAATTAGTTATCGATAACACATTTTCTATAGAAAATTAGTTATCGATTGTTATCGATAAAAAACTTTTTTATAGAAAATTAGTTATCTATAACAAACTTTAGTTATCGATAACAAGCTTTTCTATAGAAAATTAGTTATCGACTACAAACTTTTCTATAAAAATATAAAATTTTCATATAGAAAACATTTTCCTATAGAAAAAGTCTCAGATTCTGGGATATTTTCCTATAGAAAAAGTCTTAGAATCTGGGACATTTTTCCTATAGAAAAAGTCTCAGATTCTGAGACATTTTTCCTATAGAAAAAGTCTCAGATTCTGAGACATTTTTCCTATAGAAAAAGTCTCAGATTCTGAGACATTTTTCCTATAGAAAAAGTCTCAGATTCTAAGACATTTTTCCTATAGAAAAAGTCTCAGATTCTGAGACATTTTTCCTATAGAAAAAGTCTCAGATTCTGAGACATTTTTCCTATAGAAAAAGTCTCAGATTCTGAGACATTTTTCCTATAGAAAAAGTCTCAGATTCTGAGACATTTTTCCTATAGAAAAAGTCTCAGATTCTGAGACATTTTTCCTATAGAAAAAGTCTCAGATTCTGAGACATTTTTCCTATAGAAAAAGTCTCAGATTCTGAGACATTTTTCCTATAGAAAAAGTCTCAGATTCTGAGACATTTTTCCTATAGAAAAAGTCTCAGATTCTGAGACATTTTTCCTATAGAAAAAGTCTCAGATTCTGAGACATTTTTCCTATAGAAAAAGTCTCAGATTCTGAGACATTTTTCCTATAGAAAAAGTCTCAGATTCTGTGACAGTCTGAGAATATAATTTTTTTTATTTCCTTATTCAATCACTTACCTATAATTTAATATATCTCCCGAAAATACATCATGATAATACTTTTGACTAACCACATCAGCCTTAAAGAATCCCTTAAATTCTGGCAGCTCCATATGATTACCAAAACATCCCAACAGTCGCAGAGTATCACACAATGAGGCCGTACAAATTTCTTGATGAAAAAATTTTGCATTTGCCGGTTCAAAACGCATAGCGGTAGCCAGAGTTTGACAAACCATTTGTAGCAGCAATATCAAATCATCTTGTGGTATTAACTGACCCTCAGGTTCTTCGGACGATATTAAAGGATCATCACACAATTTACCATCCAGAGAAACAAAAACACTGGTAAGATAAACAAAACCACCAACTTTACGAAATACTGTACGAGTACGATGTGAGTCTTTGAGGCAACCCAATAACATATTAAGAATTTGTATTTTAAATTCCACCTGATAAGGTGGAACAGCATGCATGACAGATAAAATGAATAACATATCATCATCTCCACCAGCGGAGAGTATAAGTTCTCTTATAATACCCAGAGCCTGGGGACGACAATGTTTAAATTTTACCAAATCGTGAATACATTTGGCACCGCCACATTCCCGAAAAACATTAGCATTATTATTATTGCCACTTAAGAGTATTGTCAAAGCCTCTAAAACATGTTTACCCATATCATCTGCTAAATCTTCTGTTGACATTTCTACTATAGCATTTTCGTCATCTTTGGTTATGGTACGAACATGTTCTGAATAACGATTTAGACATGTTACAAACACCTCCAATATACCCACTTCCCGATAAACATCCTTAAACACATTATTATGTCTTAGAATGTTCAACAAAGTCTTTAAACACAATATACTACAGCTAGTCGAATGATTATTTTTCAATAGCAGCGACAAAGAAATCAATTCTTTACAGGGTACAAAATTCAATTGAAATACTATAAATTCTAATAGATCAAAAAATTTCTCTTGAATTTGTGAACCCTTCAGGTGAATCCTTTCCGTAAATTGACTTAGAGTATTTTCCGATTCTAATATAAAATAATTACAATTTTCTGAATGATAAACTCGCGATATTGCATCGAGTATTGTGCAACACAATGATGTTGATGTGGCTTTTAGAAAAACAGTTTGTAAAACTTGAAAGGCATAGATATTGCGTACGCAGGTTTCTCTCGAGGAAGCTTGTGGCATTTGAAAATTTTGCATTTTAAAGAGAGCATTAATTTGTGCTTGTGGTGGTCGTAGCTCATTAAAACCACACATACAAAGAGATGAGATCATTAATACCAGATTACGGATGGCGGCCTGGACTTCAATGGATTGAGTGCGTGATGTATCGAATCTGAGGAAAAGGAAAAGAAATTTGAATTATAATGATGAATTTTAAATGAAGTTAAATTTGGACTTTTTAGATCTGCATATATCTTATAATATATAACTATCTGATTTTGTATATATTTGTATCTGAAAAGATCTAACTTCAAATTTTTTTCAATGTTGACCAAATTCGAGATATAATAAGATCTCGACTTTGGTCATCTCAGATACTATTATATGCAGTCAGATACGATCATATATACAAAGATCAAATCTAAACAGATAAGATCTAATTCATTTTTATATAGGGACTCTAAACAATTTGTTTAATAGAAAAAATCTCAGATGTTGAAAAAGTCTCAGCTTCCAAGACATATTTCCTATTTAGAAAAAGTCTCATTACGAGACATTTTTCTATATAGAAAAATTCTCTGATTCTGAGGCATTTTTTCTATACAGAAAAATTCTCAGATTCTGAGACATTTTTTCTATATAGAAAAACTCTCAGATTCTGAGACATTTTTTCTATATAGAAAAATTCTCAGATTCTGAGACATTTTTTCTATATAGAAAAATTCTCAGATTCTGAGACATTTTTTCTATATAGAAAAATTCTCAGATCCTGAGACATTTTATAGAAAAATTCTCAGATTCTAGGATATTTTTTCTATATAGAAAAATTCTCAGATTCTGGGATATTTTTTTTATATAGAAAAATTTTCAGATTCTGAGACCTTTTTTGTAATAAAAAAATTCTCAGATTCTGATTTATTTTTTTATATAGAAAAGTTCTCAGATTCTGAGGCATTTTTTATATAGAAAAATTCTCAGATTCTGCGACATTTTTTCTGTATAAAAAATTCTCAGATTCTGAGACCTTTTTTCTGTATAGAAAAATTCTCAGATTCTGAGACTTTTTCTATATAGAAAAATTTTCCGATTCTGAGACACTTTTTCTATATATAGAAAAATTTTCAGATTCTGAGACATTTTTTCTATATAGAAAAATTCTCAGATTCTGAGACATTTTTTCTATATAGAAAAATTCTCAGACTCTGAGACATTTTTTCTATATAGAAAAATTCTCAGATTCTGAGACATTTTTTCTATATAGAAAAATTCTCAGATTCTGAGACATTTCTCAGATTCTGAGACATTTTTTCTATATAGAAAAATTCTCAGATTGTGGTACAGGATATAATGAGTTTGTCCTGATGTTTGTAACTACCCGAAGTATTGGTCCTACCCCAAACTTTAAGTATACCGATCGACTCAGAATCACTTTTTGAGTCGATATAGCGATGTCCGTCCGTCCGTCCTTCCGTCCGTCTGGCTGTCCATGTAAACGGTGTAAACACGATACAGATCGCAATTTTTAACCAATTGACTTGAAATTTTAAATTTAAGCCTCTTTGGCCCAAGGACGAAGTCTATTGAAATTGGAAAAAATCGGTCCATATTTAGACCTAGACCCCATAGGTAAACGTATTTTGTCTTCACAAATCACCATACCGAATTTTGAAGGAATCGGACCAGTTCTTCTTGTAGCCCCCATACAAACCACCTTCCCGATTTTTACATAAATCTCTCAAATTTCATGAAAATAGAAAATATTTAATTAAAATTTTGTTTATGTATGTTAAAAGCGTATTATTATTAAATCTGATTATCATCGAACCATTTTTGGACTTTCGCCCCATGCGAAAATTTCGGCCGATATTCAGTTAAAGCGGTATATTGTCAACAAATTGATGGATATTTCACTCAAATTTGATTTGTGAGTGTTTTTTACACTTATTAAAGATTTGACAAAATATAGTCTAATCGTTCCATGATCCATGACCCATTTTCCGGAAACTCTGGTGTAGAGTATTATATGGTCGGTCTTGACCGACTTTAATTTTCTTACATGTTTCTGTATAGAAAAATTCTCAGATTCTGAGACATTTGTAATTCCCAGATTCTGAGAAATTTTTTCGATATAGAAAAATTCTCAGATCCTGATATATTTTTCATACATAGAAAAATTTTCAGATTCTGAGACATTTTTCCATATACAAAAATTTTCAGATTCTGGGACATTTAATCTTAAATTAATATTTAAAAATTATCTTGACCTGTGATTTTTTCTTTTCTTGATTAAATTTTTTTTCTTCACCACTTTACTTACTTGAGCAGAAAATCGCTTAAAAATATATAACCTTGTGATGCTTTAAAATCATCCATTAATATTTGCGATACTTGACTAGAATCTTTAAGAAAACAAAATACGGTAACAAACATTTCAACAATTTCTAAAGGATTGCCAAATGTTAAACGTCGCATATTATCCACACATAAAGCCATACAGCCTTTGGCTAAAAAGAAATATAAAACAAAAAGAAAGATAAACAGAGATTTAATTAAAGGACTGCAAAATAGTTGTAGAAGTAGAATTTTTGTAAAGGCAGAATTATAATTGATTTTAGAGATGTTGTTAAATTTTGAATTTTTTAGCTGTTGAAATAAATTTTTAAAACTATACTATTCCGGAAGGGGCAATGAAATTTTTAAATACTGATATGGCCGATAAGCCGAGATACCCAAACCTTCAAATCTTCTCTTTAATATAAATTTTAAGTTTTAGACAAATCGGTGTTAGTTCCTATAGTTGTGTTGTATTGTGTACTTTGAAGTTTTAGGGATTTTACATCAATCGCTTAAAAAAAGTAGAAATTTTTCCTTTTTACCACTTATTGGTTCCTTTAGAATCGTATTTTCCAAAAACTACCATTATCAGAATGTTTTTTTTTTTGATGATCCTACATTTAAAATTTCAAATTTATAAGCCCATTATTTCAGGAAATCGAAAAAGTATCAAAGTACAATTTTTTACCCCTTTTTACTATTTTTTACCCAGTAAGTAAATCCTAAAAGTTTTTTTATACCCTCCAACCACAGTATGGGGGTATACTCACTTTGTCATTCCGTGTGAAAGCGCATCGACATATCGGTCTAGGACCCCATAAAGTATACATTTTATTGATCAGTGATCGATTCTAAGACATTCTAGCGATGTCCGTCCGCCCGTATGTCCGTTTGTAGAGGACACGATACAGTCTAAAATAAAAGAGCTAGACCTCCGAAGTTTGGCACGAATATGTCTTATATTCCTAGGCAGGTTAAGTGCGGAAATGGGCAAAATCGGACCAAGGGGAAAAGAAAAAACACATTTTTTGCAGGGTTTTTTGTACTTTTGCTAAGCAAATGCAACATTTTTTATCTCAGAAGAAGTTTAAAACCGCAAGGGGAAGGTGCCCCCTAACGTCTCCCACCAACCCCCCCCAAAAAAAAGACACACCTGGATTTTTTTTATATTGTTTTTTTACATTTTGTAGGGTATAAAAGATTCGGAACAGCCGAATGTAACACTCTCACTTGTTTTTTAATGTTTTGTTTCGGTTGAGAATCCTACATTTCAAAAATCAAGTTTTAATGGCCATTATTTCAGGAAATCGAAATAGTACCAAGGTTCACTTTTTAGTATCAAAACTCTCTTAGAATTGAAACTTTTTCAAAAGTTCTTTTGCCAGTTTTATTTTTACTAAATGATGGTGAATTCTAGATTTCAAGATTCATTATTTCAGGAGATAGAAAAAGTACCAAAGTACGAATTTTAACCCTTTTTACACCATTACAATCGGAATTCCTAAAAGGACCTCATTCATATATTTTTACTTTTTTAAATTTCTTGTTTATACGACTTTTATTTCAGAAGAAAGAAAAAAGTGCCAAATAATTACTCCATTTCTCCTCTTTAGAATCGAAATTTTTAAAAAGTACTTTTTCAGAATGTTTTTTTCCACCGTAGGATCCTGAATTACAAATTTTAAGTTTCTAAGACCATTATTTCAAGGAATATCAAAAGTACAAAATTTACACTTTTCCACCCCTTTTCGAAAAATCGAAAAAGTACCAAGGTACAAATTTTTACCCGTTTGTACTGTCTTAGAATCAAAAATTCCAAAGTTTTTTCTCAAAATGTTTTGTTCCAATAGAGGTTCCTACATTTCAAAACTAAAATTAAAACGGGTATTATTATAGGAGATCGAAAATGTACCAAGGTACACTTTTTTAGCAGCGAAACTTTACAAAAAGTACTTTTGTCAGAATGGTTTTTCGCTGAACAAATTTTTTCCCCATTAAAATTTAAAATCCTGAAAAGTACCTTTTAAAGATTTTTTTTTTGATTTTAAGTTTCTATGACCATTATTTCAGAAGAAAAAGAAAGTACCAAAGAATACTATTTTGCTGCTCTAAAATCGGAATTTTCAAAAAGTATTTTTTATACCCTACACTACTTTGTGGTACAAAGTATAATGACTTTGTGCTGATGTTTGCAATTACCCGAAATATTGGTCCTAGACCCACTTTTAAGTGTACTAATCGACTCTGAATCACTTTTTGAGACGATCTAGCGATGTCCGTTCGTCTGTTTGTCCATGTAAACGGTACACACACAATACAGGTCGCAATTTTTAATTAATTTACTTGAAATTTGAAACTTAAGCCTCTCTTGGCCCAAGGACCTAGCCTATTGAAATTGAAAAAAAATGTGTCCTTATTTACATCTAGCCCCCACACAAAGGCCCTCTTTAATTTTGGCTCAAATGACTCTAATAACCGTATTATAATAGATATCCTTTTGAAATTTGGCAAGTAAATGTGTTTTGTATTCACAAACTACCATTCCGAATTGTTAAGAAATCGGACCACCTTCCCGATATTCACATAAATCTCTCAAATTTTATGAAAATAAAAAATATTTAATTAAAATGTTGTTTGTGTGTGTTTAACGTGCACTTTATTAACCTAATTAAATCTGATTATATTCGGACCATTTTTGGACTCCACATGAAAATTTCAGTTAAATCGGTTTATATCAGTTAAATCGGTTTATATCAACAAATAGACGCCCGTTTCACTCAAATTTAGTTTGTGAGTGTTTTTTACACTTATAAAAGATTTGATAAAAGATATATCCAATCGTGCCATGTTTGCTCTTGGGACCCATTTTTCGGGAAACACTGGTGTAGGGTATTATATGGTCGGTCTTGACCGACTATAATTTTCTTGCTTGTTTTATTTTGTTTTAATTTTTTGTACGAGTAGTTGTTGTATTTTTATAAAAAAATTTACTAAAATCTGCTAACTTTATATTTACTATGAAAAATTTCATAAAAATAAAGAAACAAATTTTATGAAACATTTCATAAAAAACAAATATTTTTCTGTAAAAACTTTAATAACTTTTTGTATGAAAGCTTTCATAAAAATAATGAAAAAATTTATATATTTTATGAAAGATTTCATAAAAGAAAAATATTTTCCATTAAATCTATAAATATTTTTATAACATATATGAAACTGTTCATAAAAAATCATTACCTAAATGATTTAATTCATTAAATTAATGAATTTCCATCATAAAAAGTATGAACACAAATCGTTATCTGTATTAACAAGTTTTCACATTTTCGAACGAACTTTTTCTTAGGGTCTGGTTTCTATGAATTATGCTTCATAAATTCAATGAAGTGCCAATGATGGTCTGACTTCTAATGATTATTTTCATAGAATCAATGTACGTTTTCATAGCCGTAATGAACAAAATTCTTTCAGTATAGGACTATTATTTCAAAATTAAATTTTTTACCCCTTTTCATGCCTTAAATCGGAATTTCTAAAACCCCAGCCTTAGTGGATCTAATTTCCGGGAAGTAAACCTACGTTCCGACTTTCTCTGGCTTTAGTAGATACATAAAAGATAAAAAACCATGTAAATTTTAAATAAAAACGTTAAAAATACCGATATCTCTCTGAATCAATTAAACATCTACCTTTTTATCCAACTTTATCCAAATTATCCTACTTACAATGTATATAACTGACAACAGCATCGGTTAAACCATGTCTCGAAATGGTTGTTAAAATTTCTGCAGCATTTTTACGCCAGACAATATTATGTGTCGGACAGGGTGAGGTTATAGCCGAAAATAATAAAGTCAAATCATCCATACGCGCCAATTCTTCGGCCGGATAAGGATACGAGCATAATTTCACTAAAAGTTGTACGAAAACTTTTTGTAAAAGCGTGCGTCTTTCGAAAGCATTAAAATCACTGGGTGTTTCACAAGGAGAATCATCTTCGACAATGGGTAGATCAAAAAATAAATATAAACATTTGACCAAAGTAGAGGGCACCGAAGCAGCTGTCATAACCTGGAAATAAAAAAATAATTTGTTAAAAAAAATTTAATAATTTTAAATAATATCTTGCAACACAATTTTTCGTAAGTTCTCTTGACAAAAATAAAATGCAACACGTTTGGTTTTTATTTAAATTCCTAGAAGTCATAATCGGCGTTACTAGTTTATGTATCCACATTCTAAGTTTAGATGATACGGAACCATTACCCCATGTGGTCTTTTATTGTGGTACATTTTTTGGTTTCACCCTGATATCATTTTTCGGCACCATTGGTATATTACTGGGTCGTGGTCCTAAACCACAAATGGAAGCTATTACCAATAGTACCGCCTCAATTATGTATATTTTTGCTGCCTTTTTGGCCATGTATCATGCTGAACAAGATTTCCATTTAATGTATTTATCTGATTTTGAAGAACCTCTACATAATTTCTTTAAGCACTGCAAATATCAAAGTATCGCCTCATTGGCCAATGGTTTTCTCTATCTCCTGCATAGTATTTATGCATTTGATTTGTGTTTTATAACCAAGCGTCAAGTGAATATATTCGAGGATGAACATGAAGAGGCTAGTCAACCGTTACGTTTGTATTTTATTAGTGAAACGGTACAAAAATATTTGGAAAAGTATGAATGGTTTCGTCGTTATTCAGTTGGTGATTTTTCAAAACCTAGTGATTATCGTTTTACAATACGCCAGATACCGGGATCAAGACAACGTAAATCATCTGCAGCTGAGCAGGATCACCGAGAAGATGTTTCGGTAACATCGGCGAGAGAGAATTTGGAAGAATCTATAGATCAACAATTAAGTGGCGGTTGTTGTGAAGAAATTGCTTCAACGTCTGGAACATTGGGAAAGGCAATTCAAAATATGGAGATTTTTGAAATTTTTTGAGGTTCTTTGAATTTTTTTTTGAATTTTTTTAATAAATTAATATTTTCAGGAGTTTTTTTGGTTGAAAGAGAAAGATTAATTGTATTAGGAAAGAAGGGTAGGGGGCAGAGGTACAGAGATATGTTACAAATGGCGTTTGAAAATGTAGTAAACAAAAACCATATGGTATTGTTTAAGAAATTGTATCACAAATCAAAATCTGAGCGAGATGGAAGATGCCAGTTATACAGTGAGAATTCAGATTGTTTTTATCACAGTACATGAGCAGTAGGTTCACAGAGGTGCATTTAATGTGTTTAAGTATTAGTGACAGCACACGGTGTAACTTCCCAGTTGGCCAAAACGTCGTAGACGACGCTGTCTTCAACGATTTCGTAAGTGATAGTTAAGAATTTGTCGTTCAAGACATGTGTCGATTGAATTTTCTCTAACGACAATGCAACGGAAATATTCGCTAACGACTAGCTGCATGTAAGTAACTTAAGTTACTTAAGTCAAAATTTTGACGTTTCATACAAAACGTAAACAAACAACATAAATCCATACACAAAAGCTCACACGTACAGGCACACATACACTAGGCAGCGATGATAATTCTGTACTAAAAACCATACCACCATATTGGAAAGTACGAAATTAGCACCATTGTTTGCATACTAGTCTGTACTGTGGTTTTTATACCCTACACTCTAGTGATAGAGAGTATATATAAGTTTGTCATTCCGTTTGTAACTCATCGAAATATCGGTCTGGGAATGCCCCATAAAGTATATATGGGGCATTCCATGTCAAATCGGACACTTTGAAATTTTTTTTTTTAGATATTTCCAATTTGTTTACAGTTTTTAGTACCCTTGGAAAACTACTTCGTGGTAAATTTTCAGATTTTTTTGATGACCCGTTCAAAAGATATTGAATTTTAAAAAATTGGTAGTTTGTTCCTTTACTCAAACTTCTTTTACTCATAACTTCTTCAATAATGGTCCAAATTTCAATTTTTTTTTAAAACATTTTTGTTTTTTACGTACTTTTTTAAAAAAAATCCCAAAAAATTCTTAAAAGCGCTCTAGCATGCGATTTTTAAGTTTTAAAATTTAAATCTCATTTTTGAAAAAAGGTGGTCCCCATACAATTTTTTTTATTTTTTTGTAAATTTGTTTTATTTAATCAGCTTCTACCGGTCCATGGTGCGTCCGAGAGGGATTAGTGAGACCGACCCCTGTTTATTTTTACCCTCCAACATTTTTGTAAAACATACCTACGCCCTATCTCCACTCCCTAAGTCATACATTTTATTGCTCTAAGGGCACTCGTAGGGCAGTTAGAGCGGTTGTAGCAAATTTAAAAAAATGTCGTTTTGTGTGGGAGCCCCCTTAGAAATTGGAGATAGTGTATTAGTATGTTCCAAAGAAATGTTAAGACGTAAAAATTAACGGGGGTCGGTCTTATAAATGACCTCTCTATGACGCACCATTGAAGCAGTAAAAGTGATTTTAAGATTGAAAAATTACAATAAATTTTTTTCAAAAAATTTAAAAAAATAGTAATAATCGGTATCCCACGATCCTCCTGGGCAAAAAATTTGTAGAATCGATAGAAGTTTTACACAAAAAAATTTCAAAAAAATCGGAGAGTACAAACATTTTCAAAAATGAGATTTAAATTTAAAAACTTAAAAATCGCATACTAGAGCGCTTTAAAGATTTTTTGTTGTAAAAGTACGCAAAAAAACCAAATTTTTGTACAAAAAAAAAATTGAAAATTTGAACCATTATTGAAGAAGTTATGAGTAAAAGAAGTTTGAGTAAAGGAACAAACTACCAATTTTTAAAAATTCGATCTTTTGAACGGGTCATCAAAAAAATTTTAAAATTTACCACGAAGGGAATTTCGATGGGTACTAAAAACAAATTGGGAAAATCTAAAAAAAAAAAATTTCAAAGTGTCCGATTTGACATGGAATTCCCCATATATATTCATGATCCCCGATTGATTCTAAGACATTTTAGCGATGTCCGTCTGTCTATCTGTCTGTGGAAATGGTGATCACGGCCAAAATATTACACGAATATGACTGAAACTTAACATATTAATTGGAAGTTCTCCCTAGAAGTTTGGTATTGCATTTGAGTGATATCGGTTCAGCGGTTCAAAAGTTATGAACGAAAATGTAAGGACACCTCAAAAATTTTAGTACATTCAACATAACCTAAAAATAAAAAAATACTTTAATTCGGCTGCTGGTTGACATATGTGAACAAAATTGAACACCAAATGGTATTTAAACAAGTACGAACATATTTTTTGACAAAAAAAAGAAAAAAATCGCGGATTTTTTTTAACAATTTTTTTTTTCGCGGAATTTTTTTTTCAAATTTTTTTTTTTAAAGTAATTTTCTTTTAAATAAAGTTTTTTGCAATAACCTTTTAGAAATTGTGGAGGGTATCACTACATTCAGCAAGGCCGAATTTAACTTTTTTACTTGTTTGTACTAAAGTAATACGATTTTATCATTATATTAAAAAAAAATTGTTATATCCACGCCCCCAAAAGGGGTGGACCGAAAAAACGAAATTTTCTAATCCCCTGGATCCAAGTGCAGGCATTTCTAGCATAAAATTTTTTAACTTTTTGTTACAAACCTACAAAAAAATTTCAAAAAAATTGAGATTTTTAGAGGCTGGTCTAGTTCTTAAAGAGGGACAACTCTAATTTTGAATCTACATTAAAGAACCTATTTAATCAAATCTTTTGCTGCATTTTTTTTAAATTTTAAGCATTTTGTCATCACAATTTTAAAGAACACTTACCTGTATTAATGAAACATCACCATTTGCTAATAAATTTAAAGTGGACAACAGCATCCAACCACTACTTGTCTCTTCAGTAGTTTCAATTTCTAAAAACTTTACAATTGCTATCGAAGCGGCTTCCGTACTTTGATTAGAGGCACGTTTACGTATTTCACTGACCATTAGACGTGAAACTTGTTGGCAAAAAGCAACAACATCCCAAAATTTTTCACTCATATCTGTGGCAGGACAAGCGCTGAAAACCTGCAGAAGAAAAAGAAAACAATTGGAAAAAAATACAATTAATCAGTAATACAATTAAAAAAAGTTTTTCAATTTACAGGGATTTACACTTAAGAATTTTTTTATTTTATTTTGTTCTCGTTTGTTCAATTACAAAATGGGAAGGTATGTCAAGAGAGGATACGTAGAATCTTGAATTTTTTAAAAATGTCTCACAAACTGAGAATTTTCCTTCATTGATAAAGGAAATTTGAAAATTTTTCTATATAGAAAAACTGTCTCAGAATCTGATAATTTTTCTATATAGAAAAAATGTCTCAGAATCTGAGAATTTTTCTATATAGAAAAAATGTCTCAGAATCTGAGAATTTTTCTATATAGAAAAAATGCCTCAGAATCTGAGAATTTATCTATTTAGAAAAAATGTCTCGGAATCAAAGTCTCAGATTCTGAGACATTTTTCCTTTAGAAAAAGTCTCAGATTCTGAGACATTTTTCCTATAGAAAAAGTCTCAGATTCTGAGACATTTTTCCTATAGAAAAAGTCTCAGATTCTGAGACATTTTTCCTATAGAAAAAGTCTCAGATTCTGAGACATTTTTCCTATAGAAAAAGTCTCAGATTCTGAGACATTTTTCCTATAGAAAAAGTCTCAGATTCTGAGACATTTTTCCTATAGAAAAAGTCTCAGATTCTGAGACATTTTTCCTATAGAAAAAATCTCAGATTCTGAGACATTTTTCGTATAGAAAAAGTCTCAGATTCTGAGACATTTTTCCTATAGAAAAAGTCTCAGATTCTGAGACATTTTTCCTATAGAAAAAGTCTCAGATTCTGAGACATTTTTCCTATAAAAAAAGTCTCAGATTCTGAGACATTTTTCCTATAGAAAAAGTCTCAGATTCTGAGACATTTTTCCTATAGAAAAAGTCTTTTCTATAGGAAAAATGTCACAGAATCTGAGAATTTTTCTATAGGAAAAATGTCACAGAATCTGAGAATTTTTCTATAGGAAAAATGTCACAGAATCTGAGACTTTTTCTGTAGTAAAAATCTAAGACTTTTTCTATAAGAAAAATGCCTCAGAATCTGAGACCTTCTCTATAAGAAAAATGTATAAGAATCTGAGACCTTTCTATAAGAAAAATGTCTCAGAATCTGAGACCTTTTCTATAGGAAAAATGTCTAAGAATCTGAGAATTTTTCTAGAAAAAATATCTCAGAATCTGAAAATTTTTCTATATAAAAAAAATGTCTAAGAATCTGAGACTTTTTCTATAGGAAAAATGTCTCAGAGTCTGAGAATTTTTCTATATAGAAAAAAATGTCTCAGAATCTGAGAATTTTTCTATATAAAAAAAAATTTATCAGAATCTGAGAATTTTTCTATATGCAAAAAATGTCTTAGAATCTGAGAACCTTTTCTATAAGAAAAATGTCTCAGAATCTGAGACCTTTTCTATAGGAAAAATGTCTAAGAATCTGAGAATTTTTCTAGAAAAAATATCTCAGAATCTGAAAATTTTTCTATATAAAAAAATGTCTAAGAATCTGAGACTTTTTCTATAGGAAAAATGTCTTAGAATCTGAGACTTTTTCTATAGGAAAAATGTCTCACAATCTGAGACTTTTTCTAATAGAAAAAATGTCTCAGAATCTGAGAATTTTTCTATATAGAAAAAATGTGTCAAAATCCGAGAATTTTTCTATATAGAAAAAATGTGTCAGAATCTGAGAATTTTTCTATATAGAAAAAATGTCTCAGAATCTGAGAATTTTTGTATATAGAAAAAATATCTCAGAATCTGAGACTTTTTCTATAGGAAAAATGTCTCAAAATCAGAGACTTTCTTTTCTGTAGGAAAAATGTCTCAGAATCTGAGACTTTTTCTATAGAAAAAATGTCTCAGAATCTGAGACTTCTATAGGAAAAATGTCGCAGAATCTGATACTTATTCTATAGGAAAAATGTCTCAGAATCTGAGACTTTTTCTATAGGAAAAATGTCTCAGAATCTGAGACTTTTTCTGTAGTAAAAATCTAAGACTTTTTCTATAAGAAAAATGTTTCAGAATCTGAGAATTTTTCTATATAGAAAAAATATCTCAAAATCTGAGAATTTTTCTATATAGAAAAAATGTCTCAGAATCTGAGAATTGTTCTATATAGAAAAAATGTCTCCGATCTGAGAATTTTTCTATATAGAAAAAAAATGTCTACGAATCTAAGACTTTTTTTAAAAAAGGATTTTTTGAAAAAGTAGCTTTGACACTTTCTTTAAAATATTATGGTACTTTTTCTTAAAGTTTGGTACGTTTTGTCACTTTTTGGCACTTTTTTGTAAGATAGTATTATACTTGTACACTTTTAAGTCCAGATTATTAAAATTTGGTCCCTTTTGTTAAATTTGTATAATTACAACAAGTCATAGGTACCTTCCCAATATTTAGAAATTCCATCATTTTTTTTTTATTCCTTACCTTACAAAATAATGGTAACATTTGATATAGTTTCATGTCTCTTTCTTGTTCACTTAATGGCTCCTTAGGATGTGTATATTCATTAAATAACTTTTTCAATGTATGCAGACTCATCTGTACACGAGCATCCATCATGGCATCTTCACTAACGGCAGTGGGTAATGCTGAACCTCCATTGGCCCCGTTATGTGCGCCTGTTGTGCTGTTCGAGCCACCAGTGCTACCATTACCAGCTGGTGCACTGCCAGTACCACGTAATTTACGCATTACATTCATTGTGTTGGGAATTATGATGGTGTTTTTTTTTTTTTTACTTATTCTTTGGAGCTTTAAAAGCTCTTTATGGGTATTTAACAAAACTCTATAAAGAGTTTTTTTTTTATTTTAATACTTTTGTGTAATTATTTAGTGTTAAATGATTTGAAAATCTTTATGAAAATCTGTAATGAAAAAAATAAAAATATTTTTTTAAAAGGTCAATTTTTCAATATTTGTTTTGCAATTTAATTAAATTGTTTGAAATTATTAATTGAAAGAAATTTTACAATTTTAAAATTTTTTTTTTGTATGTGAATTTTTTAATTAATTGTTGTAAGTTTTAAAAACAATTTAAGAGGGTGTTAATTATTTCTATTACATTCAAAGAGGAATATTCTAAAGAGTATGCAAAGGGTGAGTTTGATTAAAAAAACAAGTAAATTAAGATTCAAATCGACCGTATCAATAATATTTTTTACAAATTTTTATTCAATTACCATCAAAAGTGCGAATTTTTGTTTTTTTTTTTACTTTTTAACAGCGAATATTTAAACAAGTAGAAAAGGTAAATTCGACTTTGCCGAATCTATGAATACCCTCCACAATGCCATTTTTTAAAGGATAGTACATTTTAACGTGAAAAAAAATTAACAATTTTGATTAGAAATATTTTATTTTGAGTAAAAAACTCTTTTTTTGTCATTTAAAAGAAAAATTACATTTTTTTTTTGAGTGTAAAACTTATTTTCAAGTGTAATGTTTTTTTACTGTAAAAATATTTCTGAGTGAATGCACGTACGTATGTACTCAAAATATTGACATTTTTGTAAAAAAAAATTTTTTTTTGAGTGAAAAATTTTTTTTGTGTGTACATTTTTTTCGAGTGTAAATTTTTTTCGAGTGTAATTTTTAAGTTACCAATGCTTTTAAAACTAACCAAGTTTAAAAAGCATTGCTTGAAAACTAAACAAGTTTGAAAAGCATTGCTTAGTTACCACTAATGCTTTTAAAACTTGGTTACCACGTGGCATTTAAGATGAACATAATCTGAAATTCGGGGTTTTGCTTATAACTTTTGAACCACTTGACCAATTGAGCTGAAATTCAATACCAAACAGACCTGAGGAACGGCAAAGATACATTCCACGTTTCAGCAGTGTCATTATTGTTTTTCGAAAGTTATCGTGTTTTTTATCTTTTAAATTGGCGAAAACCCCTTGCCGAAATTTACTCTTTTGCTCATAACCAAGGAAACCAAAAATATGCTCTAAAAAACACGTTTTATGCGCTTAAAAAATGCCCTTAAAAATGGAAAATATGCTCTAAAAACAATAAAAATATGCTCTTAAAAAAAATATGTCCCCTTTTTCGAGGTGATTTTTAAAATTTTTTAGAGAATAAACCCAAAAAATTACGTTATGTGGGGTAGTTAGAGGGTTAATATATGTCAATGAAGCAAGAACAGGCCAAAGCGTTATCAATCGTCAGAACCCCATTATTTTGAAAAAAAAAACAAACATTTCAATCCACTTACAAAATAAAAAAAAAAAAAATCATCCCACGAAAATTAGAAAATTTTAAAAATAAGTGTTGTTATAAAAAAATCGGAAAACAAATTCTCCAAAAATAAAAAAATGCTCTAAAAACTTAAAAAAATGCTCTAAAAAGTGAAAAAATGCTCTAAAAATTGAAAAAATGCTCTAAAAATATGCTCTTAAACCTAAAATATGCTAAAATATGCTCTTAAGGCTAAAATATGCAAAAATATGCTCTAACAAATCGATGCCAGATTTCTTAAAATCTTCTGAAACGGATAAATACCTTACCCATTTATCAATACAAAGCGCAGGAAAAAACATGATACAGCATATTTTGGTTTCCCTGCTCATAACTTTTGAACCACTGGACCGATTTGGCTGGATTGCAATACCAACCTGACCAGGTGAATGACCAACATATATGCCAAACTTCAGTAGCCTCTGTGAAGTCTTTCAAAAGTTAGCGTGTTTTCTACGGACGGACAGACAGGCGGACGGACGGACATCGCTAGATCGACTTAGAATCGATCGAGGATCATGAATATATATATATACTTTATGGGGTCCTAGACCAATATTTCGATGTGTTACAAACGGAATGACAAACTTATATATACCCTCTATCACTAGAGTGGAGGGTATAAAAACGGTTAGTGCTAGAATACTTTGGATGGCAGATTTGGAATCAGCAGAGCAAAATCTTTAAGAATCAGTTGAAAAATTTACTTGGAGGTTTTTTTGTCGAACAGTGTAATTATTTAGCAATAGTTTGAAAACAGGATCAGCTAGGATTTTCGTGTTAAAGATTTTAAAAGTTTTAAATAAAGAGGAACAAAATGCGATTACCCGATTTTGTCACCATTTTAACAAAACCTAAACTTGCTTGAAGACGGGTGTGCCTACACGAGGGTTTTCCGAAAAATGGACCGATTGGATCTACCTTTTGTTAGTTCTTGTAATTAGTGTAGAAATCACACACAAACTAAATTTGAGCGAAATTAACATATTTTTGTTGTTATATACCAATTTTTATATGAGGGGGGAGGGGTGAGTTCAAAAATGGTCCAATTATAATTACATTTGATAAGGTTACCAAAGTATAAGTTTAACCCCTACAAAGAAAGTTTCAATCATAAACTTAATTTTTTCATGAGTTTTGAGAAATTTTTGTGAAACGGGTGATTTGTATGGGGGCTACAAGTACAACTGGTCCGATTCCTTAAAAAATTTGACTGATGATTACAAAATACGTTTACCTGCTAAATTTCGAAAAGATACCTATAATACGTTTAAAAAGAGTCATTTAAGCCAAATCAAAAGGGGACGTTTGTATGGGGGCTCGGTAGCCAAGTATCTTGGAGTATTTCTAGATAGGAAGCTGAATTTCAGGCGTAATATTGAGGAACGGGTGAGAAAAGCAACGATTGATTTGTATTCCTGTAAAAGGGCCATTGGAAAACGATGGGGTTTTAGCCCTCAAGTCGTTCATTGGATCTATACAGCAGTGGTGCGTCCAATTTTGCTGTATGGAATCATTGTCTGGTGGCCTGCTTTAGAAACAAAAGCGAACTGTGTCTTTATCACGAAGGTACAGAGAATGGCGTCAATGTGCATCACTGGTGCTCTTCGTACTACACCTACGGCTGCATTAGAAATCCTCCTTCACCTGATACCCTTGGACATATTGGGTAGGCAGTAGGCGGCTGCGTCGGCAATTCGACTTAATAGCACGCTGCAATGGAGGAGCAGCGATTGTGGCCATAGCGCGATCTTGAAAAAGATAACAATACCACAAAACGTGGACTGTGCTCCCTCTTTGAGCCTCTTTGAGCGCCACTTTTCCACTATGATACCATCCAGGGAGTCTTGGATGGGGGATACTCCGGGTAGTGGAGCTACCATAAATTTTTACACAGATGGATCGAGGCTGCACGAACAAGTGGGCTTTGGAGTCTATTCGGAAGAGCTTGGGTTGAGCCTGGCTCGTAGATTGCCAGATCATTGCAGTGTTTACCAGGCAGAGATGCTGGCAATAAAAGAAGTGGCTGACTGGTTGAGCTGCAACGTTTTGTCTACAACCGCAGTCAACATCTATACTGACAGTCAAGCCGCGGTCAAGTCACTGGATTCAATGTTTCTGAAAACAAGATCTGCCCTTAACTGCCGCACGTCTTTAAATGAGATGGCCAAGCAGTTTAACCAGGGTACAGAGACATTCCAGGGAATTGCAAAGCCGATGAGCTTGCAAGACTAGGAACTACCTTACAGGTTCCAACAGAATTGGAATGTGTTGGTATGCCTCTAGAAACTTGCAAGCAAAACCTACGGCTTTGTTCTGCGACGGAGACTAATCAAAGATGGGCAAATGGATGGACGTGTGAGACAACACGACTGATTTGGCCTTCTCTTAATCAGGGGCGCACAAGTGAGCTGATATCGCTTCCAAGAGGAGAGATTTCGACGGTGGTTTCTATAATTACCGGACACTGTCTTATAGGGAAGCACGCAGAGCTGTTAAATGTGCCGTCGAATGACTTTTGCCGAAGTTGCATGGATGAAGAGGAGTTGGAAACTATCGAACACTTTATTTGCCATTGCCCGGCACTTTCTGGTCAGAGACTTGCTTCACTGGGATCTAGGGAGCTGTACGATCTTTCTGTAAGGGTATTAAAAACGTGTGCATGCCCCCTATTAATAACAACCCTGCAAACATTAGGGCGATATATCTAGGCTGACCATTCGTACTGATTTGATCAGTACATGTACTGATTTTTGATCACGTGTACTGATCAAAAAACGTTGTACTGATTTGTACTGATTTTTTAAAATATGTACTGATTGTACTGATTTTTGAGAATTTCCACATAAAAAAGTAGTTTTATTCGAAAACTCTCTACAAAAACTTGAATTTCCATAATATAAGTCGTCAGAGTTGTTTTTTATAACTTAAGTCTAAAAATGAGATAATTTATAAAAAACGCAAAAATGAATCTAAGCATGAGGTTATTTTGATCTTCCTAAATTTATATGAAAATGCGCACAGAATCTTTGAGGTTTTCTATAACGAAAAGTTCAATGGGCCGATGGATTTTTTATATTTTTAGAAAGATGATGTAAATTGCATGAATCCAAATGATTCTGAGATCTTAGATGAGGTAATGTCATCATTACCTCAGAAAATCAGGGCCTTTAAAAAAACACACGTGCTTATTAGCTGTGAAGTTTTCTTACAGGAAAACGTGTCAAATCTTACGGAAAATGTCTTCAAAATCTGAGGTATTTTCTTATTCTCAAAACCTGTGGAATTTTGGAAACGATCAAAACATTCACAGAGAAAAATAAATTTCCAACTGAATTCTTTCACTGTGGCAAATTCGAAATTCGGTTGCTGCTACTAAATTTCACTGTGGCAGACGAATTTTTTAGTTGTTTCAATTAAAAGACTGTTGTATTAACAAAATTTAGTTGTAACTACCGATATTTAGTTGTTTTAACCTAAATACAAAGTTGTTTTTACAGTTGTTTTTACTTAAAATATTTGGGGTACAGTTAATTTAACCGACATTTTTTGAGTTTTGAAAAAAACATCAGTGTTTTCTCATAGAAAAAATTTTTTTTTTAGTTATTTCTAGAAAAAAAAAGCGTAAAAACTTGGGCGTACTGATTTAAGCTCAGAAAAAAATGGTCACCCTAGATATATCGCCGAAAAGATATTGCGTCGATACGAAAATTTATCATGTCCATAAAAAATCAAAGTAGTATTTTTATTATATCGCCGTTTTCTCATACGAACGATATTTTGGCGATAAACAAAAAAATATTGAAAATTTTTATTTCTTTGTCAATTTAAAATAAAATAATTTATCAAGCAAACAAGAAATCTTTGAAAGAATATAAATTTGGCCGAAAAATACAAATGTGCTTTCAAAGATAAATTATATACTATTTTTTAGGTGAATGCAAATGTTTTTAGTCCTGTTAACATGACCAAAATATGAATGAAAAAAATAATTTTCAGCTTCAGGGAATCGATGTATGTAGCTGTATCGCCGGTTTATCATTTTGCTGATATTCCGGCGATACTACAAATCTATTTTTTTTTTCGTTAATACGATTATCTGGCGATATTGCCCTTTTATCGCCAAGACGAATCGTTTTCGTATCGCCAGGATGTATTGCCGTCGGGTAACAGTTTCTCCTGAAAGGTGTATCGCCGGCGATATGAATTCGATAATTGCCGCAATAACATTTATAGTATCGGCAATACAACCGGCGAATCGATGTCGTATCGTTTTGTTTGCAGGGAAGTTTTAACATAAATTTTTGACTTATTAATACTAATAAAGTAGGGGGTTTTTATGACTTAACATTTGTGGTTACAGGTTGTTTTAACTTATCTTAAAATAATATTCATTATAATTCAATAACTAGAACACCTATAAATAAAACAAGTGAAAGTGTTAATGTCGGCTGTGCCGAATCTTTTCTACCCTCCAAAATGTAAAAAAATAAAAAAAAACAAGTTAGAAAGTTATAGTCGGTCAAGACCGACCATATGATACCCAACACCAATGTTTTTCGGAAAATAGGTCCCAAGTCAAACATGGACCGATTGGATCTATCTTTTCTTAGATCTTTAATTAGTGTAGAAAACACACACTGACCAAATTTAAGTTGATTTCGTTTATTTTTGTTGCCAATATATCGATTTAACTAAATATCGGTCGAAATTTTCATATTGGGGACTAATTGTAAGTCCAAAAATGGTCCAATTATATTCAGATTTAATTAGGTTACTAAAGTACACGTTTATTTTGAATTTTCATGAATTTTGAGGGAATTATGTAAATAACGGAACGGTTTGTATGGGGCATATTAGAAGGACTAATCCGGTTCCTTTAAAATTTCAAATTCAAAACGATACCTATTATAAAACGGTCATTCCAGTCATTTAAAACAAATGTCTTAACGTTGACCGATATCAATAGTCTTCGTCCTTGGACCAAAAGATGCTTAAGTTTTAATTTTCAAGTCAATCGATTGAAAAATGTGATCTGTATCGTGCTTAAACCGTTTACATGGGCATATGAACGGCCGGACGGACATCGCTAAATCGACTCAAAAAGTTATTCTAAGTCAATCGGTATACTTAAAGGTAGGTCTAGGACCAATATTTCGGGTTGTTAAAAACTTCAGCACAAACTCATTATACCCTGAACCACAGACATTGGCGTAGATAGCCCTGTCTGGGGGGGCTTAGCCCCCCCAGAATAATTTTAGCCCCCCCAGAATTTTAATCATTCACAATTTTTTTTTTTATAATTTAATGATTTCAATAATTTTTGCAACAGTAAATAATAATATGTAATGAGTCTTTAGGACTCGTTATGATTATTCAATGAGTCTTAAGGACTCGTAATGATTATTATATAAGATCTAATAGTTTTTCCCATTGAAAAATTGTCTGAATTATTGAAAAAAGTTTTTATATGAATCTGATGTTTTTGTAAGTAATAATACCGAATCTTAGGATTTTAGCTTCAGGAAAACATTTTAACTTCTTTGATTTAAACAAATTTCTAAATTCTAAGGGTTTTTTTTATAGACAAAAGTTATTGAAAGAAAGAATCTGAGAATTTTGACTAATAATCATCAACTTTTGCAATCATCAAAACTTTTTCTTAAAAAAAATCTAATCTAATGATTTTACTATAGGAAAAATATAAAAAATCTTTCATTCTGAAAACATATCTGGAAGTTCTAAATTTCCGAAAAATCTACAAAATCAAAATTAAAAAAAAAAATAATATGAATTTTTAACCGGTTTCGGGGGGCATTCGTTTCTAGGACACCTAGACTCATGTTAAAGGGAACGCTTCAGGAATAGGTCTGGGTTTTTCTATTTAAAAAAAAATTAAAAAAAAATCTAGGAGGTCTTTAGCCCCCCCCAGAAATGTTGGCTTCCTACGCCAATGACCACAGAGTAGTGTAGGGTATAAAAATAGTCAGGGGAGTTTTTGGAGGAAGGGGCGGTCCGCGGAATATGTTGAGACACATTTTACGCTCACAATAAATGTTGTCAAGTTAATTTATTATGATTTTTGTGTAAGTTAAAATTTTGAAATTTAAAACGGGTTATGTTCGATCATCTGATTCGTTACGATACGCTCGGCTAAGTAAGCGTTTACTGGTTTGCCGCAGTGATAAGCCACACTCGTCATCGCACTCAGAAAATTATTGCAGTTACTACATGACGGTCGTTTGTGTAGTAAGTAGTAGCTGTTGTTTTTAACTACAATTTCGGTCGTTTTTGTATGAAAAAATCTCAAACAACTTTTTTTGTAGTAGTTTCAAAAAATAACTACAAAAAATATACTACACTGTAGCAATAGTTGATTTATGTAGTTGTTTTTAGTTTTTTTTCTAAAACTCGTTTTTTTCTAGAAATTTTTATTGCAAACGAATGTGTCGAGCGAGTTGGTCGTGCGGGATGCGGAAGGAATTATTTTTATACCAAATAAATAATATCTAAATAAATTAAATTACAATTTATTAAATTTAATTATAACAAAAAATATGTTTTTGGAAAAATATTCTTGAGCGAAAGAAAATAAGTGGATAAATGAGATAACAAGTGTGTATAATATAGCGCTCACATAAGCGTGCGTAAAAACCAATCGAAAAAAAACAAAATAAAATGTGTGCAGTGTTTTGTTTTCTTATGAGCGCGCCATCTTTATTTTCTTTGTATACACAACAGAGCAGGTACATACTTTTTTGAAACATTTCAAATTAATTCTTTTTTTTTATAAATCAATTTTGCCAAAGCATTTCGTTTTTTTTTATTCCAGACAAATTTTGATCAGTAGCGGTGAAAATTTGAAATGAACTATTAAAAAAACAAAGGTAAATACAATCAATTTATTTTGTTTAACATTTTATTAATATAATTTTTTTCTTCTATAATTCCAGATAAATACATCAAAAAATTGTCATCATGTCGAAATTCTATACAACCAACTGAAATGTATTGCTTTTTAAATAAATAAATATCAATCATTTAAACGTTTAAGAAATTTTTTAAATAAAATTTCAGGCAATTGTAGAAAAAAACAACTGTATTAAACAGTTTTGTAGTAGTTTTTACTACATTTTGTAGTTGAAAATCAATAGTTAAAAACAACAACATGTTCAGTTGTTTTTACCGTTTATGTAGTGGACGCCTTTTCAACGACAAAATGTAGTCAAAACAACTGTCTTTTGTAGTAGATTTTACCGACATACTTTTTTGAGTGCGTAATGTTTAATAATAATAATAATTATAAAATAAATTTAATTTCAAGCAATTTTAAACAATTGATTTAAATGTTGTTATTTGTATGCACACAATAAAATAAACGAAGACCAGAAATCAAGGGGCAATGTAAATAAAATAATAACAAAAAATTTGCACAAAAAGATTAGTCGGTTCAAGACGACTTTAAGGTACACTGCACTTAAGTTGAGTTGTTCAATAATAGTCTGAAATGCAACAGATTCTAGAATATATTTTTTTGGTAATTACAACAAAATTTTCGAGTTAAGTAATTAAAAAAAATATTGATTTGGTGACAATTTCGAAAATATTATTTTCAAGTTTCTAAAAGTTCCATTTAAATTTAAATTCAAAATACAGAAAGAATTGAAAACCAATTTTAGTCACGAAAGAAATGCGGTTTCAATCAATTTTTTTATTGAAACTCCTCCGATAAAGAAAATTGTTATACCAATCACCAAATTAATGGGAGATTAATTGAATATTTTTTCAATCAAACATTTTTTTGTTGTTTGTGTTTTTCTGATTGAAGAAGAAAATTGTGTCTTCTAAAGATTAAATTAAATGTGGATTTACCCTAGACCATGGTTTCTGTAGCCACTTCTACGTCATCAGTAGGCAATTACATTAAATTGATTATTTGATATTTGCTAGAAAAATTCTTTATATGTTTTTTTATCAACAGACTAGCCTGACATGAGCTTCGAACCTGTGTCGTTAAAATCTCTCATGTTTTGTAAGCCGAAGCCATAACCACTAGGCTATACTCGGTGTATAAACATCAGTGACTAAACGTCGTTTGTTTTTAACTCACAGTAGGTTTCGTGTGTGACGTATACAGAAAAGCTTTTTCTCTAACTCAAGCAATGCATTTAATCTAGAGACCAACAACAATTTTCTTAATCTTTCATTTACTTTATTTTATGCAAACTTTACTATAGCAGAGAATTTTTTGTTCTTCACACTACAGTAACGCATAGTTAAAGTGAATTGCTCACACGAGCGACATTTGTCAGTATTTCTATATTTATTATATTTTTTCGGCGTAAGCCAAGTGTATTTAATTTGTTGTTTGTGTTTTTCTGATTGACATTTTTTTATTTTGAATACAAATTTGATAAATTTTTTATTTGTAGTCAATCAAAAAATTAATTGATTTAATGAATGCATTTTTGCCTGTTGTAGGGTACATAAAATACAATTTAATTAATAATAGTATATTCATATAGTATAAACAAATTACAACAAGTGATATGATGAATCATAAATAATAATATAAACAATAAGATTGTCCCTCTTCCTCATTTCCCATAATTCTCTTTCACATACAAGCTGGCAGATATGGGAGAAGTTGGTACAATTGTATTTTTTTATGGTACTTTTCTATATTCAAAACTACCGTGGTACTAATGCCTCATTTCGTGCAATTTTGGTTTTTTCTAATAATATTAAACAAATCACGTGAGGAAATCGTTTCTTTTAGAGGTTGTTTTAGTACTTTTTTGGAAAAGATTCCTATTACTATAGATTCCAAACATATTCTACGGTAATCACAAAAAAATTTTCAATGTAAAAAAATTTTGCAAAAAAACAAGTAAGAAAATTACAGTCGGTCAAGACCGACCATATAATACCCTACACCAGTGTTTCCCGGAAAATGGGCACCAAGTCCAAACATGGACCGATTGGATCTATCTTTTGCAAAATCTTTAATAAGTGTAGAAAACATTCACAAACCAAATTTGAGTGAAATTGGCTTCTATTTGATGCCAATAAACCGCTTTTAGAAATATCGGGCTGAATTTTCATATAGGGCATACATATATGAAAATTTCGCCCGATATTTGCTCTTAAAAACGATTGCTTTCGGGACAATTTCAAACAGAAATCATCAATTCTGGAATGTTAAGTAGAACCGATTTCAGAATAACATAATTAATGTTTCCATATTGGCGATTTTTGGTGTTTTCTTATGCTCTTTTGACCTTCTTAGAAGCGATTTCTTTTAATACTCTTTCTTAAAAAAGGCAAATTTTTGAAAAGTTCCTTTTAGGAAAAGAAATTTTTAAAAAACTCCTATAATACCTGAAAATCACTTTAAAGGCCAACTGTGGCCATATTTGTGTAAAACTTAAGCGGTGTAGCTTTTTTGGTAAGGACTGTCTCCCTCAAGTCTCTTTTAGTACCGTGAGATTCGAAAAAGGTACCATTTAAAATCCATTTGGTACCAAATTTTAAATCGCAATTTCCATCCCTACTAACTGGTACAGTGTTATTTATCAAAGTAATTGCGTATTGTACAAGTTGCTACTTTGATAATATAATTTCATAATCAAATGCATAGGGAGCGTATTTCAAATATCATTAATGAGTGGGTACCAAATGTATATAAAAAAAAAGTTGAAACTCCCACAATTTTAAAAAAATTACGTATTCTCTAATTATAACATTGGATGGCAAAAAATAGGTGTGAATGATGGGATATTTTATTTATAATTGAAATAATGGTCGCAGATTCGGACAAATTTTTTCTAAAGAAAAATTTCAGACTCTGAGATATTTTTTCTATTGAAAAATATTTTGATTCTGATTGTGAGACACTTTTCCTGCATAAAAATTTTCCGATTCTGAGATATTTTTCCTGTAGAAAAATTCTCTGATTCTCAGACAATTTTTTTTTATAAAATTTTTTCAGATACTGATTGTGAGACAGTTTTTCTATGGAATTTTTAGATTTTAAGACATTCTTAGATTTTCAGATATTTTACCTATTGAAAATTCATCAGATTCTGAGACATTTTTCCCACAAAAAATTATATAAAAAAATTTTCAGATTGTGAGACATTTTTTTTTATAGAAAAATTCTCATGTAGTAAATTCTCAGGCCCTAAAACATTTCAGATTCTGAAACATTTTTTCCATTTTTTCCAGTAAAAAAGTTAAATTAGGCATAAAAGATTACTTGCAAAAAAAAAAAATTTGGTGAAAAAAAAAATTCCGCGAATTTTTTTTTTTGTAAAAAAATTGGGTTGTACTTGTAAAAATTCCATTCTGTGTCCAATTCTGTTCACATATGCCAACCAGCAGCCAGTTAAAAGCATTTTGTATTTTTAGGTTATGTAGAATATACCAAAATTTTCGAGGTGTTCTTACATTTTAGTTCATAACTTTTGAACCGTTGAACCGATTTCGCTCAAATGCAATACTAAACTACTTATGACAACAACAAGTAAATTTGCTAAGTCTCAGTCATATATGTTTAATACTTTGGCCATGATCACCATTTCCACAGACGGACAGACAGACGGACATCGCTAGAATGTCTTAGAATCGATCACTGATCATTAATATATATGGGGCATTCCATGTGAAATCGGACACTTTGAAAAACTTTTTTTTTAGATTTTCCCAATTTATTTACAGTTTTTAGTACCTTTCGAAAACTCCTTCGTGGTAAATTTTCAGATTTTTTTGATGACCCGTTCAAAAGATATCAAATTTTTAAAAATGGTAGTTTGTTCCTTTACTCAAACTTCTTTTTATCATAACTTCTTCAATAATGCTCCAAATATCAAATTTTTTTTTTCAAAATTTTTCTTTTTTTACGCACTTTTTAAAAAAAAAATCCCAAAAAATTCTTAAAAGCGCTCTAGTATGCGATTTTTAAGTTTTAAAATTTAAATCTCATTTTTGAAAATGTTTGTACTCTTCGATTTTTTTGAAATTTTTGTGTGTAAAACTTCTATCAATTCTACAAATTTTTTGCTTAGGAAGATCGTGGGATAACGATTATTACTATTTTTTAAAATTTTTTGAAAAAAATTTATTGTAATTTTCCAATCTTAAAATCATTTCTACTGCTCCAATGGTGCGTCATAGAGGGGTCCTTTATAAGACCGACCCCCATTAATTTTTACGTCTTAACATTTCTTTGGAACAACCTAATAGCCTATCTCCATTTTCTAAGGGGGCTCCCACACAAATCGATATTTTTTAAAATTTGTTCCAACCGCTCTAACTGCCCAAATAGTGCCCTTAGAGCAACAAAATGTATGACCGACCCACAATATTTTTTTAGTCCAAACATTTTCTCTGAACACACCTACCCTCTATCTTTAACTGTTAAGGCGGTCCCCATACAATTTTTTTTATTTTTTGTAAATTTTTTTTATTTAATCAGCTTCTACCGGTCCAATTGTGCGTCCGAGAGGGGTCATTAGTGAGACCGACCCCCATTTATTTTTACCCTAAAACATTTTTCTAAAACATACCTACGCCCTATCTCCACTCCCTAAGTAGGCTCCCATACAAATAACAGTTGGAGCAAATTTTATAAAAATGTAATTTTGTATGGGAGCCTACTAAGGGAGTGGAGATAGGGCGTAGGTATGTTTTGAAAAAATGTTGTAGGGTAAAAATAAATGGGGGTCGGTCTCACTAATGACCCCTCTCGGACGCACCATTGGACCGGTAGAAGCTGATTAAATAAAACAAATTTACAAAAAATAAAAAAAATTGTATGGGGACCGCCTTAACAGTTAAATATAGAGGGTAGGTGTGTTCAGAGAAAATGTTTGGACTGAAAAAATATTGTGGGTCAATCATACATTTTGTTGCTCTAAGGGCACTATTAGGGCAGTTAGAGCGGTTGGAACATATTTTAAAAAATGTCGTTTTGTGTGGGAGCCCCCTTAGAAATTGGAGATAGGGTATTAGTTTGTTCCAAAGAAATGTTAAGACGTAAAAATTAATGGGGGTCGGTCCTATAAAGGGCCCCTCTATGACGCACCATTGGAGCAGTAGAAATGATTTTAAGATTGGAAAATTACAATAAAATTTTTTCAAAAAATTTTAAAAAATAGTAATTATTGTTATCCCACGATCTTCCTGGGCAAAAAATTTGTAGAATTTATAGAAGTTTTACACAAAAAAATTTCAAAAAAATCGAAGAGTACAAACATTTTCAAAAATGAGATTTAAATTTTGAAACTTAAAAATCGCATACTAGAGCGCTTTTTAGAATTTTTTGGGATTTTTTTTTAGAAAGTACTTAAAAAAACAAAAAATTTTGAAAAAAAAAATTTGAAATTTGGACCATTATTGAAGAAGTTATGATAAAAAGAAGTTTGAGTAAAGGAACAAACTGCCAATTTTTAAAAATTCGATATCTTTTGAACGGGTCATCAAAAAAATCTGAAAATTTACCACGAAGGAGTTTTCGATGGGTACTAAAAACTGTAAACAAATTGGGAAAATTTAAAAAAAAAAGTTTTTCAAAGTGTCCGATTTCACATGGAATGCCCCATATACTTTATATCCCAGACCGATATTTCGATGAGTTACAAACGGAATGAGAAACTTACATGTATATACCCTCTATCACGAAGGGGAGGGTATAAAAATCAGTTTCTGAAAAATTTTCTTTTAAAACAGTACAAATTTGTGAATGACTGTCAAATTCTATAATACTGCAGCTGTCCGTGTTACAAATGTATTGGTTCTGGTCCCACCGGCTCATATCTGTCTGGTCCGATGGCAATATGCAACACGATTTTGTATCTTGGATGGGACCAAAAAACAAACAAGTAAGAAAATTATAGTCGGTCAAGACCGGCCATATGATACCCTAGACCAGTGTTTTCCGGAAAATGGGTCCAAAGTCCAAACATGGAACCGTTAAGATCCATATTTCGTTAGATCTTTAATTAGTATAGAAAACATACACAAACATAATTTGAGAAAAATTTGCTTATTTTTGTTGCCAATAGACCGATTTTACTAAATATCGGGTGAAATTTTTTAATGTGTCGTATTCCTAAAATGGTCCAATTATATTCAGAATTGATTAGACCAAACCACACGTTTAACACCTACAAACAAAATTTTGATCAAATATTTCCAATTTACTGAATATCTGGCGAAATTTTTGAATGGGTCTAATTCCAAAAATGGTCCAATTATATTCAGAATTGATTAGACCAAACCACACGTTTAACACCTACAATCAAAATTTTTATAAAATATTTCCAATTTTCAAGATTTTTTGAGAGATTTATGTGAATATCGGGATGGTGGTTTGTATGGGGACTACAAGAAAAACTGGTCCGATTCCTTTAAAATTTGGAATGATGATTTGTGAATACAAAATATGTTTACCTCCCAGTTGGAAAATGTGTCACTGAGGAAATTTCCACAGTGATTCCTTCAGGAAATGTCTTCAGGTTCTGACAAATCATAGGTAATCCTTGATGACATGTCCTAACATTGTCAGCACTGAATGTTTGCTTTAAGAGTGTGGACAATTCCTCTAAGACGTCTAAAAGGAAATGTCTTCAGAATAGCAGTATATTAAATTAGAATTTTAAATCTGGGCAATATTATCGATATATTTAAAATAAAATCAAAATCTAACAAGTAGAATAAAAGTAATAAATAGACAAACAATTTTCAAATAAAGTTTGGAACAAGTAGTTAGGTGTGGGACTTAAAAACTGAAGGTTCCAGGTTCAAATCCAGTTGGGACTAAACAAGGCTAAACGTTTTTTCTAAATATGAGAAAGATAATTTATAAAGGAAAATGGATAAAGTAAAAACTAAAGGAAATACGAAAATTTTTTGTAGACATTTCCCCAAAGAAGTCTGAGGTGACATGTCCCCAGAAGGTCCGCCCTGACCACTGCTGACTTTAAGTGAGGACATTTGAAAATCTGTATGAAACTGTATGAAACCCAGTACATAGAGATGTCTTGTGGATGTCAGCAGTGACTCTGACATGTCACCGCTCCGTCACTGAGGATGGCTCGAGGACGATGCCAACTGGGCTGTCAAGTTTCGAAAGGATACCTATTATAAATACCTATTATAATACGGTTATAAGAGTCATTTGTGCCAAAATAAAGCGGACCTTTGTATTGGGGCTAGGTCCAAACATGGACCGATTTTTTTCCAAGTTCAATAGGCTTCGTCCTTAGGTCAAATGAAGCTTAAGTTTTAAATTTCAGTTAAATCGATTGATAATTGCGACCTGTATCTCGCTCACAACATTTAGATATACAGACGGATGGACAGACATCGCTAAATCGTCTCAGAATGTGATTCTGAGTCGATCGGTATACTTGAAGGTGGGTCTAGGATAGGGTGGCCCAAAATTCGTTTTGCTTCGCTACAGGTCAACGTACCTTAAAAAATAAATGATGGTATCGTAATTAATTGCTGTGTTTTTCAAAAAGTGGATTTATTTTCAGATTAATCTTATTTTGTTTAAAAAAATATTTTAACATATCAAAACAAATTTAAAATATTTTTTTCCGTATTCTACGATAAATTAGCAATTATAATCCGAAAAAATAATTAAAAAATTTGGAAAATGAAAAAAGTTATAAATAAATCAAAATTAATTCAAATTGGACTTATTAAATCCTAAAATTTAATTGGATTAATTTTGATTTATTTATAACTTTTTTAATTTTCCAAATTTTTTTATTATTTTTTCGGATTATAATTATTAATTTATCGTAGATTACGGAAAAAAATATTCCAAATTTGTATTGGCTTGTTAAAATATTTATTTTAAGCTTAATAAGATTAATCCAAAAATAAATCCACTTATTGAAAAACACAGCAAATATTTTGCGTCAAATTGCAGCACCCTACGACGATTAGAAGGGGATGCTAACTGATCACATGTGTTTACAACCTCCTAAGAAACCAAAACAACATTTTTTTGCAATCCTAAAAATTAGTACATGGAATGGTATCGTTACAAGAGCACATACGTCACATATGGCCATTCTGCACTAGGGTTGTCTACAAAGGACAAAAAGGACATTTTGGTTTCGATTAGGAAAAAAAAAACAAAAACAATTTCTTTGATATTATACTCAAATTAAAGATATTTGTATTACCTTTCAAATGAACTTTATCGCAACTTAATGGTCCGCATAGTTTTTGAGTTACAGCGGTTTTAGTGAAATGTAGGGTTCCTCTTTTTTTAATATGTATTTTTTTTGTTAAAGGACAATCTTAGGACAAAAAAGCCACATGTGAATTATGTGCTCTTGTTACGCTACCATTCCATATGGTAATTTTTAAGATTGCAATAAAAATTTTTTTAAGATTTCTTTGGAGGTTGCAAACACTTATGATCAGTTAGCATCCCCTTCCAATCGTTGTAGGGTGCTAAAATTTGGCGCAAATTGTTCGTTACGATGCCATCTATCATATTTTGAGGTACGTTCAGTTATGAGTTATACTTGGTATTTTTCCATATGTTGATGGGCCACACTAGTCTAGGACCAATATTTCGGATAGTAACAAACATCAGCACAAACTGATTATACCCTGTACTGCAGAGTGGTGTAGGGTATAATGAAAGTATACCAACACAAGAAAAAAACCCCGAAGGGTTTTGAAAACTTAGCTCGAGTTCTTTTTTTATGGCCCACTGAAGTTTTCCATTTTTTTCATAGGCGTTTTGAATAAGTCAAAAAAATATTAAATCTAATTCTGAGTTAAAAAATTGTAAGACTTGTAATGTCTTCAGTGAAATTTGATGGTGGTTCTTAGAATATATTAACCCTCTATCTCCCATTTGTATGGGTTATTTTGGTCCTTTTTTCAAATATCCTCATAGAACACGTTACAAATTTAAAACTACAGTGGGCCATCAAAACACTAGAGCTAAGTTTTCAAACCCCTTTTAAGTTTTGTTTTGGGTCACATTCTAGATACAAATTCTTGTTACAAAGTGTTCTATGACTCTCGTTACTTTATACTAGAGATGGGCGCGTGAGAGATTTTTGACTCACACTCACTCACGACAGGAATTTTTGAATCACGCACACTCACTCACGATCATATTTTTTTCTATTCACACTCACAATCACGTGAGTAAATTTAATACAACTCACACTCACGTGCACTCACGCAAGCTTCACTCACACTCACGTTGACTCACACTCACGAAACACTTATTTATACAAAAAAATCAAAAACAAAAATTTTAAAAATCTTTCAAAATTTTCAGCATAATTTAAAGTTCAGCGAAATTTTACATTTTTTTTGCTTTTTTCGGGACGAAACATTAAATTGAGCCATATTTTACAATTTTTTTTTTGCTTTTTTTGGTTCAAAAGGAAATAAGAAAAGAAAATAAATCACGCAAACTCACGCAAAAAAATCGACTCACGCAAAAATCTTACTCACGCACACTCACTCACGCAATTTTTTTCTCCACTCACACTCACAATCACGTGAGTAAAATTGAAATCAGTCAGGCGTGATCACGCGTGAATCTCGCTCTAATCTGCTCATGTGCCCATCTCTACTTTATACTTCCTCAAGAAAAATTTACAGTGGGCCATAAAAAAACAAAAGCTAAGTTTTCAAACCCTTTTTGAGATTTTTTCGTTCACATTCTAGATACAAATTCTTGTTGCACAGTGTTCTAAGACTCTCGTTATTTATACTTCCTCAAGAAAAATTTACATAGTTTCATCAACAAGTATTGTTTTAAATTTTCTTATTTTTTTAAACAAAAAAATGCAGGAAATTTAAATCAAAAAAAATCTTTAACGGTTTTTTTTTTAGGTCATTCACGTTTATTTTGTTGTATTGTATTTTATGTGTTTTTATGCACGTCTCCCACGTTTGACGTTGAACAAAAAAAAATTACAACCGAAAACAATCAAAGTTTATGTTTAAAGACTTTGATTTTTCCAAACAACAAAAAAAAAAAATTTTGTATTTCCATTTATTACATTTAAAACATACACGCGCGCCATCACATGCTGCTTCAATTGTTTTCTCTGTATATTTAAAATGTCTGCTTCTGATTCGCACCCAGTCTAGAATTTCAGTAATTTCCCCAGTAATTCATTCATCATTATGATCATTATCATGTTATACTTGGCTTGTAAAACCCCAAAAAAACATTTGTCACGCATTTTCATTTTTAGTACGTTTACATACGGATTTGATGTAGTACGTGCAATGTACTGGGATTATAGCATTTCCTAGAGTATTTCAGAATTTCGGAAATGTAATATATTTTAAAAGTGTCCAAATGTAGTTTAACAACTGCCTGAAAGAATTTTAAGAAATTTCTGAATATTTATTGCACAATCTTGACATGAAATTAGACAATTTGGAATTTTATGAAGACAAATTTGAAATGTCTGTTTTAAAATGAAATTGATCTTCACAGAAAAAATTTGAAACGAATTTCAATCAACAAAAATGCGGATTCAATCAATTTTTTTATTGAAATTCCTCCAATTGTAGGTGATTTATTGAAAATTTGTTCAATAATATTTTTTAGATATTGATAAAAAATTTGATCAATTTTTTATTTATAGTCAATCAAAATAATGATTGATTGATTGATAAAAAATTTGATCAATTTTTTATTTATAGTCAATCAAAATAATGATTGATTTAACAAATAAATTGTAAGCTTATGACAAAATTATCAAAAATTCATTTTTTATTTGAATAATTCTAAAAAATTCTCAAAATTCAAATTGGAAATGGTTTTCCCACACACAAAAAAGTTCATTTCATACGTATTTCATATGAAATAAAACAGATACAATAAAAAAAATATTCAATGTCAACAAACTTTTTTTGGCAGTGAACAGACTTGAATATTAAAATTAATGAATTAAATTGTTATTTAAAGGAAATGAAACAAAATGCAGTTTTAAATTTCCAATTTAAATATTAGAGAATGGACAAAAAGATTCACATATTCAAAGATTTTTTTAGCTTTTAGCACACACCCCTCTTTAAGCAAGTTTAGGATTTGTAAAAATGGTAACGAAATCAGGTAACGGCATTTCAATCTTTTTTTTTTAACTTTAAAAATCCTAGCTGAACCTGCTTTCGAGTTATTGCTAAGTATTACACTTTTTGACAACAAAAAGCTCCCAGTAAATTTCCAACGGACTCTAATAAATTTTTCTCTCCTGATTCCAAATCTGCCTTCCAAATTTTTCTAGCAAGTTCTGTTTTTAAGATACCCAGCAAAACTTTGGTAATGGGTAGTGATTATATAACACATTACCAGGTAATGTATATACCTTATTTGTAGCATTATTTTAGGATGTCTTACCAAACATTTGTTCCACAACGTATTATTTTAAAGTGAAAAATAATGCATTACTAATAATTTGCTACGTAATTCATGATTATTGGAAAAAAAGTATTTCATATTTATTATTGCTAAACATAAAATCATGTATGACTTATATTTGGTTACATTATGTATTATTTCAAAGTTTGAAATAATGCATTATTTATAATTGGATGCATAATGCATTACAATAACATAAAAAATAATTATTTTATAAAAAAATGCATAAGTTTAAACTAGAGATGGGCTCACGACAGGAAATTTCTAACGACACACACTCACGAGCATATTTTATCTACTTACACTCACTTACAATCACGTGAGTAAATTTAATACAAAACTACTTTTTCACTACTCGTAACACCTTATATATTATCTTCTGGTAAGTAATATTATTTAATTTCTCGTAACCTATAAAATATCATATATTTTACACCTTACTCGTATTCTTCGTTATAAATTTATGACTTATTTTATACCTTACTGGTATTCTTTGTGATAATGTGGATGCATTACTTTGAGTCTCATCGCCTGTTAAAATCATCAATGCTGCAATGTATAAAATAAGAGATCCTATACCTTATTTTATACCTTATTTGGTAATCTAAGTTTTGCTGGGTAATCTCTATTTGAAAATAAACAAGTAAAAAAGTTAAATTCGGCCGAATGTAGTGATACCCTCCACAATTTCAAAAAGATTATTGCAAAAAACTTTATTTAAAAGGAAATTACTTTTGAAAAAAAAATTAAAAAAAAAAAAAAATTCCGCAAAAAAAAATTTTGGTGAAAAAAAAATCAGCGATTTTTTTTCTTTTTTTGTCAAAAAATATGTTGTACTTGTTTAAATACCATTTGGTGTACAATTATGTTCACATATGTCAACCAGAAGCCGAATTAAAGCATTTTGTATATTTAGGTTATGTTGAATGTACTGAAATTTTTGAGGTGTTTTCTTTCATAACTTTTGAACCGCTAAACCGATATCGCTCAAATGCAATACCAAACTTCTCGGGAGAACTTCCAATAAACATGTTAAGTTTCAGTCATCGCTGTGCAATATTTTGTCCGTGACAGCATTTTCCACAGACAGACAGACGGACATCACTAGAATGTCTTAAAATCGATCGGGCATCATGAATATATATACTTTATGGGGTCCCAGACCGATATTTCGATGAGTTACAAACAGAATGACAAACTTATATATACCCTCTATCACTAACAATAAGTGGAGGGTATAAAAAAAACAATAATTTATCACTTTTGAGGGTCCACTATTACATATTCGTAAAATGATTCCATTTCATATTTTTTTTTTTTTTTTTTTAAATCTGAAAAAGATTTGCAATGATATTTTAAAAATTGAACTAGGTATGCAAAAAATATCAACTTTATTTCCTTTAAAAACATACGATTTCCAAAAACAATATTGTTTGGGAAACTAATTAAATTTCAAAATTCATCTTCGAATTTCAATTTATTTTTTTGAAATTTTTCTATTTTTAATGATGTTTTTTGGATTTTAAATTTCTATTTGAATTTTAAATGGAATTGTCTTATTTTAAATGAAATCCAGGGATGAAAAAGTCAGTACTTTAGTACTTCTTCAATCTTTAAAATACCGTAGTAACCCCGCAACCAATTTAGGACTTTTTTATACACATCGTTTTCATGAATTTTTTAAACCAAATTTCCCCAAAAGCTCCAATACCTTTAAATTTTGTGAATCCTTTTTTAATCGAACAAATTACTCTTACCAGGGCTTCATGGGTTCGATTCCCAAGAACTTGGTGGCTTAGATTGTAATTTTTAAAAACGATTTGTAATAAAATGACAAAGAAAATGAGTTAAGTAAGAAAATAATATTAAAAATACAAGAACAATTTGTTTTGCAGAGTTAAACGTATCAAATTCCGAAAAATTACACATGAAAATTTATTAAAATTTTTTATTGAACGGAAATGTACAAGCCAATCTCTCACGCGACCTCTTATGATGTTCTTTGTTTTTTTGCCTGGATTATCCGAACGGCGATTTCATGCAAAATCTTAAATTTATTTTTTAGAAAAATTAAAACTGGCAATTGTTACCCGATTTTATCAAGATAAAGCTCCCCGGGTAAAAATGAAATATATATGATCATGAGCTCATATCGGGCCAATTTACGGATCTGATCATATATAAACATATATGGAGGCATATATGATAATATATGGTTATATAAATCCATATATGATACATATATCTTCATATATGATCATATATATTTCATTTTTACCCGGGTCATCGTAAAAAAATACCTATCCTTCTTCTATCCAAAACAGTTCAAAAATTGAAAATCGATTGAAAATTTTCTGAGTTTCACCGGGTTTAGTGAGAAAAGTCCCAACAAAAAACGTTTTTTGACAATAACTTTAAAATTTGAGGGTGTCTGGCAAGTTTGATGGGCACTAGCTCATTTAAAAAGTATATTCGGTTTTTTTTTGGTAGTACAGTGTAATGGATGGGAATCTCATCAATTTAATAACTTTTATTTTAAAAAAATATTTTTAGTACCGACGAGCTCGAAAAAGTACTTTCTTGGTTGAGCTCCAGTACCGTTTCGAAATTCAAATGTAATTCGAAGATTCTACTTGTAATTCGAAGATTCCATTTGTAAATCGAAAATTCCATTTGTAATTCTAATTCGAAGATTCCATTTGTAATTAATTCAAAGATTATATTTGTAATTCGAAGATTCCATTTGTAATTCGAAGATTCCAATTGTAATTCGAAAAAGATCAATGGAAATTTAGTTGATATTTTCCGAATTACAATTGGAATCTTCGAATAACAATTGGAATCTTCGAATTCCAATTGGAATCTTCGAGTTACAAATGGAATCTTCGAATTACAAATGGAATCTTCGAATTACAAATGGAATCTTCGAATTACAAGTAGAATCTTTAAACAGGATTTTCGAATTACAAATGGAATCTTCGAATTACAAGTAGAATCTTTGAATTACAAATGGAATCTTTTAGGAATAGCATCTTTAAATGGTGTAGTAGACCAAATCAAATATAAATTTAAAAACTTCAGTGGGCCATAAAAAAAATTGAACTAATTATCCAAAACCCTTTGGGGGTTTTATTTATCCATTTTTTTTCTCATTGAATCCACTGAGGCTCATGCATGAGTGATCACCATGGTGATGACCCAAAATTTGTTGCACAGTGTTATAAATAGGGTTTAAAAATTGAAAACAAAATTTTTAAATTTTAAACGGAAAAAAATTAATTGAAACTCGATAAATTTGAATTGAAATTAAAAAACCTTTTGGTCCGACCAATAAAAAGATTGTTTTAGAAATTTTGTAACTTGAACATAATCCATAATATTATGCTAAAAACAAACAAATTTCAAATAAAAACGCAATTGTTTAAAAATATTTGTTTTCAAATTCTTAATCTTAAACTTTATCAGCTGTATTTAACAATGTTTAGCAAGTATTTATGACAGACTTTTATGGTAGGTGGGTATCATACCGATGACTAAACCATCACAAAATAAACCAAAACAACTAAAAAATTTAAAATTCGACTTGACCGAATTTAGGAATACCCTACACAATGTCCAAAAAATGGTAAAAAAATTAATGGTGAGTGCAAAACACTGTTAAGTTTTTGTATGGCATACGACTGCCTTATAGCAAAATTATTTGGCATTTTTTATGCATATTTTGATGAAAATGCATATTTTAATATTAAGTGCATATTTGTAACTTTTTAATGCATAAAAAATTCTGCCTCCTGTTTTGTTTTTAATAAAATGAGTTTTTTTTTGCATATATTTTACGTTTTTGTGCATAGTTTGATATTAAAGTGTATTTTTTAGATTTTGGTGCATAATTTGAGTGCATGTTTTAGATTTTTAGGTGCATGAAATTCGCACCCGTATTAATAACATATGAAAATGTACTTAAATTTTCCGTAAGAAATTCAAGGGCATTTTTACATCTAAATTTTTAATCACTGTACCAATTTTTCTAAAATTCGTAATTTTTTTATGCATATTTTGATGAAAATGCATATTTTAATATTAAGTGCATATTAAACTTTTTGTAATGCAATGCATATTTGTAACTTTTTAATGCATAAAAAATTCAAATTTTGTTTTTAATAAAATAAGTTTTTTTTGCATATATTTTACGTTTTTGTGCATAGTTGTGATATTTAAGTGCATTTTTTTCGATTTTGGTGCATATTTTGAGTGCATGTTTTAGATTTTTAGGGGCATGAAATTCGCAGCCGTATTAATAACATATAAAAATGTACTTAAATTTTCGAGGAGAAATTTTAGGACATTTTCACTTCTAAATTTTTAATCACTGGACCAATTTTTCTGAAATGCGATACGAAAATGCTCCAAACATTAACAAATATATATGTTAAACATTAGTCATATCTATTTAATATTTTGGCCGAGATCGCCATTTCAACAGACATGTGGATGGACAGATATCGTTAGATCATCTTAAAATCGATCAAAGATCAAGAAAATATGTATATTTTGACCTATATTTCAATATTTAACACTCGGAACGACAAAACTAATATACTTCCATTTTTGAAGGAAGGGTATGAAAATGTAACACAACTTAAAAATTTTTAGCAATATAAATAATTTATTTTTAAAAAAATGCCAAAAATAACAAATTTAAACAACCTGTATAGTAAGACAACACAAATTTGTTAACTGCTTCTTAATAAAGACGTGCTAAAAACAACAAATATCAAAAAAATAATTTAAACAAAAAATAACAAGTTAAGTAAATTAAAAGAGGGGGAAAAATATGTATTCAAAACAATTCAGTTGTTTAAATTACGTATTTATTAGGGAAATGGAGTTGCCAGGCTGTAGTGCTAATTTCTTACAGTGTTGCCACTAAAGAAATTTTAAATTACACATAAAATAAATTACACGAAAAATATCAATGGAAATACAGTTGATATTTTTCGAATTACAATTGGAATCTTCGAATTACAATTGATCTTTTACGAATTACAATTGATCTTTTACGAATTACAATTGATCTTTTTCGAATTACAATTGATCTTTTTCGAATTACAATTGATCTTTTTCGAATTACAATTGATCTTTTTCGAATTACAATTGGAATCTTCGAATTACAAATGGAATCTCCGAATTACAATTGGAGTATTCGAATTACTAATGGAGTCTTCGAATTACAATTGGAATCTTCGAATTACAAATGGAATCTTCGAATTACAAATGGAATCTTCGAATTACAAATAGAATCTTCGAATTACAATTGATCTTTTTCGAATTACTTCTGTAAATGGTATAGAACAATGTCATTAAACAGTACTTTATTATAAAAAGTACCAAAAAAGTACTTTCTGTAAAAAGTACCAAAAAAGTACTTTCTGTAAAAAGTACCAAAAAAGTACTTTCCGTAAAAAGTACCAAAAATAGAACCTTTTTATGGAAACTATCAAAATAGTAATTTTCTAAAAAAATAGCAAGATATTTTTTTTAAATGTACTAAAACGATACTTTTTTATAAAAAGTACAAAAAAGTTTTTTTTGTTATAAAAATTACAAAAAAGTACTTTTTATACAAAATACCAAAATAGTACTTTTCTTAAAAAAGCCCTTAGGTTAGGTTAGGATGGCGGTGTACGATTCACACCTCGCATATACCTTTTGGTCCATAGCGATGCCACAAAACTTAAACTGAAAGTACCTTTATTTTGGTACTTTTTTAAAAAAATTCTATTTTGGTACTTTTTGTCTATTTGAAAAGTACCAAAATAGTACTTTTTGATCAAAGATACCATTATTTTAAATAAAAGGAGCTAAAATAGAACATTTTAATAAAAAGTATCAAAATATTTTTTAATAACTAGAAAAATGTTATTAAACAGTACTTTATTGTAAAAAGTTCCAAAAAAGTACTTTCTGTAAAAAGTACCAAAAAAGTACTTTCTGTAAAAAGTACCAAAAAGGTACTTTTTGTAAAAAAAACTTTCTGTAAAAAGTACCAAAATAAAAGCTTTTTATGGAAACTATCAAATAGTCATTTAAAAAAAAAAATACTAAGATATTTTTTTTAATTGTACCAAAACGATACTTTTTCTTAAAAAGTATTAAAAAGTTTTTTTTGTTATAAAAATTTCAAAAAAGTACTTTTTTATAAAAAATTACCAAAATAGTACTTTTCCTTACTTTTCTTAAAAAGTTATTTTTTTACAAAAAATATTATTTTGGTACTTTTTTTTAAAGTTCTATTTTGGTACTTTTTATTAAAATGTAACTTTTCTAAAAATAATGCCAAAATAAAATTTTTTTAAATGTGCCAAAATAGTACTTTTTTATTCCTAAAAAGTACTTCTTTGGTACATTTAAAAAATAAGTATTATTTTGGTATTTTTTTTTAGAAAATACTTTTTACAATATAAAAAATACTTTGGTACTTTTTATAGTTTATAAATTAAAAAAAAAAGTACCAACAACTTCTTTTTATAAAAAGTACAAAAATAATACTTTAAACAAGCAAGAAAGTTATAGTCGGTCAAGACCGACCATATGATATCCTACACCAGTGTTTTCCGGAAAATGGATCCTAAGTCTAAACATGGACCGATTGGGTCTGTCTTTTGTTAGATCTTTATTTAGTGTAGAAAACACACACAGATCAAATTTAAGTGGAATTGGTTTATTTTTTTGTCAATAGACTGATTTAACTAAGTATCGGTGTAAACTTTTATATGGGGGACTAAGTCCGAAAAGCGTCCCATTATATTCCAATTTGATAAGGTTACTAAAGTACACGTTTAACACCTAAAAATAAAATTTTTATCAAATATTTCCATTTTTATGAATACCAGAAGGACTGACTCGATTCCTTTGAAATTTGGAATGGTGATTTGTGTATACAAAATTTGATTACCTGCTAAATTTCAAAGCGGTATCTATTATAATACGGTTATTAGTGTCATTTAAGCTAAATCCAAATGACACTAATAACATGGACCGATTTTCTCCAATTTCAATAGGCTTCGTCCTTGGGCCAAAATATGCTTAAGTTTTAAGTCAATTGATTGAAAATTGCGACCTGTATCGTGCTTAAACCGATAGATGGACAGACGGACGGTAGGATGGACATCGCTAAATCGACTCAAAAAGTAATTCTGAGTCGATCGGTATGCTTGAAGGTAGGTCTAGGACCAATATTTCGGGTAGTTATAAACATCAGCACAAACTCATTATACCCTGTACCACAGAGTGGTGTAGGGTATAAAAAAGTATGTAGCAGGACAGATTTTTTTTATAAAAAGTATCAAAATAATACCTTTTTAAACAAGTATGTATGGTTTTTTTTATAAAAAGAACCAAAAAAGGACATTTAGACAAAAAAATCCATTTAGATCAAAAAATCCAATATCAAGTTAATACCTTTAGCTATAAAAAAGTTCCAAAAAGCACTTTTTGATAAAAACTTTTATTTAAATACATTTTTGTTATTTTGAGTTAAAAAAGTACCAAAGAGTACTTTTTTTTAAAAAGTACTAAAATAATACTTTTTTTAAAAAAGTATGTATCAGGATGGTTTTTTATAAAAAGTACCAAAATATTTTATTTAGATAACAAAAATACCAAAAAAGAACTTTTTTAAAAAAAGTACCAAGATAGTACTTTTTGATAAAAAAAAGTTTCAAAATAGTACCTTTTTATTAAAAACTTTAATTTAAAATTTTTTTTTGTTATTTTGAGTAAGTTTCTCATATCAAAAATGTAAAAAAAATGTTTTACATATAAATTTTGTTTGGAAATATGCACAAACTTTTGTAGTTGCTAGTCTAGACTGGGGTTTAGACTAGCAATTACCATTATCATCACGGTGCCAATTCAGTGTCAGATTTACGTTTACCATCGTCAAATGGTAAACAAGGGTTGGCAATATAGTTTTGACATTTGATTGCGAGCTTGATGGTAAAAAGCAAGGTTGGCAATCGATACCCACCCAGAATAACGGTATTTGGCTATTGTACCGCAACCAAAAAGGATATGGACATTTTTAAAAGCGATTATAAAAGTCGATGAAATTTCTAGTATTTTTGATGTGCTACTTCGTGTTTGTACCGGTTCAGTTTCGTTATATAGGCCAATACCTTTATAATACCGTTTGAAACGGTACCTTTATAATACCGTTTGAAACGGGTAAGGCTACGAACCCGGAGAATTACCGCCCAATAGCAATTTGCTCTACACTCTCTTAGGGGATGGAGAGTATGGTTAATCGCCACCTTGTAAATTATCTAGAGTCCAATTCACTTTTGTCCGATCGACAATATGGTTTTCGTAGAAGTCGTTCTACGGGAGACCTGTTAGCGTTCCTTTCGGAACGTTGGAGTCGTTCTATCCACCAATTTGGTGAAAGCAAAGTGGTTGCTCTACTGCATGCCCGGAGTACTCGCCTTTCCAGCAGATCATATCCGTTCGTTGTCGACTGGCCAATGTATCGCACAATGCATTACAGAGCAAATTCGTTTTTCGGTCAAACTAGCCGTATGTTGAATAAACTCCCCGCAGACGTTTTCCCAGTCAGTTACAATTTGGAAAAATTAAATGTCTACAAACACTACTCCCTCTATCCTTCTCCCCATAACCTATTTTCCTAATACCAACACAATGCATTGCATTTGTAGGGGGCATCCCCTGAGTGTTGACTCAAAATGTTTTTTTTTTTTAGTGCACATTAAATTCAAATAATATTTATAATTCTACGAACAATTGCAATTCTAATCGCCATATAAACAAATAAAATTAGCGAATATAAAACTTTATTATTAACAATTTTATTGTTAAACAATTCTCTTTTATAGTGCTTTTATTAAATTGTCAATTTAATATGCAGTGTTGTTCACATGTAGAATCTGTAAATAAACGAACCGAATATAAGTGCTGTCATGATAACAAACAGATTCAAAATATTAAATGACGTATTATTTAAACACAGATGAGAGCATTTGTTAGAAGATTATATTTTTTTGAAAAGAATTCTATATATTATTTTGCACAGTGGGACAATTATACATATATTAACACAAAATAAGTTATACCTTCCGTAAGGTTCCAAAAGAGTTTCTCCAATTTCAAGACGCGTGGCAGTTAAGAAAAGATTTTAGTTTCAGGAACATTGACTCCAGAGAAGTTGTAGACTAGTCATATCATTTCAACCAGTCAGTTACTTTTCTTATTGTTATTCAGAGAAAACAGATTTATTGCAACAACCGAATTTGTTGGAAATCAAATAGTTTAGTTGCAGCAAACAAAGTTTTGGTTGTGATTTTAAAGTTTTGTTTGAGAAAACAAAAATTCTGTAGTAATAACAAAACTTCTGTTATCTTCGCTGTTGTTACAGCCGCAAAATTCCTTCGATACAACCAAAACAATCGATTGGTGACAAATTCGATTGTCACAACAAATCTTTTTTGTCTCCGGAGCATCTCAGTCTGTTACGCTCAACATAAACTCCCCAGAATAGACTCCGAATCTCACTTGTTTATGTAGTTTCGATCCGTTTGTTAAATAATTTGTAGATATCTTCTCTTTACTTTAATCGGAAGTTTCCGAAAACCCGGAATAGCAATATCTTCTGCCTGGTGAGTAATGCAATGGTCTGTCAATCATTTAGTTAGGCTCATACATATATGGATATTTGAAGGCTCTACCACCTGGACGTCTCTTTACATTCGTTAAAGAAGCCTGTCCTCTCCAAACCCTTAATAATGGTCGAAAAGGTGGACCAATTTACCCCACAATAGGGTTCAGGTTCGGTCATAGGAATAGTGGATGCATTCCGAGCAAGCTGATTCGTCTTTTTATTGCTCTCAAAACCTCTATGGCCAGAGATCCAAAATAGGGTTATTTTGTTTTGCCCGGCCACGTCTTGTATGATATCAAAACACTCTAGTATCAGTTTCGATTTAAACTTCCAAGAAGGCAGCGCCCAAGTTTCTAGGGTCAGAGTAATCGACATTTATCGTACGCGAAACTATAGTTGATCTGATGAAAATATCGAGAGAGTGTGAGACCTAAAGCATAAACACGTAAATTCTTTAAAAATGGAGGGATACCAGAGTCGTTTTTATCCCGAAGGCTAGGAACAATTCCCACACAGTTCCGAAGGATTTCAGACCAATTAGTCGGTCTTCTTTTTTTGTTAAAAACAAAATAACGAATGATAGACTCACATTTGCATAGAGTGACTCGAGATTGCTTTCGACATCGAGAAATTGATTTCGGGAAAGGAGTACACTATAATGGTCTTTCTTGATATAGAGTATATTATTAATGTCATCCCAGACTCGATAATTGTGGCAATGACTGGTCTGGCAGTGAAGCTTGGGATCGTTTTAATGGTGGAAAATCTACTTGGCAATAAACGTGTAACGTCTGAATTGGGAGTGTCTATCATATCTCGATTTGTCAATTGGGGCACACCACAGGGAGGTGTTCTTTCCTTACTTCTTTGGAACCTGGCTCTGAAATGAATGCAGCTCTAGAAGCACGTGGTTGACATGTTGTCGCATATGCTGACTAAGTCGCTATAGCGGTAAAGGGAAATCACCTACCAACATTAAGGGGCATTCTTAAGTGTTCTCTGAAATATCTGTCTAAATGGGCAAAGACTGTGGTCTGGGATCAGTTAAAATAGAGCTTTTCTTCATCCATTTCTCTGGATGGTACTAAAATCGCCTTCTCAGATGGATTCAAGTATTTCTAGCAACGATTGCTTTATATTCCTGTAAAAGGGCCATAGGAAAATGGGCTTTAGTCCTAGAGTAGTTCATTGGATTTATACAGCAGTGACGAGCACAATTCTGCTGTATGGAATCATTATGTGACCTGCTTTGGAGACAAGAGGGAACTGTGTCTTTATCACGAAGGTACACAGAATGGCGTCAATGTTCCATACAAATTTCTATCATTGCTTAACTATGATATAAGGTAGACAGTATGCGGCTACGCCCGAAATTCGACTGAATAGGACACTGCAATTGAAGAGCAGTGATTGTGGTAATCTTAATGAAGATAACAATACCACAAAATATGGACTGTACTCCTATGAGACTTTTTGAGCGCCAATTTACCAAACCATCCAGTAAGTCTTGGATGAGGGACATTCCCGGTAGTGGAGCCTCCATTAATGTTTACACAGATGGATTGAAGCTATACGAACAAGTGGGCTTTGGAGTCTATTCGGAAGAGCTTGGGTTAAGCCTGGCTCAAAGATTGCCATGAAACTGTTTCTATACGAAAAATGTCTACGAATCTGAAAGTTTTTCTATACGAAAAATGTCACAGAATCTGAGACTTTTTCTATACGAAAAATGTCTCAGAATCAGAGACTTTTTCTATACGAAAATGTCTCAGAATCTGAGGCATTTTCTATACGAAAAATGTCTCAGAATCTAAGACTTTGCATACGATAAGTCAAAATATGCGACTTTTAATTTTGGAAAACTTCTATGAACTTAAGACTTTTAAAATCTCAAAATCTGAAACTTTTTCTGTACGAAAAATATTTCACAATCTGAAACTTTTTATGTAGGAAAAATTTCTATGAATTTGAGACTCTTGATATAGGACAAATTTTTCTTCTAGAAAAAGTTTTAGATGTATACGAAAAATCTGTTAGATTCTGAGAATTTTTCTTAAAGAAAATGTGAAATTTTTCTTAAAAATAAATTAAAAAAAAAAAAATTTGATCCATTTTCGTATAAGCGAAAATAGGCCCAGTCACTGGGTCACTGGGCACAGTGACTCCTAGTGGTTAAAACGGTACTGCTGCCGCACGTCTTTAAATGAGATGGATAAAGCAGTTTGACATACGACTCATCTGGGTCCTAGGACACAGAAACTTTCTGGGAAATTGCAAAGCCGATGAGCTTGCAAGACTGGGAACTACCATACAGATTCTAGCAGAATTGGAATGTGTTGGTATGCCTCTAGAAACTTGAAAACAAAATCTACGACTTTGTTCCGCGACGGAGACTTATCAAAGATGGACACATGGACATGTAAGACTACACGACAGATTTGGCCTTTTTATTATCAAAAGCGCCCGGAACCTTTTGGTCAGAGACTTGCTCCACTGGGAACTAGGGAGCTCTAATATCTTTCTGATTTGTAATTCAATATCTTAGGAGTTTCCTAAAGATCTCAAATTGGTTTAATGGCAGGGACTAGTAGTGAAACCCCATTACCGTCTCGTGGTATTACAACGGACGTCAGAGTCTATGTGTGCTGGCGTAAAACATCAGCAGCCACTTACAACCTAACCTGTATACTTGTCTCTTCATTCCACTGTCTTGAAAATAAAACGTGTATTTTTAAAAAATATTTAACTTTCTATCTGCACTGCATCATCGTCATCATTTTAAGAGAGTATTCAAGAGATTTCTACGCAATTTCATTTTCTGTTAGAATTTCACGACAATAGTAACACACAACAAAAAAAAAAAAACATTAATTTAGTCCATAATTCTTGAAATATTATACATACTTAATATTGTATCTTTTTTTTTTATCTGGTACTAATGTGCTTTTTTCTACTTTTTTTCTAATTGTCTATTTAGAAATGGTGCCAAGAGGTCAGCATACGGTTTCAAGGTAAGTTAGTCTTTTCATCTGGTCTTGTTTTTTTTTGTTTCGATTTCTTAAGGTTCAAAGTAAATTGTTTGGAACTCACAAGTAGTTAGTCTCTAAACTGGTAGTTTATTAAGTAGATGTGGAAAGAATATTGCGAAACGCTTTAAGTAGTCAGTGGTTAAATAAGTAATATTCAAATACATGTAGAGATTAAAAAAAAAACTGACAAGGGAAGTATCTCAACCCTTATGAACCGATTTGCATGAAACTTAAAATTTATATAAAAGAGACAATTCTAAGGATGGGGTGTCTCTTAGAAGTTTAAAAAATGGGTAAAAAAATGGCGAAAAATTAGTTTTTAGGATTTTTCAGCCATTTATTTTTAAGAAACTATATGATGTTTTCATATGAGATGCAAGGTTTTTTTTTTCACGAAAATGTTAAAATTTTCGGGTGTATTTATGGGAAGACAAAGACCTACAATATCCATATGAATACAAAATAATCTTTATTAAATTTGAGTTGACATGTATTTGTTCTCTAGACGATTTTCCTCTTAGTTCGCAAATTATCGAAATTTTTCCGAAGGTCCACATTGTTTTATGATGGGACAACGAAATTTTTAAACACTGATATGGCCGATAAGCCGAGACACCCCAACTTTAAAATTGTCTCATTTATATATTTTTTAGTTCCAGGCAAATCGGTTCCGAAGGGTTGGAATACTTCCTTTGTGAGATTTTTTTTAGTTAGTTGCCATTTATAAACAATTTTTAAGAAAACAATAATAATGACCTTAGGCTTTTCAAACTTAGTTTTGTTAGAAAAGATTACTATAATAGACGTTGGAACGGTATATTTACATATGGTGGAATGTATAGCATGGTACGAACACTCATTATAGAGAATTTAAACAAAACTAGATTAAAAAGTTGGTATAGAAGGTTTAAAAGGGATTGATCTCGAAATTGTTGTTATACAACAAAAATTACAGTGTTACGACCTGTGAGGAAATACAATAATGTTTCAAAAGCAGTGTCAGAAATAAGAGAATGAATTTAAACATCAAACGATTATAACTCAATAATAAAAAGTTTAAATTTATTTGAATTCGCTTTTCTTCATTCCATATTTGCAATACCGATCAGTTTTGGTTTTAACAAATTAAGAAAATTGCGATGGAAAAATATAGAAATTTTGTAAAATTTACATTTGGCGCCCAAGCAGGGGCTCCATTCCGAATTACAAAGCTGACCCACAGAAACTATTTTCAGTTAGCAACAAAACAACTCAACAAATTACAAGCATAAATTGAATAATTATTTACTCGGGTGGGTTTATTTGATATTAAAATTTGGAATTTCAAATTTTAATATCAAATTTTTCAGGAGATCAAAAATAACTGTAATTTTTAGGTAATTCTAAGTGTTATTTTTAATATTTTTTCTACAATATAATTAAAAACGATTGTTTTTGCAATAATATTTCAGTTAAAAATTAGTTTGATAGATGACAACTAATTCAGTAAACAAATTTCTATCGAAAACGCTTTTTCGAAAATATTGCAGATAGCAAGTTTTGAATATCAATTGGTCATTTGGGGACACATAAACCAATGCGATAAATGTTTAAAAATTGATTTATTATGCTTTTTGAGCTAAAGTAATACAATTTTATCATTATATAAAAACATTTTTAAAATCCACGCCCACAAAAGAGGGCGGACAAAAAAAAATATTTTTCTTATTTCCCAAGTCCAAGTGCAGGACCCTGAACTTTTTCTGGCATCAAATTGTTTCATTTGCTTAACAAAAATACAAAAAAACCTGAGAAAATATGGCGTTTTTCAGAGGTTAGTTAAGTTCTTCAGAGGGGAACTTTTTTCCCCCTGGTCCGATTTTGCCCATTTACGAACTTAAACTGCCTAGGACCAAAAGACATATTCGTGCCAAACTTCGGAGGTCTAGCTCTTTAATTTTGGACTGCATCGTGTCTTATACAGACGGACGGACGGACATACGGACATTCTAGAAAAGTCTTAGAATCGATCATAGATCAATAATATATATACTTTATGGGGTCCCCGATCGATATTTTGATGCGTTACAAACGGAATGACAAAGTGAGTATACCCCCATACTGTGGTTGGAGGGTATAAAAAACACATTTTTTTTCGGTTTTGGAAATTTTTAAAAAATTGAAATAGATCAGGGCGGATCCAGGGGGAGGAAGTGGGTAAGTTTCACCCACCATCCCCCAAACTGGTTTAGGTTTTTTTCGGGAAACGCAAAATAAAATACTGATTCTTTTACACTGAACTAAAATAGGGGGTTTCAGGACAAGTTTTGGAATTAGTTCTAAAACAATCTAAATCAGATTTAAAAATTTATCTACAGAAGCTGTGTACAAAAATCAGTTCCTGAGTTAAAAACAATTTGTTCCCCCAAACTCAAGAGCTGAATTCGCCTATGGGCGATTATGCGAATTAGAGTTGTGTCGTTCACGAACGAACTAGTTCAATTAAACTATTCACTTAACTGAGCGGTTTATCCAGTTCGTTCATTTCAGCTCTTTTAGGTCTTTTCGTTCATTCAGCTCAATTGGTCATTACTTCATTTTGATCTTTCAGTTCGGTCGCTCAATTTTTTTTTGTTAATTTTGTTATTAGGCGCTAGTTTTCTCTACTCTTTTGGCTCACTTTCTCATCATTCATGTTTTTTTTACAAAAATTGTGTATATTTTTTTTAATTTTTGTTTTTATTCAACATTTTTGAACGAGAGCCAAAACAACAGACATGATCGAAATGATTCGTTCACGAACTGTTGAACAAAAACAAAAATTGACAGATTTGAACTAGATGAACGACCACCAGACATGATCAAAATAATGCGTTCACGTACTGTTGAACGAAAACAACAAATGAGCAATTGAACTAGATGAGCGAACTAGGTCTTTTATCTGAAATGAACGAAAATGAGCGCTCACTCAATTGAACTATTAAGAACAAGAATATTCGCCCTAGGCATACCTTCTAAAACGAATATCAAATTAAAAAAAAAGCAATTTTTTTTTCGGTTTTGGAAATTTTTAAAAAAATTGGATCAGGGCGGATCCAGGGGGTGGAAGTGAGGGAGTTTCACCCACCATCCCCCAAACTGGTTTAGGTTTTTTTCGGGAAACACAAAATAAAATACTGATTCTTTGACGCTGAATTAAAATAGGGGTTTTCAGGAGAAGTTTTGGAATTAGTTCTCAGTTCCTGAGTTAAAAACAAATTGTTCCCCTAAATTTAAGAGCTGAATTCGCCTATGGGCGGATATGCGAATGGCGATATCTCGTAAATTTATTAATATAGAGGCCATCGCCATAGATTGCCGGTTCTGTTCACATGTGTGGACCCCATGGTACCTAACTTTGGATCTGAAAAAAGTTGGCATTCCCCAAAATTTAGAAATGATTATATCTCGGCTAATATTGCCAACACACCAAAAAGTCTTAAACATTTTTGTAGCTCTCAATACGTAGAACAAGACCACCAAAAAGCTCTGCGAGTAATAGTTTTAATTTTATAAAATTCTCAGGATATTTTTGGTCCCCTAAATTCACGTATCTCAAAAACTAAGCAAGGTGGAGCGAAACGGGGAAAAAAAAATTTGAATTAAAAACTATGACGATCCTGAAGGGGGTGGGGTGGGACCATCGGAGTCTTGACCTATGGGTTCCGAACCCAATCCACTTCACCTAATCGTGTCCTTAAATGTGCATGAATTAAATTGAAATAAAAATTTTCCCATTTTTTAGTTCAAATTGGCATAATATTAAATAATTGTTTCTTTCCATATTTTTAAGAAAAATTTGAACTTAAAAGAAGGAAAACGTGGCAAAGGAGCTTAATAATTATAATTATCAATTTTCCTTGAATTTAGTTAATATCCCCATTTTTTATTTCCTATTTTTCTGAGTGTGGTATACCCCCACAAAAAAAATAGTTCATGGTTGTATAGGGACCCGAATAAAGCAAAAAGTCGATTTTTCTGCATTATCATCATTATCCTAAGCTCTACAACCCAGGGTGGGAAAAATGTAGAATGATTGAAATTTATAAAAAGAAACTTTGTCAGGGTCCATTTTTTGAACAGATCGATTCAGAAATAATGGAGACTATCTGGTTAGGAAACATGAGTTATGGGATAAATAATTTCTCTATCCTTCTTCTCCCCTTTTCGACTCCTTAATCAAAGATTGGATCACTAATACGAGGTTCTCCTCAACTACATATGTCAAGTTTCATGAAAATCAGAGTGAACCTCCGAGGGACCTCCCTATTCAGATCATTATACCCTACACCACACTGTGGTACAGGGTATAATGAGTTTGTGCTGATGTTTGTAACTACCCGAAATATTGGTCCTAGAACCACTTTTAAGTATACCGATCGACTTAGAATCACTTTTTGAGTCGATTTAGCGATGTCCGTCCGTCTGTCTGTCCATGTAAACGGTATAAACACGATACAGGTAGCAATTTTTAATCAATTGAATTGAAATTTAAAACTAAGCCTCTTTTGGCCCAAGGACGAAGGCTATTGAAATTGGAAAAATAGGTCCATATTTAGACCTAGCCCTCATACAAAGGTCCTCTTTAGTTTTGGCTCAAATGACTCTAATAACCGCATTTTAATAGGTATATTTTCGAAATTTGGCAGGTAATCATGTTTCATCCACACAAATCACCATTCCATTGTAGCCCCCATACAAACCACCTTCCCGATTTTCACATAAATCTCTCAAATTTCAAGAAAATAGAAAATATAATTAACATTTTGTTTGTGTATGTTAAACGCGTACTTTAATAACCTTATCAAATCTGATTATCATCGGACCATTTTTGGACTTAGGTCCTATGTGAAAATTTCGCCCGATATTCAGTTAAAGCGGTTTATTGTCAACAAAAGGAAGCCTATTCCACTCAAATTTGATTTGTAAGTGCTTTTTACACTTATTTAAGATTTGACAAAATATAGATTTAATCAGTCCATGTTTCAACTTGGGACCCATTTCCCGGGAAACTCTGGTGTAGGGTATTATATGGTCGGTCTTGACCGACTATAATTTTATTACTTGTTTTTATATTGAAAAATTCTTAGATTTTGAGAAATTTGTAACTTATGTAGAAAAATTGTTGAATTCTGAGATATTTTTCATCCAACAAAAATTCTTAGATTCAGCAAGTAAAGTTTTGTAAAATGTTTTAAAAACTCTTTGACCTATTACACCGTCCGACAAAAATAAAAAAGCTGTTAAACACGAACTGTATAATATACGTTTGAAACTAGAGACTAAATGTAGTAAAACTGCATTTACAGTTTTTCATGTCGTGATCCTGTTTCCTCTTAAAAGGGCTTCAAAGTTTTCGAGAAATACATTTTATAAAATATTTTGTTAATATTTATACTTGTCCTAGGATGACACTAGTGATGGCAAATGAATATCAGGAAAAAGGAGGTAAGTTACATCCTTTCAAAACTTTATTTTTTAATATCATTCGAAATTTTCAACAAAATATTTTGATAAAGTTTTCAAAGGACTTTATTCACATCCTTTTATCCTGATGTGGCAAAATAAAAACACTAAAAAATTAAGGGAGTTCCTCATCTTTCATTTGCCATCACCAGCGGCATCTTAGGACAAGTAGAAATATTTCAGAAATATTTTACAAAATGTATACTTTAAAACTTTGAAGTCCTTTTAAAAGGAAACAGGATCACGAAATGAAAAACTGTAAATGCCGTTTTACTCCATTTGATCTCTACTTTCAGACGCATCTCACCCGGTTCATGTTTAAATTCGCCGTTGGACGGTGTTATCATTCTTAAATTCGAATATATCCTTTGTAACATTTGTATTATCTCTTTACAGTCCAAAGTCCTATAATTAAATCGTTTTTTTTTTTGTTGCAAAAAAAATATTTAAATTACTTTTTCTTTATCAGCAAAAGGGTTTGAATACACAATATCAAAAAAATATATTCATGATACATACCTGAAAGTTATATGAAAATAAAAAAAAAACAACAAGTAAATCAATATTTTAATATCACGTTCAAAACCAAATCCTTTTTTTTTTCTTTTCTAAGTATGTGCAATACAAGAAAGTATTTTTATACAAATCAAAGGAATTGAATCCTTTTAAATGCAAACATGGAAATAAATAAACTTCCTTTTTAAGTTTGACAAACTTAAACAGAAGTGACAGGGACTTTGTATAAAGGACGACGACGACTACGATAACAACAATTAATGGGTATGAGGGAATCATATTATACAATCTTTTTCTTTTTTTTTCAAGTATAAAATGTAGTAAATAGTAGAACAAACAAGAAATCACAGTAGGAAAAACAAGAGCAAATCAGTTGTAAGTAGGTATATATAGTGGAAAGTAACACCATTTCAAATTTTTGTTTAACTCTTGGGGATTTTATATACGAAAGATATATTTTTGTAAAGAAAAAATTTTAGATTCTGCAGAATCTGAAAATTTTTCTTAAAAAATGTCTCATGAGACATTTTTTTATACAGAAAATAATTCACAGATTCTGAAACATTTTTCATATGTTAAAAAACCAAGATTCTGAGACATTTTTTCTATATAGAAAAAGTCTCAAATTCTGAGACATTTTTTTCTATATAGAAAAAGTCTCATATTCTGGACATTTTTTTCTATATAGAAAAAGTTTCAGATTCTGAGACATTTTTGTCTGTATAGAAAAAAGTCTCAGATTCTGAGACATTTTTTCTATATAGAAATTTGTTTTAGCAACATTTTCTATAGAAAATTTGTTTTAGCAACATTTTCTATAGAAAATTTGTTTTAGCAACATTTTCTATAGAAAATTTGTTTTAGCAACATTTTCTATAGAAAATTTGTTTTAGCAACATTTTCTATAGAAAATTTGTTTTAGCAACATTTTCTATAGAAAATTTGTTTTAGCAACATTTTCTATAGAAAATTTGTTTTAGCAACATTTTCTATAGAAAATTTGTTTTAGCAACATTTTCTATAGAAAATTTTTTTTAGCAACATTTTCTATAGAAAATTTTTTTTAGCAACATTTTCTATAGAAAATTTGTTTTAGCAACATTTTCTATAGAAAATTTTTTTTAGCAACATTTTCTATAGAAAATTTGTTTTAGCAACATTTTCTATAGAAAATTTGTTTTAGCAACATTTTCTATAGAAAATTTGTTTTAGCAACATTTTCTATAGAAAATTTGTTTTAGCAACATTTTCTATAGAAAATTTGTTTTAGCAACATTTTCTATAGAAAATTTTTTTTAGCAACATTTTCTATAGAAAATTTGTTTTAGCAACATTTTCTATAGAAAATTTGTTTTAGCAACATTTTCTATAGAAAATTTGTTTTAGCAACATTTTCTATAGAAAATTTGTTTTAGCAACATTTTCTATAGAAAATTTGTTTTAGCAACATTTTCTATAGAAAATTTGTTTTAGCAACATTTTTTATAGAAAATTTGTTTTAGCAACATTTTCTATAGAAAATTTGTTTTAGCAACATTTTCTATAGAAAATTTGTTTTAGCAACATTTTCTATAGAAAATTTGTTTTAGCAACATTTTCTATAGAAAATTTGTTTTAGCAACATTTTCTATAGAAAATTTGTTTTAGCAACATTTTCTATAGAAAATTTGTTTTAGCAACATTTTCTATAGAAAATTTGTTTTAGCAACATTTTCTATAGAAAATTTGTTTTAGCAACATTTTCTATAGAAAATTTGTTTTAGCAACATTTTCTATAGAAAATTTGTTTTAGCAACATTTTCTATAGAAAATTTGTTTTAGCAACATTTTCTATAGAAAATTTGTTTTAGCAACATTTTCTATAGAAAATTTGTTTTAGCAACATTTTCTATAGAAAATTTGTTTTAGCAACATTTTCTATAGAAAATTTGTTTTAGCAACATTTTCTATAGAAAATTTGTTTTAGCAACATTTTCTATAGAAAATTTGTTTTAGCAACATTTTCTATAGAAAATTTGTTTTAGCAACATTTTCTATAGAAAATTTGTTTTAGCAACATTTTCTATAGAAAATTTGTTTTAGCAACATTTTCTATAGAAAATTTGTTTTAGCAACATTTTCTATAGAAAATTTGTTTTAGCAACATTTTCTATAGAAAATTTGTTTTTGCAACATTTTCTATAGAAAATTTGTTTTTTGCTCTGTTTTGTTTTCTATACAGAAAAAAATGTCTCAGAATCTGAGACTTTTTCTATATAGAAAAAATGTCTTAGAATCTGAGACTTTTTCTATATAGAAAAAATGTCTCAGAATCTGAGACTAAAAATGTCTCAGAATCTGAGACTTTTTCTATATAGAAAAAATGTCTCAGAATCTGAGACTTTTTCTATATAGAAACAAAAAACAAATTTTCTATAGAAAATGTTGCTAAAACAAATTTTCTATAGAAAATGTTGCTAAAACAAATTTTCTATAGAAAATGTTGCTAACACAAATTTTCTATAGAAAATTTTGCTAACACAAATTTTCTATAGAAAATGTTGCTAACACAAATTTTCTATAGAAAATATTGCTAAAACAAATTTTCTATAGAAAATGTTGCTAAAACAAATTTTCTATAGAAAATGTTGCTAAAACAAATTTTCTATAGAAAATGTTGCTAAAACAAATTTTCTATAGAAAATGTTGCTAAAACAAATTTTCTATAGAAAATGTTGCTAAAACAAATTTTCTATAGAAAATGTTGCTAACACAAATTTTCTATAGAAAATGTTGCTAACACAAATTTTCTATAGAAAATGTTGCTAACACAAATTTTCTATAGAAAATATTGCTAAAACAAATTTTCTATAGAAAATGTTGCTAAAACAAATTTTCTATAGAAAATGTTGCTAAAACAAATTTTCTATAGAAAATGTTGCTAAAACAAATTTTCTATAGAAAATGTTGCTAAAACAAATTTTCTATAGAAAATGTTGCTAAAACAAATTTTCTATAGAAAATGTTGCTAAAACAAATTTTCTATAGAAAATGTTGCTAAAACAAATTTTCTATAGAAAATGTTGCTAAAACAAATTTTCTATAGAAAATGTTGCTAAAACAAATTTTCTATAGAAAATGTTGCTAAAACAAATTTTCTATAGAAAATGTTGCTAAAACAAATTTTCTATAGAAAATGTTGCTAAAACAAATTTTCTATAGAAAATGTTGCTAAAACAAATTTTCTATAGAAAATGTTGCTAAAACAAATTTTCTATAGAAAATGTTGCTAAAACAAATATTCTATAGAAAATGTTGCTAAAACAAATATTCTATAGAAAATAGAAAATATCTCAGATTCTAAGACATTTTTTCTATATAGAAAAAGTCTCAGATTCTGAGACATTTTTTCTATATAGAAAAAGTCTCCGATTCTGGGACATTTTTTTTATATAGAAAAAGTCTCAGATTCTGAGACACTTTTTTCTATATAGAAAAATTCTCAGATTCTGTGACATTTTTTTCTATATGTATCGAAAAAGTCTCAGATACACACAAAAAAAAATTAAAAAAATTGTGCCAGTTTTTGGTTTAATTACAACCTATAAAGTGGTTTTGGATAACTTACCAAAGTTTTTGCTCTAAAAAACTTAGGTAAATTATCCAAAACCACTTTATAGGTTGTATTATCCCCAAAACGGACACAATTTTTTTATATATTTTTTTGTGTGTACTAAGAATTTTTTTTCTATATAGAAAAAGTCTCAGATTATAAGACATGTTTTCTATATAGAAATATAAAAAGTTTTCCGATTCTGAGACTGTTGTTAGGTTTTGAAATGTTCTCAGATTCTAAAATATTTGTCGTATACACAGAAAGAATTATTGGTCATAATCAAAGCTGTATTATTGAATACTTTTATTTGAATTTTTTGGAAAAAATAAAATACTTTAATATTTTAGTTGGTTATCAAAAAATAAAATGATCTGTTATTTTATTTATTTTGATTTGAATAAAATACAATTTTATTTTATTCAATTTCATATAAATAAAATAATATTTGTTTCCAAAAAATTCAAATAATTTTTTCTGATTGATTATTCAAACAGGAAAAAAAGAAATTTTCTTATTATTTAACAAAAATTTTTGAATAATTTTGGTTATTCACAAAAAATTGAATAAATAACGTATTATTCAAACAAAAAAAAATAAATATTTTTGAAAATTTTGTGTTTGAAAAAGAAATGTATTTTATTTATTTTGTCATTTATTATACAGTGAAACAGAAAATTATTTTTACAAACTAATATTGTTTAATAGTAAACTTCTAAACAAAGCGTTTTTTTACTAAAACATTAGTTAGAATATTCTTTGTAAATTTTCCCGAACTGAAATCTTTAGATTTTTACTATTTTAAAATGTTGTTAAAACATTTTCCTATGGAAAATACTGAAGTTTTTAAAATACTTTCAGATATTTTTCAAATACAACAAAAAGTCCTGTGAGGATGTATATTTACTCAGATTTTCAAGGTTTTTGGCTTTGGTGACATTTTTAAGAAAATATTCTTCTATTTTTAAATTCACCCGTAACCGTACCCTAACGTAGCGTAGAGAGGTTTTTGTTAGATGGGAAGAAGTGAGAGCAATTATTCTTCTTTGCAGAAGGTTACGGGATTTTGTATATGACTTTGACCGCTACGCTACGTTAGGTGACGGTAACGGGTAGTTTTGTTGGGAATAAAATTTCTCTCACTTAACAAAACAAAACAAAACATAAATAAGAATGTTTTGTACTATTTTGCTTAATGAACATTGCATAGAGTTAACGTTAAGTTGACGTTTTTAGGCTAACTAAACCTTAATGGTCAAAATGTACGCTGAATATTTTAAATACTTTTAGGAATTTCTTATGAAAATGAAGTGTTGATTTCTTCTACAGGCGGATATTACTAGGAAGTCTTTAAATCGATCAAGGATAAAAACAAAAACATATCGTTTACAGCAGCGGTTACCAACCTTTTTGGCTCTCGTACCCCTAATTTTAAATTTTATCAGCCGCGTACCCCCTAACGAGTTTTAGTTTTCGTTAAAAAACTTCACATATAAATATTAGAGTTAATTTTAAAATTTGTGATCTGCGGGTATTTTAATTTTTTTAGGATTTAGGGGAGATCAAACAATGGTGGTATTTTTTTTTTGGAAAAAAGTTCGCTCCTTTGGGTGGTTCAATGCGTCTGAGTTGATTTTTCTGCAGAGCAGAAACGGCTAAAAATTGTGCAAATCTGATTTCACCAGTCGATTCTACACGCAGAAAAGAGATATGATCGTGGCAACCATTATTTAAGAGCGTCATATTATGATAGAAAATTGTATCATAACTTGTTTGTAGCAACCATGACATTTTTGCAGTAATCATATTATGATCCCAAATATTCGAAAAATTATAATTAAGGACCATAATATGATTGCAACAAAAAGGTTATGATTGCTAAAAACATATTATGATAAAATTATCAATCATGATATGACGCTATTAAATTATGGTTGCCACAATCATATTTCTTCTCTGATGTGAGTGTACATCAACAATTAAAACAACGGACGTTTTATAAACTCTTAAAAAAAGTTCCAAAAAACCATCACAGGGGGCGAAAATATAATGTTTTTAATTTATTTTTAAATGTTTTTTAATACGAGAGCAGATCAATAATTCCATGACTTTTCGAATGAAACACCCTCGTATATATAATGAAAGGGCATTTTGGAGCTTAACAAAATGGTACTAAAATGTCCACTCTATCACAACCCGTCTCAAAAATGCCCAAAAACACGTTTTTTGAGACCTTTGACATAAATTTTCTCAAAAACCAGACATCATAGAAAAATTTGGGATCCATATTCGAAATCAGCATCGAAAGATTAATCGAAAACAAGTGGTCGGATCTCAAAATACCATCCAAAAATATCGCAAAAAATGCTCTCTCAATTTCAAAAAAATACGTTTTTTGTGAACTATGACCTCAAATTTCTTAAAAACCTGACGTTATGGAAAACTTTGGAAGCCAGATGCGGAACCAGCATTGAAAGGTTAATCTAAAACGAATGTCCAAATTACTAAAATTTTGCGTACCCCCGCTGACAGTTTGGCGTACCCTCTAGTGGTACGCGTACCATAGGTTGGTAACCGCTGGTTTACAGTATAGATGGGCGCGCGAGTGGATTTTGACACACACTCACTCACGCTCACGCAAAAAAAACTTATCACTCACTAATCACTAACGCAATTTTTTTTCACTCACTCACAATCACGTGATTGAAATTAAAATTTCTCACGCTCACGCGTAACTCACGCCAGATTCAAACACGCTCACGCATGAGTCTTGCAAGCTCCACTCACGCAAACAAATTTTCTTACAAAAAAAAAAAAAACAACTAAAATTTTTTTTTGCAAGAAATGAAAAAATTCTAATTAAATAAGTAAAATCAAAAATTAAATCACGCAAATTCACGCCCAAATAAAGGTATTAGTTTTTCTTCGGTATTGGTTTTCAATTAAAATTGTTTTTAAAGGGTATTGGTATTGAAAAGATATTGGTACCCATCCTTGCTTTATTGTAAAAATTATAATAAATGAATTTGCTAACATTTATCAAGAGTGGGAAGGTGTCCCTCAATGTCCCCCGGCTCCCTCCCCTGGTGCTCCATCATAGACTTGGCGAAGGAGTTTTAATAATGAATTGGAATTAAAGCTACAATAATATCACCAGTGAAGCTTAAAATAGAGTGGGAAAGAAGGATGACAGAAAAGAAGGATTTCAATTGGAATTTCCTGAATTACAACATAACTTTTCTGTATTTCAATTGACTTTTTATAAATTACAACTTAGCTTTTCTGAAATTCAAGTGGGCTTTTTATAGTTTTAATAGCATTCTCTATACAACAATTCCTAAAAATTCAAAAATAAAACCTTTTAAAAGAAGCTAATTTTAAACAAAACTATTTTGTATGAATAATTTTATGTTTCACTGTATAATAAATGACAAAATAAAAAAAATACATTTCTTTTTCAAACACAAAATTTTCAAGAATATTTATTTTTTTTGTTTAAATAATACGTTATTTATTTGATATTTTTGTGAATAACCAAAATTATTCAAAAATTTTTGTTGAATAATAAGAAAAATTTATTTTTTTTTGTTTGAATAATCAATCAGAAAAAATTATTTAAATTTTTCGTTATTTAAATAATAGCAAATAAATATTATTCATTTTCAAAATATTTGAATAATCGCTTATTTGAATATTTTTTTAAAAATATTGTTATTTATTTGTTTCGTTATTTCAATCATAGCATACAGCACTGGTCATAATGAACCAATGATTTTTTATTAGGTAAGTGCTTTTTCCACAATGACTAAGAATTTTTTCATAAAATTTCATTTCATTTATGAAAACAATCTTTTATTTTATGAATTTTCTTCATATGAAACTTTTTCATTAAATGTATGAACATCTTCATTATTGCAATGACATTTTTCATCGATTTTATGAAAAATTTCATTTATCCTAGAAAAATATTTTTGTTTTTTTCAAGAAATGGTGTCTTAAATTTGTATATTCCTTGATAGTCATATATACTAAACAATTGATTATATGAGGGTAATAATATGACAGACATTTATATACCCTGAGTTCTTTTTTTTTCGAACAACAACACACTTTATCATTATTTATGTCAATTTAAAAACATTATTTAAATTGTAGTACGAGAAAAGGCACTTGATTTTCAATTTTATAAGTGAAAAGAAAAAGAAAAATATGTTAAAAGGATAACACAGGAGGAGGTAATTGCAAAAAATTTATTTTTAAATGGATTTCAGTCATCACTTTTGCTTTAATGAGTTTTTAATTAAATATTTTACACTTTTACAACATTTTTTATTTAATTATTGGTAAACATTTTATTTTGTTTTATTTATTGTATTATTTTGTTAATATTCAATTAACTTTTTAATTTATTCGTTTAAGATTTTTTTTTTTTTTTGAGTAATAATTACTTTTTCTTTAAGCAAAAATATATAAATTTTATTGATTTTTCGCGTATTTTAACTGGCACTACATACAACAACCACTTTTTTTGTTAGTTAGTTTTGTTCGTTCGTTCCTGCGTTCGTTCGCTCCTCCGTGTCTGTGTTAATGTTACAGCCAGCCACCTCTTTACACCCCTTAAATGTAAAAAAGCAAAAAAAAAATAAATATGTTTTATCGTAGTCTAACAGCCAACAGTCATCAAACCAACTAAACCAACCATCCGTACACGATATTAAGCAAGTCTTTTGCTTTTTGCTTTAAGTTCGAAATGGGAAACAATTGTTTTAATGGGGCCAGAAACACTTTTTGAGTGAATTTTGCGTGTGACCATGTAAATGGTGAAACTCGTAATTCTCTTGATCCAAGGAGGAATCCTATTAAAATCACACTATTTACAGATGAACGATTTTCATAGTATTTATGAACAAATTCATACAATTTATTAACTTTTTCATAATACTTATAAACTTTTTCATAGTATTTATGAAAAATGTTAAATAGTTCTTAAATTTCACATATTATGATTTATTCATAAATACTATGAAAAAGTTTATAAATATTATGAAAAAGTTAATAAATTGTATGAATTCGTTCATAAATACTATGATAGTCAATCATTGGATTTTTTTTTGTGTGTATCAATTGAACAGCCAATATTAAACATAAACCGGATGAGATACATCTAAATGTGGAGATCAAATGAAGTTAAACTGCATTTACAGTTCTTCATTTTGTAATCCTGTTTCCTTTTAAAAGGACTTCAAAGTTTTAAAGGATTACATTTTGTAAAGTATTTTTTTGAATATTTGTACTTGTCTGCTAATGTCAGTATTGATGACAAATAAAAGAGGAGAATCTTCGCAAAGTTTTCCTTTTATATTTTGCCTTACCAGGAAAAAGGATATGAATAATGTCCAATCAAATCTTGATCAAAATATTTTTTTTTTAAATTTTAAATGATATTGAAGGATAAAGTTTTGAAAGGAAATTACTTACTTTCTTTTTTCCTGATATGTCAAAATAATAAAAAGGAAAAATTAGCGGAGATCCTCCCTCCTCTTTCATTTAACATCACTACTGTCATTCTAGGACAAGTAAAAATATTACAAATATTTAAAAAATATTTTACAAAAAAATTAATCCTCTAAAACTTTGAAGTCCTTTTAAAAGGAAACAGGATCACGAAATGTAAAACTATAAAGGCGGTTTTACTACATTTAATCCCTAGTTCTAAACGTATCGATTATAACTTTTTGTTAGACAGTGATTTCAATTGATCCTTTTCAAATTACGATTTTGAATCTTCGATTTAAAATTGCAAATTTCGAATTATAAATGAAATATTTGAAATGCAAGTAAAATTTTCAAATTACAAGTAAAATTTTCTAATTACAAATGGCATATTAAACTTAGAAGAAGAATCTTAAAATTGCAATTAATATTTTTTGAATTATCTTATTTTTTTTAACCCCCAATTATTTATAAACAAAGAAAATATTTAATTATTTCATATCTCATTAATAGGGATGAGATTTCCATGCAAATGCATGTTTTTTGTCGATAGTCTAAAATCGATATCGACCAATTATCTTTCCGGATTAAGAAATTTGTTTTAAAATGGCATCGATTTATTTTTGCATATTTTGGTGAAAATGCATATTTTGGTTTTAAGTGCATGTATTGTGCATATTTCCAACTTTTATGTGCATATTTTGGCATAAATTAGCAAAAAAAAAACAAATAAATTTCATTATTTTTTTCAAAAACTATCTTTAATTTTAAAAATTTATTTTGAAAATATGTAAGAAAAAAATATTTTTTTTTTAATTTTTTTTTTAAATTTTCTTAATTTCTAAAAATATCTTTTAAATGATACTATTGAAACCAGGCGTTATTTTTTTTGCTTTTTAAGAAGTTTTTCTTATGAAGACAAGATTTTTATTGCACAAATTTTATTTTTTAGTGCATATTTTTAGGTTTTTTAGTGCATATTTTGGAGTTTTTAGCGCATATTTTCGATTTTTTAGTTCATGAAATCTTTTCTTTATTTACAAAAAATTGGTGGTCAAAAAAATTTCGTTTTTTTACTGCATTTAAACTGTCAGAAAAAATGAGTGGATAACTGAGTTAATTTATTATACATGTTTTAAATTTTTAGTAGTTGAACCTCGAAAAAATCAACTTAGAAATATTTTTAAAAAAATTTCTAAGAAAGGTCTATATATTAAGTAATAATTTCAATTTCCATTTCGACCCTCGTATCACATTTAATATTTACTCAATCTGGACAGCATTAAGCTTAAATTAAACATTGATAAATTACCTACACAGCTTTTTTTACAAAAATCAGTACAGTTTTAACCATTAGGGCCCCCGACCTAAGGGTCTTCGAAACACCAATAAATTCGCTTATACGAAAATGGAGCAAAATTTTTTTCTTAATTTCTTTTAAAAGAACATTTCACGTTTTCTTACAGAAAAATTCTCAGAATGTAATAGATTTTTCGTATACATCTGAGACTTTTTCTATAGGAGAAATTGGTCCTATATCAAAAGTCTCAAATTAATAGAAAATTTTTTCCTACATAAAAAGGTTCAGATTGTGAAATATTTTTTGTACAGAAAAAGTTTCACACCTCAGTTTTAACCGTCTAAAGGTGTGTTCACACGAGAAAGAAATCTCGATAGAAAAATCGACCATTTAAATTTTGTTTTCGTTACAATTTTTTTTATTAAACAAAATACAGACTTTAAATCAAAAATAATAACATAATCTTTCAAAAATCTTTAACATTCTTAAAAAAAAGTAAGTAATAATATGTTTTAGATTTGACTCAATAATTAAAAAAGTCATATTCGCAGGTTCACAGAGTTGTTTTTTTGGTCTTTGTCTAGCAGTTTTCTTTCCCGTGTAAACATACCTTAAAAGTTCATAAAAGTTTTGCCATAATAAAAACCCGAGTAAAAAAGTTTTGATATAATCATATAGTTTTTTATATAATTGTATATAAATAGATCCATCATTTGATCCCAAAAATGGAGGATCTAAAAATGTATGATTATATCTTATTAGATCAAATTTGATATAATTAGATATAATTGGATACCAAAAATGGAACGGTAAATTTCATCTGATTTGATATTACAGATCATATTAGATTTAATAAGATATAATTATATATTATTAGATCTATTTAAATCTAATTTTTTATAATATCAAATAAGATAATATTTACCGTTCCATTTTTGGGATCTAATTATGTCTTATTATCTAAATTTTGATCTAATAAGATATAATCGTATACTTTTGGATCCTCCATTTTTGGGATCAAATGTTATATGGCACCGTATTATTTTTTTTAGTCGGGAAGTCTCAGATTTTGGACACTTATTGTATGTAAAGTCTCAAATTCTGAGACATTTTTCATATAGAAAAAATCTTACATACTGAGATATTTTTCATATAGAAAAGGTTACAGATTCTAAGAATATTTTCGTATAGAAAAAGTTTTTTGTATAGAAAAAGTCTCAAATTCTGAGATAGAAAAGGTCTCATTGAAACCAAATTGTTCTACACAAATATATATTTTTTTTTAATAAGTAAAGAAAAATGACCTCGAGCTAGAATATCCCTACTCAAAATATTTTTTTTAAGTTTCTTTGTTTAAAAACAGGTAATCACATGAGTTTAATTTGTACCAAAAAAACTTTTTTTTTGAAGTGCGATTTTTTACTTTCCAGCGGGCCCCCGAATTCTTGTGTACCCAGGGCGCCGCCATACCTTAAAGCGGCCCTGACAAAAATTATTATTTGATAACACAGTGCAACAGCGAATTTATGGCCTCAACCGAACCAAGACAGTTTGAAAGTACTTATGTGTCTCAAATTTTTTTATAGCCCACTGAATTTTTATTTACTTTTTTTTCAAACGCGTTGGAAAAAAGTCGGAAAAAGATTCTTTAAAGATTTCTGAAATACATTTGCTTAAATCTGAAATACAATTGACTGTTTCTGAAATACAACTGATTATCTTCTGATATACAATTGACTATCTCTGAAATACAATTAGATGAATCTGAAATACAATTTGGCTACACACCTGTGTGTACATTTAAAAAATTATGACAGTAGATTCCACTACAAAACACAGTCAAAACAACTACATTTGTTGTTGTTTAGACGTCTACTACATTTTAAGGTAAAATCAATCAAAAAATTTTGTTGTTTTTAGCTGTTGAATAGCATCTACAAAAAAACGGTAAAAACTAGGGATGTCGCGAATAGTGTATTCGGCATTTTACCGAATATTTACTATTCGGTATTCGGTTGGAACCGAATACGAATATTTGCCGAATAATTTAATTATTCATACGCCTGTATTTTACCTATGTAAAATATTAAAAAAAAGTACCAGACTAAAAGACAACAACGTTGTTGTTGACACTATTTTTTCTGGTACCTTAACAATTCGAATTTTAATCAAGTGCTCGAGTTTTTTTTATAAAAAACAAACTGAAATGACCACAAAAAAGAGTCAAACGTTAATAAAAAGTGTTTTTTTAACTAATTTAAATTTTGCCGAATATTCGGCAAACTGTTAACGAATATTTATTTAACCGAATATTTAAAAAAACATGCCGAATATGCCGAATACCGAATAGTGACGAATATTCGCGACATCCCTAGTAAAAACAACTTCAAATTACAGTTACTGTAACTCAAATTGTCTGATTTTTTTTTATTTACAAAAAAAATCTTCTTAAATGGTAAAATTGTTTAAAAAACAAAAAATATTATTATTACATTTTATAAATTGTAATTAAATTCATAGAAAAATTAATTTTTTTATAGACTAAAAACAATTACATACATAAAACAACTGTTACTACAATGTAGTAGTTTTTTGTATTTATTTTTTAAAACAACTAGAATCAACGTGGGTTCGATTCCAATCAGAGTTAAGTATGTTGATGAAAAAACATATAGAAAAAACAGTCTTACAAAAATCAAACAATTTAAATCCAATGTAATTTTCTCCACTGAAGACGTAGAGGTGGCTACAGAAACCATGGTCTGGAATAAATCCACATTAAAAATCTTTAGAAATACAATGTTTTCTTCTTCAATCACAAACCCTTAATAACAGAAATGGCATACGCCGATAAAAACACTAAAAAAAAACTAGAAAAAAAAGTTTGAAATTTTTCATACAAAAAACAACTGAAATTGTAGTTGAAAACAACAACTACTACTTACTACACAAAACACCGTCAGGTACACACAAAAAAAATTAAAAAATTGTGTACAGAAAAAAAGTTAGGGGGAAACTTTTAATTAAAAATTTTAAAAAGCTTATTTTAGTTTTTAATAATTTTTTTAATTGATAAAATTAAATTTTTAAATTGATTTCGCTAATTTCCGAGAATTAAGAATAAATGCAATTTTTCCTTGTTAAACTTTTACAAATTTTAGTAATTGATACTATTACATTCGTGATAGGTACAAAATCAATTAAAATAGGGCATAAATAAAGTTGACCTAACTTTGTTTAAATTAAAAAAAATATATATGACCTCAATCCTTTTACTGTTAGATTTCGAGTGTGGTGTTCAAACCCGTGGGGACGTACTCCGTATGGAAGGGCAGAGGTTTTAGGTTAAAGTGTTTTTTCTAAAATATTTTAAAAACTACTTATCCGATCAAGACGGTTATGAAATCATTAGAAAGGGTAATTAAATACCTTTCCAACGGTGTGTAACATGACGTAGTTTAATTAACTCTTTAAGCGACAAAAATTGATTAAAAAAAATTTTAACTAGACTTTTTTTACAAAATGCTTAATTGAAGAGAAGGCATATTTGAAAGGCATTTCTTCTAGCTTTCGAATGACATCAATCTCAAATAAATCGAGCAGGTACCTGTTAAGATATTTAAGAAAACATTTCAGCCTTGACGCCCCTTTCACTCTAAAAAGGGGAGTGATCCCTTTAAAGTGAGTTCACGCCACTTAGGAAATACCCCTTAATCGAAACGCAAAGTTTTGTTTTTATCCATTTTGGTTATGCTGGTCTTATCCCAATTATTTAAGCGTGCCTTTTATTGGTTGCATCTGGTTTTTACGACTTCACTACTCAGTTTTGTTTGTGGCCAAATGAGGCAGTTGGAAGAACATAAACACGAATGACGAACACCCCCCACCATAAACTCAATACACACACAAAATTTTTTTTCTTCTTTTATCATTCAATGCACCTTGTGAAATGAATATTTTTTTCTTTTGTATTTTTTTGCCATTATTCATTAAAAATTTGCAAAAATTTCTTTCAATTTCACCACAGAAACACTTACATTTAATGAAATTCATTAAATAATATTGTTTAAACTTTTATTTTCTATTTTTTTATAACATTTACATTATGTTTGATTTGTTATAATTTTTTTAATTTTTTTTTCACAAAACACTTTTTTTTTGTATTATACGATTTTTGCTTTACCACGTCCGTTTGCAAGAAAATTTTGTCGACTAATGAGAAAAAATTTCTAAAAATTTTTTGACATTTTTCTTTTGTGCTGTCAATTTGCTGACGTTTTCTTTTGTTGCTTTTCGTTTTGTGGAGTATGCGTCAACTCTTTGTGTATTTTACTTTGAGTTTCTCTTTATTCTATGGTTTGTTTTGATTTTACTGGCCTTTGTTTACGTTTTTTTGTTGACGAATACTGGGAGAATGTTTTGAAATTGACGCTAAACTCGTATATAAAGACAATAAAATATTGTTATTTCGGTTTTTCATTGATTCAGCGTTTAATATGGTGTCCAAGGTGCGATTACTCAATTGGTAAAGTAAGCAATTATCAAGAAATTTCCATGAACAAATTACACTGTGCAACACGATTTTGTACCTTGAATGAGATTAAAAACAAATGAAAGGAAACTATCAGTAGAGTAAAAAAAAATTTCAACAAATTTTCGAGCTGTCATCATCAATTTTCAATTGTATTTTAAAATTGTCCAAATGTATTTAAAAAATATCCAAATTTATTTTAAAATTTTCCAAATGTATTTTAAAATTGTCCAAATGTATTTTAAAATTGTCCAAATGAATTTTTAAAATTGTCCAAATGTATTTTAAAATTGTCCAAAATTTATTTTAAAATTATCCAAATGTGTTTTAAAATTGCCCAAATGTATTTTAAAATTGTCCAAATTTATTTTAAAACTGTCCAAATATATTTTAAAATTGTACAAATGTATTTTAAAATTGTCCAAATATATTTTAAAATTATCCAAATGTATTTTAAAATTATCCAAATGTGTTTTAAAATCTAAATGTAGTTTAAAATTGTCCAAATGTATTTTAAAATTGTCCAAATGTATTTTTAAATTGTCCAAATGCATTTTAAAATTGTCCAACTGTATTTTAAAATTATCCAAATGTGTTTTAAAATTGTCTAAATGTAGCTTAAAATTGTCCAAATATATTTTTAAATTGTCCAAATTAATATTAAAATTGTCCAAATGTATTTTAAAATTTTCCAAATGTATTTTAAAATTTTCCAATTGTATTTTAAAATTGTCCAAATGTATTTCAAAATTGTTCAAATATTTTTTAAAATTGTCCAAATGAATTTTTAAAATTGTCCAAATGTTTATTAAAATTGTCCAAAATTTATTTTAATATTATCCAAATGTGTTTTAAAATTGCCCAAATGTATTTTAAAATAGTCCTACTAATTTTAAAAATATATTTGATATTTAAAAATTGTCCAAATGTATTTTAAAGTTGTCCAAAAATATTTTAAAATTCTCCAAATGTATTTTAAAATTGTCCAAATATATCTTAAAATTGTCCAAATATATTTTAAAATTGTCCAAATTAATATTAAAATTGTCCAAATGTATTTTAAAATTGTCCAAATTAATTTTAAAATTGTCCAAATGTATTTTTTTAAAATTGTCCAAATGTATTTTAAAATTGTCCAAATGTATTTTAAAATTGTCCAAATGTAGTTTGAAATTTTCAAAATGTATTTAAAAAATTTGCAAATGTATTTGGAAATTTACAAAATTTATTCAAAATATTAGCAAATGTATTTTTAATTTGTCCAAATGTATTTTAAAATTGTCCAAATATATATTAAAATTGCCCAAATATATTTGAAAATTGTCCAAATGTATTTTAAAATTGTCCAAATATATATTAAAATTGTCCAAATGAATTTTAAAATTGTCCAAGTGTATTTCAAAATTGTCCAAATGTAATTTAAAATTTTCCAAATGTATTTCAAAATTCTCCAAATGTATTTCAAAATTGTCCAAATATATTTTAAAATTGTCCAAATATATTTTAAAATTATCCAAATGTATTTTAAAATTATCCAAATGTCTTTTAAAATTGTCTAAATGTATTTTAAAATTGTCCAAATATATTTTAAAATTGTCCAAATATATTTTAAAATAGTCCAAATGAATTTTTAAATTTTCTAAATGTATTTTAAAATTGTCCAAATGTATTTTAAAATTGTCCAAATGTAGTTTAAAATTTTCCAAATGTATTTTAAAATTATCTAAATGTTGTTTAACATTTTCCGAATATATATTAAAATTGTCCATATGAATTTTAAAATTGTCCAAAAGTATTTCAAAATTGTCCAAATGTATTTCAAAATTGTCCAAATATATTTTAAAATTGTCCAAATTAATTTTAAAATTGAACAAAATGTATTTTAAAATTGTCCAAATATATTTTAAAATTGTCCAAATGTATTTGAAAATTGTCCAAATGTAGTTTAAAATTTTCCAAATGTATTTTACAACTGTCCAAATATATATTAAAACTGTCCAAATTTATTTTTAAATTATTCAAATGTAGTTTGAAATTGTCCAACTAATTTTAAAAATTGTCCAAATATATTTTAAAATTGTCCAAATGTATTTTAAAATTGTCCAAATATATTTTAAAAATGCCCAAATGAATTTTAAAATTGTCCAAATTTATTTTTAAATTATCCAAATGCAGTTTGAAATTTTCCTAACCTATTTGGACAATTTTAAAATACATTTGGACAATTTTAAAATATATTTGGAAAATTTTCTAATATATTTGGACCATTTTCCATACAATTAGAAAAAAACATTTGGACAATTTTTAACTACATTTGGACAATTTTAAAATACATTTGGATAATTTTAAAATACATTTGGACACTTTTAAATATATTTGGACAATTTTAAACTACGTTTGGATAATTTTCAAATTCATTTGGACGTTTTTAAAATATATTTGGACAATTTTAAAATACATTTGGACAATTTTCAAATTAAATTGGACAAATTTTAAATATATTTGGACAATTTTAAAATACATTTGAACAATTTTAAAATACATTTAGAAAATTTTAAACTACATTTGGACAATTTTCAAATACATTTGGACAATTTTCAAATACATTTGGACAATTTTAAAATATATTTGGTCAATTTTAAAATACATTTGGACAATTTTAAAATTAATTTGGACAATTTTAAAATACATTTGGACAATTTTAAAAAACATTTAAAAAATTTAAAAATACATTTGGACAATTTTAAAATGAGTACAACTTTAAAATATATTTGGACAATTTTAAAATACATTTGGACAATTTTAAAATGCATTTGGACAATTTTGGAAATACATTTGGAATATTTTAAAATTCATTTGGACAATTACAAAATGCATTTGGACAATTTTAAAATACACTTGGAAAATTTTAAACTACGTTTGGACAATTTTCAAATACATTTGGACAATTTTTAAATATATTTGGACAATTTTAAAATACATTTGGACAATTTTAAAATTAATTTGGACAATTTTAAAATATATTTGGACAATTTTAAAATACATTTGAACAACTTAAAAATACATTTGGACAATTTTAAAATTCATTTGGACAATTTTGAAATATATTTGGACAATTTTAAAATACATTTGGACAATTTTAAAAATATTTGGACAATTTTAAACTACATTTGGACAATTTTAAAATATATTTGGACAAAATTAAAATTCATTTGTAGAATTTCTAAATACATCTGGAAAATTTGAAAATACATTTGGACAATTTTAAAATTCATTTGGTCAATTTTAAAATATATTTGGACATTTGGAAATTTTTAAAATATAATTGGAAATTGTGTAGTTCAAAAGAATCAGTCTAGAAACAATCACCTTATCTATGGAACTACTCCATCACAAATTCGATAACTAATTCTTTATCCCATTTTGTAACCCACTATTCATACCCTACACCACTCTGTGGTACAGGGTATAATGAGTTTGTGCTGATGTTTGTAATTATCCGAAATATTGGTCCTAGACCCACCTTCAAGTATACTGATCGACTCAGAATCACTTTCCGAGACGATTTAGCGATGTCCGTCCGCCTGTTCATGTAACCGTTAAGAGCACGATACAGGTCGCAATTATCAACTGATTTGTATGAAATTTTAAACTTAACCCAGCAAAATTTTCGATTACCAAGAATCAGTTGTGGAACAACTTTTACTCGCATAGAACCTGTTCTACTTTCTGTTCTAGAAACGATGAATTTTGTTTGAAATTGTCCCAAAACCAACCGGTTCTTTTACATCAAACTAGAACCTGTACATGTTCTTTGGAACCTGTTCTAGAACAAGTTGTTTCATTGATGAATTTTATATGGAAAATTTTAAAAAGTAATATATTCCCAGGAATCTAAAACAGAAAATATACTTGTTCCAGGAAACAGGTTGCAGAATATATTGAACCTCATAAAAATGTATCCTTTTAGATTACATTTTAACTTTTCAGAACGCGTTCTTCAAGTGATATTTAGAACCTGTTGTAATAGTAGTTCTGGTGAATCAAATAAAAAGCCATTTTATATTTTTGTTCTTTTATTTATTCATATATTTGTTTACTAAAAAATAACAAAAAAATAACAATTCTAATGCATGTGCAGGTTGACATCCAAATGTTTCACTTCTTTAACAAAAATACAAAAAAAAAACATGCAAACGTATTTTTCGGAGGTTGGTTTAGTTCTTCAATAGGGAATTTTTTCTACCTGGTCCGATTTTGTCCATTTATGAACTTAACAGAACAATAAGACATATTTGTGCCAAACTTCAAGAGTCTAGCTATTTTATTTTGTACAGTATCGTGTTATATACAGACAGACGAACGGACGGACATTCATAAAATGACTTAGAATCGATCATGGAAAATTAATAATATAAATACTTTGTTACTCCTTTACTGTGGTATAAAAAAAGATATGTTCCAAAACGGATTATCTGCAACATTTTGTTTTATTATTTTTACTTATTTAAATAGAGAATTTTTTTGTTCCACGTTATTAAAAAGTAATCATTATTTAATTCTCGAGAATAAGTTCTAGAACAAGTTCCACCTCACCGATTCTTTGTAATCATTAGTAGAACAAGGTGTCATTACCAAATAACCTGTTGTAGAACATGTGAGTAAAGAATCTATTCTGAAAAATTTTCCTGGGAAGCTTCTTTTGGGCCAAGGAAGAAACCGCCTAAAATTAGAAAAGGTCTATGTTTAAACCTAGCCCCTATAAAAAGTTCCTTTATAATTTGGCTCAAATGACCATAACAATCAATCGTATTATAATAGGTATCCTTTCAAAATTTGGCAGGTAAATTTTAAAAGAAATCGGACCAGTTCTTCTTGTATACCCCATACAAATCATGTACCCGATATTTACATAAATCTCTCAAAATTCATGAAAATAGGAAATATTTCATTAAATTGTGTTGGGTGATGTTAAACGTGTACTTTGGTAGCCTTATCAAATCTGAATATAATTGCACCATTTTTGGACTTTGACCACATATAAAAATTTCGTCCGATATTCAGTTAAATCGGTCAATCGGCAATAAAAATTAGCCAATTTCACATAAATTTGGTTTTTGTGTGTTTTCTACACTAATTAAAGATCTAACTAAAGATAGATATAATCGGTCCGTCTTTGGACTGGGGATCCCTTTTCCCGAAAATACTGGTGTGGTGTATTAAATTTTCTCACTTGTTTTAATTTGTCTGCATTTTACGCGTCAACTACAGACTAAACAGACTCGACAGGCGTAAAAATATAATAAGTTTTGTAAACAAAATTTAATGAAATTGTATAATGAAACTATGAAATGTAATGAAGCAAATTTTATGAAATTTGTTCCCAATATGCATGATATTTTATTAAGCTAATGAATTCCTTTATTGGTTAAATGTAGAGTCCGACCGAATATTCGGTTTCGGTCTCGGTTTCGGCCGAATAATGGGGTTTCGGCCACTATTCGGTATTCGGCAAAATTTTGGCCGAATATTAGCCGAAACCGAAACTTTTTGGTATTTTAAAAAATATGTAAAAAAGTCGCTGAATTTTTTGATTTCGTATTTCATTACACTTTATTCAGTTCAATTGAAGAAAATGTTACAAGTTTATGCAATAAATGTAAAACTGTTTCAGTTCAAAAATTATTTTCTCCTATTCTTTAAACGAAATATACAATTTTTTTTGTAAGTTTTTTAAAAAATATATATTTTTTTTCAAAAATACAACATTCCTATGGTTTAAAAGCATTATATGCTGTATATTTATCTTTAACAACTTTTTAATAATTTTATTCATGCCAGGCGGTAATTTTTTTTAAGTTTCGGTTTCGGTTTGGTTTCGGCCGAATATTACTTTATCGGCCGAATATTCGGTTCGGTTTCGGTTCGGCCTCGAAAACTGGTTTCGGTCGGACTCTAGTTAAATGACATCGAAATATAAATCCGTTTCATTTATATCACGAAGGTTTTTTTCAGCGTGGGTCTTAAAAAATACATTTTTCCTACAGAAAAACACTATGATTTTTTCTTAAAAAAAAATTCTTAATCTCAGGTTTTTTTAGAGAAATAGTTAAAGAATCCTACACTTTTTCTTTAAGAAACATTTCTAAAGAATTTTTTTTAAAGTTGTGAAGGAGCGAATTAAGTTACAGGCAAATTGTTTAAAAATCTTGATTTCGGCAAGAAAAATCTGCTAGAAAATCGTGTTACAGATTTTCGGACACAGTTTTTCTTTTGAATGTAAAAACAATACACATTTTGCATAAAAAACCTTTAAAAAAGTATTTTAAAAATCGAATGTTTTCAAAATGTTTAGAAATCGATCACAAAATGGGGACAAAAAAAGAGATTTGGGAAATTTTTTGTGCATTTTTAGGGATTTCCATTTCCAATATGTGAAATGAACTCTAAATTTATCTGGCTTCACTCTACAGCATTTTGAATCACCATTTCAATAAATTGTAATAGATTTCTGTGTCATATGGTTTGTGTCTTAGCTAGGAATTATATATATTTTTGATGCCATCTGTGATTAAAAGTAAGGGTTTTGTCAAAGATATGTAATAAAAACAGCAAATGATTCAAAAATGTATAAAAAGTAAGATAATACATTTGTACGTTAAAATGAATTACTAGATGGTAGTAGGTGTTAAATATCCACCATTCGTATACGAATCCTATATGATTCTCAATTCAAACCAAATATTACATACCGATTTAATTTTTTTGTTCTGGGTGATTTTATATTTTTTGCTTTTTTCTCTATCTATTCTTAAAAGTGCTCTTAAAGTTTTAGTTGAGATTCTTCATAAATGTCAGTGATCTCAAATTTTTACTATTTTCTCTACCACATATTTTGTTTGTTAATCACTAATTATATACTCCGCTTCTATCAATTCGAAAATGTTTAAACATTTTAGATTTTTTAGAATTTTTTTATAATTGTGGGTGATCTCAATTTTTTGTTTGTTTCTCCATATATCCTTAAAAAAAACCTATATCGGTTTTTTAAACCTACATACATTTGACAATTTTGAAATAAAGTTACAATAGTTTATTAATGGTATGAGTGATCTCAAATATTTGCTTTATCACATATTTTTTTTTACCATTGTAACATTATGTAACTAGCTTAATTAAAAAGAAATATCAATTTGATAAATTTTTAAAATTTTTCGATTTTTAAAGCTTTTTTTATAAATATGTGTGATTCCATTTTTGTTTAAAAATCGTTAATTGTATAAAAATCTTATAAGTGATCTCAAATTTTTGCTTTATCACATACTTTTTGGGTTATCAAAGAATTATGAACCTAGCTTACTTAAAAAATATTATTTTGTAAACTTTTACATTTTTGAAATTTTTCATAAACATAGGTGATCTCAATTTTTTGTTTCAGTCTTAAATTTGGTCTAAAGGGGTTTTAACTCTAAATATATTTGACAGTTTTTTTAATAATAATAGCTAAGGTGCTTTATAATGTGAGTGATCTCAAATTTTTTCTATATCACATATTTTGCTTGTTATTTACGAATTATGTTTCTGGCTTACCTAAAAATATTTATGTGAAAAATTTTTAGATATTTTATATTTTTTTATTAATATGGGTGATCTTAATTTTTGGGTTTTTGCCCCAGCTTCTCTTAAAATTGTTTCAGAGGTTTTTAAACCTAAATAAATGTGACAGTTTTGTAACAAACTTTATGTTCAGATATTTTAAAAATATGAGTGATCTCAAATTTCTGCTTTATCAATTTTTTTTTTTGTTATTGACAAATTATGCTCCTAGCTTAACAAAAACATATTAACTTTGAAAAAATTTGAAACATTTTAGGTTTCTGAGATTTCGTTTCATAAAAATGGGTGGTCTCAATTTTCAAGTTTTTGGCTCTGTATATCTTTAAAAATGCTCTAAAAGTTTTTTAAACCTCAATATTTCCCAGTAGTGTCCGACCGAATACACCTTTTTTGGCCGAAGCCGAATATTCGGCCAAATTTTCACTATTCGGCCAAACCGAAGCCGAATATTAAAAAAAAAATATTTATGTATTAAAAACAAGAAAAAATAAAACTCGACTTGGCGGGATACTCAAATGCATGAGAATGTTGTCTAGAATGATTTTATTTTAAGCAAACATTTTTTTGGACAATTTTGTAAAAAAATATATTTTACAGTGATTCAAAGTTGGTTTAGTGTGTTTTTCAACACGTGAGCACAAATATTATACAATTATTCGGTATTCGGCAAAAATTGTGGCCGAAGCCGAATAGTGGCCGAATAGTGCTTTTCGGCCGAAGCCGAATATTCGGTCGGACACTATTTCCCAGTTGGCAAAATAAAATCACCCCTGACATACTGATGACTCTCCCGTTATGAAATCGCTGACATCTTCATACAATTTTTCAAAATGTCTCCAATGACATGGCAGCAGTTGGGCAGCAGTATCCACCAGTATCGGTGTCCACCAAGAATTCGTTTAAACAACCGCTGACATTTTGAAAAATTGGGGACATTTTGAAAAATTGGATGAAGATGTCAGCAAGTTTATTAAGTGAGAGACAGCAGTATGTCAGGGATGATTTTTTTGCCGACTGGGATTTGACAAATTTCTAACAAAGTTTTTGTTAAAATATTTCATAAATAAGAGTGATATCAAATTTTTGCTGTAACACATATTTATTTTTTCTAGCTCAGTTCAAAAAATTAAATTTGACGAAGATCACTAGTTTAGTGATCATATTTTTATACACTAATCTGTGGTACATGCATAATGAGTTTGTGCTGGTGTTTGTAACTACCCGAAATATTGGTACTAGACCCACACTCAAAAAAATACGTTAGTAGATTTACTAATTTTTTTTTGATAATGCTAGTTAGCTAACTTTTAGCAAATTTTTAGTTGAGATTAGCATGTTAGCAAAAAATTCTTGTAAACTTCATTTAGCACATTAGCAATTTTAAACAAACTTTGAACTAATTTATTTTGCTAAATTTGAAATTGAGTTGACAACATTTTTACAAGATTTTTTGCTAACATTAGCAAAAATAAATGGTAAATTTTTTTTTATTTTCAGAAAACTTAAAATGGCGCTATCTCGGAAACTAAACCAGATAGAGCAAAATGGAGGGCATTTTTGGTTCTTAGAATCTCCATACTTTCGAGGGTCCTCTTCACTTGTGTGGACCCTAATGGGACCTAACTTTGGATCCAAAAAAGTTAGCATTCCCGAAAATTTTAAAATCCTCATATCTCGGTAAATATTGCCGACACAACAAAAAGTCCAAAAGAATTTTTGTAGCTCTCAACACGTAAAACAAGACCGCAAAATAACCAAAAGCTCTCCGAGTAATATTTTTGAAGTTATCGAGTTTTTTAATTCTCAAGACCCCAGTGATCCCCTAAAATCACGTATCTCAAAAACTAAGCAAGGTAGAGCGAAACGGACCCAAATTTTGGATCAAAAACTATGACGATTTTTAAGGAACCCAACTAGGTCTAGGTCCATCGGGGTCTGGACCTATTGGGTCCGAACCCAATGGGGTCCTCAAATGTGTATGAACTAAGTTGAAATAAAAATTATTTCAGTTAACTAATTTTTAGCAAAACGTTTTTGCTAACTTTAGCAAAAAAATTGTGGGTTCAAAATCAGCAAATTTTCTTGTAGGTTTACAAGCTTTTTTTGCTAACTTTACAGTTTTTTTTTTTTGAGTGCACATTAAAGTATACCGATCAACTCAAAATCACTTTTTGAGTCGATTTAGCACTGTCCGTCCGCCTGTCCATGTAACGGTGCAAACATGATACAGGTTGCAATTAAGCTTTTTTTTGGCTCAAGGACGAAACCTATTGAAATTGGAAAAAATCGGTCCATGTTTTGACCCTGCTCCGATACCCTCCCCCCTTTTATTTGGCTCAAATGTCTCTAATAGCCGTATTCTAATAGATATCTCTTCGAAATTTGGCGTGTTTTGTATTCACAAATCAACGTTCTTAATTTTAAAAGAATCGGACCAGTTCTTCTTGTAGCTCCCATACAAACCACCTTCCCGATATTTACATAATGCTCTCAAATTTCATGAAAATAGAAAATATTTTATTAAAAATTTGTTTGTGTGTGTATTTATAACGCGTAATTTAATAACTTTAACAAATCTAATTATAATTGGACCATTTTTGGACTTAGGTCCATATGAAAATTTCTCCCGATCTTCAGTTAAAGCGGTTTATTGACAACAAATAGAAGCCTATATTTCACTCAAATTTGGTTTGTATGTTTTTTTTACACTTACACTGTGCTACAGTGGAAAAATACTTCTGATGTGACATAGTATAGGTTGTTGGTCTTGTCGAGTAGATCACAAAAATGCCCATTAAAGTTGCCAGACACCCTCAAATTTTAGAGTTATTGTCAAAAAACCTTTTTTTGGGACTTTTCTCACTAAACCTTTTGTAATTCAGAACATTTTTAACCGATTTTAAATTTTTTAACTGTTTTTGATAGAAGAAGGATGGGTCTTTCCATGTATGTGAATTGGTCTATACATATAAGAAAGATATTTATTGATTTTTTCTATAACATCTAATTTTTTTGTTATTTTTTGAAAATTTTTCGAGTTTATCGATTTTTTTCTGCTATAGTTCGTTTAACAACATTTATATTTATAAACGTATTTTTAAAGAAAATTTGATTATGAATACGATAAGCTTTATCCTGAAGAAATCGGATAACAATTGACAGAGTTGTGATAATTTTTCTAAAAAAGAAAATTAAGATTTTTCAGGAAATCGCCGTTCAGATATCCCAGCCAAAAAAAAATAGTTTTATCATAAGAGTCATGTACAATATTTTTAAAGGTTTTTGGCGCTCTGAATCAGAATCTGGCCTTTAAATTGCTCTATCTCGTCAGGTTTTTGAAATATTTAACATAAACTGTTATCTCAAAAACTTAATAAGATAGCGCAATTTCAAGGTCAAATTCGAATTCAGGAGGCCAAAAACCTTTAAAATAATTATACACGACATCTCAGTATGTTCGTTTATTTTTTTATTTTTTTTGCCTGGGTTATCCGAACGGCAATTTCAAGCAAAATCTTAATTATCTTTTTATTATGTTATCCGATTTTTTCGACATAAAACTCATCGTATTCACAATTAAATTTTCTTTAAGAATACGTTTATGAATATAAATGTTGTTAAACGAACTATAACAGAAAAAAATCGATAAACTCAAAAAATTTTCAAAAAATAACAAAAAATTAGATATTGTTGAAAAAATCAATACATATGTTTTTTATATGTATAGACCAATTCACACACATGAAAAGCCCTATTCTTCTTCTATCCAAAACAGTTGAAAAATTGAAAATCGGTTGAAAATTGTTTAAGTTACACGTGGTTTAGTGAGAAAAGTTTCAAAAAATCGTTTTTTGACAATAACTTTAAAATTTGAGGGTGTCTGGCAAGTTTGATGGGCATTTTTGTGATCTTTTCGACATGACCTACAACCTTAACAACCTCATTTTAAAAGTATATTTGATTTTGTGTTTTTTGTAGCACAGTGTTATTAACGATTTGACAAAAGATAGATCCAATCGGTCCATGTTTGAACTTGGGATCGATTTCCGGGAAACACTGGGTATTGACCGACTATAATTTGATTAATTGTTTTGTTTTTCTATTGACGAATTGTACAACTTGACAAATTTAAAAAAAAATTAAATTTCTTTAAATAATTGTGGGTGATCTCTATTTTTTGTTTTTTTCTCTATCTATCTACAAAATTTTATTAAAGGATTTTTAACCTAAATGTATTCAACAATTTTGTAATTTAGTTTTAGTTGTGATATTTCATAAACATGAGTGATCTCAAATTTTCGCTCAAATATACTTTTTTGACGAATCATGTATCCAAATTACTTTAAAAGATTTTTTTTGACAAGTTTTAAATTTTTTGTTTGATTTTTGGGGTTATTTTATTAACCCAAATCGAAAATATGCGCTTAAAATATGCGCTAAAAAATTCAAAATATGCACTAAAAAACCTAAAAATGCACTAAAAAATTAAATGTGTGCCATAAAAATCTTGTTTTCATAGGAAAAACTCCTTAAAAAAGCAAAAGTTAACGCTGGTTTTAAACAGTAACATTTAAAACTTTATATAAGCAAGATATTTTTAGAAATTAAGAATATTTAAAAAAAAATTAAAAAAAAAGTTTTTTTCACAATAAATTTTTAAAATTTAAAATAGTTTTTGAAAAAAATAAATTTCAACTTCTGTTTTTGCTAATTTATGTCAAAATATGCAAAAATATGCACTTAAAAGTTGGAAATATGCACAATATATGCACTTAAAATCAAAATATGCAAAAATATGCATTTTCACCAAAATATGCAAAAATATGCAAAAACAAATCGATGCCATTTTAAAGCAAATTTCTTGATTCGGAAAGATAATTGGTCGATATCGATTTTAAACTATCAACAAAAAACATGCATTTGCATGGAAATCTCATCCCTATTCATTAATATGGGTGATCAAATTTTTTGGTTCTTTCGCTCTACCTATCCTTGAAAATGTTCTAGAGGTTTTTTTAAACCTAAATATATTAAAAACTTTTGTAAATAAGTTTTAGTTTTACTATTGATAAATATGAGTGATCTCAAGTTTTTGCTGTATCACATATTTTGTTATTTACGAATTTTGCAAAACATAAATTTGATAAATTTTTAAAAATTTTATGTTTTTTAGATTTTTTTTATAAATATGGGTGATTTCAATTTTTAATATTTTGCTCTATCTATCTTAAAAAATGATGTAGAAGTTTTTCAATCCTAAATATATTGGAAAATTTTGTAAGAAATTTTTAGTTAAGACATTCAAAAAATATGAGTGATCTCAATTTTTAGATTTTTTCCGGTATTTTAAAAAGTTTTCCTTTAAAAATTCCCAAAAGGTTCCTAACAGATTTTTCAAATTAAAATAGATTTGCCTATACAATTTTGAGTGATCTTAAAAATAAGTAATTTTTGTTTTATAATGTTAAGTTTTTTTTTAAACAAAAATTCTTAAGATAAATGTAATCCGTAGAATTACCTTAAAAAATACATTACACATAAATAATGCTCATTTATCAACACGTGCTGGAAACATAAACATATCATTAAGTCATAAACGTTGTATTTATGGTGTATTTCCGTTTCATCAAAAGACTTAACTCTCAATAATGTTTCAATGTAATAAGATACTTTATTGTTTCAAAAAACAAAAAAAAAATATATAAAAATAATGACCCAAGTAGCGATAACAGGATAATTTACTACTATTGAATAAAAAAACATTATAGGTACTTAAAAATATATTTTGTTTTATATCCTAAAAGCCTGAAGAAAAAAAAATTAACTTGTTACGATGTCCTTTTTTAGTTAAATATCCTTAAACTTTAAAAAACAGGTGCCTTTAAAAAAAATATTTGCTAAATTCATAAATAGCATGCGTTTAATAAAAGATTTCTTTTAACCATATGTTTTTTTATTTTTATAAAATAAACATCTGTAGGTTCATGTTGGCATATCCTTCCTTTATAACAAGGATATATTTACGAAAAAAAACAGGTTTTGATTTTTGTTTATTTTTTTTTTATACAAACAAATGCAACTGTTCTCCAGTTGTAGCTGTTTCATATTGGATCGCTAAATAGCTGGAAAGCACATTGGCAAACAAGCTGCAATTGTTGCCTCCAAACCGTAAAAAAGAAAATAAAAACAGGAAGTGCGAACGCGTGTTATAAACACAATCATCATCCTGTTGGCAAAATAACAACACAAACGGCAAAAACAGCAGCAACAGAAAATCATCTATCAAGGACCCTTTAAATTTTACAATTTTTTTTTTGGGGGCTTGTTTACCACACATGTTTGTGTTGATTTTTAGTTTTTTTTTGGAGAAAACAACTTTAATGCCTCAATAAGTGCCAAAGTCGATATTTTTAAATTTTTAACAGATATTTTTAAAGATGCAATGTTTTTTGTTACATTAAGCAAATAGCAGCTGAAATTTATTCAGTTTATCCTATGTGATGTTAATAACCTTTAAGCTTGATAGCGTCCAGATTGAGCAAATATTAAATGAGATACGAGGGTCGCGCTGGAAAATGAAACTATTTGTAGATGTTTTTTAGAAAATTTTTAAAAAAATATTTTCAAGTTGATTCAGTTATCAACTCATTTTTTCAACCTCCCAAACAAAAATCAAAATTTTTTAAATGCAGTAAAAAAATATGCATTTTTTGACCTCCACTTTTGATCACTAATTTTTTTTTTAACAAAGAAAACTTATAATTATTTTCATATCTCATTACTAGGGTTCGGACTTTTATGCAGTTAAAATCGCGTTTTATGCGCATAAAACATGCACCAAAAATAGAAAAATAATGCGCTAAAAATTTAAAAAATATGCACTTAAAAATTTTTTTTAAAACATTAATTAATGATAAAAAATAAAATTAACAAAAAAAAAAAAACATAAAAATCGTAAAAATTAAGTCTTATAAACGAAAATAAGGTACCATAAATACAAAAGTTAAGTTCAAATAAAGTAAAACACAAAATTATAAAAGTAAAAAAAAAAAATTTTTTTTGAGTATATTTGTAATACTATTGAGTAAAAAAACTACTCAATTTTGCACCAGTAAACGATTTAAAAGTATTTAGTAAACTTTTAATAAAAATTTATTAAATGTATACCAAAAATTTTTAGTAAATTTTTAATTGACACAATTTAAACTTTACTCAAAATTTTTCGTTTTTCTAATAAAGTTTTTATTTGTGTCAAGTAAAAATTTACTCAAAATTTATCAATTTTTTTTAAAAAATATTAAAAAAGTTTCACATTTTTTTTTACAAAAAAAAATATGGGGAAAATATAAATATATTTTCCCCATATTTTCTTCTGTGTACTTTAACGCAAACATTATGAAATAAAAAATATATACAGCAATGTACAAATATCATAAAATAAAAAAAAAAAACACACTTTTTTTTCAAAATATGCGACAAAAATATGTAATATCAGCAATATATGCAAAAATATGCATTAAAAGCAAAATATGCAAAAATATGCACTAACAAATCAATGCCATTTTACTGCAAATTTCTTGATTCGCAAAGATATTTAGTTTTTGTTACTCTCAGACTGACGACAACAAATATGCATTTGCATAAAAATCCGAACCCTACTCATTACTATACAGAAAAAAATAAAAAAAATATTTGAGTAAATTTTTAATACTATTGAGTAAAAAATTACTCAATTTTGCACCAGTAAACGATTTAATAGTATTGAGTAAATTTTTAATAAAAATTTATTAAATATTTGAAAAAAAATTTGAGTAAATTTTTAATGGACACAATTAAACATTTACTCAAAATTTATCTATTTTTTTTTTTTTTTAAGTTTAAAAAAGTTTTAAATTTTTTTACAAAAAAAACAAAAAACTTGTTTTTTCAAACTTAACCAAACATATTTATGTCTCAAAAACATAGGAAAATTTTATAAAGACGATTACAAACTTTCATATACATACACAAAAAACTATAAACTAAACGAGAATTCAAAAAACTATGAGAGTTAAAAAAAATAAATAAAAAAAACTATTAAATTTTTATTAAATTATTTACTTAAATTGTTTTTAAAATTTTTGAGTAAATTTTTAATTGCGTCAATTAAAAAATTACTCAATTTTTGTTTTTAAATTTAAACAAGTGATTACTCAAATTAATTTCCTCCATATTTTTTTCTGTGTAGGGATGAGATTTTTATGCACTAAAAAATCAAAAATATGCGCTAAACAAGTAAAAGTGTTAAATTCGGCTGTGCCGAATCTATAATACCCTCCAACATATAAAAATAATTGCAGTGGCGTTTTTTTGGGGGTGGGAGTTTAGTACGGATCATTGGGGGACACATAACCCCATGCACAGTGGAAAATTTTGGTCATTTCCGGATCAAAAATCTGTAACTTTTGATTGGATCAATATTTTTGTATGCCGTCTTTTTTGTTTAATAGGTGAGACTTTAGGCTTTAATTTTTGCTTTTAATCATAAAAATCGAATGACGAGAACTAAAGTTGTGAAGGGTTAAAAATACATTTTCGATATTTTTGTTGAATTTTAGTATAAAAGTAAAATGTTAGGACAAGTTAAATAGGTATTTTTTATATTTTCTAATTATTTTCAATTGAATTTTGCAACATATATTTATAATAAGTAATTTTGAAGATAAATTTTTCAGAAAAGGTCAACATTTAGCCCCATAGACTTTTAAGGGCCAAATGTTGCAATTTTTAAAAAAATTACCGGATTCATATAGATTTTCATTGGTGTCAAATATAAAATTTAACTGATATTTTATTGTAATACGACAAAAATAAGGAAGTTATAATAAAAAAATCGTATGAAGGTTGCCAAGATAAAAAATAGTGTTAAATTCGGCTGTTGCCAAATCTTTCAAAAAGTGAAAAAAATAAATAAATTGTCTTTTTTTTGGGAAATGGAGTAAGGGGGGGGGGGGTTTGTCGGCGGGGACTACCTCTACCTTTTTTCAATAAATGTCTACAAACTCATTAATTATAATACGCAAAAATAACACAATTTTAGCATTTATTGTTATAGCCACGCCTCCAAACGGGGGCGGACAAAAAAAAATACGTTTCTCAGTCTCTTTGACAAGCGCAGGTTTTTTAATTCTTATAGTAATCAACATATTGTTCAATTGTTGAACAAATATGCTAAAAACTATGCAAAAAATGTTTTTTGGGGTTGTTTTTGTTTTTTTTTTTTAAGGGGAAATTGTTTAACCCGAGGTCCAATTTTGCCCATTTACAAACTTAGCCAGTTATAATATAATTTTTTTTGTCAAACTTCCGGGGTCTAGCTCATTTGGTTTGGACTACATCGTGCTTTCCACAGACAGACGGACAGACATCGCTAGAATATCTTAAAATTGATCATGGATCAATGTTATATGTGTTTTATGTGATCCTAGACCGATATTTCGTTGCGTTACACACGGAATGGCAAATTGAGTAGGGCATAATGAGCGAAAATAATTCATAATTAAATTTTTATTTATTTTTAATCAATTTCATTTATTTTTAATTCAACATTTTTGCATGCCATTTGTTTAAAGGCACGAAAAGGCAGCTAGTTTTGATATATCTTTTAGATAATAAGTTTAACTTTAATTCTATGTTATAACTAGATTGAAGGAAAACGGCGCTAACAGTTAAAACCTAGTCAAAGTTGCGTAGGTTAGCAAAAAAAATATTTTATACTTCAAATGAAAAAATGTCAATTCTGCTAACAATAGACAAAGTGAGTATACACTCAAAAAAAAAGTGAACTAAAATCTGGGAAAATTAACTAAATTTTGAGAAAAAGAGGGAATGATTTGGCTCCAAAGATTTTTTTTCTTGGTTTAAGTTCATAATTTTCCCAAAAATAAGGAAAACAAAGTTACTTAATTTTAAGCCAATTTTAACTAGAAAATGAGAAAAATCATACTTCACATTTTAGAAATAGATTGGATCTACATCCTGGACCCATGGGTTCGGACCCCATTTACCTCGAGACCCCGTTGGGTCCTTTAAGGGTCCCTATAGATTTTGAACCAAAACTTGTGTCCGTTTCGCTCTAACTTGCTTAGTTTTTGAGATACGGTAATAAGGGGTCTGAAAGGGTCTTGAGAATCTTAAAAGCTGGATATCTCAAAAACTATTAATCGGAGGGCTTTTGGGTATTTTGCGGAAGTGTTCTACGAGTCAAGAGCTACAAAAACGCCGTTTGACCTTTTCTCGTGTTGGCAGTATTTACCGAGATATGTGCATATATAAAATCTCGGGAATTTCAAATTTTAGATCTAAATTTAGGGTCTTGAGACCCCGACAGATATGCAGAGCTAGGCTATTCCATATTTTTCTTTTCTGTCTTTCTTTTGAAAATTTCGTCCGTTTCGCTCTATCTCGCTTAGTTTTCAAGATATCGCCATTTTGAATTTTTAACTAAATTTTAAGAAGTTATTTACTAAATTTTCAGAAGTTATTAACTAAATTCTAAGAAATACACTTCCTCAATTCAAAGAAGAGAAAAACGATGATGATTTTTTTAGTAAATTTTAACTAAACTTGAACTAAATTGCTTTTTAAGAAATATGTCTTAAAAATAAAGATACGTTTCTTAGATTTGTGGAAAATTTCTTTGGCAGTACGAATTTTTTTCCTAATATTTAAAAATTCCATTTAAAGAAAAGTTTGAACTACTTATAAGTAAATGAACTAAATTTTTTTCCTCATAGTTAGGAAAATTTCTCATTTTTTAGTTAAATTTTACTAAATTTAAGGAAAATTCATGATAAATTTTCAAAGACATTTTTTCCTTAATTTTAGTTATGTCTTTTTTTTCAGTGTACCCCCATACTGTGGTTGGAGGGTATAAAAATTCAAAATATGCACTAAAAATTCTAAAAATATGTACTAAAAAATAAAATTTGTGCAACTAAAATCTTGTTTTCATACGAAAAACTTCTAAAAACGCAAAAAATAACGCCATGTTTGAATAGTTGCATTTAAAACTTTTTGAAAGCAAGAGATTTCAATTTTTGAGGTTTTGCTCTATCTACTATATTCTAAAAAATATTGCAGAATTTTTTTTAAACTAAATATAAGTATATGACAAATTTATAATACATTTTTAGTAACGATATTTCATAAACATGGGTGATCTCAAATTTTGGCTTTTTCATTTATTTTTAATGTTTACAAACTATGCAATCAGTTTTCTTTAAAACTTTAATTTTGACGAGTTTTTAAAATTTGTAGATGTTTTTTCGCATAATGGGTGATTTTAATTTTTAAGAATTTTTAAAAATGTTTTAGAGTTTTTTTTATCCTAAATATATGAGACAAATTGGTAATAAATTTTAGTGTTTAAGATATTTCATAAATATGAGTGATCTCAAATTTTGGCTTTTTTTATTTCTTTTTATTGTTCACTAAATATGAAATCAGTTTTCTTTAAAAATTTAATTTTGACAAGTTTTTAACATTTTAATTTATTTTTTTTATATATATGGGAGGTTTTTTTAATGACAAATTTTTTATTAAAATTAAGATATTTCTTAAATATTAGTAATCTAAAATTTTTGATCTATATTTTGAATGTTTACTAATTTTATTTCATAAATGTCGATGATCTCAATTTTTAAGGGTTTTTCTGTTACACACTCACTTTTTTATAAAAAAATATTAATGGAATTCACGTCAGAAATTTTCGTCTTGCAAAATTGCGCAATGTCAAAATTGCAAATTTTTTTTGCTTGTTTCTTTGTGAATAATAGCAGTTGTACTTATATTAAAATAAATTGCAAATCTTTTCTTTCAACTACGCATCATATAAGAGGTAATAAAAACAAAAATTTTATTAAAAATAAAAAAAAAAAAAAAAGTTGCAATATTGCACTTTTGCAAGGGTCAAAAAATTCTGAAATGAATACCCTGATTATTTGCAATAACAATGATAATGTTTTAAAAATGGATTTTGGCGAATATAGAATTTTAAGAATATGTTAAATATTTCTGGCGAATGGCAAAATTAAAAATGAAAGTAATCCACTTTGTATTCCGTACAGTTAACATATTACTTTGGATGGACTCTGTCAATGTGAATTCTGCTTAAATGAAAAGTTTAACTTTTACATTTATACAGAAATTCAGATGCTACACATCCCAGCAAAGAAACTAATAAAGTCAGGGTAAAAAGGGTATTTTATTTATCTGCCTCTGCGTTTATCTGTTTTTTGAAAGTTCATAGAGTTTAATCAAGTCGATTTATTGACCCGAAACTTAACTTTTATATATTAAAGTATATTAAAGTCCTGGGGTTAAAGTTTTGCCATAACACTTACAGTGACTCAAACTTATTATGTAACAGCATATATTTGACAGCAGTTCTTTAAAGGAAAAATGATCAATACTCAACCTGATTATTATCAATCGACTTTATTTGAAAAAAAAAAAAATACTATATAGGAAATTTTCCAAGATTTAATTAAAGCTTAATATCCTCCAGATTGAGCAAATAATAAATGAGATACGAGGGTCGCGCTGGAAAATGAAATTATTTATAGACATTTTTTAGAAATTTTTTTAAAAATATTTCTAAGCCGATTGTGTTTAAGTTCAAACAATAAAAATTTAAAAAATTGTTCAATAAAAATAATTCAATAATCAAGTAGTTTTTCCCACAACCCAAAAAAAAAATTATTTTTTTTAAATACCGTAGAAGAAATCCTTACTTTTTAACCACCAACTCATTTGACCACCAATTTTTTGTAAACAAAGAAAATATTTTATTGTTTATTAATTTTAGTACAACTAAGTGTAAAGTAATAACATATTAGAATAATTAAAATTTTTCTTTGTTTACAAAAAAATGGTGGTCAAAAGAGTTGGAGGTAAAAAATGCGGATTTCTTTAACTGTATTTAAAAAATTTTGTTTTTTGTTTGGGTTTTTCGAAAAATTAGGTGATAACTGAATAAAAATAACTGGATCATATTTTAAATTTTTAGTGTTTGAACTTGGGTAAAATCGACATAGAAATTAGTATTTTTAAAAAATTGTCAAAAAATGTCTATAAATAGTTAATTTTCTAGTGCGATCCTCGTATCTCATTTAATATTTGCTCAATCTGGATGCTATCAAGCTTAAATTAAAGCTTGGAAAATTTTCTATATAGCATTGTCTACAAAAATAGTCGATTGATAATAATATGGTTAAGTATTTATAACTTTTCCTTTAAAGAACTCCTTTCAAATATATGTTGTTCCATTATTTGTGTCACTGTACTTGTTTTTGCTGGGTTTGTATAAATTCAATTTTATTACTAAAAAAATAATACATTTTTAAAATTCAATTGAATTTACACTTGTAAGTAGTTTTTTTTTTTTTGCAACCAGAAAATTGCTTATAAAAATTCCTGTTAAATATTTTTTAACTGTCATATAATAAATGTCAACATGAACAAAAAGTGCTTATAAATAAATATTACATTAAAATGAAAATTGACAAATTACAGGACATTATTTTGAGGACTGCGAAAAGTATTTACTTTTGTGTTAAATAAAAGCAGCACGTGTACAACAAAAATAATATTATGAAAACATGTTTTATATTTTTTGTTAATGTACAGTGAGCGTCAAAAGAAAGTGTACAGGTCTAAAGTAGATATAAATCGTTAACGACAATTATTATCAATCGACTATCCTTCAAAAAAAAAAAATGCTTTAAAGGAAATTTTCTAATCTTTAATTAAAGCTTTATAGCGTCCCGATTGAGAAAATATTAATTGAGATACGAGGGTCGCGCTGAAAAATTAAATTATTTGAGAAGTTTTTTAGAAAATTTTTAAAAAATATTTCTAAGTTAATTTTTTTCAAGTTCAAACATTAAAAACAAACATAAGTTTTAACTCACAAGGGAAGTCTCCCTGGTGTCACCCTCCGATCTTCATGAAATTTGGATATGTTGTTAAGTACGAAAATTAATTCAACACGTATTTTTTTTAGCGGCCCAAACTCATTTTTAGGGGGTCGATTTGTATGGGGGGAAATTTACCTTTTTCAGTTTTTTACGATTTACGCCTATTTCAACAAAATTAATATAGGCATGTGTGGTATCAGATTAAAGGTATTTAAAATACCTATCTCGTGGTGCTAACAATGGGAAGTTAATATTTTTCGACTTATTTACAAAAATGTCCTAAAATTTTGGTATTTTACTTAATATGACGAAAAGTTGTTCATGTTTGGACACGTTCTTAGCACACGTAGATAGGTTTTCCAAAGACCTTTCATTTGGTATGTAACATGACTACGTTTCTTTGCATAATATAGGAGATAAACGAAAAAAACTGAAAAATGGCAATGTCTTTCCCCCTCCTTTTTAACCCCTAAATATACATTTGGGCCGCTAAAAAAAATACGTGTCCCTTTATTTTTTCTGCTCTACAAAATAAAACCAATTCCATAAAGATCCGCAGGTGACACTAGGGAGACTTCCCTTGTCAGTTATAAACTCATTTTTCCAACGACCCAAACAAAAATTAAATTTTTTTAAATGCCGTAAAAAAATATGCATTTTTTGACCTCCAATTCTTTTGACCACCAATTTTTTGTAAACAAAGTTTCTAAGTTGATTTGTTCAAACATTAAAAATTTAAAAAATAGTGCAGAAGTATAAATTCAGTTATAAACTCATTTTTCCAAGGAGCCAAACAAAAATTCAAATTTTTTAAATGCGGTAAAAAATATGAATTTTTTGACCTCCAATTCTTTTGACCAACAATTTTTTAAACAAAGAAAAGATTTCATTGTTTATGATTTAAGTACACCTAAGTGTATAGTAATGAGATATGAAAATATTTAAAAATTTTCTTTGTTTACAAAAAAATTGGTGATCAAAAGAATTGAAGGTAAAAAAAATGCATATTTTTATACCCTCCAACCACAGTATGGGGGAATACTCACTTTGTCATTCCGTTTGTAACGCATCGAAATATCGATCGGGACCCTATAAAGAACATATATTATTGATCTATGATAGATTCTAAGACGTTCTGTGAATGTCCGTCTGTCCGTCCGTCCGTCTGTCTGTAGATAACACAATGCAGTCCAAAATAAAACAGCTAGACTCCTGAAGTTTGGCACAAATATGTCTCATGGTCATAGGCAGGTTAAGTTCGCGAATGGGCAAAATCGGCCCAGGGGGAAAAAAGTTCCCCCTTGAAGAACTGAACCAACCTCTGAAAAAATACACTTTTTATACCCTCCAACCACAGTATAGGGGTATACTCACTTTGTCATTCCGTTTGTAACGCATCGAAATATCGGTCGGGGACCCCATAAAGTTTATATATTATTGATCCATGATCGATTCTAAGACATTCTGTGAATGTCCGTCTGTCCGTCCGTCCGTCTGTCTGTAGATAACACAATGCAGTCCAAAATAAAACAGCTAGACTCCTGAAGTTTGGCACAAATATGTCTTATGTTCATAGGCAGGTTAAGTTCGTGAATGGGCAAAATCGGGCCAGGGGGAAAAAATTCCCCCTTGATGAACTGAACCAACCTCTGAAAAAATACACTTTTTTTACATGTTTTTTTCTATTTTTGTTAAATAAATGAAACATTTGGTATATTTATCGCGGTGGAAAGTTGCTCTCAAAGTCCCCCACTGCCCAATTCACCCAATTCAATTTTTTTACATTTTGGAGGGTATAAAAGATTTGGCACAGCCGAATTTAACACTCTCACTTGTTTTTACTGCATTTGAAAAAATTTAGATTTTTGTTTGGTCGTTGGAAAAATGAGTTTATAACAGAATTTTTATTATTGTACTATTTTTTAAATTTTTAATGTTTAAACTTAAAAAATCAACTTATAAATATTTTTTTTAAATTTTTTAAGAATCATCTACAAATAATTTCATTTTCCAGACCCTAGTATCTCATTTAATATTTGCTCAATCGGGACACTATCAAGCTAAAATTAAAGCTTGGAAAATTTCCTATAACGCATTTTTTTAAAATGATAGTCGATTAATAATAATAAGAGGTTTTATTTTCAACTTTGTCGTTAACGAATTACAACTTTGTCATTAACGAATTACATTAGACCTGTACACTTTCTTTTGACGCTCACTGTATATAATTTATAGAAATAACATGTCACTTAAATTAAGCATTGTGAAATATAATGTGCAATTTTGGGATTCACGGTGGACATTTTCGTGTTTTAAAAAATGTAAATAGAAAATTTGATAAAAATAAAATGAAGTTCGAGGTCTTTCTTTTATTTAAAAATCTTCGTTATTTTATTTCTCCAATATTTCGTTATTCATTGAATAGAATCATCAGGGACAGTCTATTAAGTAAAAATCAAAATATGAATATAAACATCAAAGCACAAGTTTTATATTTAGAATTTTACTTACAAGGAAGGTCTCCCTGGTTTCACCCGCCGATCTTTATGGAAATGGTTTTATATTGTAGAGCAGGAAAAATAAAGGGACACGCATTTTTTTAGTGGCCCAAATTCATATTTAGGGGGTGAAAATGAGAGGTGAAGAAACGGTAATTTTTCAGTTTTTTGCGTTTATCTCCTATATTATACAAAGAAACCTAGTCATGGTATATACCAAATGAAAGGTCTTTGGAAAACCTATCTTCGTGTGCAAAGAACGTGTCCAAACATGCACAACTTTTCATCGTATTGAGTAAAATGCAAAAATTTCGAAAATTTTTGTTAATAAGTCCAAAAATATTTACTTTTTTAGTACGTTGTTAGCATCACGAGATACATAGGTATTTTAAATACCTTTAATTTGATGCCAAATATGCCATGCTAATTTGAGTAAATAAACGTAAATCGTAAATAACTGAAAAAGGTCAATTCCCCCCCATACAAATCAACCCCCCTAAAAATGACTTTGGGCCGCTAAAAAAATATGTGTCGAATTAATTTTCGTTCTGAAGAACATATCCAAATTTCTTGAAGATCGGCGGGTAACACCAGGGAGACTCCTTGTTAGTAATATTTTTTTTAAAAATTTTCTAAAAAACGTCTACAAATAATTTCATTTTCCAGGGCGACCTACGTATCGCATTTAATATTTGCTCAATCGGGACGCTATCAAGCTTAAATTAAAGCTTGGAAAATTTGCTATAAAGCTTTTTTTAAATGAAAGTCGATTAATAATAATAAGAAGTTTTATTTTCAACTTTGTCGTTAACGAATTACATCTACTTTAGACTGTACAGTGTAAACTTTCTTTTGACGCTCACTGTATGTAATTTATTGAAATAACATGTCACTTAAATTAAGCATTGTGAAATATAATGTGCAATTTTGGGATTCACGGTGGACATTTTCGTGTTTTAAAAACTGTAAATAGAAAAATTGATAAAAACAAAATGAAGCTCGAGGTCTTTCTTTTATTTAAAAATCTTCTTTATTTCATTTCTCCAATATTTCGTAATTCATTGAATAACATCATCAGGGACAGTCTGTTAAGTAAAAATTAAAATATGAACACATTAAAGCACAGTTTTCACATTTTAATTTTTACTTATGTTACTATACTGTCTCTGATGATGTTATTGAATGAATAACGAAATATTGGAGGAATGAAATACAGGAAATTTTTAAATAAAATAAAGACCTCGAGCTTTAACAAATAAATTTCAATTTGTAATTTTTCCTAGTTTATGCCAAAATATGCACTTAAAAGTTGAAAATATACACAAAATATGCATTTAAAACCAAAATATGCAAAAATATGCATTTTCACAAAAATATGCAAAAATATGCAAAAATATGAAAAAAAAAAATCGATGCCATTTAATTAGGAAAGATAATTGGTCGACATCGTTTTTAGACTATCGACAAAAAACATGCATTTGCATAGATCAAAATCAAAAAATATTTTGATTTTACCTTAATAGACTGTCCCTGATGATGTTATTCAATGACTGTCCCTGATAATGTCATTCAATGAATAACGAAATGTTAAATTTTTTTTAATTCAATTTGGTTTTAATTCGTATTTTATAAAATTAAATTAATGTTTTCTGAATTTTAATTGGAATATTTTAATTTTTCTATATAAGTTTAATTGTTATTAGACCTTTTAATAAATATAAATAATAGTAAATAATCAAGCTCGAGGTCTTTCTTTTATTTAAAAATCTTCTTTATATCAACAACTAAACTTATATAGAAAAAATAAAATATTCCAATTAAAATTCGGAAAAAACTAATTGAATTTTAGAAAATACGAATTGGAACCAAATTGAATTAAAACAAGTAAAAAAGTTAAATTCGGCCTTGCCGAATGTAGTGATACCCACCACAATTTCAAAAAGATTATTGCAAACAACTTTATTTAAAAGGAAATTACTTTTGAAAAAAAAAAAAATTGAAAAAAAATTTCCGCGAAAAAAAAAAATTTGTTAAAAAAAAATCCGCGATTTTTTTCTTTTTTTGTCAAAAAATATGTTCGTACTTGTTTAAATACCATTTGGTGTTCAATTATGTTCACATATGTCAACCAGAAGCCGAATTAAAGCATTTTGTATTTTTAGGTTATGTTGAATGTACTGAAATTTTTGAGGTGTGCTTACATTTTCGTTCATAACTTTTGAACCGCTGAACCGATATCGCTCAAATGCAATACCAAACTTCTCGGGAGAACTTCCAATAAATAGGTTAAGTTTCAGTCATCTCTGTGAAATATTTTGTCCGCGAGAGCATTTTCCACAGACAGACAGACAGACAGACAGACGGACAGACGGACATCGCTAGAATGTCTTAAAATTGATCGGGCATCATGAATATATATACTTTATGGGGTCCCAGACCGATATTTCGATGAGTTACAAACGGAATGACAAACTTATATATACCCTCTATCACTAAGTGGAGGGTATAAAAAATGATATTTCGTTATTCATTAAATAACATCATCAGGGATATTCTATTAGGTAAAAATCAAAATATGAATATAAACATCAAAAAACAATTTTCATATTTTGATTTTTACTTATTGTTAGTAGACTGTCCCTGATGATGTTATTCAATGAATAAAGAAATATTGGAGGAATAAAATAAAGAAGATTTTTAAATAAAAGAAAGACCTCGAGCTTGATTAATTACTATTATATTTATAAAAAGGTCTGATAACAAATAAACTTATATAGAAAAATTAAAATATTTTAATTAAAATTCAGAAAACCTTAATTTAATTTAAGAAAATACGAATTGAGACCAAATTGAATTAAAAAACAATAAATATTTCGTTAAAAAATGTAAATATTCCAATTGAAATTCAGAAAAGACTAATGGAATTGAACTAAACAAATTTACTAAAAACTGGAAAAAAATTCAATTCCAAAATTTTCAACGTGAATACCCTTAATTAAAATAAGACCATTAAGGGAGCTGTAATATTCAGCAGTAGCAGCATCCATCATATGACAAAAATCAGACAGACATACCCACCGACCGACCGACAACAAGGATTCACTTTTATGAATGACACATGTCAAGGCAAACATAATAAAAAGATCCAACATACCGCTGTAAATTATGACACAATACATATTCCAATGAAAGGCGGGATTTTTGTTTTAAAAAAAATGGGGGTCATAAAAATTACTAACTTGTCATGTAAAAGCGATGCTAAAAATAATAATATAATTTCAGAAAGTGTTGTTTTTTATTTTTAGTACCAAAAGGTACATAAAAATAAAATGTATTTATTCGGCCTTTATATATGTATATATATTCGATTAGAGTTTTATTCTAGTTCGAGGCCCAAAAATATTTCTATATATGATATTGTCATAATAGAGTATTTTTAATTTATTGCTTTAAAAAAGTTACTCATCTCATAGTATGTCTGTACTGATCAGTTTCATCCCCACTAAAGGAATCGTCAGCAGACTTTAGAGAATCATCGTTGGTCAATCAAACATCAAACCAGACATAATATTTGATATATTTCACAAGTTATATGAGAAATATTATTATGAAGGTCCGAAATCTGTTTTCCAACAAAAATAACTCTTTTAAAGCAAAAATTGTATATACTAAATCACCATCGGTAATTATTAATATATGTGTTGCTGTTATTTTACAATAACAACAGTACCTAACCAAACAATAGTGTTGGTAGGATAAGTCGTACTAAACTTTGTGTTAAATGTTGTTTTTTATTTTTAGTACCAAAAGGTACATAAAAATAAAATGTATTTATTCGGCCTTTATATATGTATATATATTCGATTAGAGTTTTATTCTAGTTCGAGGCCCAAAAATATTTCTATATATGATATTGTCATAATAGAGTATTTTTAATTTATTGCTTTAAAAAAGTTACTCATCTCATAGTATGTCTGTACTGATCAGTTTCATCCCCACTCATCTCTAAAGTCAGCTGACGATTCCTTTAGTGGGGATGAAACTGATCAGTACAGACATACTATGAGATGAGTAACTTTTTTAAAGCAATAAATTAAAAATACTCTATTATGACAATATCATATATAGAAATATTTTTGGGCCTCGAACTAGAATAAAACTCTAATCGAATATATATAATTTCAGAAATTAAGATATGTTTATTTAAAGTTTATCTTAATGGAAAGATAAACAAAATTTCTTATTGAGCAACCGTTTTTTTTTAACCAACAATTCTATATTGTCAATATCAACCCGAAAGATAAAGAAAATATTTTTAAAGTAAATTGCAGAACTTGTGCCTTTTGGCAAAAAAAACTTGACCTATATTTATCATATAAAATGTAAAGAATTCTTAAGAATTTTAACAGTTTCTTAAACAACTTTCACTGAAAATCTTAAAAAAATAATAACGCGACAATGATAAGTTTAAAAGTTTTTCTAAGCATATGTTTAATAGTTCCGGGTATTTTTGCCCTAAATTGCTTGAAACCAAATAAAGTCGCAGCTGCTAGTGATCAGATTGTATCTTCTGAAGAATTTCCCATTAAAAATTCCAAAGAAAATGTTGTTGCTAATGATGGAATTGTATCTTCTGAAGAATTTTCCATAAAAAAGAACTCAAAGGAAAATGTTGCTGATAGTGATAGGATTGTATCTTCTGAAGAATTTCCCATAATGGAAGACAATGATGTTAAAATTAATTGGGGTCCCGTTTGGGATGATGTAGATGGAAATAATGAATTTGTTTATAAAAGAACAGAAGATAGTAAAGAAGGTAAATGAATAATAAAAAATATTTATGATTATTGAAAAATCGATAACATTTTAGTTTTCAGTAGAAAATTCCATAGTTATCGATATAATGATAACAACAAAATTTTCTATAAAAAATGTATGATTAACGATGCATTGATAACAAAAATTCTATAGTTATCGATATAACGATAACAACAACATTTTTTATTAAAATTATAGTTATCGATAACAAAAAATTTTCTGTAGAAAATTCTATGGTTATCGATAAAAAAAAATTTTCTATAGAAAATTCTATAGTTATCGATAGCAAAAAAAAAATTTCTATTTAAAATTCTACAGTTATCGATAACACAAAAATTTATATAGAAAATTCTTAAGTTATCGATAACAAAAAATTTTCCAGAGAAAATTTTAAAGTTATCGATAGCAAAAAATTTTCTATAGAAAATTCTATACTTGGCGATAGCAAAATATTTTCTATAGAAAATTCTATAGTTATCGATAACAAAAAATATTCTATAGAAAATTCTATAGTTATCGATAACAAAAAACTTTCTATAGAAAATTTATTAGTTATCGATAACATAAAATTTTCTTATAAAAATTCTATAGTTATCGATAACAAAATAATTGTCTATAGAAAATTCTATAGTTATCGATAACAACAACATTTTTAATAAAAAAATCTATAGTTATCGATAACAAAAAAATTTTCTATAGAAAATTCTATAGCTATCGATAACAAAAAAATGTTCTATAGAAAATTCTATAGTTATCAATAACATCAAAATTTTCTAGAAAATTCTTTAGTTATCGATAACAAAAAATTTTCTATAGAAAATTCTTTAGTTATCGCTAACAAAAAATTGTCTATAGAAAATTCTATAGTTATCGATAACAACAAAATTTTCTATAGAAAATTCTATAGTTATCTATAATAAAAAATTTTCTATAAAAAAATTCTATAGTTATCGATATATCGATATATCGAAAAAAACTAAATTTTTTATATAAAATTCTATAGTTATCGATAAAAACAAATTTTCTGTTAGATAATTTTTTTTTATAGAAGTCCTATGGTTATCGATAACAAAAAAATATTCTAAAGAAAATTCTATAGTTATCGATACCAAACAATTTTCTATAAAAAATTCTATATTTATCGATAACAATAAAATTTTCTTTAGAAAATTCTGTAGTTATCGATCACAAAAAAATGTTGTATAGAAAATTCTATAGTTATCGATAACATCAAAATTGCCTGTAGAAAATTCAATAGTTATCGATAACAAACAAAATTTTCTATAGAAAATTACATTGTTATCGATAACAACAACATTTTTTATAGAAAATTCTATAGTTATCGATAAAACAAAATTTTCTATAAAAAATTCTATAATTATCGATAACAACAAAATTTTCTATAAAAAAATTCTATAGTTATCGATAACAAAAAAAATGTTCTATAGAAAATTCTATAGTTATCGATAACAAAATAATTTTCTATAGAAAATTCTATAGTTATCGATAACAAAAAAATGTTCTATAGAAAATTCTATAGTTATCGATAACAACAAAATTTTCTATAGAAAATTCTATAGTTATCGATAATAAAAAAATTTCTATAAAAAAATTCTAGTTATCGATATATCGAAAAAAACTAAATTTTTTATATAAAATTCTATAGTTATCGATAAAAACAAATTTTCTGTTAGAGAAAATTTTCTATAGAAGTCCTATAGTTATCGATAACAAAAAAATTTTCTATACAAAATTCCATAGTTATCGATAACAAAAAAATGTTCTACAGAAAATTCTATAGTTATCGATTACAATAAAATTTTCTATAGAAATTCTATAGTTGTCCATAACAAAAAATTTTCTATAGAAAATTCTGTAGGTATCGATAACAAAAAGATTTTCTATAAAAAATTCCATACTTATTGGTAACAAAAAAATTTTCTATCGAAAATTCTATAGCTATCGATATATAGAAAACAAAAAAGTTTTCTATAGAAAATTTGTTAGTTATCGATAACAACAAAATGTATATAGAAAATTCTATAGTTGTCGATATATTGACAACAACAAAACTTTCTATACTGTAGAAATCGATACATCGATAACACTAAAATTTTCTTTAGAAAATTCTATAGTTATCGATATTTCGATAACGAAAAAAATTTTCTATAGAAAATTCTATAGTTATCGATATATCTATAGCAACAACATTTTCTATAGACTATTCTATTTTTAATGATATATCGATAACAACAAAATTTTCTGTAGAAAATTCTATAGTTATCGATATATCGATAACACAAAAGTATTCTATAGAAAATTCTATAGTTATCGATATATCAATAAGGGTAAAAAAATTGTATATCGATAACGACAAAAATTTCTAAAGAAAATTCTATGGTTATCAATATATCAATAACAAAAAAACTATAGAATATTCTGAAGTTATCGACATATCGATAACAACAAAATTGCTATAGTTATCAATATAATGATAACAAAAAATTTTCTATATCGATAACAACAAAATTTTCTATAGAAAGTCTTATAAATATCGATAAACGATAACCACAAAATTTTCTATGGAAAACTCTACAGTTATCGATTAATCGATAACAACAAAATTTTCTATAGAAAATTCTATCGTTATCGTTACATCAATAACAGAAAAATTTTCTTTATTTATTGATATATCGATAACAATAAAATTTTCTATAGAAAATTCAATAGTTATTGATATATCGATAACAACAAAATTTTCTATAGAAAATTTTATAGTTATCGATATATCGATAACAACAAAATTTTGTTTAGAAAATTCTATAGTTATCGTTATATCGATAACAACAAATGTTTCTATAAAAAATTCTTTATTTATCGATATATCGATAACAACAATTTCTACCGAAAATTCTATTGTTATCGATATATCGATAACTAAACAATTTTCTATAGAAACTTCTATAGTAATTTATATGTTGTTATCGAAAATAAAATTTTTTATAGAAAATTCTATAGTTATCAAAACACCGATATCAAAAAAAAATATAAAAAATTCTATATTTATCGATACATATATCGATAACAACAAAATTTTTCATAGAAAACTAAATAGTTAGCGACAAAATTTTCTATAGAAAATTCTATAGTTATCGGTGTATTGATAACAACAAAATGTTCTATAGAAAATTCTATAGTTATCGACATATCGATGACAACAATCGATAACAACCAAATTTTCTATAGAAAATTCCCTAGTTATCGATACATTGATAACAAACAAAAATTTCTATAAAAAATTCTCTAGTTATCGATATATCGATAACAACCAAATTTTCTATAGAAAATTCTGCATTGATAACAACAACATTTTCAATAGAAAATTTTCTAGTAATCGATATAGAAAATTCTATTCTATATTTTGTTGTTATTGATATATCGATAACTATAGAATTTTATATAGAAAATTTTGTTATCGATAACTATAGATTTTTCTATAAATTTTTTTTTGTTGTTATCGATATATCGATAACTATGAAATTTTCAATAAAAAAATTTGTTGTTGTCGATATTTCGATAACTATAGAATTTTCTATAGAAAATGTTGTTATCATTTTCTTTTTCAATACAAATTTTTGTTGTTATCGATGTAACAAAATTTTCTATAGAAAATTCTATAGCTATCAACACATCGATAACAGCAAACTTTCTATAGAATATTCGATTGTTATTGATATATCGATAATAACAACATTTCTATAGAAAACTATATAATTATAAATATATCGATAACAAAATTTTCTATACAAAATTCTATATTTGTTGATATATCGATAGCAATACAATTTTTATAAAAAAATCTATAGTTATAGATATATCGTTAACATTTCTTAAGTTATCGATTTATCGATAACCACAACTGTTTCTATATAGAAAATTTTATAGTTATCGATATATTGAAAACAAAAAAAATTGTTGTCAAAAAATTTTATAGTTATCGAAATATCAATAACAGAATTGTATGCAGAAAATTATATAGTTATCAATAACAACCAAATTTTCTAAAGAAAGTTCTATAGTTATCGATACTTTGATAACAAAAAAATTTTCTAAAGAAAATTTTACAGTTATCGATAACAAAAAAATTTTCTATAGGAAATTTTATAGTTATCTATATATCGATAACAACAAAATTTTCTATAGAAAATTCTAGTTATCGATATATTTTCTATAGAAAATTCTATAGCTGTCGATATATCGATAAGAACAAAATTTTCTATAGAAAATTCTATAGTTATCGATATATCGATAACAACAAAATTTTCTATAGAAAGTTCTATAGTTGTCAATTTATCGATAACAAAAAAATTTTCTATAGAAACTTCTACAGTTATCGATAACAAAAAACAGTTTTTTAAAAAATTCTATAGTTGTCGATAAAAACAACATTTTTCTATAGAACATTATTTTGTTATTGATAACAACGAAATTTCTATAGAAAATTCTATAGTTATCGATATATCGATAACAACAACATTTTCTATAGAAAATTCTATAGCTATCGATATATCGATAACAAAAAAATTTTCGATAGAAAATTCTATAGTTATCGATTCAATAGAAAAAAAATTTTCTATTGAAGTTTCAATACATCGATAACAAAAATTTTTCTAAAAAAAAACTCTTAAGTTATCGATATATCGATAACAGCAAAAAAAATTTCATTTAAAAATTCTATAGTTATCGATAAATTGATAACAAAGTTATCGAAAAATAGTATAAATATCATTATATCAATAACAACAAAAATTTTTATAGAAAATTCTATTGTTATCGATATATTGATAACAACAAAACATTCGATAGGAAACTCTATAATTATCGATATATCGATAACTAAGGAAATGTTGCATAGAAAATTCTATAGATATCGATATATCGGTAATATTAATAACAACATGATTTTCTAAACAATACTCTGTAGTTATCGATATCAAATTTAATCCTCATTTCCCCTTTGAATTAGATAACTGTGATGCTCCAAATGGTTTAGGTTTAAAAAATCTCATCCAAGAAGTTGACAAACTCTTGCCCAAGGATAAAATAAAAGAAATTGTAAAATCTTACTCCGAAGATCCTGAAATAAAAGCTCTAAAAGCTTTTGCTAAAAATCCAAAAACACATAAAATGCTGGAAGCTATAGAACACTCTAAAGAATATCAAATACTTAAGGACTACATCTGTCATGTGTTGCATTTAGATCTTAAAACTTATCAGCATTTATATCAATCCCTTGCTAATCCTTCTACCAAACATGATGATGCCCCAGAAGAACACAAAGGAATCAAGGGTCTTGTTAAATCGGTAAATGCTATATTACCTCATCAGCAAATTAAAAAATTATATGAAAGCTTACTAAAAACCGATGATGAACTTGTTAAAGCTGTGGCTCATTTAAAATCTGAAGAATTCCATCAATTGTTGTTGAATGTTAAAAATAATGTTCCTGAATATCAGGAGCTAAGGAAACAATTGATTGCTTTGGGTATTCCTGTTGAAGAAATGAGAGATTTAACTGCTAAATCTTTGGGATGGAGTGAAAGTTTTAATGTAGTGTTTTAAGTAAAGGCATATGAAATGAAATGGATTTGAATGGAATATGGAGTTTAAAGTTTTAAAATATTTATTTAAATTTTTGTTGTTAATTTATAAATATTAATAAAATTTGCAGATATTTGAATATGTTGTCATTTTTAAGACCTTTTAAATATTTTTAGAAGCAGTCAAAACATTTGCCTGGGGAATTTGTCATAATTTTTAACAAAATGTCCAAACTGCAATTTTTGCTCAAACATATAAAACAAGGATCTATATTCAAAACCCTCTATCTCACACTGAAAGAATTTTGTTCATCACGACTATGAAAACGTACATTGATTCTATGAAAAACAAAAATCATTAAAAGTCAGCCAATTCATAGAATTTATGAAACGGAGTTCATAGAAACCAGAGCCTATGAAAAAATTCATAAAATGATCATTAATCCATAGAATATGTAAAAACTTGTTCATACAGATGATTTGTGTTCATGCTTTTAATGATAAAAATTCATTAATTTATTAAATTAAAATCATTTAGGTAATGAATAATTTTATATATGCTATGAAAATATGCATAAATTTAATGCATAAATATTTTTTTTATGAAATCTTTCATAAAATATATAAATTTTTTTTATAATTTTTATATAAGGTTTTAAAAGTTTTCATAGACGAAGTGCTGACGAAGGAAGGGTGGCTTCTTCCGAAAGCTGTCGACATCTCCACTTAGCCTGTGTTGTCAATTAATTTTTTTCAGATTTTCTCATTGTACAACAAAAATAATTATTTCTCAGAAATAATTAATATGGACTCAAACCGAAATAAATAAAAACTTCAGTTATAAAATATAAAGTCCAACAATATATAAAACAGAATTAAAACTCAACTCATAAGGTACAATGCAATTTAGTAATATTTCTAAGAATTAGAAATACGAAATATAAATTCAAACCTAACGGACATTTTTCAAGACTTGAAAAGTCCTACTAAGGGTTGCAACTCTGAGAAAATCTACTACAGTGTAAGAAATTACAACTGTGTTGGAAAAAAGTTAAAAATAGATTCATTAAGTTCGTGCTAAACGTAACATATGGGTAATGAAATGTGATATAATTCCCGTTCGCTTTTTCACCTTAATGTACGTTTAAATAGCTGATCTTAATCTTACACACCTACAGTGACAATCGAAGAGTGCTGACGAAGGAAGTGTGCCTTCTTCCGAAAGCTGTCGACATCTCCACTTAGCCTGTGTTGTCAATTAATTTTTTTCAGATTTTCTCATTGTACAACAAAAATAATTATTTCTCAGAAATAATTAATATGGACTCAAACCGAAATAAATAAAAACTTCAGTTTTCATAGAAAAATATTTGTTTTTATGAAATTTTTCATAAAATCTACAATAGACTGGCCATAGCGTTATATAGAAAAATTAAAAAATGTTAAATCCATAAGTGTTCGCACTGAAAAATGTGAGGTTAAGGATAAAATATGCATATTTAAAAATGTTTAAAAATTAAAAATTTTCTAAAATTTGACCTTTGACCCTTAACAGGGGCAATTTTTTATGTGTCAATTTCGCCCTAATTTTGCAAATTGAAGTATTCTATCTCGTGTTGATATAATTCGGTCCAAAACATATCAAGTTTGTAAAAAAAAACAAAAAAAATAAATAAAAGCTAAAAAAGGGCCAAAAATCACTACTTTCCCGAAATCCGCCGAAATTACATCACTGTAATAGCCAAATGAAAACAGAAAACCCTACAATTTTTGGGGTTTTTATTCCTTTATATGTGCTTAACAAATCCCTAAACTCCAATAGCCGATTTTTTAAAATTTCTTTAACAAAAAAAATAAAAATTTAAAATTGGAGATTTGAAAATAGTGTTGAAAAATTCAGACCACTTTAGCATTTATTTAAAACAAGTTAGCAAAACGCAATATAAAAAATATGTATCTTCTTAGTACATTGGAACTTGAGGAATAAAAAAAATTAATTACAGTAGATAATTTCAATAAATTTCAAAAATGGGGCTCGAATTCCTTGATCAGGTGGTTTGCCATACGTTAGTTGCCGGGGGAAGTTGTCATAACTCGGCTAATTTTCAACCGATTTTAATTTTTAACACTTTATTTGATAGACAATTAACTCTTAATCAAAATTCAGTGACCATTTGAATTCAAACTGTACTTAAAATATCAAAAAAATTGAGAAAATGAAAAAAAAGTCATATTTTTCCCTTGTAATCCGTTTTTCAAACTTTAGGCTCAACCCGGAGGTACTCGGAACAAAAAAAAATTTTTTTTTAAATATGCATAATTATTTTTATCCCCAACCTCACATTTTTCAGTGCGAACACTTTAACTTTTCAAAAAAATTTCTACTATGGCCACTCTAATCTACAATCTTTTTCATTATTTTCTTGAAATTTTTCATAGAAAATATAAAAGTTTTCAGAAACTTACTGTAAAAAAAAATTTAGTAAATTTTTTATAAAAATATTATAAAAAAACAGTCAAAACATTTGCCTGGGCAATTTATCATAATTTTTAACAAATGTCCAAAAAATGTCAAATTCAACAAAACTACAATTTTTGGTCAAAATTATAAAACGAGGACCTATATTCAAAACCCTCCTTATCACTTAATGAATTTTGTCATTACGGCTATGAAAACGTACATTGATTCTATTAAAAAATTTATTAGAATTTAGACAATAATGCCCTTCATGGTCTCTATGAAAAAGTTCATAGAATTATCAATAATTCGTAGAATGTATGAAAACTTCTTCATACAAATAATGATTTGTGTTCATATTTTTAATGATTGAAATTCATTAATGAATTAATGAATTAAATCCTTTAGGAAATGAATTTTGTTTATGAATAATTTCATATTTGCTATGAATATATTCTTAGATTTAATAGAACATTTTTTTTCTTTTATGAAATCTTTCATAAACATAATTTTTTTGATTTTCAAGTTCCACAATAATCACAATAAAAGATTTTACAAAAACATATATTTTTAAAAAAAATTTTAAAAATTTTTTCGTCTTCACGATACAAACATTTTTACATTATTTCAAAAACATATTTTGATTTTATTGAAAAATGTTCTTTAACAGTTTTTGACTCTAAAATTCATTAAAAATAAATACAAACTCCTTTGGGTTTCTTTTTTTTTGTTGCGTAAAGAAAGACAGCAAAATGTTATTTATTTAGGAAATTTTTATGGGTTTTATAAACACAAATACAGTAAAATCGCTAAATATTTGTCAAATTCATTTGGTGAAATTAACTTTTTGAGAATATCTAAATGGATCATTGCAGGAAAAAGAGGAATTCTGAACAATTTTGCAAACATAAATTTTTCATATACTTTTGCACCTAAAAAAGTAAGATTATGTTCTTATCTCAAAAAATGTATTTTATGAAGAAATTTGGTACATCTCACATAACCTTAAAATAGAAGAGCGAAATCCGATAATATTAACCGGAGGCGCCCTTTGGTCTAAGATTTTTTTTAGAAAATTATCACCAAAAATTCTAAACCTTGTTTGAAGACCCTTCGTCAAGCAAGTTTAGATTGTGTTAAAATGGTGAAAAATTCGGGTAATGGCATTTCACTCCTCTTTACACATACCGTTTTTGAGATATTTCGCCCTTTTGGTGGTCCACTGTTTCATATTTCTGATTTTATATAAAATGGACCTCCTGATTCTAAAACTGCTATTGCCATTTTTCTTGCATGTTCCGTTTTCGAGATATTCGCGTTGAAAAATGTTCACGCAAAAATCTCGAACGCGAATATCTCGAAAACGGAACATGCTAGAACAATTTGAATTGCAGTTTTGGAATCAGGAGGTACAATTCATATGAATTCAAGTCCTATTTGTTGGATGAAACATAGCAGTGAACCCCCAAAAGTCCGAAATGATTGGTTTTTTGACTTTTTAACAGCGAACATTGTATATGTATGCGCTAGAAAAAATTGGATTGCAGATTTGGATTCAGGAGCGCAAAATTTTTTAGAATCAGTTGGATATTTTACTGGGAGGTTTTTGTTGTCGAACAATGTAATTATTTAGCAACAACTTGAAAACAGGATCAAGGAGAATCAATACACACAAAAACTTATTGGCTTAAAATTTTCAATTAAATCTATTGATCAACAAAATTTAAATGAGCCAATCAATGTTTTGGTTAAAATTTTTGTTATTTTCTTTAACTGTCGAATTACAAATTTTCAATGTACCATATTTTTTTGCGTTTTGATTTATTTGAATAGACAAATTCAAAAAAATACAAAATAATCGGGTTTTACTTTTTTTATTGTTGGCAACATTTTGGAAAGCAAAAAAGATGATCTTTTTGATAATTTTGTCATAAGCTTACAATTCATTTGTTAAATCAATCATTATTTTGATTGACTAAATAACAAATTTATCAAATATTTGATCAAAATCGAAAAAATGTTTGATTGAAAAAATTTTCAATCAATCACCTACAAATTGATGATTGGTATAACAATTTTATTGATTGGAGGAATTTCAATCAAAAAATTTATTGAATCCGCGTTTTTTGTTGATTAAAATTCGTTTCAATTTTTTCTGTGTAAAGAGGAGTGAAATGCCATTATCCGATTTTGTCACCTTGTTAACACAACCTAAACTTGCTTGAAGAGGGGTGTGTATTAGGCTGGGTCGTATTCCAACAAAGTGCTCAGATCAACTATTAATAGTGAAAAAAAGTTGGTACAAGTAAATACAAGCAATTTAAAACCAAAATGAACAAAATCGGTCCATGGCTTCCGTTCTCGCATCGCGGGTCAAAATTGCGGTTTTTGAAAAAATGGACATAATTTAAAAAAAAAAAAATTAAATATTTAAAAAAAAAATATTAAAAAAAAAAAAAAAAATTTGTATCGCATTAATTCAAAGATATTTAGAAAAATTTTGTTTGTTTTTTTCGGATATCGATAACCCACCCAAACTTGAGGACAAAAAAAACTCACATTTTTAACATGGAGCTCAAAACTACTTTTTCACTATTTTAAAAATTTAGTAAAACAAAATTTTTAAATATATTAGTTTATCCACTTGATATCATTGAATACATCTCAGGGATTGTAGAAAAAAATTCTTAGTTAAATTCCTTCATCCAGTTGGTGTGTGGAGCGATTTGAATTTAGCGGATTTCCAGAACATGTGTTTTTATCGACATTTTTGACTAATTTGTAGTTGTTAGCAACATTTTACTTAAATTAACCAACTTTTTTTGTTGAAATGGTTGTTTTGGACCATAGTAACTCTGCTTTGAAATAATAGGCTTTTTGGACAACTTTAACCCTTGCCGGCACGAGGTTAAAAATTCTTCCAATGAAATTTTCGAAAATTCCTCACTCTAAAATCGCGTATGTGTTTAAATAATGAACAATTACAAATTTATACAAAGTTTTCTTGAAGGACATCTTTAACCCTTGTTGAATGAACGCCCAAAAAACAGCTGTTTTTTTTGCTCATAGTCAAAATGGACTTTTTTGACATATTAAATAATTACTTTAAAACGTTAATTTAAATGCGATCGTTTAAATGCATTCCCCGCTCAAACGATTCACTCGCAGACGTACATATCTTTCATTTTATAATCATAGTCAAAATGGACTTTTTAACATACTAAATAAGTTTTTCACTCTTAGCTTAACCAAGGAACAACGACGAGGACGTGGTGAAATTTCTGAATGCATTTAAACGATCGCACTTAAGCGGAAAGTTTTTAAAACTAAATAAAATAAAAACAAGTAAAAAAGTTAAATTCGGCCTTGCCGAATGTAGTGATACCCTCCACAATTTCAAAAAGATTATTGCAAACAACTTTATTTAACAGGAAATTACTTTAAAAAAAAAAAAAAATTTAAAAAAATTTCCGCGAAAAAAAATTTTGGTAAAAAAAAAATCCGCGATTTTTTTCTTTTTTTGTCAAAAAATATGTTCGTACTTGTTTAAATACCATTTGGTGTTCAATTATGCTCACATATGTCAACCAGAAGCCGAATTAAAGCATTTTGTATTTTTAGGTTATGTTGAATGTACTGAAATTTTTGAGGTGTGCTTACATTTTCGTTCATAACTTTTGAACCGCTAAACCGATATCGCTCAAATGCAATACCAAACTTCTCGGGAGAACTTCCAATATATATGTTAAGTTTCAGTCATCTCTGTGCAATATTTTGTCCGCGAGAGCATTTTCCACAGACAGACAGACAGACAGACAGACAGACGGACAGACGGACAGACGGACAGACGGACAGACGGACATCGCTAGAATGTCTTAAAATCGATCGGGCATTATGAATATATATACTTTATGGGGTCCCAGACCGATATTTCGATGAGTTACAAACGGAATGACAAACTTATATATACCCTCTATCACTAAGTGGAGGGTATAAAAATGGCATCCGAAATTTCATTACGTCTTCGTCGTTTTTACTGTGTAATGCAAAAAGTGAAAAACATATTATTTAATATGTCAAAAAAATCCATTTTGACCATGAGCAAAAAAAACAGCTGTTTTTTGGGCGTTCGTTCAACAAGGGTTAAAGATGTCCTTCGAGAAAACTTTGTATAAATTTGTAATTGTTCATTATTTAAACACATACACGATTTTAGAGTGAGGAATTTTCGAAAATTTCATTGGAGGAATTTTAAACCTCGTGCCGGCAAGGGTTAACGTTGTCCAAAAAGCCTATTATTTCAAAGCAGAGTTACTATGGTCCAAAACAACCATTTCAACAAAAAAAGTTGGTTAATTTAAGTAAAATGTTGCTAACAACTACAAATTAGTCAAAAATGTCGATAAAAACACATGTTCTGGAAATCCGCTAAATTCAAATCGCTCCATACACCAACTGGACGAAGGAATTTAACTAAGAATTTTTTTCTACAATCCCTGAGATGTATTCAATGATATCCAGTGGATAAACTAATATATTTAAAAATTTTGTTTCACTAAATTTTTAAAATAGTGAAAAAGTAGTTTTGAGCTCCATGTTAAAAATGTGAGTTTTTTTTGGCCTCACGTTTGGGTGGGTTATCGATATCCGAAAAAACAAACAAAATTTTTCTAAATATCTTTGAATTAATGCGATACAAAAAAAAAACATTTTTTTTTAATAATTTTTTTTTTTATATATTTATTTTTTTTTTTTAAATTATGTCCATTTTTTCAAAAACCGCAATTTTGACCCGCGATGCGAGAACGGAAGCCATGGACCGATTTTGTTCATTTTGGTTTTAAATTGCTTGTATTTACTTGTACCAACTTTTTTTCACTATTAATAGTTGATCTGAGCACTTTGTTAAATATACGACCCAGCCTACACACTGTGTAAACAACAAAAACTTTATTTTCTTAGAAATTATTAAAACGGACTCAACCCCAACCAAATAAAAATAAAGTTCTTCTAAATTTGTCTGTATTTTTCTAAATAACAACAAAATGTTCTACTTTGGTCATTTGATTGATCCAATTTTTTATTTAAATAATTTTTATTCAGTTTATTAAAGTTTTCACTGTTTATATTTTTGTCTCTCAATAAATTTCCTTAAAAGAGTCGTTTGTGTATATTAAGGTGGACCTTAATTAGCTTTTTTTCGATTTTCCTCAATCGGAGCCCAGTACAAATCGGAGCCGATGAGCTCCATCGGTTAAAAATTACCGAAATTTATCTTAAAATATATTTTAGATTTTTTTTTTTAAATAAATTCTTAAACATAGGAAAAAGCTGCCATTTTTATAAATTTCAAATAGCGATATCTTCAAAACCTTTCGACCGATTTTAAAAAATTTTGTTATTCGTGTTTAGTGCAGCAAAATTAATAAATATGATGTATCGCAAGACATAATTTTGTTTTCATTCTATTTTGCACCAATTACGTTCTCACAAACTTCAATGGCCGTGCGGGTACGGAAATTTCCAACCTTACATAAAATTTGGCTGCGGTTTCGGAAAATAAAAAAAAAAGCTAAATAAGGTCCACCTTAATACGTACATTTAGCATAAATACAACATTTAATTGTTCGAATCGAATCTCGATTGTGTGATTCTTGTAGATTTTATAATTTTCCGCAAATTTGAGTTGAAGTTTCCAAATGTAAATTTTTGAATAGCGAATTGTTTTGGCCTCTGTTAAAGTCATATAAGATCAACAGTTTATTTCATTAATGATGCTTTTGCAAATGACGTTTCAAGGCAACACTTGAGTTAATGCGAGGAGATTGATATCACCGTCTGACAGCCAATATTAAACATGAACCAGATACGTCTGAAAGTAGAGATCAAATGGAGTAAAACTATATTTACAGTTTTTCATTTCATGATCCTGTTTCCTTTTAAAAGGACTTCAAAGTTTTAAAGGATACATTTCGTAAAATATTTTTAAAATATTTGTACTTGTCCTAGGATGACACTGCTGTCGGCAAACGAAAGAGGAGGATATCCCCTAATTTTTCCATTTTCTTTTTTTCCATAGCAGGATAAAAGGATGTAAATAAAGTCACTTGAAAACTGAATCAAAATATTTTGTTGAAAACTTTAAATGATTTTGAAGGATACATTTTTGAAAAGACGTAAATTACCTCATTTTTCCTGATATTAAAAAATAATTAAATAGGAAAATAAGGGGAGAATATCCTCTTCCATTGACATCTTAGGACAAGTACAAATATAAAAAAAATATTTTATAAAATTTAATCCTCTAAAACTTTGAAGTCCTTTTAAAAGGAAACAGGATCACGAAATGAAAAACTGTAAATGCAGTTTTACTACATTTAGTCTCTAGTTTCAAACGTATACTATCCAGTTCGTGTTCAACGACTTTTTTAATTTTTGTCGGATGGTGTAATACTATAGGAAATCTGAAACAAGTCTAAAGAGCACAAGTAAGAGTGTTAAATTCGGCAGCGCCGAATCTTTTATTCCCTCCAACACTTTTAAAATTAAAAAAAAATCGCAGGGGCGTCTTTTTTTTGCTGGGGGGGGGGGGGGGTCGGCGGAGTTGGCGGGGTCACCTGTACTCCCGCTACATATGTTTACAAATTATTTGTTTATGGTATTTATGCTTAAATTATAAATTTTTATCGTTATTTTTAATTAATTTCTATAACCACGCCCCCAAAGGGGGGCGGCCTGAAAAAAATCGAATTTTCTAACCCCCTTGGTCCAAGCGCTGGTCTATGAACATAATATGGCATACAAATGTTACATTTGTTGAGCAAAAATTAAAAAAAGCTCGTAAAAATATCGTATTTTCAGGGGTCGTTTTAGTTCTTCAAGGGGGAACTTTTTTCCCCCTGTCCCGATTTTGCCCATCTTCGAATTTTACCTTACCAGTAACATAGGAGATATTCTTGCCCAATTTCAGGGGTCTAGCTCTTTTGGTTTGGACTGCATCGTTATTTCTACAGACGGACGGACATCGCTAGAATGTCTTGGATTCTATCATGGATCAATATTATATATACTTTATGGGGTCCCCGACCGATATTTCGATGTGTTACACACGGAATGACAAAGTGAGTATACCCCCATACTGTGGTTGGAGGGTATAAAAAGCATACTTAAAAAAAAAACAGAAAACGTCAAATTTTATTCTTGTGTTATTGATAAATCGACGGCTCCATTCTCAAACATGCTAAGTCTAAAAAGCTAGTTTTGAGATAATCGCCTTCAAAGTTTATTGACGATATCTCGGGAACGGTATGAGATAGAACCTTGAGACCTTCTGTGTTCGAATCACAATTGTAATAGAATTTACAATTTTAGAATTTGGGAAAAAATTAATAAAAATTCTATTTCTATTGCCATTCTAAACTTTTTTAACTTTTTAAATTATACATAGACCATTTTTGCTTATAACTTTTGAAAAATATGTTATGTCGACTTAGCAATTTTTGGAATGGGACCGTCGAAATTTGGTTATAAAATGACTAAATGTCAACAAAAAAATTTGGTTATAAAATTTGGTTATAAATTAAAAATTTTACATATTTTTTGACATTTACGCATTAATGATATTAAGTGTTTCCAACCTTTCTGTTTTTCATTAAATGAAGCGACTTTTTCTGTGTTTTTTTTAGCGATTTTTGGTATTAATTTAGCGGGTTTTTATTTAAATGGAAGTAATCATCACTATTTGTTTAGTTTATTCTTCTCTTCTTTCTCATTTCTTTTTTTGCTGTTTCATTCTATCAATTAAAAAAAAATAAAATACAAAAAAAGCTAAAGTCATAAGGGCTTTACAATTAGTCTAGTAAAAGTATTTTAACTAACTAATCGAGCTTCGACTGTAAAAACTCAAAAGCACAGAAGCATTTATTATACCTGTGTTTCGCTTCCAGACGGAAGCTCTCAAAGTTAAATTTTATGTACTATATTCTATTATTGTTGTTAGTATACTTTTGTAACAAGATTTTGCGTGAAATCGCAATAAAATGTTAATGTCAATTTTCATGATTTTAACTGTCTAATTTATAAGATTACCAATTTAATTAAGTTTTACTTTACTCAACTCAAAAGGGATTTAAAAAAAATTTAAATATGATTTTAGAAGAGTATTTTTAAAGAACTTAGTGATAGAGGGTATTTATAAGTTTGTCATTCCGTTTGTAAATATCGGTCTGGGACCCCATAAAGTATATATAATCATGATTTCCGATCGATTTTAAGACATTCTAGTGATGTCCGTCTGTCCGTCTGTCTGTGGAAATGGTGATCACGGCCAAATATTACACGGATGAGACTGAAACTTTACATATTTATTGGAAGTTCTCCCGAGAAGTTTGGTATTGCATTTGAGCGATATCAGTTCAGCGGTTCAAAAGTTATGAATGAAAATGTAAGGACACCTCTAAAATTTTAGTACATTCAACATAACCTAAAAATACAAAATGCTTTAATTCGGCTGCTTGTTGACATATGTGAACGTAATTGAACACCAAATGGTATTTAAACAAATACGAACATATTTTTTGACAAAAAAGAAAAAAATCGCGGATTTTTTTTTTAACAAATTTTTTTTTTTGCGGAATTTTTTTTTTCAAATTTTTTTTTTTTTCAAAAGTAATTTCCTTTTAAATAAAGTTTTTTTCAATAATTTTTTTGAAATTGTGGAGGGTATCACTACATTCGGCAAGGCCGAATTTAACTTTTTTACTTGTTTTTTCTGGAAGTTTACCGAAAAAATAATTTTTCTTCAAATTCGACATAAATTTTATTTTGAGTGTAGAATAGTTGCCTTTTCTGGCATTTTTAATTTATAATAAAAATACTTTCTAATGATAGTTTTTTGTGTGCAACCAATGTCATTTTTCAGTCAGTTTATTATAATGTTCTTTGTTCTCAGTTGAAGGTCGATTAAGTTTTTGGTGGCTAATTAAAATTACTGTTCATAAAAATATCCGCAATTGATGATTTGCATACTAATTAAAATGTGGTGGCAACTTGCAACCACCATACTAAAAATAGATTTTTATTTTTTTTTTGTAAAATTAACATAATTAGGTATTTAAAATGCAACAAGTGTTGATTTAATGAACATAAAAAAAAATATTTTTAATATTTTAAACTTTGGGGAAGAGGCAGTTATTTATTTAAAGTTTTTTTAGAACGGAAATTTAAAATAATAATAAAAAATTGTTTATGAGTTTTTGTAATGAGTTTTGAATATTTTTGAAACTGAAAAACAAAAATTATAAAAATTTATTTACATGCATTACAAACAAGGTGCTAGAATGAAAAAAGCTCAAATTGGGGATCATTGCTTTTAATTTTCAAAAATCCATATTTATATGATCTATTTGTTGAATTTAACATTTAATTACAAATCATATACTAATTTATTCTAACCGAGAACAGGTAACGATGACCATTGTTTTGTTATAGCTAAACAGACCTAGGCCTCTGGTCGGAATCGAACCCACGACCAGGTTTAGCCTATGAACTACGCTACCAACTGGCTTTCTAGGGGCGCCTCTCCATTTCTTTTCTTAGAAACTTGATGGCATTTTAGGGCTCAACTGGAAGTACATACTCGAGAAAATAGCCGAAATTGTGGATCATCCTTGTAAATTTTCAAAAATCCATTTTTATATTAATTTTGTGGCTAGCGCAACAGAGAACATATCACTTCTTGTGGATCATCGTTATAAATTTTCAAAACTAAATTTGAATATGATTATTTTCTAAAAAACCATAAATTACAATTAAAGCCTTAACTAGAGGTGCTGGAGCAAAAATAGCGAACATTGGTAATCATTGCTATAAATTTCCAACAAAAAAATTTTTGTAAAATTTCCAAAAATTCATTTTTATAAGATTATTTTTTACTTAAAAACTTGAATGCATTTTACGACTCAACTACAAGTGCTAGAGAGAAAATAACCGAAATTGTGGATTTTCCCTGTTAATTTCCAAAAAAAATTTTTATATAAAATTTTTTCTAAAAGCATTACATGCATTTTTTTGGCTGATGCTACAACCTACTTGGCGATCATGGTTTTAACCAGGACACTGTGGGCCAGCATCACTGAATTTTGGCCATAAATAGACCGCTGAACCTATATGTCAAAAAAGTATTAAATATGGGTGTTAAAGGATCGCTGATCACGATTGTGGAAAAAAAAATTAAAATTCGAAATGACATGATTTTTAATTCTCTGCTTATTGTATTTAATATAATCATTTTCGATGTATTTAGGGTCGTTTTTAACGAATATGAGTTCTGACTTGTAAAATTCAAAATGGCGCATCCAATATGGCGACAAATTTAAATTTAAGATTTTTTATATGTTGTTTGTTCTGGCCAAAAACTTCGAGTTAGAAGATTTTTCGGATGTTTTAAAAAAATTTATATTACATTACTAAGTTTTTTTAAATCCCTCTTTTTTCTTTAACCACAAGATTTTAATAAAATATTTCCCTTTTAAATGCGTCAAAAAGTTCATATATTCGATGGAACATTTATGAGGGAATTTTTTTATTTCTAATTAGCATTTTCCATCCTATATGTACAAATATTGCTACTAGCTAGAAATTTCATAAAAAAGATTTAAAATGCTATCGCCAAAATGTGCCCGCTTAATTGTATTGTTTCAATTTAATTGAAAGTTCTTACAATTTTTTTGTGTTTTAAATGTTTAGCGTGAGTCACGCGTGAGTCACAAATGAGTAGTGTTTTGTTTACTCAAGTAAATAGTGAGTAAGTGTGAGAAGAAAAATTATGTTTTTTTTGCGTGAGATTGCTAGTAATAAAATTTTAGTGTTGGAAACTGTCAAAATTTATTCTGTAGAAACAAAAAAAAACATCATTTCGGTCAGACAAATGATGATTCAGTTCCAAAGATGACATCGAAAAATATTTTTGAGTCCAGTTGGGCAGAAAATTAAAAATGGTTCAAAAAAAGTTCACAAAAATTAATAAAAAAAAGCTAAAACTAAAATTTTATGCAAAAAATGATCCAAAAATAAAATATGCTAAAACATTAATTTTTAGTAAAATATGCAAAAATGTGCACTAACAAATCGATGATATTTTCAAGCAAATTCCTTTGATTCACAAAGATATTTGATGTATGCTTCTCTAAGACTAACAGGATAAAACATGCATTTACATAAAAGTCCTGCGTTTGCAATAAAATCCTAAACTAGAGGTGCTATATCGAAAATAGCTAACATTGGGGATCAGTGCTATAAATTTCCAAAAAATTTTCTTAAAATAATTGGCTTAACGTTAAAAATTCGCAAAATGCTATTTTTATATGTTTTTTCTTTTCTAAAAAACTTAGTTGCAATTAAATCCTTAACTAGAGGTGGAATAGAAAAAATATCAAAAAATATTGATTACTCTTCAAATTTCCAAAAATCTATTTATATTGGATTTTTTTCTAAAAATTTTTAATTGCAATTAAATCCTAAGTAGAGGTGCTAAAGTGAAAATAGCTAAAATTTATGATCATCCCTATACATTTCTAAGAATCTATTTATAAGTATAGTGCACAGAAAAAAATACGGAGAAACAAATTTGAGCAATCACTTATTTAAATTTGCCGGCAGAATACAACACATCTTTACTTGCTTTTTGTAGATTTTGAACGTGCTTTCGACACAATATCTCGAACATCTATGTGGTCTGCTCTAATAAACAAAGGCATTCCAGAAAAAATTGTCACCCTAATAAGCGAGCTTTACAGAGATGCGTCATGTAAAGTGCGTTTTAATGGGAAGGATAGTCAGCCTTTTTCTACTGCTACTGGTGTAAGGCAAGGTTGTGTCCTATCCCCCACATTGTTTCTTTTACTCCTGGACTGTGTAATGGAGGAAACCAACAGGGAGGCCCCTGGTGGCATACGATGGAACATGTCCGAGTTTTTAAACGATATAGACTATGCGGATGACATATGTTTAATGGCTCATCGCTTCGCGGATATTGAAGAAAAAATAAAGAGACTCTCCGAAAACGCTAAAAAAGTTGGATTGAGAATAAATTTCAAGAAGACGAAACTTATGCGCATTGGTACTCATATAACAACGCCATTAATAGTAAATGACACTGTGATCGAAGATGTAGAAACCTTCAACTATCTTGGGTGTAAAATAACCAAAGATGGTGGATCGGAAGCTGATATTTACGACCGTATTAATAAAGCACGTACCGCCTTCCATAAGCTTTATAAAGTTTGGCGTGCTAGAAACATCTCGAAAAAAACCAAATTGCGTATATTTAACTGCAGCGTAAAATCAGTTTTGCTTTACGGATGTACTACATGGAGCTACACGCAACTCACCCTAAAGAAGATCGAGACATTTGTAAATCGATGTTTAAGGCAAATATTAAATATTTTCTGGCCAAATTGGATATCCAATGAAGATCTTTGGCAGCAGGCTGGTTGTTGTCCAATCGAATTCGATATACGAAGACGTAAATGGACATGGATCGGTCATATCCTCAGAAGACCACAGAACGATATTGCTAGAGAAGCCCTTGATTGGAACCCCCAAAGTCAACGCCAACCAGGGCGACCTCGTAACACATGGACACGTTGCACAAGAAAAGAACTCGAATCAGCTCAAACAACATGGAATCAAATCAAGTTACTTGCAAGAGATAGAAATAGTTGGAGAGAGTTTGTTAACGCCCTATGTTCCTCGTGAACATTATATTTAAGTATTTACTAGTTATACCAAAATTATATTAGTTATACTAAAGTATAAGTAGTGTACATATTTAAATAAATAAAGGACATATATATATATACTTGTTTAAATTTAAAAACAAAAATTGAGTAATCTTTTAATTGACGCAATTAAAAATTTACTTAAAAATTTTAAAAACAATTTAAGTAAATAATTTAATAAAAAATTTAATAGTTTTTTTAATTTATTTTAAACTCTAATAGTTTTTTGAATTTTCGTTTAGTTTATAGTTTTTTGTGTATGTATATGAAAGTTTGTAATCGTCTTTATAAAATTTTCCTATGTTTCTGAGACATAGATATGTTTGGTAAAGTTTGAAAAAACAAGTTTTTTGTTTTGTAAAAAAATTTAAAACTTTTTTAAACTTAAAAAAAAAAAATAAATAGATAAATTTGACACAATTAAAAATTTACTCAAATTTTGTCAATTAAAAATTTACTCAAATTTTTTTTCAAGCATTTAATAAATTTTTATTAAAAATTTACTTAATACTATTAAATTGTTTACTGGTGCAAAATTGAGTAATTTTTAACTTAATAGTATTAAAAATTTACTCAAATATTTTTTTTTATTTTTTTCTGTGTGAGCGTCAAAAGAAAGTGTAATGTTTTAAAGTAGATGTAATTCGTCAACGACAAAGTTGACAATAAAAACCGTTATTATTATCAATCGACTATTTAAAAAAAACATGATATTACGGTAAAAAAATGCATATTTTTTACTGAATTTTAAAAATTTGTATTTTTGTTTGGGTCGCTAGAACGAAAATAGGAAAATATTGGAGATCCTCGCTATAACTTAACAAAAATCAGTTATTATATGAACTTCTTTTAGAACTTACTCATGTAATTTATTTTTTAACTACAACCACAATAATTCTACAGTAAAAGTTTTAGTAAGTGATTTTGCACTCGAATCTACTAATAAGTTACTAATTACCAGTAGTACAGTAGTTTTTTAGTATCTTCAAAGTACTAAAATTAGTAATTTTTACTGGTTTTAAATAATATTAGTAAAAAATTTAAGTATTGGTTACCAATTCCTGCACTAGGTCCTTTTGGACTAAAATATTATTTCGTTAGTTAAATTTTTAATATTGAATACCTACGTTTTTTTCTGGGTGTAGAGGTGCTAGATCAAAATAGCTCAAATTGAGGATCATTCCTATAAATTTCCAAAAATTTGTTTTTGCTAGAGCAAAAATGGCTGAAACTGAGAATCGTCCCTTTAAATTTCCAAAAATTAATTTATATATGATTAACTGCAATTGAATCCTTAACTAGGGTTCTAGATCGAAAATAGCTAAAATTGGGGATCATCCCTGTAAGTTCCCCAAAAAACAAATTTATATGAAGTTTATTTTTTAAATAGAAGTGATAGAGCGACAATAGCTGAAATTAGGAATTATTATTAAAATCTAGTTTTATATTTTTTTCTAGAAAACTTGCAATTAAAACTTAACTGGAGATGCTAGATCAAAAAAAGCTAAAATTGGGGACCCTATTAATTTCACATTTGAATTTTTAAAAACTTTTGTAGTTTAAAATAGAAGTGATAAGGCAAACATAGCTAAAATTGAGAATCATTTCTAAAAATTAAGTTTTATATAATTTTTTTCTTCGAAAACTTAACTTGCATTTGTTGTCCCTACTTAAAGTGCCAGAGCGAAAATAGCTTAAATTTGTAAACATCGGTAGAAATTTATAAAAACCTATTTTGAATTAATTTTTTTCTAAAAAACTTTCTTATTTTTTTTTACGGCTTAATTAAAGGGACTAAGGCAAAAATTACTTAAATTGGGGATCTTTCATATAAATATCTAAAAATTAATTTTTATATCATATTTTTCTACTTGCATTTTTTGTCTGTACTAGAGATGCTAGAGTGAGAACTTTCTTGTTTTTTACGGCTTAACTACACAAAACAAACCTTTGCAATTTTTTTTGGTAAAAAACTTGTGAAATTACAAAAAAGCTCGTAATTTTTACTAGGAATTCTCGTAAAATATTAGGTAGCAAAGAATCTAGTAAAGTTACGAAACCTCCTTGTAAGTTTTATCGCGTCAAAAAAAATGTAAATTTACAATTTTATTGGTAAAAATCTTGTAAAATTACAAAATTTTTGGTAAAAAGCTTGTAAAACTGCAGGGAATTCTTGTCAAATAGGACGTAGCAAAAAATAAAATTACAAATTTTTCTTGTTATTTTACAAGGTTTTTTTTTGAGTTTAGAGGTACTAGAGCAAAAATAGAGAAAACTGGGGATCATAGCTACAAACTTCCAAAAAATCATGTTTTATAAAATAAAATCCTTAACTAAAGGTAATTTATAGAAAATAGCTAAAATTGGTGATCATCGCTATAAAGTTTCAAAAACCCATTTTTATATTATTTTTATTTTTTTAAAACTGCACTTGCATTTTATGGCTTAACTAGACGTGCTAGATTGAAAAAAATCATCGCTATAAATATCTTAAAATACATTTTTGCTAAATTTTTTTCAAAAAAAATGTTTATTGCAATTAAATCCTTAGCTAAAGGTGCTAAGGCGAAAATATATAAAATTTGGGATCATCTCTAAAAATATCCTACACTCTATAGATTAATTGCTAGATTGAAAAAAGCTAAAATTGCTGAATATCTTAAAATACATTTTTGCATGATTTGTTTTTCAAAAAAATATTTATTGCAATTAAATCCTTAACTAGAGCTGCTAAAGCGAAAATATCTAAAATTTGTGATCATCTCTAAAAAATATTCCTCCATCTATTTATAGATTTATTTCTTTCGAAAAAAAAAACTTTATTACATTCTTTACGCAAACTATCTGTCACAACTAATTACACAAGTCAAATTTAATAAAAATTTAATTTTCCGTATAAATCCTGATAGTTGAAAAAAAATATTCATTTTGCTATTTCTAGAGAACTTTTATCCTTCTTTAACATATCCATTTCTACGAAAAAGTTTGTTTTAGCTAAAGCTTTTTTCGTTGTAAATAATTTTCCTGCTGTTGGCGGAATTTGTAACTTTAGATAAGAGTGACTGTTTGTTGCATTTAGTACACTGCACGTGTCATTTATATTAAATTTCATTAACAGTTCATTAGAGGAGTGGCGCGTGAACTTAGTAAAATAATTACATAGCCTTTAGGGAAAACAGATAGGATGTCTAGCATGTTAAGGAAACAGAGATGGTACATATGTTTTTCAGGGGTGCATGATGATTTTGTGATCTCTCTATGAAAATTTGGAAAATGTGAATTGAAATTTAGAAAATATAAAAGAAAATGTGATTTAATTGTAAAATAAATAAATTTAAAAAATTATATTTTATAAAATTGTACTTTGGTACTTTTATTAAATAATTCATTATAAAAAGGTACTTTTTACAAAAATGGTACTTTACAAAATGTAACTATAAAAATAAAAAGTTTTTAATGAAATGTTACTGTTATAAAATTGTTCTTGTTTGAAATTCTGTTCTCATTACATGGTACATTAGTTTGGACATACTTTTTAAATACTTTTTATAAAATGGTTCTTTAATGAAATGGTACTTTTTAACTATACATATAAACATGGTATGTACTTTTATAAAAAAAAAAAATTTATTAAATATATATAGATATATATATATAATAATTTGATCCAATGATCAGTTTTTATTTATTTTTTAATTGTACTTTTCTATTCTAAAATGATAATGTTTTCAGGCTGGTGCCTAATTTTTAAAGTGACAAAAAAAAGAATAACCGTTTTAATTTTCTTAAGACCAAAAAGGTTTGAGACTTGGATAATAATTCACCTGGTGGTGAATAATAAGTTATTCACCAGCTGGTAAAAAAAGGCTACATAGTTATTTTTCAGGATTTTTTTTCATTCTTTTTTTATAAATTTATTTTTTCATAATTTTTATTTTTTCATTAAAAATTTTTTTTATAACTTTTTTTACTAAAATTTTTTTTCATAAAAATTTTTATTTTCCATCAATTTTTTCACAAAAATATTTTTTTTTATAATATTTTTTGTTCATTAATTTTTTTACAAACATTTTATTTATTAAATTTGTATACCCTCCAACTACAGTATGGGGATATACTCACTTTGTCATTCCGTGTGTAATGCAACGAATTAAGAATCTGGCTCCCCATAAGGGTCGAACCAGAATCAAATGCGTAGCGCAAGACGCAAAAAAAAAACACATCAAATTTGAAATTTTTACGTCCGTTTGATTTAGGTAACTCACATTTAAATATTAGAAACGAAAAATTATTGGGCGTTACGCCTTACGCGACGTAATTTGATTCAGGTTGGACGGTAAAGTATATATGGGGCATTCCATGTGAAATCGGACACTTTAAGCATTTTTTTTTAGATTTTCCTAATTAATTTACAGTTTTTAGTACCCTTCGAAAACCCCTTTGTGGTAAATTTTCAGATTTTTTTGATGACCCGTTCAAAAGATATCGAATTTTAAAAAATTGGTAGTTTGTTCCTTTACTCATAACTTCTTCAATAATGGTCCAAATTTCAAATTTGTTTTTTCAAAAATTTTGTTTTTTTGCGTACTTGAAAAAAAAAATCCCAAAAAATTCTTAAAAGCGCTTTAGTATGCGATTTTGAAGTTTTTAAATTTAAATCTCATTTTTGAAAATGTTTGTACTCTTCGATTTTTTTAAAATTTTTTTGTGTAAAACTTCTATCGATTCTACAAATTTTTTGCCCAGGAGGATCGTGGGATAACGATTATTACTATTTTTTAAAATTTTTTGAAAAAAATTTATTGTAATTTTTCAATCTTAAAATCATTTCTACTGCTCCAATGGTGCGTCATAGAGGGGTCATTTATAAAACCGACCCCTATTAATTTTTACGTTTTAACATTTCTTTGGAACAAACAAATACCCTATCTCTAATTCCTAAGGGGGCTCCCACACAAAACGACATTTTTCAAAATTTGCTCCAACCGCTCTAACTGTCCTAATAGTGCCCTTAGAGCAACAAAATGTATGACCGACCCACAATATTTTTTTAGTCCAAACATTTTCTCTGAACACACCTACCCTCAATCTCTAATTGTTAAGGCGGTCCCCATACATTTTTTTTATTTTTTGTAAATTAGTTTTATTTAATCAGCTTCTACTGGACCAAGAGGGGTCATTACACAGAAAAAAAAAATTCATAGTATTTATGAATATTTTATGAAAAATTTGCCAATGAACGAATTTAAGAACTTTTCATAGCATTTATGAAAAAAATCATAAATTTTTAAAAAATACTGGGAAAATTTCTTTCTATTTTTTTATGAACAATTCATATTATTTATGAAATAGTACTTAAAAATTATGTAAATGTCCATAAAAAATTTGCCAATGCACATATTCATAAAATTTATGAATAAGTTCATATTTTGCTAAAATACTAGTAAATTTATGAACGTGTTCATAAATTCTAAGAACACGTTCATACTTTAAGTGAAAGACTTGCATAGATTTTATTAAAAAAATTATTTATTTTTATAAATAAATACATAAGTTTTGTACTTTTGCTTCAGTGTTCTGCGTTAATTCATCGTAGTGCGTTAATTCATCGTAGCCATGATTCTAAACTGTGTTCAAATAGTATTGGCAGCCCTATTGGAAAATCGTTGACCACATTTTCTATCTGATTCCGTTTAATAATTTTTAGTACAGGGATTAAACATTGTTTATTTTATTATTCTTCAAAAATAACTGAGCCCAAAGGGCCATATGTAGTTACAAAAATACTGCTTTATGTAAATAAATACTACAACGATATAATAAAATGTAATAATAAAAACACTTAAATTTATATTATAAAGATCAGAAAATTTAAAATTAACCTATAGAAAGAAGAAAAAGAATTTGAGATAGTAATAAAGAATTAAAGAGAAGAAAAAAAAAAGCACTGTTTAGCATTGTTGTGCTATGAATTGTTAAAAGAAAAATTAAAACCGGTTATAAAAAATAAAAATTTATTAATGTGCTTACCCTTAAGCTTGTCAAAAAGTTGAGTTAAGTTCCACGATGTCAATATATCAAACGTTTGAAAACAATTTGGAACACTGCACTGAAATTTATCAAGTACTCTGCAAATGTGTTGCCTTTCTAAGTGAAAAATATATTGATCCACATTTTTATAATTTATATTACATTTAAAACAATAAATCATTTGTTTACGTACTTTTAATTTAAATTTTTTATTTATGTTTGTATTTATTAGAAAAATCACTTTTTGGTTTTAATTTGCAAAACACACGTTGCTGCAGCGCACGACAAAACAAAACTGATGATGTTATTGCTTGTTTAAAGCAAACGCAATGTGTAAAAAAGAGATAGTAATATATGTAACTCTCAAGGGGGGCATACACGGTACTCCATGCTGTACAATTTGCTGGATGAAAATGCGATTTTGATCGTGTATGGGCTTGTTGGACGACCATTACAAAAACAAAATCCACATGTCCATCCAGCAAATTGTACAGCATGCAGTACCGTGTATGCCCCCCTTCAAACTCAAAGCCAACTACGGTAACTTTTCAAAATAAAACTTCGATAATTCCGTTGAATTTATGTTTTAAGAACTAGTTCATAATTTATATAAACTTATTTTGGATTTTTATGAACGATGTCATATTTTCTTAAGTTGTGTTTATACATTTAAAAAGTGTTTAAACACAACTGTTTTGTTTTTATTAAAAACAAGTAAAAATTATGAACCCATGCATAATCTTAGTGAAGTAGTTCCTATTATTTATGTCTTTGTTTACAAAAAAAGTAGGTTTTATAATTTTTTGTTTTTTAAATTATGAAATTATTTTTAAATTATGAAATTATTCATAACATTAAGGATCTTTTTTCATATTTTATAAAAAAAAATCGTAAAAATTAAATTAAGAACAGAGTTCATAATTATTATGTTCTTGTTCATATTATAATACTGGGAATATAATTGAAAATAAAAAAAATATGAAATAGTTCATAGATATTATAAAAAGTTCATAAATACTATGAACACTAAAAATTATGAACAGCATTCATAAGTAATATGAAAATTATTTTTTTGTGTGTAGTGAGACCGACCCCCATTTATTTTTACCCTACAACATTTTTTTAAAATATACCTACGCCCTATCTCCACTCCCTATAGGGTAGGCTCCCATACAAAATTACATTTTTATAAAATTTGCTCAACTGTTATTTGTATGGGAGCCTACTTAGGGAGTTGAGATAGGGCGTAGGTATATTTTGAAAAAATGTTGTAGGGTAAAAATACATGGGGGTCTGTCTCACTAATGACCCCTCTCGGACGCACCATTGGACCAGTAGAAGCTGATTAAAAAAAACAAATTTACAAAAAATAAAAAAATTGTGTGGGGACCGCCTTAACAGTTAAAGATAGAGGGTAGGTGTGTTCAGAGAAAATGTTTGGACTAAAAAAATATTGTGGGTCGGTCATACATTTTGTTGATCTAAGGGCACTATTAAGGCAGTTAGAGCGGTTGGAACAAATTTAAAAAAAATGTCGTTTTGTGTGGGAGCCCCCTTAGAAATTGGAGATAGGGTATTAGTTTGTTCCAAAGAAATGTTAAGACATAAAAATGAATGGGGGTCGGTCTTATAAATGACCCCCCCTATGATGCACCATTGGGGCAGTAGAAATGATTTTAAGATTGGAAAATTACAATAATTTTTTTTTAAAAAATTTAAAAAAATAGTAATAATCGTTATCCCACGATCCTCCTGGGGAAAAAATTTGTAGAATTGATAGAAGTTTTAGACAAAAAAAATTTCAAAAAAATCGAAGAGTACAAACATTTTCAAAAATGAAATTTTAATTTTAAAACTTAAAAATCGCATACTAGAGCGCTTTTAAGAATTTTTTGGGATTTTTTTTTTAAAGTACGTAAAAAACAAAAATTTTGGAAAAAAAAATTTGAAATTTGGCCCATTATTGAAGAGTAAAAGAACAAACTACCAATTTTTAAAAAATCGATATCTTTTGAACGGGTCATCAAAAAAATCTAAAAATTTACCACGAAGGAGATTTTGAAGGGTACTAAAAACTGTAAACATATTGGGAAAATCTAAAAAAAATTTTTTTCAAAGTGTCCGATTTGACATGGAATACCCCATATATACTCATGATCCTCGATCGATTTTAAGTCGATCTAGCGATGTCCGTCCGTCCTTCCGTCCGTCTGTCTGTGTGTCCGTCCGTAACAAACACGCTAATTTTTGAAAGACTTTACAGAGGCTACTGAAGTTTGACATATATGTTTGTCATTTACCTGGTCAGGTTGATATTGCATCCTGCCAAATCGGTCCAGTGGTTCAAAAGTTATGAGCAAAAGAGTGAATTTCGGAAAGGGTTTTTCGCGTATTTACTAGGTAAAAAACATCTAACTTTTGAAAGATAATAATGAGACTGCTGAAGCTTGGCATATATCTTTGCCGTTCCCTAGGTCTGTTTGGTATTGAATTTCAGCTCAATCGGTCCAGTGGTTCAAAAGTAACAAGCAAAACCTTGAATTTCAGATTGGTTTCATCTTAAATTCCACGTGTTAAACAAGTTTTAAAATCATTGGTGGTAACTTAACAATGCTTTTCAAACTTGTTTAGTTTTAAAGCTATGCTTTTTAAACTTGTTAAGTTTTAAAAACTTTGGTAACTTAAAAATTACACTCGAAAAAAATTTTAAACTCAAAAAAAAAATGTTCACTCAAAAAAAATTTTAGTTGTTTTTTACAAAAATTACAATATTTTGAGTACATACGTACGTGCATTCACTCAGAAATATTTTTACAGTAAAAAAAACATTACACTCGAAAAAATTTTTACACTCAAAAAAAAAAAAATAGTAATTTTTCTTTTTTTTTTTACATGACAAAAAAAGAGTTTTTTACTCAAAATAAAATATTTCTAATCAAAATTGTTAATTTTTTTCACGTTAAAAATGCATTGTGGAGGGTATTCATAGATTCGGCAAAGTCGAATTTAACTTTTCTACTTGTTTGTTCTTCAAAAAATTTTTGATAAGGGGTTTTTAAGTTTTTTTTTTTTTATCAAAAATTTTTTTTTCTTGAATTTTTTTCATCAAAGCCTTTCCGTTTTATGATTTTTTTTTTCATCAAAAAATTTTTTTGCTCAACATTTTGTTTCTCATAATTTATTTTATCTAAAAAAATTTTTTTCATCAAATCTTTCCGTTTTATGATTTTTTTTTTCATCAAAAAATTTTTTTGCTCAACATTTTGTTTCTCATAATTTATTTTATCTAAAAAAATTTTTTTCATCAAATCTATTTTTCATTAATTTTTTTTAATCAAAAATTTTTTTTCGTCAAATTTTTTTTTTATCAAAAATTTTTTCTCTTAAATCAAAAATTTTTTTTTATCAATTTTTTTCTTTTTAAGGTTGCCCATTACAGTTCTCAAGTGTCTACTATATTTTCAATGTACTTGTAGTGTTAGAATTGTATTTCCTTTTAGCAAACATTCTCTTATTAACAATCAAATCAATATCCTGTTTGGCGCCTAACCCATCCCATTCACCACCCTTTTTAGAAAACTTTTTTGTGCTAAACATCCTGCAGGCTTAGTTTATTTATGCATTCTTTCAGTGAAGAGTAAACTTTTTGCTTTTTTTCTATAAATTTTATTTATACTTACCCCTAAAAAGTTTAACCAAAACATAATTCCATAAAGTGGTTAAGGAGTGTCCGGAAGATATGTTTGTTATTTAAGTAATTGTTGGTGAATATGGGGGGGGGGGGTGTAAATGTTTTGGAGTTTCTAGTTTGAATAACTTTATCTGGGAGTGCTATAAAACATTCACAAACATGCAATCAAATTTTTTTGTTGTTTTAAAACTAGAGGGAGGTAATTTCTAAATTTATTACTTTAGTGGTTTTGGGGTTTATGCTTTTATGAATCCATACATAAAAAATGCAATTTTGAAAAATTAATTTTTAATATAAAGTTTTTTTATATGGTTTCTTTGCAAGATTCTAATAATATTGCATGTTTTAATGTTTTACTTCAAATTAGTGATGGGAAAATGAGAAGATTAGTACGTGATTCACTCGTGATCACACGTGAGTATGACTGAATTTAATTTTACTCACGTGATAATGAGTGGGTAAAACAATTGTGTGAGTGAGTGTTTTTTTCGTGAGTAAGTTTATTGGTTGAGTGAGTGTGCGTGAGTCGATTTTTATTTTGATTTATTTTCTCTTCCTATTTACTTTCGTACCAAAAAAACTTTAAAATTTGGCTAAACTTAAGATTTCGTCCCACAAAAAGCAAAGAAAAAAAAAAAGAGTGTGCGCTGTGTTAAATTTACTCACTTGATTGTGAGTGAGTGGGAGTAGAAAAATAAGTTCGTGAGTTAGAGTGCGTGATTCAAAAACTCCTGTAGTGACGTTTTTATACACACAAAAAAATTATTTGCCAATGAACGACTTTCATAGTATTTATGAACAAATTAATAAAAATTTATTAACTTTTTCATAATACATACTTATAAACTTTTTCATAGTATTTATGAATAAATCATAAAATGTGGAATTTAAGAAATATGTAACATTTTTTCATAAATACTATGAAAAAGTTCAAAGATTTAATGAAAAAGTTCATAACTTTTAATGTATTTGTTCATAAATACTATGAATTTCGTTCATTGGCAAATATTTTTTTTCTGTGTACCCTCCAACCACAGTATGGGAAATACTCTCTTTGTCATGCCGTTTATTATATACGGGCAAAATCGGACAAGGGAAAAACTCCCCCTGAAGAACTAAAACTACCACTGAAAAACACATTTGTTCAAAAAATTAAAAATTTGTATCCCATATGAAGTTTATCGACCTGCACTTCAATCAAGGGAATCGATTGTTTTCGAGATTCCACTTTTTGGGAGCGTTTCTTTCAAATATCGAAGTGTGTAGTGCCCAAAACCCTCCGCTTAAAAGCGAGAGCGTGCAGAACAGTAGCAAATAATGTGCTCAAAAGTCTGTTTAACCCCTACGTCACCATAGTGAGTGCGTTTCGAAAATCACTTACACGCCCATCTCTACTTTTAACCCCCTGTAGTGTACTTTATATTGCTGTTGCGAGAGAGTTTTATTTTTGTATAATAAAATTTATGAGGTGCAGTTTTTGTAATGGAGTATTTGGGGAAAGATATTAATTGAATAGTTTTTATTTTTGGGGGTAATGGAAAGTGGGTCACAAAATTATTTTGTTAATTGAATTTTCTTTTTAATTAAATAAATAGAAGTAAGTTTGACAGAAAAAAACTTAATTGGATAGTGTATTTTTTTTAGAACACGTAGTAAAAGATTTCAAATTGTTTACGCAAAAGTTACTAAAGGACAATTGTCACGGTGCCACTGGCAAGGCAGGCCTTTTCTTTTAAACAGACACAGATGAACATCGCTAGAACGTCATAGAATCAATCAATAATAATTATCGGGTCACAATTGATCAATTGATCTTTTACGAATTTAAAATCTTTTTTAAATATCCATTTATGCTTTTCAATTGGAATCTTGTAGTGTGTTTGATAAGTCGAAGTTACTATACCTTCAGTAAAGTAACTTTATGGTTATTGGATACCATAATGTCCACACACGCCAAACTTAACTGTGGGAATATGCTTGCATTGCATATTCCATATGTAAATATTTAGACTTACCTTTAAGAATAAATTGTAAATAAAGAATATTATTAAATGAACAGTCAAAGCAAAGAGTCTTTTTATTTAATCACAATATGGCGATCTTGCCAAACAATAAAACAAAAACTTTGTGATAATAAACAAAATTGAATCCGCATAAAAAGAAAAATTAATTAAAAATATTAAAAAAAAAAAATTAATTATAGTTGGTGTTAAAAAACAAAATTGGATAGAATTCTTTTAAACATTCCTAATTAAATAAAAACAATCAATCAAAAAAAAAAAATGAAAACCATGAAGAACCGCTATCCCAACAACCCGCTAACAACATATGGGACTATTACAACCAGAGAAATGAATATACAACATTAAACGAAAAAAAAATAAAAAGAATTACAACAATAACGCTATGTTAAAGAATCCTTGCAAGTTTTGGATAATCAATTTACCTACACAACAAATTTGAATCAACAACAACATCTACAAACCTATCCCAACAACATCTACAAATGCTGTTACGACTATAGCTATAACAACAAACACAACCACTTTGCACAAATTTAGAAGATAATTATTGCGCATCAACTTTAATATGACAATATTTGGGTGCATTAAATAATGAAACTACACCAATTGACCAATTTATCTGCAAGTACAACTACAACATCTGGAAGTACAACAACAACAATTACAGCAGCAACAACAGCACCAGCAGCAGCCAGCAACAACAAATGGTAATGTAAAAGAAAAAGAAAAAACAATGAAAAAAAAAATGTATAATAATAATTTTTTTATAAAATTGAAAAAAAAAGCTAATTTTTTTATAAATTTGAAATAAATTCTAAAAAAAAAAAAAAAATAATAATAAATAACTTAGAACTTAAATGAAAAAAAAAAAGCAAAACTAACATATTACATGTACTGGAAACATTAGTAATCCTTCCAGTACAAATACTAACAAATAATAAACTACTGTGATACTTACGAGTCCCTCCAGTAGTATAATAATAAAGAATGAATAACCAGTTCGGTTGTTAATTGGTGACAACCGATATATGCTATTGCTTCTGAGATCGGTGCTCCAGAGGACACGGATAGCGGAGGAAAATAGCATATATTCCATTTTTTTTTATTGTTTAACAAGACCTTAAAAATAAAATAATTTCTTAATCTTTTTGAATATGGGGGGCAAGGAGAATCCTAATGGAGGAGGTAAAATACGTAGTGGATTCCATACCTGGAACCAGTTCTTCGGAAACCAAAGAGAAAGAGGCCAATACTTCTTCATCTGCGGAAAAGATAACAAAAAGATAAATAAAAATGCCACAAACTATTACAGAATTTCTTGGTCTAGCTTCGAGAATCCTTCCGGATTTCGATGGCAAACCCGAAAATCTGCAATCATTTCTTGATGCTTTAAATTTAGTGGATACACTAAAAGAAAATCATGAGGAGATTGCAATAAATTTGATAAAAACAAAATTAAAAGGTTCTTCACGAACATTAATTTCAGCTGAAACAACTATTCAGCAAATTATTACAAAACTAAAAGATACAATTAAAGGTGAATCAACTGAAGTACTCACCGCTAAGCTTATGAACGTGAAGCAGAATAATCGATCAGCCAATGCTTTTACAGCAGAGATCGAAGATTTGACAAAAGCGTTGTCAAACGCATACATAGCTGATGGATTACCACACGCGACAGCGGAAAAATACTCGACGCAAGCCGCAGTGAAGGCTATGACGAAAAATGCGTCAAACGAAAGAGTAAAACTCATAATGGAGTCAGGAAATTTTGCGACAATGAACGATGCAGTTTCAAAGTTCGTTAATTCCTGTACGGACTCAGGCGCTTCGGGCTCCAATGTATTTCATTACAAATCCAATAATTATGGCCGTGGACGCGGTCGTGGTGGTTACAATCGTGGCAATGGTCGTAACTATAATCGAAATTATAGTAACCGTGGTAGTAGACGAAATAACAACAATAATAATAATTTTAATGATAATAATAATAACAATCGGAACAATAATGGCCGATACAATAATAACGGTAGAAATAACCGTAATGTACGCCATGTTGCCGAAAATAATGCGGGAAACGGGCAACAACCCCTGAATGCGTAAAAAACAATATATTCAACATAAATCTAAGTCTCTACAGTTATCTCAAAATCAGATCATCATTTAATGATAGTAGAATCACATTTTTGATAGACACAGGTGCCGATATTTCCGTCATTAAAATCGGTGAAGTTCTTAACGAACATATAGATGAGAGTAAAAGGACAAATATTAATGGAATAGGGCAAGGATTATTGACTACTATAGGTAGGGTCGAAGCAGACTTGAAAATAGAAGATATCCTTATAGGACATGAATTTCATGTTGTCAAGGATGACTTCCCAATTCCATGTAATGGAATTATAGGTATGGATTTTATAAAAAAATACAATTGCATTTTGGATTATCAAGGCATTGAAGATTTAATTATCTTAAGACCAGATAATTTCCCATATGATATAGCAATAGCATTGATGAATGCACCTAGTATAAATACCATATCTATTCCTGCTAGATCAGAAGTTATTAGATTAGTCAACATCCATTCTACAGAGGATGAAATATTGATTCCGCATCAAATGCTACAAAATGGCGTTTACGTTGCGAATACTATAACATATAAATCAAAACCTCTAGTTAAAATTGTCAATACAACTGACAAAGATTTAATCATTCCTAATGTTCAAATACGAACAGAAAGTCTACACGACTATGAAATTGTCCAACAGAACAATGATTTGTGTAAAAGTCAGGAAAAGCTGCAAAAATTGACCAGAAATTTTCCCGAATTTGTCAATGAAAAGTTAAAAGATTTATGCTCTGGATTTATAGACATTTTTGCATTAGAATCTGAGAAGATAAGTGCAAATAATTTTTATAAGCAAAAACTTAGACTTAATGACAAGCAGCCTGTTTATATTAAAAATTACAGAATACCACACTCTCATAAAGAAGAGGTTAACGGACAAGTGGATAAGTTAATAAACGACGATATAGTCGAACCATCAATTTCAGAATATAACAGCCCAATTTTATTGGTACCGAAAAAAAAGTTACCAGGTACAACACAAAAGCGATGGCGGCTGGTTGTTGACTATAGAGGAATTAATAAGAAGCTTATTGCAGACAAGTTTCCACTTCCTCGCATAGATGATATTTTAGATCAATTAGGTAGAGCTAAATTTTTCTCTTGCCTGGATCTAGTGTCTGGTTTTCATCAGATCGAACTAGAAGAAGATTCTAGGGATATAACGTCTTTTTCAACGGAAAAAGGTTCTTTTAGATTTAAAAGATTACCATACGGTGTGAAAATTGCTCCAAATTCATTCCAACGAATGATGTCTTTAGCTTTTTCTGGCCTATCTCCGGCCCAAGTTTTTTTATACATGGATGACCTTGTAGTAATTGGTTGCTCTGAAGAGCATATGTTGCAAAACTTAAAAGATGTATTTGGCATGTGCCGACGATATAATCTCAAATTGCATCCGGATAAGTGTTCATTTTTTTGTCGTGAAGTGACATTCTTAGGACACAAATGTACGGACAAAGGTATCTTACCTGATGACAGCAAATTTTCGATAATTGAAAATTATCCCACACCAAAAAATGGTGATGAAGCTAAACGCTTCGTTGCATTTTGCAATTATTACAGAAGATTTATACCAAATTTTGCTGAGTCATCTCGACACATTACTAGATTATCTAGAAAGAATGTTCCTTTTGAGTGGAGTAAGGAATGCGAAAATTCTTTTAAGTACCTCAAGAAACAATTATTAAGTCCAAAAATACTACAATATCCAGATTTTCAAAAGCAATTTTGCATAACAACAGATGCAAGCAAACATGCCTGCGGAGCTGTTTTGAGCCAGGAATATGATGGTATTCAGTTACCAGTGGCCTATGCATCTAGAGCATTCACAAAAGGTGAAAGTAACAAGTCCACAATAGAACAAGAACTATCTGCCATTCATTGGGCAATTCAGTATTTTCGACCATATATTTATGGCAAAAAGTTTTTGATCAAAAGCGATCATAGACCATTAACTTACCTTTTCTCAATGAAGAATCCATCGTCTAAACTCACAAGAATGAGACTAGATTTAGAAGAATACGACTTCACAGTCGAGTATATCAGGGGTAAAGAGAATTACACGGCAGATGCACTGTCGCGAATTGAATTCTCAGATATAAGAAACAATGAAATTAATAAAATACTGAAGGTTACAACAAGACTTCAGTCGAAAACAAACAGCAAATGTGTGAAAAACCAGAAGAATACACAAGATAAAGAATCAGATAATATCAAGGTATATGAAGCAATAAATGCTAATGAGTACAGAAAAAATGCGAAATTGCATTTTACAAAGGACAAATTTGTTATCCTAAAAGGGAAAAATAAATTATCCTATAATGAGATACGAGACGTTATTTCTAATGGAAAAGTAGACTTAGGTAAACTCTTTCCAAAGCTTGAAAAAATAGCTGGTAATAAAAAGATCTCGACTCTACAATTATCAATAAAAGATAAATTGTTTACTGACGTCACATTAAATGAATTTAAAATAACCGGGAATAAAATGTTGCAACAATTGAATATAGTACTCGTACCTGATTTAATTAAAATATATAATGATTCTGATAAAATTGAAATAATACAAAAATACCATGATAACCCAATATTTGGTGGTCACCCAGGTATCAGTCGTTTAATTAAAAAAATTAGACTTCGATACCACTGGAAAAACATGACGAGGGATATCACTCGCTATGTGAAAACATGTAAAAAATGTCAATTGAACAAATCTGTGAGAAAAACTAAAGAACCATTGGTTTTGACACCAACACCAACAAAAGCTTTTGATATTATCTTAATAGATACAATAGGACCCTTGCAAAAATCTAATAGTGGTAATGAATATGCTGTAACTATCATTTGTGATCTTACAAAATATTTAGTTACAATACCGATACCAAATAAAAGTGCAAAAGTAGTAGCAAAAGCTATTATGGAACACTTCATACTTACGTATGGTCCGATGAGAAAAATACTCACGGATATGGGTACGGAATATGTAAACCAAGTTCTTCAAGAACTTTGCGATATTTTGCATATAGAAAAGGCAACATCTACTGCATATCACCACGAGACAATGGGATCTATTGAGCGGTCTCATAGAACTCTAAACGAGTACCTCAGATCATATATGTCCACCGACAGATCGGATTGGGACGAGTGGATGAAGTTCTTCACGTATTGTTATAATACGTCTCCGTCGACAGTTCATGGATATTGTCCATTTGAACTAGTCTTTGGAAAAATTCCACCAGATTTTGAATTTATGGTTAAAGGCAACATTGATCCTCTATATAACATTGAAGCATATGCAAAAGAGGTCAAGTATAGACTTCAAATAGCTCAAAAGAGAGCAGGGGAATGTCTCCAAAATTCAAAATTATGGCAGGAAAAATATTATAATAGGGATCTAAATAAGGTAAATATAACCATTGGTGATTTGGTATTAGTCCGAAACGAAAGCGGGCATAAATTAGGTAACGTTTTTATTGGCCCTTTTGAGGTCATGGAAACATTTGATAACAGTAATGTTAAGATCAGAGACGAGAATAATAAAACGTCTTTAGTTCATAAGAATAGAATTAAAAAATATAACATTTTAGCTATATTATAGAAAAATTAGTAATTGAATGGCCATTCAACAAAAATAACCGAATAATAACGTTAATAATAATAAAATAATAACATTCAACAAAAATAACCGAATAATAACGTTAATAATAATAAAATAATAACATTCAACAATAATAACCAAATAATAACGTTAATAATAATATAATAATAACGTTCAACAATAATAAAATTAATAAAAATAATAAAAATAATAAGAACAGTAATAATAATAATAATAATAAAAATTATAATAATTTTAGGTTAATAACCAAAAATTATTTTTTTAAAGGGAAGGAAAAGGTACGCCCTAACTTCCATATTGATAAAAAAGAAAAAAGTAAAGTAAATAGAGAAAAGAATAGAATAAAATTAGAAAATAAATTAAATTACAGATTAAAATTAAAATTAATATAAGTGAAATAAAAGAATAATAAATTATTCTTTTTCTGTAAAAGGGAGGTGTAGTGTGTTTGATAAGTCGAAGTTACTATACCTTCAGTAAAGTAACTTTATGGTTATTGGATACCATAATGTCCACACACGCCAAACTTAACTGTGGGAATATGCTTGCATTGCATATTCCATATGTAAATATTTAGACTTACCTTTAAGAATAAATTGTAAATAAAGAATATTATTAAATGAACAGTCAAAGCAAAGAGTCTTTTTATTTAATCACAATAATCTTCTACAATTGAAATTTACGAATTATAAATGGAGTATTTGAATTACAAATGAAATATTTGAATTACAAGTAAAATCTTCGAATTACAAATGGAATCTTCGAATTACAAGTAGAATCTTTGAATTAAGTCAATATTTTTCGAATTAAAAAAATCAATGGATCATTTTCGAATTTGATTTGTTCTTTTACGATTTACAATGGATTTTTTTAGAATTTAATTGAAATTTTTTATAAATTTCAATTGACCTTTTTCGAATTTTAATTGATTTTTTTCGATTATTAGTTGACCTTTTTCGAATTTCAATAATTTTTTTTGAATTTCAATTGATTTTTCGAATTTAAATTGACCTTTATCGAATTTTTATTGATTTTTTTCTGATCTTTTTCGAATAACATTAAACTTTTACGAATAGAAATTTCTGCTTTTCAAATTAAAATTGGAATCTTCGAACTTTTGGAATCTTCGATCATAAGCGAATAACAATTGTTTTTTTTTCTAATTTAAATCGATCTACTACAAATTACAATTGTTTTTTCGAATTAAAATTGATCTTTTACGAATTACAATTGATCTCTTACAAATAAGAATTGATAACTTTCAAATTTCAATAACTTTTTATTAGTATCAACTGATATTTTACGATTTTAAGTTGGTTTTTTTTTTGGAGTATCAATTTAAATCGACTGTCAAGCTGCACTTAAGGCTTTAAAAGGCGTTTGTATAAAATCAAAAGTAGTTTTTGAGAGTTGCGAGAATCTTCAGAAACTATCCGGCAATAACCTTCACAGAAAAAAAATCGTCAAATTTAAATCAACCAAGCATGATATCAACCAAACATTAAGTAAAACGGCCGCCTGTTAGTTCATATTACAAAACTTAGATTTTGTTTTCAACAAACTCAGTCAAGTAATTTTATTTCAAAATTCTTTTATCATGTCAATAAATAGTGTTGTGTTTGTTAAATTTCTTTGTTGAAAAAAAAAAATTAATTTGTCAGATCAACAAATTGTGTTTGTGTTTGTTGAATTTCTTTGTTGAAAAAAAATTAAGATTTTTACTATTGTCAGATCAACAAATTGTGTTTGTTGAATTTCTTTGTTGAAAAAAACAAAATTCTTTTTTCAACAATCAAAATTTACAAACGTTACGTATTACAAATTTCCGTATAGGAGCATTTCAGAGAAAATATTAATTGTATTAACAAATATGAGTCAATATAACAATTCGTTTTTTTCTGTATTGTCTCTCTAATATAGGAACCAGGGCATAAGAGAGTAGACGAAAACGATAAATCTTATGAATTTGCAAAGCTGGGTGCAGATGGGATAGGAACTTTTGTTCGTATTGAACCCCTGATCTAGAACTATAGATTGAGTAGTGATTGTCAGTGCATTTCCATGGCAAACATGAAATGGACAAAGTTAGGTTACATGCAGACGATGCATAAACGACATCAAAATACATATCGTTTTGAAGGGAACTTTCAAAGTTTTTCTTTATTAAATTGTTAAAGAGTGTTGTCTAATCCAGAAATGTTAAAAAAATTGGAAATATTTTGATTAGTTTACAAGCAACAAGGCTCCAAAAATCGACAATAGCTAACTATCGTTTTACGTGATCACAGTCCAGATTTTTCTTTTCGTGATCCAGTTTCCATTTAAAAGGTCTTCACAGTTTTAGATGATTATTTTTTTTAAAATATTTTTTTAATATTTGTACTTGTCCTAGGATGCCACTAGTGATAGTAAATGAAAGAGTAGGATCTCCCCTTATTATCCTATATTATTATTTTTTCATATCAGGAAAAAGGAGGTAAGTTACGTCCTTTCAAAAATGTATCCTTCAATATCATTAAAAATTTCCTTTTTAAAGGAAACAGGATTACGAACTGAAAAACTGTAAATGCAGTTTTACTCCATTTGATCTCTACTTTCAGACGTATATCACCCGGTTCATGTGTAATATTGTCTGTCGGACAGTGTAGTATAAGTTTATCTTTCCGTTTGTAACTCATCGGGATATTGGTATGGGACCCCACACTCAAAAAAAAAAAAAAACTGTAAAGTTGGCAAAAAATTTAATTAAATTTAACTAAAAAAACACCTGATTTTGAACCTACTAAATTTCTAGTTAATTTAACAAAAAATATTTAGTTAACTTTTCGTAGAATGAATGTTGCAAAAAAACAGTAATTTTAACTAAAAATTCAGCTGAAAATTTCGTAACATTTTTTATTAGGTGAATTCAGCTAACCTTTTTTTTAAATAAAAAAAAAATATTTTTCACAGCGTTAAGTTCAGCTTAAGTAGGACTAATGAGATTTGCATAGGAGGCTACACAAGAAATGTTTAAAATTTTCGACTTGACAAAAATGTTACAAAAAATCAGCAAATTAATTAGTAAAAATTCGTAAACTCAGTTTTAAAGTCAACAAAAAAAATTAATTCCAAATTTGTACAAAACTAGTATTTTCGTAAATCGAACTTAACTAAAAAAAGTAGTTAAAACGCTGATTTTAACTAAAAATTTGCTAAAAAGCCAGTAAACTCGAGTTAACAAAAAAAAGTTTGTTAACTTTACAGTTTTATTTTTTTGAGTGCATAAAGTACATATATTACTCTACTAAACATCGAAAAATGCTACTGGGAAAAGGTCGTATACACTTGATAACAATAGTTCTGCTGGTAAAAAACCCGGTCTACAAACTTTTTCATCACATCAGGTTTTTGAGAAATTTGAGGTCAAAGTTAAAAAAAACAAGTAAGAAAATTATTGTCGGTCAATACCGACCATATAATACCCTACACCAGAGTTTCCCGAAAAATGGGTCCGATGGACCGATTAGATCTATATTTTGTCAAATCTTTAATAAGTGTAAAAAACACTCACAAATCAAATTTGAGTGAAATAGGCTTCTATTTGTTGACACTAAACCGCTTCAACTGAATATCGGGCGAATAATCGGGCAAGGGGCCTAAGTCCATAACTGGTCCGATAATTATTAGATTTGATAAGGTTATTTAAGTACGCGTTAAACATACACAAACAAAATTTTTATTAAATATTTTCTATTTTCATGAAATTTGAGAGATTTTTGTGAAAATCGGGAAGGTGGTTTGTATGGGGGCTACAAGAAGACCTGGTCCGATTTCTTTAAAAATCGGAATGATGATTTGTGTGGATGAAACATGATTCCCTGCCAAATTGAAACGATACATATTATAATGCGGTTATTAGAGTCATTTGAGTCAAAACTAAAGGGGACCTTTGTATGGGGGCTAGGTCTAAATATGGACCGATTTTTTCCAATTTCAATAGGCTTCGTCCTTGGGGCAAAAGAGGCCTAAGTTTCAAATTTCAAGTCAATTGATTAAAAATTGCGACCTGTATCGTGTTTACACCGTTTACATGGACAGACAGACAGACGGACGGACGGACAGACGGACGGACGGACGGACGGACATCGCTAAATCGACTCAAAAAGTGATTCTGTGTCGATCGGTATACTTAAAGGTGGGTCTAGGACCAATATTTCGGGTAGTTACAAACATCAGCACAAACTCATTATACCCTGTACCACAGTGTGGTGTAGGGTATACAAATTGGAAAGTCTTAGCGGATGATCCCGATGTAATGGCGGCTGCAAAAGAGGTCGTGGTTAAAGCTTCAACACTGCGCTTTAAGATGCATAATCCATTTGGTCAGTCGCATTAACCCTTTGGGCACCAATTGTCTTTCAGTGAAAGTATTCCCCAGTATCGAAATAAAGAATATACCTTACTGAACGACAATTCGTGCCCCAACGATTAAAGCGACTGATCAAATGAGTTATACATAAAAAACCTGATGTAATGGAAAAGTTTAGAGACCGGATTTGTGACCAGGAATATAATTGTAATTATGTGCATAAGGTGGCGTTCGATTCGCGAAAAAAATGTTTTTTTTTGGAAATAAGACATTAGTGATAGACAATTGGTGCCCTAAGGGTTAAAGCGACTGACCAAAACGGCGATTTTTTTGAATTTTGACCTTAATTTTCTTAAAAACCTGATGCGATGGAAAACTTTGGAGACCAGATTTGTGATCACTAGAACAATTGCAATTAACTGAGAAGGGAAGTATCTCAACCCTAATCAATCGATTTGCATGAAACTTAAAATATATATAAAAGAGACAATTCTAAGGTTGGGATGTCTCGACTTATCGGCCATATCGGGGATTCAGAGGGTAAAAAATGCCGAAAATTTTTTTTTTTGGGATTTTTTAGCCATTTCTTTCTTAGAAACTATGTATATGACGTTTCTATATGAGAAGATAGGTTTTTTTTAATGCCTATCCAACGGTGGCATAACCTTGTAAAAATTCGGTTACGTTAAACATTTTTTTCATAAAAATGTGTAAATTTTGTGAGGTATTTATATGAAGACATAGACCTACGAATTCCATATGAATACGAAATAATCTTTTTTAAATTTAAGTCGACACGTATTTTTGCTCTAGACGATATTCCTGTTAGTTCGAGAGTTATCGAAATTTTCCCGAAGGTCCACGTTGTTTCATAAGGGGACTACGAAATTTTTAAACACTGATATGGCCGATAAGCCGAGACACCCCAACTGTAAAATCGTCTCATTTATACATATTTTAAGTTTCAGGCAAATCGGTTCATAAGGGTTGAGATAATTCCCAGTCTCATCAAGTATTTTTCAAAATGTTCAGTAGTGTTATTGATTAGTGATCGATTCTAAGACATGTCCGTCTGTCCGTCTTTCTATCTATTGGCGATCACGGCCAAAATATTACACAGATTGACTGAAATTCAACATTTTTACTTCTTTTTGTTCCGACCAGTTTTTGCATTTAAGCAAAATCGGTTAGCGGTTTAAAAGTTAGGAACGAAAAAGCAAGTACACCTAGAAAATTTTGGTACATATAAAATGCTTTAATTCGGCTACTTGTTGACATATGTAAAAAGAATTGGATACCTTATGGTATTTGAAAAGGTGAAAAAAAATTTTTTTATAAAAAAAAAAGAATTTCGCGGAATTTGTTTTTCATCAAATATTTTTTTTTCGCGGAATTTTTTGGTTTGCAAATAATCTTAGATTATAAACAATCCAAAAACAACATCCATGCCTTACATCAAACATGTTGCTGCAACATTTGTTGCGTTTTTTGTTGTTGTTTATAAACATTTACACGTGTGAGTACGTGCGTCCAACTAACCAAACTATACAAATCCCTTAACAGCAGCACAATTCACTCCACGATTCATTCATTTATTCACTTCCAACTAAAAAAAATAAAAAAAAAAGAGTTGAGTTGATTTTCTCTACGAAAAGACAACATAAAACATTTTAAAGCAAATAAACAGTTGACTGAAAACTCTGGAGTGAAAAACCCAAAGAAAAAAGAACAAAATCTTACAAACAACTGTTGTTTACTTAGGTGGATGGATGGTTGAATGGTGGCATGGATGGAAAGGAAAACTACGGGAAAACATAAAAACCACTATGAAAATAAAGCCACAGATTTGAAAAGTTTTTCAAAAGATTGTTCGTACCACCACATATGACAAATCCATAAAAACAACCCACAATGACGATGATGTTGATAATTATCTTCATGATAATGATGACGATGATGATGATAATCATGATGATGATGAATGAGTGTGTCGTCTAATGTTTACAATTAATGCTCATATAAATGTCTGTTGAAAAGTGCTTGAAAGTCTTTAGAATATTTAAAAACAAATTATTAGTGGAAATTCATATGAAACAATTTAGAAAAAAAACTACCGACCGACTAACTTTAAATGTTTTTTATACATGGTGTGTATGAACGTCTAGCTTGGCTACTTGTTGGTTGATTTTGTGTATGTAGTGGAATGAATAGATTCAGTGTTAGTAAATCGTAGAAACCACACTATGGGACAAAATATCGTAGAGTTTTGTAAACAGATTGTTGTTTTTCATTATAAATTTTGAAAACATCAATTGGTACGCGAAGATTTAAAAAAAACATTACGCGCAAAAAAATTTTTGGTGAACAAAAATGCCGCGAAAATAAAGTTTGGGGTAAAAAATTTGTAAGAGGAATTAATTTAGCGAAAAAAAATTAAAAGCAAGTAATATCTATATTTTCGGTATCTATGTAGTATCTAGACATTCGGCCTTGCCGAATGTATAGATACCCTCCACAATTTCAAAAAGATTATTGCAAAAAAATTCCGCGAAAAAAAAATCCACGATTTTTTTCTTTTTTTGTCAAGAAATATGTTCGGACTAGTTTAAATACCATTCGGTGTTCAATTATGTTCACATATCGCTCATTTACTTGTATAGTGTCATAACACAAAATGTTTGATTTTACAGAAAACCGGTTTAAAGTTTACAATTGAAACTTGGTTCACATTGCAAAAGGCTCGTACATTGAAAATGTTATAATGGCGTGTTTTCTTCTCAAACGGTGAGTTTAAAAGATATTAATACGAATTTTTGACACAATATAAAGCAGGATATAAAAAATAATTCTGTATTGTTTACCCAAAAACGACATATTTTGAGTTATGACACTATACAAGTAAATAAGCGATATGTCAATTAGCAGCCGAATTAAAGCAATTTGTATTTTTAGGTTATTTTGAATATACCAAAATGTTTAAGGTGTCCTCACATTTTCGTTCATAACTTTTGAACCGCTGAACCGATATCGCTCAAATGCAATTCCAAACTGGTGGGGAAAACTTCCAATAAATATGTTAATTTTCAGTGGAAATGGTGATCACGGCCAAAATATTACACAGAGATGTAATATTTTGGCCGTGATCACCATTTCCACAGACAGACAGACCGACGGACAGACGGACAGCGCTAGAATGTCTTAAAATCGATCACTGAGCAAGTATATATGGGGCATTCCATGTCAAATCGGACACTATAATTTTTTTTTTTTTTAGATTTTCCCAATTTGTTTACAGTTTTTAGTACTATTCGAAAACTCCTTCGTGGTAAATTTTCAGATTTTTTCGATGACCCGTTCAAAAGATATCGAATTTTTAAAAATTGTTAGTTTGTTCCTTTACTCAAACTTCTTTTACTCATAATTTCTTCAATAATGGTCCAAATTTCCAAATTTTTTCTTAAAATTTTTTGTTTTTTTACGTACTTTTTAAAAAAAAATCCCAAAAAATTCTTAAAGGTGCTCTAGTATGCGATTTTTAAGTTTTAAAATTTAAATCTCTTTTTTAAAAATGTTTGTACTCTTCGATTTTTTTGAAATTTTTTTGTGTAAAACTTCTATCGATTCTACAAATTTTTGCCCAGGAGGATCGTTGGATAACGATATTACTATTTTTTAAAATTTTTGAAAAAAAATTTATTGTAATTTTCCAATCTTAAAATCATTTCAACTGCTCAACTGGTGCGTCATAGAGGGGTCATTTATAAAACCGACCCCCATTAATTTTTACGTCTTAACATTTCTTTGGAACAAACTAATACCCTATCTCCCATTTCTAAGGGGGCTCCCACACAAAACGACATTTTTTAAAATTTGTTCCAACCGCTCTAACTGCCCTAATAGTGCCCTTAGAGCAACAAAATGTATGACCGACCCACAATATTTTTTTAGTGCAAACATTTTCTCTGAAAACACCTACCCTCTATCTTTATCTGTTAAGGCGGTCCCCATACAATCTTTTTTATTTTTTGTAAATTTGTTTTATTTAATCAGCTTCTACCGGTCCAATGGTGCGTACGAGAGGGGTCATTAGTGAGACCGACCCCCATTTATTTTTACCCTACAACATTTTTTTAAAACATTTCTACGTCCTATCTCCACTACCTAAGTAGGCTCCCATACAAAATTACATTTTTAAAAAATTTGCTCCAACTGCTATTTGTATGGGAGCCTACTTATGGAGTGGAGATAGGGCGTAGGTATGTTTTGAAAAAATGTTGTAGGGTAAAAATAAATGGGGGTCGGTATCACTAATGACCCCTCTCGGACAAACATTTTCAAAAATGAGATTTAAATTTAAAAACTTAAAAATCGCATACTAGAGCGCTTTTAAGAATTTTTTGGGATTTTTTTTAAAGTACGTAAAAAGAACTAAAATTTGGAAAAAAAATTTTAAATTTGGACCATTATTGAAGAGTAAAAAAAGTTTTAGTAAAGGAACAAACTACCAATTTTTGAAAATTCGATATCTTTTGAACGGGTCATCAAAAAAATCTGAAAATTTACCACGAAGGGTAATGAAAACTGTAAGCAAATTGGTAAAATCTAAAAAAAAAGTTTTTCAAAGTGTCCGATTTCACATGGAATGCCCCATATATAATTGATCAGTGATCGATTTTAAGACATTCTACCGATGTCTGTCTGTGGAAATGGTGATCACGTCCAAAATATAACACGGAGATGACTGAAACTTAACACATTTATTGGAAGTTCTCCGGAGAAGTTTGTTATTGCATTTGAGCGATATCGGTTCAGCGGTTCAAAAGTTATGAACAAAAATGTAAGGACACCTCAAAAATGTTAGTACATTCAACATAACCTAAAAATACAAAATGCTTTAATTCGGCTGCTGATTGTCATATGTGAACATAATTGAACATCGAACGGTATTTAAACAAGTAAGAACAAATTTTTTGACAAAAAAAGAAAAAAATCGCGGATATTATTTTCGCGGAAATTTTTTTTCAAAAAATTTTTTTTTTTCCAAATAAATTTCAAATAAAGTTTTTTGCAATAATCTATTTTCTAACTGGACATTGTAACCTACGTTACCAACTTAAAAAGAAAAATCTATCTGACACGGACACGTGCAGATTCTGCGAGATAGAGGAGGAGACAGCAGAACATATACTTTGTACATGCCCAAGACTGACTGGTAGAAGATTTCAACATCTAGGGGGACAATTAATATCTCCGACTGACGTGTGGAACTCTCTGCCAAATAGGATTCTCGGCTTTATTAGAAGCCTGAATATTTAGGGCACCCTTTCTAGGCTGCACAATAGATCTTTTTGGTCGCAGTGCATAGGGCCTCTTTAATCTAATCTAATCTTGCAATAATCTTTTTGAAATTATGGAGGGTATCAATACATTCGGCAAGGCCTAATTTAACTTTTTTACTCGTTTTTTAACTACTTTCTATATTCACGCCCCCAGAAGATGGCGGACCAAAAACACGTAATTGCCTAATTCTCTTGTTCTTAGTGCAGGTCGATAAGTTTTCATATGGCTTAGGTTAGGTTAGGGCGGCGGTGCTAGATCGGCACTCCACAAAACTTATTTATTAAGTTTACAGGAGGTCCTGCCAGATCGTTCTCGATCCCGAAATCTAACTTCGTATTTCGTTATCAAAAAATACAGGGTTATTTGTTCATTTTCCGTGTAACTAGTTGAAATATTGGTCAATGACCCATAGTGCAGTGCGGGTTAATTGTACAGTGGTTTACAACAGTGAGTTTATGTGTATTTTCGTAAAAAAAAACTAACATTTGCATTAGGGATTAGAATTTTTGTTTTTTAGAATACATACACATTTAAAAATTTATGTTGTTATTGTTGTTTATTTTAACACATTTGCATGGGCGCGAAAATAATTTAAAATTCATAAGAAATTTATTTTAATAAATATTTACATACCTACGCACCATTAAACAAGTACACATATGTCACGTTCTTAGGGTGGAACTTAATTGAAGGGAATCTAAGGTTAAATGAACTCTTTGAACTTCAATTGAAAATCCTATTTATTTGATTTTTGTACTTTTTGTAAGGGGTTGGTACTTTTAGTAAGATGTTGGTACTTTTTGTAATGGGTTGGTACTTTTAGTAAGATTTTGGTATTTTTTGTAAGGTCTTGGTACTTTTTGTAAGATTTTGGTACTTTTTGTAAGATCTTATATTGTATTATGTCCAGTGGTTACTTTTCGGAACAAGGGTCACTATTGAAAAGATTTAAGGATTTGTTAAAAGCAATAAATTTTCAAGCTCGAGGTCTTAGTTGTTTAATTTTTTTTTTTATTTATTTAAAAAATCTTCCGATATTTTGCAATTTATTGAATTGCATCTTTAGGGAAAGTCTAAATTTGTTTTTAAAAAACACATGAGAATTCTTATACGTAACGTAGTGTTCACAACTATTGTCATTATTGCACAAATTTAACTCTCTCACACGTTTTTTTACTGTCTGACTTGTTATTGGTACTTTTTTGGTCCTTAAAAAAGTCCCAGCTTCACTAAGTACATATTGGTACATTTTGAATGATGGTTTTACTTTTAAAAATTCTATATTTTGCGATGTTTTTTAAACTCTTTGGTACCTTTTGAAGGATATTGGTACCTTTTGTAAGATACTGGTACTTTTTGTTAAGTTTCAGTACTTTTTGTAAGACGTAGGTTCTATTTTTATTTGCTCTTTCTGTTCCATAAATTAAGTACCTTCCTAATATTTAGGCAGTATTTATGAAGTGTCTCCTCGTAAACATGACTACTGTTTCTTTTTTTTTATGTGTGGACAAATAAAAAAATAAAATTATGAATTTTAAATGTGTTTATTTTTATCTAAAAGTTTTTGTTTGTTTTATGTTGAAGTTGTTATGTACATATTTATAAAAAAAATTATGTTGCTTCTGTGTATGTGGGGCCATCATAAAAATATGATGACTTCAAAGTTTGTTGTTGTTTTTATAAACAAGTTTCTAGTGTTGATAGAGGTTTTTAACATGACATAGACTTTTTTTTTTAAAACTTCTATATAAAGCTCTATGATCTCTATCATCGATGTAAATATATATCAGACACACTTTTGAAGAGTTTTGTTACAATTACGACTGAGCATAGCTTTAGCTTCATATTGCTTAAAGTTGCCTAATAATTGATAGTATGCGACCGAAGAAAAACCGAAATTGTTCATAACTAAATTACAAAGCTTTTTCGGCACATTTAACCAGATTCTTAAAATTTTAATTTTAGCGAGGAGTAAAAAAAAATATTTGCATTTTATGGGAAAAAATAGAAAAAATTAGTGATCATGGCAAAAAAAATTTCCAAAATCCATTTTTATGTAAAAAAAAAATATTGATCATTGCGAAAAATTTTCCAAAATCCATTTTTATATGATTTTTTTTTCTTGAATACTTTAATATGCAAATTAATTCTTAGCTAGAGTGAAAATAGAAATGGGGATCAGAAATGGGGAGTTTTTTGGCTCTTAAATGTTCGCAAAAAATAACACTAATTTTAGCTATAACACGTTGGAATTCAACGGCAAAAATATTGACATTTTGCATATAAAATGATTAAATTGTTCATATTGCATTAGCTTTATAGCGATAACTTATATACGCTTAAGGTACCTACAGACTACGCAATATTATGTACAATATTCAATTATATTGATGGTGTGTGGGTAAGATTGACCATTGTACAATCGTCAATATTACCCACACACCTTCAATATAATTGAATATTGTACATAATATTGCGTCGTCTGTACCTTTATGCTTTATGGTTTAACTAGAGGTGCTAGAGAAAAAATAGCAAAAATTGGAGATCATTGCTATAAATAACTCGATTTTATACACTCAAAATAATACATTAGTAGATTTACTAATTTTTTTTTTTGCTAATGCTGCTTTTAGCAAATTTTTAGTTTAGATTAGCATGTTAGCAAAAATATCTTGTAAACTTCATTTAGCGCATTAGCAATTTTAAACAAAATTTGAACTAATTTTTTTTGCTAGATTTAAAATTGAGTTGACCAAATTTTTTCAAGCTTTTTTGCTAATATTAGCAAAATAAATGGTAAATTTTTTTTTTATTTTCAGAAAACTTAAAATGGCGCTATCTCGGAAACTAAGCCAGATAGAGCAAAATGTAGGCCATTTTTGGTTCCCTAATGGGCCCTACTTTAGATCCAAAAAAGTTAGCATTCCCGAAAATTTTAAAATGCTCATATTTCGGTAAATATTGCCGACACAACAAAAAGTCCAAATTCATTTTTGTAGCTCTCAACACGTAGAACAAGACCGCAAAATAGTCAAAAGCTCTCCGAGTAATATTTTTGAAGTTATCGAGTTTTTTAATTCTCAAGACCCCAGTGGTCCCCTATAATCACGTATCTCAAAAACTAAGCAAGGTAGAGCGAAACGGACACAAATTTTGGATCAAAAACTATGACGATTTTTAAGGAACCCAACTAGGTCTAGGCCCATCGGGGTCTGGACCTATCGGGTCCGAACCCAATGGGGTCCTCAGATGTGTATGAACTAAGTTCAAAAAAAAAAAATTTGTTAACTAATTATTGGCAAAACATTTTTGCTAACTTTAGCAAAAAAATTGTGGGTTCAAAATCAGCAAATTTTCTTGTAGGTTTACAAGCATTTTTTGCTAACATTACAGTTTTTTTTTTGAGTGTATGATCATTTTCTAAAAAAACAATATTTGCAATTAAATCCTTACCTGTAGATTAAAGAGTAAAATTACTTGAATTCGGGGATCATTTCAATAAATTTCCAGAATTAAATTTTTAGAATTTACTTTTTCTAAATAACTTAACTGGCATTTATGGCTTAAGTAAATTGGGATATTTCCTATAATTTTTCAAAAACTTTTTTGGATTTTTATGATTCTTTGCAAAAAATACATTTAATTACAATTAAATCCTGCACTAGAGGTGGTAGAGCGAAAATAGCTTAAATTGTGGATCATCCTTATAAATGTTAATAAAATTATATGATATTTTTCCAAAAAAACTTAACTTGCATCTTATGGCTTAACTACACTCAAAAAATTATGTAGGTAAATTCCAGTGAATATTCACTTAAAACAAATGAACTTTCATTTAAAAACCATTCCAGTGTTTTTTCTTTTAAAATAAAAAAACAATACAGTCAATTTTAAATGTTAATTTAATGACTAACCAAAACATTAAAAAACTAGTGAATATTCAGTTATTTTGTATTGAAAAACAGTAAAACTATAGAAGAAATTTTTTACTGCCGAAATTAAATGTAACAGAAAATTCTTTTTTAATACAGTAAATTATTTTTTTTAAACTACAGAAACAGTAGAAAATAAGAAGTCCATAATAAAATAAATGATTTTTCTTTTAAAATAACTTTACTGATTACTTTTTAAAATAACCTACAAACAGTTAATGACATAATTTTCTTAGTGTAGAGTTAACAGAGTGAAAATAGCGAAAATTGGGGATTATCGAAATAAGTTTCCAAAAATCACTTTTTTAAACGATTTTTTTATTTAAAACTTAAACTGTAATTAAATCCTTAACTAAAGGCGCTAGAGCTAAAAAAGCCTCAATTGGATCATCGCTATAATTTTTTACTGAATCTGCAATTAAATCCTTAACTAGAGGTGCTAAAGAAAAAGTAGCAACAATCATTGATTTCATTTTTTAATAACATGATTTTTGATTATTTAAGGAATTAATTGAAATTTTATTTTCAATTATACAATCTTACTAGAGATGAAAGAGTGAAAATTTAATTACAATTAAATCCTAAGCTAGAGCGAAAGTAGCTGAAATTGGGAATCATCCCAAACATCCATTTTATATAAATTTTTTTCTAAAAAAAAACTTTTATTGCAATTAAATCCCTAACTAGAGGTGCTAAAGCAAAAATAGCTAAAGTTTGAGATCACCCTAATAAATTTTAATCTTAATTTGCAATTAAATCTTTAACTAGAGGTAATTGAGCGAAAATAGTAAAAATTGGGGATCATTGCTATAAATTTTCAAAAATAGTTTTTTTTTTTCAAAAGTGGAAATGGGGTATCACTTCTATAAATTTCAAATAACGTATTTATATATGACTCGCCCGCCGGAACTTCGTTACCGGTTATATTAAATACCGGATAATAGAAGGATCAGGATTACCCTACCGATTTAAAAAAAATGACTCATATGTTGTCTTTGTTTTATTTAATTGTGGACGTTTAAGTCATTCTTAAAATAATATTTCATTGAATAACTTAAAGAATAAAATTTGAATAATTTCGGTGGTACGTTGTCATGTACGTTCCGGTGAAAAAGATTTTGACAATTTTCGAGCCCTTATATCGGGATTTTGGATCTTGAGTGAATAAATATTTCAGTGAAAAAAGAAATTGGAATAAAAAAAATTTTGTGTAAAAAACATATAGAGAGCAAAAATATGGAGTTAAAAAGTTTAATACGAAAAATTTTAGTAAAAAGTATCATTCTATATTGTTCCCCGCTCTATTCCATTTCGTTCCCCGTTCTACTCCATTTCATTTCCAATTCAATCTCCATGCAAGTTTCATTCCTCTCCATATAATATGCGTTACAGAAATAAAAAGTGCTATTGTATTTATCTTATAGATATAAAAATACCATTTTACTCCACTTGTACCAATTTAGGTACCCCTTATTACCCTGTCCAACTCTTGGGTGTTATTTCGGCTGGAGGATACTGCACGTTAAATTTTGAGTTTCTAGGCTTTAATAGTTAGATAGGTACAAATAACCATTTGCCACCTTTTCCACTTAAAATTAAATTTTCCAAAAACCTTTTTTTTCTGAACTGTTATTTCAAGAAATATAAAAAGTACCAAACTCACACTTTGATATGCCCTTTACGACTCTTAGAAACAGATTTCCAAAAAATACTTTTTCCAAAATATTTTTTCACTTAAGAATACAGCATTAAAATTTTCACTGCCTAGGATCATTATTTCAAGAAGTATAAAAAGTATAAAAAAACACTTTTCTACACCTCTAGAAACGGAATCTTTTTAAAATACTTTAGCATAGCAGATTGTTTTTTTTTCACCGATGGACGCCACATTCAAAAATTCAAGCTTCTAAGACAATTATTATAGGAACAAAAAAAATTAGTACCAATATTCAACTTTATTACCCCCGTTACAAACGGAATTTCCAAAAAGTAATTTTTCCAGTATGTTTTTTCCTCACGGAAGGATCCTACAATACAAATTGCAATTATACCCCCTTTAAGAGTCCCCGCACAACAATGTCGGTGACGTTTTTTTCATACAAATTTGGCATGAAAAAACGCTCGACCGAAGTCCGCTAGAGTAAAATCAATTTTATTTTTGTGTCGGTTTCTCTCTCTCCCTTAATTTTTGAAATGAAAATGTTGCCACTTTTTTACAAATATTTCGATTTTTTTTCGATAAAGTAAACAAAAAAATATGATCTCTAAAAAGAAAAAAATTGAAAATTGAAAAAAAGACAGCAAAAAAACGAATCAATATGAAAAAATCATATTTATTATTAAAAATACAATTAATTTAAATAAAAAAGTGACGAAAAAGTTAAAAAATAGTGTAAAAATCAACATATGACAGAATTTTCAGCTGCCGTCTTTGTTTTGCGCCTATACTCTCTCATGACCGAAAACGTCTACCGTTCCGACATTGTTGTGCGGGGACTCTAAGAAACGGAATTTCCAAAAAGTACTTTTCCCAAAATTTTGGGAAGAAATTTTTCACCGAAGAATTTTACATCCAAAATTTTAAGTTTCTAGAACCATTACGTCAGAAAATGTTAAAATTATCGGAAGTACACTTTTTAGCCATTTTACCCTACTAAGAAGCGGAATTTCCAAAAAATATTTTTTCCAGAATGTTTTTTTACCGAATGATCCTACATTACAAATTTCAAGATTCTAGGGCCATTACTACCGGAAATTAGAACGTACCTAAAGTTTAAATTTTTACCCGTTCCACCCCCTAAGAAAAGGAAATTTCAAAAATTACTTTTTCCAGAATTTGTTTTCACTTAAGGATCCTACATTCCAAATATCAAGTTTCTACGATCATTATTTCTGGATATATTAAAAGTACCATACGTACTATTTTTACCCCATAAGAAAAGGAATTTTCAAAAATTACTTTTCCTAGAATGTTTTTTTTTTGCAAAAGGTAATTTTTACAAAAGGTAATTTTTACAAAAGGTAATTTTTATAAAAGGTACTTTTTATTAAAGGTACTTTTATTAAAAGGTACTTTTTTAAAAAGTATTTTTTATAAAAGGTACTTTTAATAAAAGGTACTTTTTATAAAAGGTACTTTTTATAAAAGGTACTTTTTATAAAAGGTACTTTTTATAAAAGGTACTTTTTATAAAAGGTACTTTTTATAAAAGGTACTTTTTATAAAAGGTACTTTTTATAAAAGGTACTTTTTATAAAAGGTACTTTTTATAAAAGGTACTTTTTATAAAAGGTACTTTTAATAAAAGGTACTTTTTATAAAAGGTACTTTTTATAAAAGGTACTTTTTATAAAAGTTACTTTTTATAAAAGGTACTTTTTATAAAATGTACTTTTTATAAAGTTACTTTTTATAAAAGGTACTTTTTTATAAAAGGTACTTTTTATAAAAGGTACTTTTTATAAAAGTTACTTTTTATAAAAAGTACTTTTTATAAAAGGTACTTTTTATAAAAGGTACTTTTTATAAAAGGTACTTTTTAAAAAGGTACTTTTTATAAAAGGTACTTTTTATAAAAGGTACTTTTTATAAAAGGTACTTTTTATAAAAGGTACTTTTTATAAAAGGTACTTTTTATAAAAGGTACTTTTTATAAAAGGTACTTTTTATAAAAGGTACTTTTTATAAAAGGTACTTTTTATAAAAGGTACTTTTTATAAAAGGTACTTTTTATAAAAGGTACTTTTTATAAAAGGTACTTTTTATAAAAGGTACTTTTTATAAAAGGTACTTTTTATAAAAGGTACTTTTTATAAAAGGTACTTTTTATAAAAGGTACTTTTTATAAAAGATAGTTTTTATAATAGGTACTTTTTATAAAATGTGCTTTTTATAAAAGGTACTTTTTATAAAAGGTACTTTTTATAAAAGGTACTTTTTTTAAAAGGTACTTTTTATAAAAGGTACTTTTTATAAAAGGTACTTTTTATAAAAGGTATTTTTTATAAAAGGTACTTTTTATAAAAGGTACTCTAGCTAGAGATGCTAGAGAGAAAATGACAGGAATTATGGAATATCCCAAAAACTTTTCAGATATCTATTTTGTTATGTATTTTTTTGAAACACTTAACTTGCTTTTTATGGCTTGTGCGAAAGCGAAAATAGCTGAAATTAGGTTTCATCAGTATAAAATGCCAAAAATATTTTTTTTTGGGATTTTTTTCTTTAATTGCAATTAGTTGCCTAATATAAGGTGCTAAAGCGAAAATAGCTGAAATTAGAGACCATCCCATAAATACATTTTTTGTGATCTTTTATTTAAAAAAACATTTTTTTGAAATTATTACTTTATAAAAGGTGCTAAAGCGCAAATAGTTGAAATAAGTGATCATCCCAAAAATTTTTTTACGATTTTTTATGATTTTTTTTTATACCCTCCACTCTAGTGATAGAGGGTATATATAAGTTTGTCATTCCGTTTGTAACACCTCTAAATATTGGTCTAGGACCCCATAAAGTATATATATTCATGATCCTCGATCGATTTTAAGACGATCTAGCGATGTCCGTCCGTCCGTCCGTCCGTCCGTCCGTCCGTCCGTCCGTCCGTCCGTCCGTCTGTCCGTCTGTCTGTCTGTCTGTCTGTCTGTCTGTCTGTCTGTTGAAAACACGCTAACTTTTGAAAGACTTTACGGAGGCTCCTGAAGTTTGGCATATATGTTGGACATTTACCTGGTCAGGTTGGTATTGCAATCCAGCAAAATCGGTTCAGTGGTTCAAAAGTTATAAGCAAATGAGTGAATTTCGGCAAGGGTTTTTATGGAATTTACTTGATAAAACACACGGTAACTTTCGAACGGCAATTCTGAGGGTGCTGAAGTGTGGCACATATATTTACCGTTCCTCTGGTCCGGTTCGTTTTAAATTTCAGCCAAATCGGTCCAGTGGTTCAAAAGTTATCAGCAAAACCGTAAATTTCAGATTAGTTTCACCTTAAATTCACGTGTTGAAAACCCGTTAAACATGTTTTAAAAACATTTGTAAGTCAGAAAAATATTTTAAAAGGTATTTTTGTCACACAAAAATATTTTTACACTAAAACAAAAAAAAACAAGTAAGAAAATTATAGTCGGTCAAGACCGACCATATAATACCCTACACCAAGGTTTCCCGGAAAATGGGTCCCATGGATCGATTAGATCTATATGTTGTAAAACCTTTAATAAGTGAAGAAAACACTCACAAATCAAATTTGAGTGAAATAGGCTTCTATTTGTTGACAATAAACCGCTTAAACTGAATATCGGGCAAAATTTTCACAAGGGGCCTGAGTCCAAAACTGGTCCGATGATTATCAGGTTTGATAAGGTTATTTAAGTACACGTTTAACATACACAAACAAAATTTTAATTAAATATTTTCTATTTTCATGAAATTTGAGACATTTATGTGAAAATCGGGAAGGTGGTTTGTATGGGGGCTACAAGAAGAACTGGTCCGATTTCTTTGAAATTCGGAATGATGATATGTGAAGACAAAACATGTTTACGATCCAAATTTCAAAGCGATACCTTCTACAATACGGTTATTAGAGTCATTTGAGCCAAAACTAAAGAGGACCTTTGTATGGGGGCTAGGTCTAAATATGGACCGATTTTTTCCAATTTCAATAGGCTTCGTCCTTGGGCCAAGAGAGACTTAAGTTTCAAATTTCAAGTCAATTGATTAAAAATTGCGACCTGTATCGTGTTTACACCGTTTACATGGACAGACAGACAGACAGACAGACGGACGGACGGACAGACGGACGGACGGACGGACATCGCTAAATCGACTCAAAAAGTGATTCTGAGTCGATCGGTATACTTAAAGGTGGGTCTAGGACCAATATTTCGGGTAGTTACAAACATCAGCACAAACTCATTATACCCTGTACCACAGTGTGGTGTAGGGTATAAAAAAATACACGCAAAAAAAAGTTTACACTCAAAAAAAATTTTACACTCAAAAAAAAAAATTGGTAAATTATTTTTTTTTTTTTCAAAAATTAATAAAAAAAAGTTTTTTTACACTAAAACAAAAAAAATACACTCAAACAAAATTTTACACTCAAAAAAAAAAAAATTTAAATTTTTTTTTTTTCAAAAATTAATAAAAAAAAGTTTTTTTACAGAAAATAAAATATTTCTAACCAAAAATGTTATTTTTTTCACGCTAGAAAATTTACTATCACTTAAATAGGGCATTGTGGAGGGTATTCATAGATTCGGCCAAGTCGAATTTAACTTTTCTACTTGTTTTTTTTTAAATTTTAATTTTTTACTGTAGGTGCTAGAACGAAAATAGCTGAAATTGGGAATCCTAATGAATTTGCAAAACCCCATTTTTAAATAATTTTTAAAAATCCATTTTTATTACAATTTTTTATAAAAAACCTTGCTTGCATTTTATGGCTTAACTAGAGGAGATAGAGCTTATAAAGTTAAAATTGGAGATTGCTGTTTGTTTTCCTACAAAAACAAAAATTTCAATACATTACTTAACTAGGGGTGCTAGCACAAAAATAGCAGAAGTTGGTGATCATCCTTATAGTTTTTTTTATTTTTTTTTTGTTTCTGAAACTTTACTGTTTTTTTACTTTATTAAAGTTTTGTTAAAAAAATTTTAAAATCCATTTTTATTTATGTACTTGTATTTTATGGCTTAACTAGAGGTGATAGAGCTAAAAAAATAAAATTGGGGATCATTGCTGTAAATATCCATTTTGATGTGAATTTTTTCTGCAAAAATAATAATTTCAATACATTGCTTAACTAGAAGTGCTAGAGCGAAAATAGCTGAAGTTGGTGATCATCCTTATATTTTTTTTTCTTAAGCTTTACTTGCATTTTATGGATTAACTAGAGGTGCTAGAGCAAAAAAAAAATTGAAGATCATTGCTATCAATTTGAAAAATATATTTGTATATGATTTTTTTTAAATCCCTATTGGCATAAAAATAACTTTTTTTTTACTCAAAATAATGTTTTGTGTATTTTATTCTCTAATTAAACAATCAAATATAAATTCAAGCGGTTCATGTTTAGTCTGAGTTCCTATTTTCCAGCAAAAACTGGTGTAGGGTATTAAAAGGGCATATTTAAATTATTAAAAATTTCTTTTTATGCTTTTATCTTAATTTAGTACAATTTTTAAAAGTTTTTGTGTGTGTTTTTTTTGTAATCCTAAATTATTATGCATGTTCGTTCATCAACAAATTAACGCTTGAAATATATTTATCATTATAATTATTGTCATTATCATAGCGGAATATAATGTTCATGTGTACTCTGTCTGTCCTTTTTACAACTGATGATGATTTTTTTGTTTTTTTTTTGTTTAAAAATACAACATGTGTGGTTGGGTTTGTCTTTTGGAAATATGTACAAAAACATTTTAATATTCTATTTTAGTTTTTTTTTTTATTTTAAAAAAGAAATGTATATTTAGTTTATGTTTATACATATTAAACTATTTTGACCCTGAACGCATTAAAAAAAATCCAAAAAAAAAAATTCTTTTGAAATGTAAATGGATGTTACATGTGAAACAAATTTAAATGCGTCTGGAGAAAAATAACATAAACAAATTAAAGTATGTAGATTTTTATGTTCATGTTTTTTTTTTTTTAGGAATTTGTTTTAATATTGCACAAAATGTTTAAAAATAGTTTGTAATATATTTTGAAATTTTGCTAATGTAATTTATGAAATAGCAAAGTTTTATGAATTTATTTAGAATTTTTAATTTATGGGGATGATTAGCAGTTTTAGCTATTTTCGATGTAGTACATCTAGTTAAGGGGTTGGTTGTAAAACAATTTTTTTTTTGATAGAATACATATAGATAAGAATTGTTGAAGATTTAGAGCTATGATCCCCAATTTTTGCTATTATCGCTCAAGAGCCTTTAGTTAAGCCATAAAATGGCATATAAAAAAAGGTTTTGAAAATTTATAGCAATGATACTTAACTTTTGCTATTTTCTCTAAAGCAACTCTAGTAAGGCCTTTTAATGCAAGTGATTATTTTTCAAAAAAAATCATAAAACTGGATTTTTGGCAATTTATGACGATGATCTCAAACTTTAGCTATTTTCTCTCTAACATCTCTAGTTAAGGATTTAATTGCAAATAAAGTTTAAAAAAAATCTGAAAAAATTGATTTTTGGAAATTTATAGGATGATCCTCATTTCTAGTTATTTTCGATCTAGCACCTTTTGACAATCAAAAATTGTAATTATAGCAGTATAAACTAAAATTCAAATAAAAATGGATTTTTGGAAGTTTTGATGATTTTAAAAATTTATAGCGATGATCTCCAATTTTTGCTATTTACCATTAGTTAATTTCCATTAGTTAAGCCAAAATGTGAAAGAAAGAGTTTTTTAGAAAAAAATATTTAATAAAAATGTTTTTTTGGAAATTTATAGCAATGATCCCTAATTTTTGCAATTTTCACCCTTTTACCTTGAGTGAAGCCATTAAATGGAAGCTATATTTTTTTAACAAAATCACATAAAATAAATTTATGGGGATGTTACCTTGAGTAAAGACTAGAGATGGGCGTGTGAGTGATTTTTGACTCACACTCACTCACGCTCACGACAGGAATTTTTGAATCACGCACACTCACTCACGAGCATATTTTTTCTACTCACACTCACTCACAATAACGTGAGTAAATTTAATACAACTCACACTCACGTGCACTCACGCAAGCTTCACTCACACTCACGTTGACTTACACTCACGAAACTCTTATTTAAACAAAAAAAAAAAATTCAAAAACTAAAATTTCAAAAATCTTTCAAAATTTTCAACAAAATTTAAAGTTCAACGAAATTTTTCGGGACGAAATCTTAAGTTACGCCAAATTTTACAATTTTTTTTGTTGCTTTTTTGGTACGAAAGGAAATATGAAGAGAAAATAAATCACGAAAACTCACGCAAAAAAATTGACTCACGCACACTCACTCACGCAAAAATCTTACTCACGCACACTCACTCACGCAATTTTTTTCTCCACTCACACTCACTCACAATCACGTGAGTAAAATTGAATTCAGTCACACTCACGCGTGAATCACGCTCTAATCTGCTCATGTGCCCATCTCTAGTAAAGAAATAATATGCAAGCACATTTTTTTAAAAATAAATTTATGCTAAAATGGATTTTTGAAAATGTTTGCTATTTTCGGTCTAGCGCCTTTACATAGTTATGAATTAAATTGGATTTTTGGCTCTAGTTAAAAATTTAATTCCAATTAAAGCTCTTTTTTTTAAAAATGACATAAAAATAGATTTTTAAAAATTATTGGGATGATCCTAAATTTTAGGTATTTTCTCTCTAGCCCCTCTTGTTAAGCTGTAAAGTCAAAGTAAAGTTTTGTAGAAAAAATTCATATCAAAACTAGTTTTTGGAAATTTATAGGTATGATTCTTATGATCCTTTTTAGAAAAGTAAAGTTTTGTAGAAAAAATTCTTTTAAAAATTAATTTTCAAAAATTAAAGAGATGATCCCCAACTTCAGCTATGTTTGCTGTAGCACCTCTTGTTAAACCATAAAATACAAGTAAAGTATTTTTTCATACAAAATTCCTATAAAAAAAGATTTTTAAAAATTTTTAGCGATGATCTCCAATTTCAGATATTTTTGCTGTAGCACCTCTAGTTAAGCCATAAAATGCAAGCAAAGTTTATTTAAATAAAAATCATTTAAAGTTTGATTTTTGGAAATTTATAGCGATGATCTCAAATTTCAGCTATTTTCGCTCTTACGCCTCTTGTCAAGGATTTCCTTGCAATAAAAGTCTTTCTGCAAAAATTGAATTTTTGGAAATTTAAAGGATGATCCCTAATTTTAGCTATTTGTGATCTAGCATCTTTAAACAAAAAGGAATTTGTAATTAAAGTTTTTTATTTTTAACAAAATTCAAATAAAAATGAATGAAAATTATGGCGACAATCCCCATTTCAGTTAATTTTGCTTTGGCTCCTCTAGTTAAGACATTAAACTACTATAGAGAACTAGACTGTATTTTTAAAAATGTATAGCGATTAGAGTTTTTCTTTTCCCGGACTTTTTCATTTCCCGGGAAAGCGGGATTCATTTTTAAATTTCCCGGGATCCCGGGAATTCCCGCAAAAACTAAAAATCCAATTTTTTTTGTCAAAAAAAAATATATAAAAAGCTTACTGAATGCGATTACACCATTTATAATGTTTATACATCATCAAAATCTTATTAAGTACCTTTAAAACAAAAAAAAAAAATAAGTTTCTAGAAAAAAAGTACAATTTTTGTTACACAGTTTTTATAAAAACACAGCCCAAATATGCCGAAATCTTTTAAAAGTATTTTTAAGGAAATATGTTGTTTCATATCGCTTTATCTTTTTTAATAATAAAAATTCATCATTTATTCTAATTCATCTCAGTTCATTTTTACAATTAGTTCTCAACGTTTTGCCTCTAAAACGCAATGAAACTGATTCAGAGGAGTTTCTCAATTATGTCTCTGAAACTGAATGTAACTGTTTCAGAGAAATTAAATTATAAGAAAATTTTAAAAAATTATTAAAAAAATTTTAAAATATTTTAAAATTCTGGTTTCTAAAAGAAAAACCCGTTAATTTCAGAGTCATTCCTCACACAGATTTTATATCAATTTATCGATTTAAAAAGAATTATGTCAAGAGACATAAATATTTTCTAGAGAAACAAATAATCATACATACAGGTCTCAGAAAGACAATTTTTCAGCTTCTGAAAAAAAAAAAAAAAAAAATAAATATCCTATCGAAGATTTATATATTGTGAGACTTTTTAAGTCTCAGATTTTATGATATTTTTTAGTTAGAAGGTCTCTCTTGGAATTCTTTTCATACCCTCCAACTACAGTATGGGGGTATACTCACTTTGTCATTTCGTGTGTAACGCATCGAAATATCGGTCTAGGACTTTATTTTTATGATATTTTTTATTTAGAAGGTCTCTCTTGGAATTCTTTTTATACCCTCCAACTACAGTATGGGGGTATACTCACTTTGTCATTCCGTGTGTAACGCATCGAAATATCGGTCTAGGACCCCATAAAGTATATATATTATTGATCAGTGATCGATTCTAAGACATTCTAGCGATGTCCGTCTGTCCGTCCGTCCGTCCGTCTGTCTGTCCGTCCGTCTGTGGAAGACACGATACAGTTCAAAATAAAAGTGATAGACTCCTGAAATTTGGCATATATATGTCTTATGTTCATAGGCTGGTTAAGTTCGGAGATGGGCAAAATCGGACCAGGGGGGAAAAAGTTCCCCCTTGACGAATTAAACCAACCCACAAAAAGAGGTAACTTTTTATAGGTTTTTTTTGTATTTTTGTTAAACAAATGAAATATTTTTATGCTTGAAAAAGTTCAAAGTCTTGCACTTGGACCCAGGGAATTTGAAAATTACTTTTTCTTTGGTCCGCCCCATTTGTGGGCGTGGATATTAGCAAATAATTTATATAATGATGAAATTGTATATCTTTTGTACAAAAAGCATAGTAATTAAATTTGTAAAAATTTTTGACCAGAGAGAAGGTGTCCCCAAGGACCCCCGACAAGCCCCCGCCCCCAAAAAAACGCCCCTGCAATTTTTTTTTTTATATTTTTTTTAAACGTTGGAGGGTATACAAGATTCGGCACAGCCGAATTTAACACTCTCACTTGTTTTAAGTTCTCTTGGTCCCTGCGTACGTTTCTGCCTTCAATTATCAAGAATTTTAATAAAATCTCTAAAAAATCACATACAAAATAATCAATATAAGTCGAAAAATCAACAATTTCAAAGAAATGAAAATTCCCGGGAATTCCCGCTCTATTTCCCGGGATTTCGGGATCGAAAATTCCCGTCCCGGGAATTCCCGTGAAAAACTCTAATAGCGATGATCAACAGTTTTTGAGTAAAAAAAAAAAAAGGCTTTTAGAAACATATTTATATAAAAATGGAGTAACGGAAAAAAATGGAAATTTATAGAAATAACCCCCTAGTTTTGGTATTTTCCCTCTAGTACCTTGTGTTAAGACATAAAATGCAAGTTATATTTTTTTCAACCAACAAAACGGAATTTCGAAATTAATGGGGATGATACCTCGAGTTAAGCAATAAAAGTCAAGTAACATTTTTTAGAAAAAAAAAAGAAAATAATATAAAATTGGATTTTTGTAAATTTATAGCGATGATCTCCAATTTGCTATTTTCTCTCTAACACCTCTACATAGTTATGGATTAAATTGAAAGTAAAATTTTTTATAAAAAATAATTATTTCAAAATGGATGTTTGAAAATGTATATGAATGATCCCCAATTTTTGGTTTTTCTTACTCTAGCAACTCTAGTTAAAGATTTAATTCAAAATAATGTTGTTTAAAAAAAAATTATATAAAAAAGGATTTTTTTTTGTAAATTTATAGGAATGATCCTCAATTTTATATATTTCCGCACTAGCGCCTCTAGTTAAGCCATTAAGTGCAAGTAAAGTGTTGTAAAAAAATTTCATGCAAAAAGTAATTTTCAAAAATGTACCCGGAAGATTCCAAATTTCGGCTTTTTTCTTTCTATCTCATCTAGTTAAAGATTTAATTGCCTTTAATGGTTTTTTAGAAAAAATTTCAATGAAAATAAATTTTCAGATATTATAGAGATATAGCTTTTTTCAAATCTATAAAAATCGGATTTTGGGAAATTTTTAGAATGATCCCTAATTCTAGCTATTTTTGATATAGTACATTTAGACAATGAAAAAATTGTAATTAAAGTTTTTTAAAACAAAATTCAAATAAAAATTAATTTTTGGAAAGTTATGGGGATGATCCCAAATTTTTGCTAATTTTGCTTTGGCATCTCTAGTTAAGTCATTTTGACATAAAAGTATGACATTAAAGTACTGTAGAAAAATGGAAAAGATTTTTAAAAATTTAAAGCGATGATCAACAATTTTTGCTGTTTTCGTTCAAGTATTTAAAATTTATTTAAAAATGGGCTAAGGGAACCAGCACCTATGTTTTGTATTTTCCCTCTAGTACCTTAAGTTAAGGATTAAAATGCAAGTTATAATTTTTTATTTATTTAACCAAATCATAAAAGGGAATTTCGAAATTTATAGGGAAGATTTAATGCAAGTAAAGTTTAAAAAAAAAATCATATAAAAATGAATTTTTGTAAATTTATAGCGATCATCTTATAGCGATCATCTATTTTCGCTCAAACACCTCTACTAACAAGGGAAGTCTCCCTAGTGTCACCCTCGGATCTTTATGGAATTGGTTTTATTTTTTAGATCAGAAAAAATAAAGGGACACGTATTTTTTTTAGCGGCCCAAATTCATATTTAGGGGGTAAAACGGAGGGGGGAAGACAAGGCCATTTTTCAGTTTTTTTCGTTTATCTCCTATATTATGCAAAGAAACCTAGTCATGTTACATACCAAATGAAAGGTCTTTGGAAAATCTATCTAAGTGTGCTAAGAACGTGTCCAAACATGCACAACTTTTCGTCATATTAAGTAAAATACCAAAATTTTAGGACATTTTTGTTAATAAATCGAAAAATATTAACTTCTTTGGCCCGTTGTTAGCACCACGAGATAGGTATTTTTAATACCTATAATCTGATACCACACATGCCTATATTAATTTTGTTTAAATAGGCGTAAATCGTAAAAAACTGAAAAAGGTCAATTTCCCCTCACACAAATCGACTCCCCCTAAAAATGAGTTTGAGCCGCTAAAAAAAATACCTGTCGAATTAATTTTCGTTCTTAACAACATATCTAAATTTCATGAAGACACCAGGGAGATTTTTTTTAAGTTAAGGATTAAAATGAAAGTAAAATTTTTTAGAAAAAAAATTATTTAAAAATGGATGTTTGAAAATTTATAGGAATGATCCCCAATTTTTGCTTTTTCTTACTCTAGCACCTCTAGTTAACGATTTAATTTCAAATAATATTGTTTTGGAAAAATTTATATAAAAATGGAGTTTTTTGTAAATTTATAGGAATGATCCTCAATTTGATATATTTTCGCTCTAGTTAAGCCATTTAGTGCAAGTAAAGTTTTGTAGAAACATTTAATTTAAAAATTTATTTTTAAAAATGTATAGGGAAGATGCCTAATTTGTGCTATTTTTTCTCTACACCTCTAGTTAAAGATTTAATTGCCATTAATGTTTTTTTTATTTTAGAAAATATTCATATTAAAACTAAACTAAACTTTTGCAATATGTATGGATGATCCCAAATTTACGTTGTTTTTACTCTAGCACCTCTAGTGAAACCATAAAATGAAATAAATTTTTAAACAAAAAAATTCATATAAAAATTGATTTTTTTAGAACATTATGAGGATGATCCCAGATACTTTAACCCCAGCACCCATAGTTAAGCCATAACATACAGATGATCCCCAATTTCAGCTATGTTCGCTCAAGCATCTCTAGTTAACCTATAAAATGCAAGTAAAATTAAAAAAGATAGTCCAGAATTTAAAAGAGATAGTCCCCAATTTCCGCTATTTTTGCTCTAGCTCCTCCAGTTAAGCCATATAAGGCAAGTACATTTTTTTTATACAAAATTCATATGAAATTAGATTTTTAGAAATTTAATGCGGTCATCCCCAATTTTTTCTATTTTCGCTCTAGCACCTCTATTAAAGTATTCGAAAACGTATGAGAACATCGTGGTTGAAATTTGTTAAGCAAAATGACTTCGAGCTAGTGTAACCCTACTCAAAATATATATTTTTTTTGGATATAAATCATATATTTTTTTTTTTTTAAATTACTATAAAAAAGAAACCTCGAGCTATAATAGTCCAACTCAAAATAATTATTTTTTTAATATAAATCATATAAAAATGTTTTTTTTTTGTTTTTATTTATAGGCTTGATCAACCAATTTCATCTATTTTCGGTCTAGCACCTCTGTTTAAGGCATAAAAAGTAAGTACAAAAAATTTTATTTGGAAAAAATACAAATGGAAACTATTTTTTGAAAACTTATAGTGCTCTAGGTAATGACTTTATTGAAATCACAGTTGAGAAAAAATCATACAAAAATTGTTTTTTTAATTCCTAATTTCAGCTGATTTTGTTTTAGTTCCTCTAGTTAAGGATTTATTAAATTTTTTTTAAAACAAAATCACATGATAATAGGTTTTTGGTAAATACTTAATAGCGGTATCCCCAATGTCAGCTTTTTTCGCTTTACCTACAATCATACAAAAACTAATTTTTTGGAAATTTTTATCGGTGATCCCCATTTTTTGCTAATTTTACTTTAGAATTCTAGTTAAGTCTTAAAATTCAAGTTAGGATATTTTTTTTTGTAGAAAAAATGTGTATAAAAATAGATCTTTTGTAAATTTAACAAGGTGATCTCAAATTTTAGCTATTTTCGCTACATTTTTTTAAATATGTAGCGATGATCCCTGTATTCGTTTAATTAGATTAAAATCTTTAAAAATAGTTCTTACAATCATCAAATTAAAAAAAAAAAACTATTTTTAGCTCAGTATGGTATGTCTTCCAAAAACCTTAACAGATCAACGTCAATCTCAAAGAATCCGTTGTTGAGTACATTGGGGATAAAAAAAAACATACAACATGAAACCATGATTAAACCCAATGACTTAACATAATTTTACGTTAATATTCCAAAGTACATACAGTATAAGGCATTAACCTTAATCCCCCCTTTCCAGCATATGAACAAATATCTATGAACATAATCAAACACATGCCATTCATCATAATGAAGGAAAACCAAAAAACAAACAAACAACACCATATGAAGCTCAAAATAAACTTAAAGACAAATAGAGGCATTTTGTAAGTGAAGTATACATATAATTCCCTCACGCCTACAAATTAATTGAAATTGGAGTTGACAATTGTCTTCACTTTATGTATTCTTATTTTTTATAGATCAATTTAAAATTGTTTTTTTGATTATTTTTTATTTTTTTGCAAATAGTTATACTTATTGAAAGAAAACCTTTTCGTATACTACGCTACATGGTACCGGAGAGTTCTTATAAACTGCGGGCAGTGTATATTAATTAACCCTTGTGTACAACATTGGTACTTGCATACTTTACGTTTAATTATACTCGTGGACGTCGAAAAAGGCAGTTTACATCTTCCAAATTGCAAAACAAATCGGTTTTTGTTTTAATAAATTAAGTCATTTCCTCATAAAAAAATATAGATAAATGGCGCCCAAGTCGGAGCTCGCTTCCAAAAACTACCGCTAATGTGGAAGAATCGATGCAAATTAATGACAGCTACCTAAACGCTCCAAAAACTTATTCCAGAAATCCGCGCCAACTAAGCATAATCGCGCTAGATTCATAACAGGCAAATATTGACTACCGATTCCATTGGCTGGTTGTTAAAACTTAGAAAGGAACAACTGGTAGAACAGTTTGGAATAGTAACAATACACACTGCAGGAATTTCTATAAAACCGTTTTATTAAAACGTCTTCGAAACTCCAATTTCGTTTTATAAACTATCTTGACAAAAAAAAAAAATGGCGCCCAAGCTGGGGCCCGATTCCAGAAACCACCGCCAACGTAAGAGTATTGGACCGAAATCATGAAAGCAACCTAATCGATTAAACAACTTAATGGCAAACATTGGGAGCCGATTCACTGGATGTATTTAATAAGAAAGAAGCAAATGCTGCAACAGTCTTGGCGGAAAGCAATTAAACACTGCCCAAACTCGAGAGGGTATCCCATACTATGCCCAAGATATTTTTTTGAGTTCTTGCAGTTTCCAGGGTTCTTGTGGATCTTTGTCACTGGAGCCAGATGGTATACCAGCACTGTTGATAAAACAGTGCTGTTCGACGTTAGCACCTCCACTAGCTAACCTTTTCATTTCGTAATACCTTGCGGGAGTATTTCCCGCTTTTTGGAATGTTGCCAATCCATAAAAAGGCTGCGGATAACAACCCTGATAATTACCGCCCAATCGCAATATACTTAGCGCTCTCGAAGGTTATGAAGAGCATGGTAAATTGCCGTCTTGTGAACTATTTGGAGTCACACTTTCTTTTAAGCGATCGACAGTATGGTTTTCGCAGAACTCCTTCTACGGGAGACCTGTTGACGTTCCTCTCGGAAGGTTGGAGTCGTTCGATACATCATTTTGGTGAAAGTATGGAGGTTGCTCTAGATATTTTCAAGGCGTTTGATTTTGTGTGGCACGGTGCGCTCATATCTAATCTTAATGAGTTTCCTCAGAGATCGCTCTATACGCACATTGGATCCTAGACGCGCATTTGAGAGCCAAACAAATGTTTAGTTATTTACAGTAAATGCTCGTATTCGTTAAGTAGACGCCCTAGGAGAAAAAAAACCGTTCATAGAAAGAAAATCCATCGCTTAGTTTAGTCAGGGCATAAATTCAAAGTAAGGACTTTTTGCATAAATTTGAAAAAAATATTTTTTTTTGAAGACTTTTTTTGTTTTATTTTTTAAAACTACTTCCAATAATGCGATTTTCCTGAAATTAAGTGGAGATTGTAGCTATAACTATTACCTTTGTTACCCTTTTTATGGTTTTTAATATTACTCTTTTTAAGTAGGAGATACAGGCCATCAAAAGGTGTCAATTGTTGAAAAATTAAAAAAAAAACTATTTATATTTTGGATTAAAACTTTTGTGGGGAACGGAAGGGAATGGCGATTCTTTTTGTACAATAAACTAGAAGTATTTCTTAATACTCCTGGGGTAGAAACTTTTGCAGCCAGTTGCAGCTGCGCCCTGAAATGAGGTTTAAATTGGGGTCTACTAACGAAAAAATAATTTTTTTTTTAAGTGATTATTTTTTAACAAAATTTACTGTTAATCGTTTTATTACAAAATTTTACTTAAATGACCTATATTGTTAACAGACAACCGCGGTTTCCAATAATTATTGATTTTGATACCCTACCTCACTTTATTAAGGCAAAAGGAGTTTCACCTAATGCTTGTAACTAAAAGGCTTTCTTAACCGCAATTACGGCCAAAATAACTGGAATAGTAGAAGATATTATAAAACGGGTTGTTATAACACTTCTGTGTATCATGGCAAATGAAAAAAATAATTCAGTTAAGTTTAGAAAACACATACATACATGGAACTGCAAAATTATAAGTTAAAAAGCATGGTTGGTGAACCATAAGTCCCACTATGCATACAATTCTAGCTCATGACACTATTTTTACAAGAATTGTGATTGCCCGTTGGTATTAAAATTACCCTTAACTAATTAAGTAACATTTAAAAAATATTTGCCTTCTTTCATGGCAATTATCGGAGTAGGCATTTTAAAAGCTATAAAAGAAACTTTAACAGAGAAAACTCAAAAACAAACAACCTGCCAGATGTTTTTAGTATGGTTATGATTGAGTCCGATCCAAATATATCCCTAATAAGACAGACAGACAAGTTGAAAGTACTGATTATAGAGTTATGTTTTTATAATATTTTTTTTCCCAAATAACTTAACAATTATTGCATATAATGCGTATTTACCGTGTGTTGCTTGTTTGTTTGATATTTTCCCCCATTATTTTTGTTTAAAAAATCGAAAATGATAAAAGATAGAAAGCAGTTAATTTTCCAGGCTATTTTAGTGTAGGGTGTAGACTTTGCCAAAATATGAAAGAAACACTTTGTATTAAATGGTAAGCTGTTATATTGTCACTTAAAATCCGTAACACTTTTAAATAATTGACCACCATTTTATCTTTTTATATGAATAAATTAACCAACTTTGCCTTAAATTTACAAGTAGGGTACTAATGCGAAAAATGTCCAATCCACATGTGTGAGTTCTTTAAGGTCTCCAGTTTATATAATGGTAAAGAATGTCGTGAAATTCCTATCCGTTCAAGAGTTATAACAAAAAAACGTCGATGCGCGCCTTTTCCATACAAAGTTCCCAATGTGATACGTGTTGTTATAGATGGATCCTCACCAGACGAGTTTCAGCTTCATTCAGGGCTATCGCAAGGAAGGTTCTGTTCTTTCTTCTACCCTTTTTATATCCTCCAACTACAGTATGGGGGTATACTCACTTTGTCATTCCGTGTGTAACGCATCAAAATAACGGTCTAGGACTCCATAAAGTATATATATTTATGAACAGTGATCGATTCTAAGACATTCCAGCGATGTCCGTCTGTAGTTAAATCGATGCAGACCAAAATAAAAGAGCTAGTCTCCCTATATTTGTCAGGAATATGTCTTATGTTCCTAGGCAGGTAAAATTCGTGAACGAGCAAAATCGGACCAGGGGGAAAAAGTTCCCCATTGAAGAACTAAACCTACCTCTGAAAAATACCATTTTTATACCCTCCAACTACAGTATGGGGGTTTACTCACTTTATCATTCCCTGTGTAACGCATCGAAATATCGGTCGGGGACCCCATAAAGACATTCTAGCGATGTCCGTCCGTCTGTCTGTCCTTCCGTCTGTAGTTAACACGATGCAGTCCAAAATAAAAAAGCTATACCCCTCAAGTTTGGCATAAATATGTCTTATGCTCCTAGGCAGGTTAAGTTCGGAAATGGACCAAATCGGACCTGGGGAAACAGGTCCGATTTGGGCCTGTTCTTTCAAGTTCCCCCTTGAAGAACTGAACCAACCTCTTAAAAATGCTTATTTTTTGACGTTTTTTTGTATTTTTGTGAACCAAATGAGACATTTTTTGTTCGTAGATTTTTATAGTCCTACGCTTGGACCCAGCGGATTAAAAAATGTCACTTGTTTTTACCCAGCCCTTTTTTAAGGGCGTGGATAAAAAAATAATTTAAATAATTATAAAACTATAATACTTTAGTGCACAAAGCAGACAAAAATGAACTTGTAAACATATACCGTGAGGGCCAAGGAGTCACCCCAGCTCACCGACCCCTCCCCCTTCCTTGCCCCCTTAAAACAACGCCTCTGTCTTTGTTTTTTTTTTTTAATTTTTTTACATGTTGGAGGGTATATTAGAATTTAACACTCTCACTTGATTTACATGATTTTTTTGTGTTTTTGTTTAACAAATGCAACATTTTTATGCTACAAGAAGTTTAAAGTCCTGCATTTGGACCCAAAGAATTAGAAAATGTAGTTTTTTTTCGGTCCGCCCTCCGTTTATGGGTGTGGAATAAATTTTTTTTTTTTAATATTGACAAACTTGTATTTCTTTAGCGCAAAAAGCATAAGAATTAATTTTTAAACACATATTCGAGAGAAAATTTGCCCCCCCCCCTAAAAAAAACGACCCTGCAATTTTTTTTTTATTTTTTTTCCATGTTGGAGGGTATAAAAGATTCGGCACAGCCGAATTTAACACTCTTACTTGTTCTTATTTTTCTTGACCACCTTCTTAGCTAAACTTGAAATCCTATCTTTTCTTTTGCAAATGACTGAAACATTTTGGTATCGGTTATGACTTGTCTCGATATATTTCGAGCTTCCTCAGAGATCGTTCCATAAGTGTTATTATAGATGGGTTCTCATCAGACTAGTTTAAGCTTCATTCAGGGGTATCGCAAGGTTCTGTTCTTTTTCCTAACCTTTTTCTAATTTTTCTTAACGCCCTTCTTAGTCAAACTCCAATCCTTTTTACTCCAAGACTTTTCGAGGTTGAGGGAAGAAGGCAGATCATGAATGACAAACTTAATCAGGACCTTTTGACAATCTCCGAGGGGGGTCTTGCGAATGTGGCCAGGTACCATGCATGTAAGTCCCAATGATGAGGTTGACCCTTAGGACTGTGGTGCCAAACAGCGCTATCTGCACATATGGGTTGTATAGATATCGAGGAAACGGACACTCTTGATGTTGTGAACATACAAATTTAGTGTGATGTCCGCTGGAATAAGCACGTTTTTCAGGTGTCGCAAGCAGCATTCAATTGTCTCGGTTTTTAAACCGGTGTAAGAAGTACTTCACCCCATCCAATCTCCTTACTATTTATACCACCTATATCCGATCGAAGATTGAATACTACTTTCCTATCCTATTTTGGAGCTCTTGGACCGTGTGCAAAGTAGGGCGTGGATGCATATCAATGACAGTAGGGTATCTAGCTCTATTGACTCATTGGAGTATCGTCGGAATGTGTCTGTTCTATCGATATTACCATGGAAAGTGTTCTGCTTAAATAAATTGACTTCTCCCCAGGGCCCGACTTTGCAACAATCGGTTGTCTAGTAGATCACATCCGTTTGTTGTCGATTGTCCAGTTGATCGCACATCACATTGCAGAGAAGGTTCGTTTATCAGTCGAACTAGCCGTATGTGGAATAAACTGCCCGCAGACCATTTCCCAGTCTCTTTCAATGTAGATAAATTCATGTTAAATGTCCACAAACACTACTTCCTCTCTCCTCCTACTCATAACCTACGTTCAAGATATAAACACAATGCACTGCATTAGTAGGGGCATCCCCTGAGTGTTGGTTCAAAGAAAAAATAAATATCTTTGAAAACCCGACATTCGTGCTATGATTTCTCTTGACACCGTGTTTTAAAGGAAGTGATAACTAAGCTGGGGTCCGATGCCAGAAACCACTGCCAACGTTGGAGAATCACACCAAACTCACGACAACAAACTTAACGATTTAAAAACGTATCGGAAAACTTTAAAATACCGATTCACTCTGCTAAGCGTATTTACTTAGAAAGGAACAACTTGCGAAATAGGGTACCGATTTTCTCGTCTGGATGTATTTACTCAGAAATGATTAATGGCACCGAAGCAGGGGTCCTATTTCAGAAATCTTCATCAACGTGGACATATAAATAGAAATAACCACTGTAGGAGAAAGGGTTTTGAAGAAAATAGGGCCCAAGCAGGGGCTCGATTAAAAAACCAGTGCAAACGTTGAAGACTCATACCAAATTCATGATGATATGAACTTATTGATTCTAAAACTGATCAGCAAACAATGAGTACCGATTGTCTAGTCTGAGTATATTTGCTCAGGAAAGATTACCCGCGCCCTTTCGGGGGGTCTGATACCAGAAATCTCTGTCAACGTGCGCACATAGAAAGGAATAACCACTGCGGGATAATGCCCTTTGAAGAAATGACGTCTAAGCAGTGGCCCGTTTGAAAAAACCACCACAAACGTGGGAGACTCATACCAAAATCATGACATCAAACTAATTGATTCTTTAACTGATCGGCAAATAATGAGTTCCGATTTTCTAGTCTGGATTTTTTTCAGAAATGACTAATGGCTCCCAAGCAGGGATACGTTGCCAGAAATTTCTGTCAACGTGGACATATAGAAAGGAATAACCAGGGAAAGGGCTTTGAATAAAATGGCGCCCAAGCAAGCGCCTGATTCCAGAAATTACTGCAAACGTGGGAGACTCATAGCAAATTAATGACATCGAATTAATTGATTCTACAACTCAGAAACAATGGCGCCCAAGCTGGGGCTAGATTCCATATCGGTCAATTTCGTGACATCAAACTTAAAGATTCAATAACTTAACGGCATCTGTAATAATTTTTCTACGTCTACAGAACGGTTAATATGTTTTTTTCCCCATGTCCGTCTTACACTCATACATACACTGGGAATATTAAGATAATTGATTTCAATTGAAAAATTGTTGTTGTTTTTTCTTTATATTGTTGCATTCCCCACTGGGTTAAGTGGAGTTGTTTTGTCTTTAATATTATCCAATAATGATCTTTAAAAGACCACTTAAACTTTTGCCTCATATGATGAATTGTTTGTTTTATTAAAATATTTTTGTTGTGTATTGACAAAAAGGGATCTTTTGTTTTAAAGTTTTTTGCTTCTTAAGAACTCTGCAAAAAACCATGCTCTAGTTTAATGTTTTTTTGTCATTTTTGTTTTTAATGAAACCAGTTTGGCGACATTTTTTTGGTTAAAGATCATTTGTTAATGTTGAAAACAAATAAATTCTGGAAAAAATCGTGAATGTAAGATTTGTTTGAAGCTTAAAGTAATTAATCATAAAAAGAAATGTAGCACAGTTTAATCGGTTAAAACCGACTGTGAAATGCACTGTAGTATTAGCATAAATTGACAATTTTGGCTTGAAAATATATTTCCGAGAAAAAAAAGTTGGAGAACTGAACAAATTTCTCGAGAAGGAAAAGATGTCCAAAGTCCTCGACCACCCTCCCAAAACAAAATGTCATTGTACGCTAAAAAATGTTTGAATGTGAAAAAAAAATTAATCGGTCGAACGGTTTTCGAGATATCGCCATTTGAAATTTGCAAAAATGACAGTTTTTTCCTACGTTCACGAACTACAAAAAAAAACTTAATTTTTTCTCCGCTGACCCTTTTATTGAACTTGACACGAAATTTAATTTGCACCAAATCAGATCATTTAACGCGTGTTCCCCTTCGATAAAAGTTTTAAATATTCCATTTTTATACCCTCCACTTAGTGATAGAGGGTATATATAAGTTTGTCATTCCGTTTGTAACTCATCGAAATATCGGTCTGGGACCCCATAAAGTATATATATTCATGATGCCCGATCGATTTTAAGACATTCTAGCGATGTCCGTCTGTCCGTCTGTCTGTCTGTCTGTCTGTGGAAAATGCTATCACGGACAAAATATTGCACAGAGATGACTGAAACTTAACATATTTATTGGAAGTTCTCCCTTGAAATTTGGTATTGCATTTGAGCGATATCGGTTCAGCGGTTCAAAAGTTATGAATGAAAATGTAAGCACACCTCAAAAATTTCAGTACATTCAACATAACCTAAAAATACAAAATGCTTTAATTCGGCTTCTGCTTGACATATGTGAACATAATTGAACACCAATTGGTATTTAAACAAGTACGAACATATTTTTTGACAAAAAATGAAAAAAATCGCGGATTTTTTTTTATCAAATTTTTTTTTCGCGGAATTTTTTTTTCAATTTTTTTTTTTTTCAAAAGTAATTTCCTTTTAAATAAAGTTTTTTGCAATAATCTTTTTGAAATTGTGGAGGGTATCACTACATTCGGCAAGGTCGAATTTAACTTTTTTACTTGTTTTTATTGAAGGGCGCCTCGGGTTAAAATGATAGGATTGGCTCAAGTTAAGTTTAAATGAAAGTTCGTCTCAAACTCTATGAAATGGTAAAAAAAAAATTAGTTTTTGTCAAATTTCGAATTGCAATATCTCGAAAACCTTCAAACCGATTCAAGAAATTTCCTGATATTGGTGTTCAGCAAGCCAAAGTAAATGTTAGTGTCCGACCGAATACACCTTTCATGGCCGAAGCCAAATATTCGGCCATATTTTTACAAAAAAAAAAGGGTAAAACTCGACTTAGCGGAATACACAAATGTAAAAAAAATGTCTATAAAAATTTGTTTTGAGCAACAGAATTTTTTTAGACATTTTTGTAAACAATTTTTTTTTTTGAGTTTAATTTTTTTCGATCGAAAAATTTTTTTGAATGTAAAACCTTGTTTTAGCTGCAAAATCACTTAAAAAAATGTTTTTGTGGCTTACTAATGTTATTCAAAGTGTGTTTAGTGTGTTTTTGAACACGTGACTACAAATTTTATACAATTGTTCGGTATTCGGCCCTATTCGGCCAAAAAGATGGCCGAAGCCAAATACTGGCCGAGTAGTGCTTTTTTGGCCGAAAATTAAACCGAAGCCGAATATTTGGTCGGGCATTAGTAAATGTAAAAGTAATATATTGCAAAACAATTTTTTTTTTAAATTCACTGCTTTTAATTTTCAATTCTTCACTCGAATTTTTGTTTATTTTCCGATATTTCGGCCAAACATCGTTGACCATCATCAGGGATTTTAAAAAACTTTGAAAAATCAAAGTTTTATTTTCCGTGAGTTGAAAAGGCTCTTTGCTGGTGTGTAAGTTTTTGTCAAGTAGTCAAGTTTTTAAAATCCCTGATGATGGTCAACGATGTTTGGCCGAAATATCGGAAAATAAACAAAAATTCTAGTGAAGAATTGAAAAATTAAAAGCAGTGTTTTTTATTTAACAATACTTTTCTCTAACTTATGCCCTTAAGGGCGGATTACTCAATGAAAATTTAGCTGCTAACTGCCGATTTAACGGGGCCTTATGTCAAAATTTGTATGAAAAAGTTAAATTTAACGGAGAGTTATTTTATAACAGAGCATTGAGTAATCCAGCCTAAGCCGATCTAAATCAACAACATACAATATCACGGGTCAACAATAATTAAATTTTTTAACAAATTTTTTTTGTGTGAATGTTTCAAAAATTTAAAATTTTTACCAAAGAGCGCCATGGGCTTCAAATAATGTTTTAATAAAAATTCGTCTCAAGCTCTATGAAAGGGGCAGGGGAATAAATGTTAAGATTTTTTTTTAAATTTCATGGACGCCATTTTTATTTTGCAAATACAAAACATATTTTTTTACAGATTTTTTTTTTCTCCAAAAATTTTTTTTTTCGCGGATTTTTTTTCCAAAAATCTTTTTTTACATTGCCAAGGGTATCAATACATTTGGTAAGGCCGAATTTAACGTTTTTACTTGTTTTTAATAAAAAACGGGGTTATTTTATCAGATTGACCTTAAATTTGTACAACATAAGTTTAAGGCCCAGTAAAATAAAAATTTGTCCGGACCTTAAAAATTGGAATTATTGCCATACAGAAAAGTGACGCTCTAATTTCGAATAAATTAAAATCAGTAAAATAAAAATTTTGAACACTTGTCTTTTTGTATGGTACTTTTTCTAAAATAAGTACTTTTTTAATATTTTGGTACATTCTTATGATGCCACATTCCTACAAACGTGGTATAAGGGGAATGGAAATTTTGAGCATTGGTACATTTTTTTGTACTTTTTCTATAATTGTTACCTTAGTATAAGCGGAATTGAAATTTTGAGCATTGGTACTTTTTTTTTGTACTTTTTCTATAATGTTTACCTTTTTTCTGGTACTTTTTCTAAAATTTGTACTTTTTAACATTTTGGTAAATTTTTATGATGCCGCATATACCTACAAACGTGGTATAAGTGGAATGGAAAACTAGAGCATTGTGTTTTATTGTACTTTTTCTAAAATTGGTACTTTTGTGTAAAATTTTGTTACTTTCTAATGTTGTCGCATTATAAAAAGGCAATATTAGTGGAATGTGAATTTTGAGCACTTTTTTTTGCGGAATTTTTTTCCAATTTTTTTTTTTTTGCAAAAAATCTTTTTTTACATTGTTAAGGGTATAAATACATTCGGAAAGGCCGACCTTAACTTTTTTATTTGTTTAGTTTAAAAAAAAAATAAATCCACGAGTTAATTTAATCCCATTGGCCTCAAATTTGTACCACTAAAGTTTAAGGCCCAGTTAAACAAAAATTTTCCCGGACCTTAAAAATCGGAGAAATTGAATTTGTGCCATACAGAAAAGTGCCGCTCTAATTTCGTTCAAATTAAAATCAGTGAAATAAAAATTTGAAACACTTTTACTTTGTTTGTCTGGTACTTTTTCTAAAATTGGTACTTTTTAACACTTTGGTACATTCTTATGATGCCGCATATACCTAAAAACGTGGTATAAGTGGAATGGAAAACTTAAGCATTGCTACTTTTTGTTTTTTTTTTGTACTTTTTCTAAAATTGGTACTTTTGTGTAAAATTTTATTACTTTCTAATGTTGTCGCATTATAAAAATGCAATATTAGTGGAATGTGAATTTTGTGCACTGATTCCTTAATTAAAATTTTTTTTTTTACAGATTTTTTTCACCAAAAAAATTTTTTTTACAGAATTTTTTTTACCAAAATTTTTTTTTTTTTTTTGCAAAAAAATTTTGTTTGCGTTGTTAAGGGTGTCAATATATTTGGTAAGGCCGAATTTAACGTTTTTACTTGTTTTTAATTAAAAAATAAAAAAATACACGAGTTAATTTAATCCTATTGGCCTCAAATTTGTACCACATAAGTTTGAGGTCCAGTAAAATAAAAATTTGCCCGGACCTTAAACATCGGAAAAATTAAATTTTTGCCAGACAGAAAAGTGCCGCTCAAATTTCGTTCAAATTAAAATCAGTGAAATGAAAATTTGGAACACTTTTACTTATTTTTTCTGGTACTTTTTCTAAAATTGGTACTTTTTAACATTATGGTACATTCTTATGATGCCGCATATACCTACAAACTTCGTATAAGTGGAATGGAAAACTTAAGCATTGGTACTTTTTGTTGTTTTTTTTTGTACTATTTCTATAATTGTTACATTGGTATAAGCGGAGTGGAAATTTTGAGCATTGGTACTTTTTTCTGGTACTTTTTCTAAAATTTGTACCTTTTTTCTGGTACTTTTTCTAAAATTTGTAATTTTTAACATTTTGGTACATTCTTATGATGCCGCACATACCTACAAACGTGGTATAAGTGGAATGGAAAACTTGAGAATTGCTACTTTTTGTTTTTTGTTGTACTTTTTCTAAAATTGGTACTTTTGTGTAAAATTTTGTTACTTTCTAATGTTGTCGCATTATAAAAACGCAATATTAGTGGAATGTGAATTTTGAGAACTGATACCTTATTTTTTTTTTTTTACAGAATTTTTTTTCTCACCAAAAAATTTTTTGTCGCGGATTTTTTTTCAAATTTTTTTTTTTTAAAATCATTTTTTACATTGTAAAGGGTATCAATACATTTGGTAGGGCCGACCTTAATGTTTTTACTTGTTTTTAATTAAAAAATAAAAATTCCACGAGTTAATTTAATCCCATTGGCTTCAAATTTTAAGGTCCATTAAAATAAAAATTTGCCCGGACCTTAAAAATCGGAGAAATTGTATTTTTGCCATGCAGAAAAGTGCCACTCTAATTTCGTTTAAATTAAAATCAGTGAAATAAAAATTTGAAACACTTTTACTTTGTTTTTCTGGTACTTTTTCTAAAATTTGTACTTTTTAACATTTTGGTACATTCTTATGATGCTGTATATACCTACAAACTTGGTATAAGTGAAATGGAAAATTTGAGGATTGGTACTTTTTGTTGTTTTTTTTTACTTTTTCTATAATTGTTACATTGGTACTTTTTCTATTTTTTACGTTTTTTTCTGGTACTTTTTCTAAAATTTGTACTTTTTTAACATTTTGGTACATTCTTATGATGCCGCATAAGCAAACGTGGTTTAAGTGGAATGGAAATTTTGAGCATTGGTACTTTTTGTTTTTTTATTGTACTTTTTCTAAAACAGGTACTTTTTTAAAATTTGTGTTACTTTTTAATGTTGTTGCATTACAAAAATGTGATATAAGTGGAATGTGAATTTTGAGAACTGATACCTTATTTTAATATTTTTTTTATAGATTTTTTTTTTCTCACCAAAAAAATTTTTTCCGCGGAAGTTTTGTTTCAAAAAATTTTTTTTTTTAAATCATTTTTTTACATTGTAAAGGGTATCAATAGATTCGGTAAGGCCAACCTTAACGTTTTAACTTTTTTTATTAAAAAAAAAAAAAATTAAAAAAAATCCACGAGTTAATTTAATCCCATTGGCCTCAAATTTGTACCACATAAGTTTAAGGTCCATTAAAATAAAAATTTGCCCGGATCCTAAAAAATCGGAAAAATCGAATTTTTGCCATACAGAAAAGTGCCGCTCTTATTTCGCTCAAATTAAAATCAGTTATATAAAAATTTGGAACACTTTTAATTTATTTTCTGGTACTTTTTCTAAAATTGGTACTTTTTAACATTTTGGTACTTTCTTATGATGCCACATATGAGGCATTCCACACCAAATGTCCAGCGAAAAAAAACACGTGTAATATAAACTTCTGAATAGCTTGTATGTATAGCCCTATATGGAACTTAGAAAATTGCGTTTTCGGTTTTTCAATTTTTCAAAAACTGGGCTTAGGAGGCGTGGTCAAATATTGGAAAAATGGTCAAATTTGGGGCGAGTTGCCTTGATTAAATATTTATCACATTAAAACGGAATGCACCACAATCTTAAAAATTTTCATTCTTATATAGTTTCGTATGGGCTATCGAATAAATTTTTTTTCCTTGAAAAATTTTCAGAACCCGTTCTGAAATTTTCCATTTTTTAAAAAAGTCAATTTATCAAAAATCCGGCCACTTTTTTTCTTTTTTTTAATTTTTTTTTTTTTTTAAGTTTAGATGTTTGTTCCGAACGGGTTCTGAAAATTTTCTAAAGAAAAAAATTTTATTCGATAGCCCATACAAAACTATATAAGAATGTAAATTTTTAAGATTGTGGTGCATTCCGTTTTAATGTGATAAATATTTAATCAAGGCAACTCGCCTAAAATTTTACCATTTTTCCAATATTTGACCATGCCTTCTAAGCCCAGTTTTTGAAAATTAGAAAAACCAAAAACGAAATTTTCTTAGTTCCATATAGGGCTATCCAAACAACCTATTCAGAAATTTACGGGACATATGTTTTTCTGTAGCGGGACATTTGGTGTGGAATGCCTCATATACCTACAATCGTTGTATAAGTGGAATGGAATTTTTGAGCATTGGTACTTTTTTTTTTGTACTTTTTCTATAATTGGAATGAAAATTTCAAGCATTGGTACTTTTTTTTGTATTTTTTCTAAAATTAGTACTTTTGTGTAAAATTGTGTTACTTTCCAATGTTGTAGCATTATTAAAATGAGATATAATTGGAATGTGAATTTTGAACACTGGTACCTTATTTTGGTACTTTTTTCGACATTACTTTGCAAAAATAAAAATCACAGCTAAACCATGACCTGCTCAAAATGGGTTAAAGTCTTCTGCCAATTTTATGTTGGGTCATTGCACCATAATAATAATTCTTATGTAATTCATCAAAATGTCTTGGAAAAACATTATAAAGAACTCAATTGCATATTACGAGTATGTATGTTTTTCTGAATTTAAATTTAGAGTAACTGACTATGACCGACAAAATAAACCATACAGAGAAGGGTAAAAATATAGTAAACAACATTTTTCTTCACCTATTAAAAAAAAAAGTATATTTATAATATAAAAGTATAAACATTTAGTTGGGCTTGACTGAATCAGAATTTGCTGTAAGGTGGTAGATATGAGCGTTGTGGTCGCAGGTTCGATTCGTACCATAACCATTGGTTGGTTTAACTATAACGAAAAATATATTTTGATTAAAAAATTTTGAATTAAAAAATATTTTTTTTAGTGACAAAAACGTTTTGAAAAATATTTTTGGTGGCTTACTACGGCTTAACTACAAAATTAATTAATAAACACTCCACAAACATTTTTAGGTGTACTTCGACTTATAACTTTTTAACCACTGGACCGATACCACTATTATGCAATTCCAAACTGATCAGTTATAGATAAAATATGTGTGTCAAGTATCAGTAGTCTCCATCGAGTCTTTCGAAAGTTTGCGTGATTTTAACATACAGACGAACTCACACCATTAGATCGGTTTAATCTTTAAAAAGTGAATCCATTTTCCCTGCTATCTCTTAAACCACAACTATTTACAACTCACTTTAAGGCACAACTACATATACAGCACAACCAACGGAGCATAGCATGACGAGACAAATGACACTATAAGTATACAGTATGGAAAATGGACATAAACACCTACGTTTTGGAGCACTAGCTTTTAAACTCCAAGTTAAACGGAGGTAAAGGTAAAACAAAATACGGGCAGAAAACAAAAAACAAATCTAAAGTAAAAGATAAACAATAGTATTTTGCAACATAATTTTTCTTTGTAAATTGTTTTTCCCCATAAACTCTATGTAGATCGTGTTTAAGATAAATTTAACATACTTAGTTGTTTGTAATGGGTGAATGATTTTTAAAATGGGTGTATTCAACAGGGAAAACAAAATGGGTTTTCATATAGGAAAACAAACTTACTTTACAAATGTTAACTGAGATTTTTTCACTTATTGTAAGTTTTTTCCTGATACAAAGTATTCCGTTTACAAAATATTGTAAACCCGATATACCGATAGAAAATCGAAAAGTACCAGAGTAAGATATTTTACCCATTTTAACCTATTAGAATCAGAAATTCCTTAAAGTATTTTTTTTTTAATTTTTGTCCCGATGGAGGATCCAACATTTCAAAATGCATGTTTTTATGGTCAATGTTTCAGGAGATCGAAAAAGTACCAGATTGCACTTTTATTACCCACTTAGCAATCAAACTTTCCAAAAAGTATTTTTGCCAAAAGGTTTTCTTTCGCTGGATAATCCAACAGTTTAAATTTCAAGTTTTAAGAACCATTTTTTCAAAAGATGAAAAAAGTACAATATTTTACTCTTTCTGAATTGCCAAAAGGAACTTTTTCAAATTGTTTTCTTCGACTGGGGATCCCTATTTAAAATTTGAAGTTCCTATGACCATTATTTTAAGAGAAAAGACAATTTTAAGGAAAATATCAAAGTACATTACTTTTCCCAGTTACTCACCTCTCAGCGATTTTATTGAAACCAATAATTGAAAACTTCGGAAATAACTAAACAATTCCTTACACGATCAGAGAAGGCGTTATTATAATTATTTCCAAAAAGAGAAACCTCCAAAAGTGCGAGAAATGGAGGGGAATTATTCTGCTGACTATGATAAATAAAATAATAGCGCACATTCTGCATTACCACTTTTCGTCAGCTCTAGAACCTTAACTAAGAAAAGAGCAAGCAAGCTTGAGGCCAAACAAATCTTGCTTGGATCATATTGATAGCATTAGGGTCATTGTTAAGCAGTTAGTGGAATAGCGATCACCGTGATATAAGATCTTTGTCGACTTTAAGCACGCTTTCGACACCCTGCAACACAGTCAGATATGGAAATCTCTGAGGAGTAAAGAAGTTTCTGAAAAGTTTATCAGACTCATTGAGGAGCTACATAACAGTGTTAGGTGCTATTTTTGACACGACGGCGAAGTGAGTAGTCCCATTACGATAAACATCGGGTGCTTCAAGGCTGCGTCCTTTCTAGTTCTTGATGTGCTGTTGAGAAATTCTATGTCAGGGCAATACGGCATATCATGGGCTTTATCTGGCAAAATAGACGACTTCGACTATGCAGTTGATATTTGCTTTCTACCGCTATTCGGATATCCAAGCCATGATCGTATTGTTTGCAGATCCGCGGCTAAAGCTGGGTTACAAATTAACATTAGTAAAACTAAATCTCTGCGCACGAACTCTTCAGTAGCGTAGAGAGTTTTTCGTTATATGAGAACAAATGAGAGCAAATATTCTTCTTTGCAGACGTCCACATGATTTTCTATTTGATTTTGATCGCTATGCTTCGTTAGGGGAGAGTTACGGGTAGCTTGTATATCAACCTATTGAAGATGTTGAATGTTTTTGCTACGCACCAGTGTATCCTCCTTCATCTGACACCATTGGACACAGTTTAAAATGTGCCGTCAAATGACTTTTGCCGGAGTTTTGTGGCTGACGAGGAGTTGGAAACTTTCGAAAACTTCATCTGCAATTGCCCGGCACTTTCTGGCGGATATCCAGAATAGATTGTGCAAAGCAAAACAGTCTTTCGGCATGCTTTATAAATTCTGGAGGTCACGAAGTATCACATGTCGCACAAAAACAACGTTTTTAACACCAATATCAAATCGGTTCTTCTATACGGCTGCGAGACCATCTATTCTAGATGGGATAAGTACCTTTTGGGTAGAAAGGAACATTTTACTTTATGCTTAAACAATGGTTAGGTTGGATGGGCGTCCGCCAATTTGGCGAATCCACTTGGAGGCCATAAGGCCCATCGTGATTCCCTTAATTGTCATTTTCCTACTCCCCTCTGATACAAAAAACTGTTTACTTCTTGAACCAACCCGGTTCTCTAAGATATTCCGCTAGAGATGTGAATGAGACACCGTTTAGGCAAGCTAGGTCATCGAAAAATCTTTGCTCCAAATGCCTGAGCCGGCTTCTCATCAGACCCGGACATTCATATAACAAGTGTTTCACTGACTCCTCCTCCTCCTCCTCAACTTCCCCGAAACTTCTATAATAGTCAGAAATTCTTATACGCACGGCCATTTGGCCAATCATAAAGTGCCCTGTAAGTGCTCCCACTAATAGGCTCCGTTTGCTAAAAGTAAGAAGACTTGTTGTCCTCTTAGTTCGCGATATCCTGCACGTAGTCAGTGATTCTATTCTCAGATATCCTATCAATTTCTTTCATCGATTCCACTATAGGAACCGAGATGTCAGGTTTTACACGTTCCCCCACCGACTCCGAGCATTTTCTCGACCATTCATCTGCCAATTCGTTCCCAGCGACCCCACTATGTCCAGAGACCCAGAGTAGCTTGACTGTGTGCTGACTGATTCGATGAAGGGATCATATACAATTCCTGACTATTCCCCATTTTACCGTGTTTGATTCTAAGCCTTTAGAGCTGCGACACTATCCACGAAAATGTTAATGGCACAAGGACGAAAGTATCTTCTCATAATCATCTGCGCGGCTTTATCAATTGCAAGTACCTTAGCCTGGAAAACACTACACTTATCCGAAAGTCTCAATGAGGCCCCTATTTCGAGGCATTCAGCGTACACTCCCGATCCCGTACCCATCTCCGTCCTTCATCCGTCCGTGAAGATTGAGTTCGCATTATCTGTTATATATTATATAGTCGGTATTTAGACTTAATAGGTTCTGTCAAAGTTCGTCAGTGGTGAGATATAGTCGGTTCACTGTTCCAGTTCCGTCCCACCCACCGTACGAAATATGTTCGAGTGTCCCCAAGAGCGTTGCTTAACCTGAAAGCCGATTTTGTTGTTGTGCTCTTGACGTAAATATCCACGGGCTGTATGTTTAGTATCACTTCCAGGCCGGTATGGGGGGCAGATCTAATAGCACTTGTAATACCCACACACGCCAGTTGTTTTACCTTCTGTAGATTGCAGAGATATGATTTCTTATCCACTGCTCTCGCACCATACCTCCAGTGGATAATGTACGGTTTTAGACCCCACCTTCTTCCACCTTCTAACGACTTTTTCATCCTTTCCTCTGTATTTCTTTTCCAAGAGTCCTTTAAGTCCAGGATCACACCCATGTATTTCGCCTCATTAGATAGTTCCAGGGTTATTCCATCTAATTTGGGAAGTACAAACCTGTCTATCTTAGTCCTTTTTGTGATCAAGGCGAGTTGGGTTTTGACGGGATTAACACCCAGGCCGTTGTCCTTTGCCCACATTGAGAGTATCTTGAGCGCTGATTCCATAAATTCGCTAATCGTTGGTAGAAACTTACTTTTTATTAGAATCACAACATCATCAGCGTAGGCTACCACCTTGATTACTTAAACAAAACTCACGTTGTTATTCAACTGGGAATGATGGACTCCGTTTAGATTTAATTGGTACTTCCTGATTTAATTAAAAATTCCTTGTGTAAGGAAGGTTTTCTTTAGTAAATCCAGTAAAACATTTAAACATTTTAAATGTTCTGACACTCCTTTCCTAGCAGTGGTTTTTGACTTTTCATTTTGTTACCGAATTTTGACCCCTGCTTGGGCGCCATTTTCTTGAACATTCTATTCGATTTTTTTAAAGCTTTTATGTCTGGAGAAAGTTTGCAATTTTGGAAAACCGACACCGCGGTTTTTTAAATATTTCGGTTATTGGAAAACTTTGGAATTTCCTAAAACATTCTGTGAATGTCCGTCCGTCCGTAAGTCTGTGCAAAGCACAATGCAGTCCAAACCAATAGAATTAGACTCCTGAAGTTTGGCACGATTATGTGTTATGGTCGTAGGCGGGTTAAATTCTTGAATAGGCAAAATCGGACCAGGGGAAAAAAGTTCCCCTCTAAGGAACTAAAACAACTCCCGAAAAACACAATTTTTTGTTAAACCTTTAGTATTTATTTTTAACATCATTAAACTCTTTTCTTCCAATGACCTTCCAACCTCTTCATTTTAAACTACCTACCTAAAAATTCTTAATTACACTCCCACACCACACTCGTGTAGGTTGTAAAAACTTCTTTAAGATTTTAGCAAAATTAACTAAAAATTTTAGTAAGAAATTCGCCTCTTCAATGTTCTTATAAGGTCAGGCATAACCATATTTGTCAATGAAATAAACAAATTTTATGAATGAAACTACTTTTTGTGTGTGGTGTGGTTTTCTACTATAAATGGAAACTTGTTTTAACTTAAAAATTGTCCCAAAAAACCACGCATATTACCGCTACAACCTACACTTGTCATTTCAAACAGAAATATAGTTTATTACAACATTTTATTATTGGATGGATGTAAGAAGTTGATTATAGTTACATTTATAACAAGATTGACACAGCTGTTGCTATGAAAAGCCAACAAAAATATACTCCAACTACAATTTCATCATCGTCATCATCATCTTCTAGTTAGTTAACCCAAAAGACATGTGGGTGATCAACATTTACTACTTTAAGATGCAGCATGAAGATAGATATGTATGAGGTTTTTGAATACCCTACACTCTGTGTTAGAGCAGACACATAAAATTTACATTTCGTGTGTAACTCATTGAAATATATATTGTTCTAAGCCCCCATTTAATAAATACGTAATTCTTGTCTGTTAAAATAATGATTGCGGCCAATATAAGAATTACAGATGGCTGATTTTTGTACATAAACTTTCATTACAGCCTTGAATAGTTTGCTATTGGATTTCAGCAAAATCGGTGCATCGGATCAAATGTTATGAAGGAAACTGTAAGACCACCCTGAAAATTTTACTTCATTCCATAAAACTTAAGAGAAACTGCTTGAATTCAGCTTTTGATAGACAAATTAGAGCAAAGAAGGATTTTCCAAAATAGTATATTAAAAAAAAAAAAACAAATAAACATTAAAAAAGAATTTTAAACATTTCTTTACAACAAAAAAGTTTCAAAAAACTTGTTATTTTTTTTACTCAAAATTGGATGTTTTGCTGTTTCATAATTAATTTTATCAAAAAATGTTTTCCTTTTGGGAGTGTCTCAAAATATTCGGCTATGCCGCATTAAACTTTCTGTCATGTTTTATTTCATATTTTTAAAAGGTTTTTTTTTGTAGATTAAAATGTTGTAGCTTAATGTTGTGCTGCTTGTCGTTTTCCGTCTCACTCCTCTGGAAAAGCAATGTAGTAAAGCACAATTTCGTATAGCACGCGCCATAAACGAAAATGATAATTAGCATATCGAAAAAAAAAATATTTCTTCAGAAATCCAGTTTTAGAAAAAAACCTGAGGTAAGAAACACATAATTGTAGGTAGTATTTGTTTACCAAACACACTACACAACAAAATGGATAAATTTATAATTTTCTATTGAATATTTTCTGTTATCGACTTATAGATATCTGATCAATTTTTTGTCGAAAAAATTCTGTTATCGATTTATCGATAAATAAATGTTTAGTTCCATATGCAATTTTCTGTTATATCAATTTCCATATCCAATTATTTAGTTATCGAAATTTAAAGACAGTTTTCTGGTACCGATTTATCGATAACTTAACAATTTTCTACAGAAACTTTTCTGTTATCGATTTATCGATAATTTAACAATTTTCTGTAGAAAATTTTCTGCAATCGATCAGTCGATAACTAAAATTTTCTGTTATCGATAACTCAACAATTTTCTATCGAAAATTTACTGTTATCGAATTATCGATAAATAAAAATTTTTCTATAGGGAGTTTTCTTTTATCGATTAAACGATAACTAAATATTTTTTTTAAAGAATTTTCTCTTATCGATATATTAAAAACTTTCTATTGAAAAATGTCTGTTATCGATAACAATTTTCTACACACAATTTTCTGTTGACGATTTATCGATATCTTAAAAATTTTCTATCACAAATTGTCTTTTATTGATCTATCGATAACTTAAAAACTTTCCACAGAAAATATTCTACAGATTGATCTGTAACTTAACAATTTTCTAAAGAAAATTTTCTATTATCGATTTATCAATAATTAAACAGTTTTCTATAAAAATTTTCTACAATCGATCTGTCGATAACTAAAATTTTATATTATCGACAACTGAACAATTTAGTATTAAAAATTTTCTGTTATCGAATTATTGATAAATAAAAATTTTTCTATAGGGAGTTTTCTATTATCGATTTAACGATAACTAAAGATTTTTTTAAAGAAGATTTTCTCTCATCGTTCGTTATATTAAAAACTTTCTATTAAAAATTTTCTGTTATCGACCACAATTTTCTGTTATCGATTTATCGATATCTTAAACATTTTCTATCACAAATTTTCTGTTTTTAATTTATCGATAACTTAAAAATTTTCTACAACAAATTTTCTGTTATCGGTAATTTAACAATTTTTTTTTGTTATCGATAAACAATCTACAATCAATCTGCCGATAACTAAAATTGTATGTTATCGACAACTTAACAATTTTATATTGAAAATTTTCTGTTTTCGATTTACCGAGTTTTCTATTATAGATTTAACTATAACTAAAGATTTTTTTTAAGAAGAATTTCTCTCATAGCTCGTTATATTAAAAACTTCCTATTGAAAATTGTCTGTTATCGATAACAATTTTCTTAACACAATTTTCTGTTATGGATTTATCGATATCTTAAAAATTTTCTCTCACAAGTTTTCTGTATTTGATTTTTTGATAATTTAAGCTTTTTCTTCAAAAAATTTTCTGTTATTGGTATTTGAGTAATTTTCTATAGAACAATTTTTTGTTATCGATAAATCAATTTCAAATTTTCTATATCAAGTTTTCTGTTATCGATAACTTAGGAATTTTTTAAACAAAAATTTCTGCTATCGATAACTTAACAATTTTTTATTAAAAATCTGTAATCCATCACAAAACAATTTTCTATAAAAACATTCTGTTATCGATAACTCAACAATTTTAGGTTATTGATACCTTAAAAATCATCTATAGAAAATTTTATACTGAAAATTATCTGTGATTGATAACTTAACAATTTTCTATAGAAAATTTTCTGTTGTTGATATATCGATAACTTAACAATTTACTAAAGAAACTTTTCTGTAATCGATTTATCGATAAATAAACAATTTTCTGTAAAAATTTTCTGCAATCGATCTGTTGATAACTAAATTTTATGTTATCGAAAACTCAACAATTTTCTATTGAAAATTTTCTGTTATCGAATTATCGATAACTACAAATTTTTCTATTGGGAGTTTTCTATTATCGATTTAACAATAACTAAAGATTTTTTAAAGAAGATTTTCTCTCATCGTTCGTGATATTAAAAACTTTTTATTAAAAATTGTCTGTTGTCGACCACAATTTTCTGTTATCGATTTATCAATATCTTAAAAATTTTCTATCACAAATTTTCTGTTATTAATTTATCGATACCTTTAAAAATTTCTACAAAAAATTTTCTGTTATCGGTAATTTAACAATTTTTTATAAAACAATTTTTTGTTATCGATAGCATTTTCTATAGCAAGTTTTCTGTTATCGATAAATTAGCAATTTTTTAAAGCAAAATTATTGTTATCGTAACTTAACAATTTTCTATAAAAAAAAATCAGTTATCGATAACTAAACAATTTTCTATAGAAAAATTCTGTAATCGAGAGCTCAACAATTTTAGGTTATTGATAACTTAAAAATCGTTCATAGAACATTTTATATTGAAAATTATCTGTTATCGATAACTTAACAAGTTTCTACATAAAAATTTTCTACTGATTGATCGATAACTTAACAATTTTCTAAAGAAACTTTTCTGTTATCGATTTATCGATAATTTAACAATTTCTATAAAAATTTTCTGCAATCGATCTGTCTATAACTAAAATTTTATGTTATCGAAAACTCAACAATTTTCTATTGAAAATTTTCTGTTATCGAATTATCGATAACTAAAGATTTTTAAAGAAGATTTTCTCTCATAGCTCATTATATTAAAAACTTTCTATTAAAAATTGTCTGTTATCGACTACAATTTTCTGTTATCGATTTATCGATGTCTTAAAAATTTTCTATCACAAATTTTCTGTTATCGGTAATTTAACAATTTTTATAGAAGAATTTTTTGTTATCGATAAACAATATGCAATCAATCTGTCGATAAGTAAAATTTTATGTTATCGAACACTCAACAATTTTCTATAAAAAAATTTTCTGTTATCGAATTATCGATAACTAAAAGTTTTTCTATAGGGAATTTTCTATTATCGATTTAACGATAACTAAAGATTTTTTTAGAAGATTTTCTCTTATCGATATATTAAAAACTTTCAATTGAAAATTGTCTGTTATCGATAACAATTTTCTACATACAATTTTCTGTTATCGATTTTCTATTACAAATTTTCTGTTATCGATTTATCGATAACTTAAAATTTTTCTACAGAAAATTTTCTGTTATCGGTAATTTAAAATTTTTTGTAGAAGATTTTTTTTATCGATAAATCGATTTCAAATTTTTTATAGCAAGTTTTCTGTTATCGATAACTTAAAAATTTTTTAAAGAAACATTATTGTTATCGAATTATCAATAACTAAAAATTTTTCTATAGGGAGTTTTCTATTATCGATTTAACGATAACTAAAGATTTTTTAAAGAAGATTTTCTCTCATAGCTCATTATATTAAAAACTTTCTATTAAAAATTGTCTGTTATCGACCACAATTTTCTGTTATCGATTTATCGATATCTTAAAAATTTTCTATCACAAATTTTCTGTTATTAATTAATCGATTACTTTAAAATTCGCTACAGAAAATTATCAGTTATCGGTAATTTAACAATTTTTTACAGAAGAATTTTTTGTTATCGATAAACAATCTGCAATCAATCTGTCGATATCTAAAATTGTATGTTATCGACAACTCAACAATTATCTATTGAAAATATTCTGTTATCGAATTATCGATAACTAAAAATTTTTCTATAGGAAGTTTTCTATTATCGATTTAACGATAACTAAAATTTTTTTTAGATTTTTTTTTTCTTATTTTTACCCAGTTGGCAAAATAAAATCACACCTGATATACTGCTGACTCTCCCTTTATGAAATCGCTGACATCTTCATACAATTTTTCCAAATGTCATCAATGACATGTCAGCAGTTGGTCATCAGTGTCCACCAGTATCAGTGGCCACTAACAATTTTATAAAGGGAGAGTCAGCAGTATGCCAGGTGTGATTTTTTTTGCCGACTGGGTAATTAACAATTTTCTACACAGAATTTTCTATTTATCGATATTTTAAAAATTTCCTAACACAAATTTTCTGTTATTAATTTACCGATAACTTAAAATTTTTCTACAGAAAAATTTCTGTTATCGATAATTTAACAATTTTGTGTAGAACAATTTTTTTTATCGATAAATCGATTACAAATTTTCTGTAGCAAGTTTTCTGTTATCGATAACTTAAGAATTAAAAAAAAAAATCTGTTATCGATAACTTAACTATTTTCTGTAATAGAAATCTATAATCGATCACAAAAAATTTTCTATAGAAAAATTCTGTTATCGATAATTCAACAATTTTCGGTTTTTGATAACTTAAAAATCGTCTATGGAACATCTTTATTAAAAATTATATAGAACAATTTTTGTTATCGATAAATCGATTACATTTTTTTTTCTGTTACCGGTAACTAAACCATTTTTTAAAGAAAAATTTCTGTTATCGATAACTTAACAATTTTCTATAAAATAAATCTATAATCGATTATTAATTTTCTATAAAAAAATTCTGTTATCGATAACTCAACAATTTTCGGTTATTGATAACTTAAAAATCGTCTAAAGAAAAATTCATATTGAAATTACCTGTTATCGATATCTTAACAATTTTATATAGATAATTTTCTGTTATTGATTTATCGATAACATAACAATTTTATATAGAAATTTTCTGTTATCGGTAAATTAGATAACTTAACAATTTTCTATATAAAATTTTTGGTTTATCGATCACTTAACAATTGTTTACGTTAAATTTTCTCTTATATGATTTATCGATAAATTAAAAATGTTCAACATAAAATTTTCTCATTAACATGCCCTTTATAAAAAAATCTATAATCGATTTATCGATTAACGACACTTTCGATTTATCGATAACATAGTTTTTTAAAGAAAATTCTATGTTATCGATTTATCAATTTTCTTTAACATTTTTCTAACAATTTTTAATAATTTTTTATAAAAAAATTTCTACTATCGATTTATTGATAACTTTCAAATTGTCTATAAAAAATTTCTGTTATCGATAACTTATAATGTTTAATAATACATTTTTTAACTAATATACACACTATTTACAGAAAATTTTCTGTAATCGATTTATTGATAATCGATTTTATATAGAAAAACTTTCGATTTATCGAAAGACAATTTTATGTTATCGATTTATAAAATAATTTATGTTATCGATTTATCGATAACTTACATTTAAATTTTCTCTAGAAAACTTTTAATTTTTTTATCGATAACTTAAATTACAATTTTCTATAAAAATCTTTATCGTTCTTTATCGATAACTTAACAACTTTCATAAAAAAATGTCTGTTATCGATATATCGAAAACTTTCAATAGAAAATTTTCTGTTATCGATTTGTCAATAACCAAACGATTGTCTTTAGAAGATTTTCTGTAATCGATAGCATAATAATTTTCTATAGAATATATTCGTTATCGATAACTTAACAATTTGCTATAGAAAATTTTTTGTTATCGATTTATCGATAACCTAATAGTTTTCTATATTTATTTCTAAAATTGTCTGTTATCGATTTATCGATAAACCGATAACAATTTTGTGTAGAAACTTTATTGTTATCGGTTTATCGATAACTTAAGAATTTTCTATAGAATATTTATTGTTATCGTTATATCGATAACCGAAGAGTTTTTAAAGGAAATTTTCTCCTATCGATAACTTAACAATTTTCTATAAATAACTTTCTGTCGACTTAAGAATTTTCAAAAAAAAAATTTGTCTTATATTTTTTTCGATAACTTAACCATTTTCTAAAGCTAATTGGAAAGTTATCGTGTTATCGGTACATCGACCGAAATTGCTAACCTAAACAATTCTTCATGTTGTTTTCGATTAATCGTAGAACTTAAAATTGTTTTATAAGGAATTTCTGTTATTTATCGATAATTATACAAAATTCTTTAGAAAATTTTCTGTTATTATTATCGATAAATCGGTTACAGAAAATTTGGAAGTTATCGATATCAGAAAACTTGCTATAGAAAATTTGTAATCGATTTATTGATAACAAAAAATTGTTTTCTAAAAAATTTTTAAATTACCAATAACAGAAAATTTTCTGTAGGAAATGTGTAAGTATCGATTAATTAATAACAGAAAATTTGTGATAGAAAATTTTCAAGATATCGATAAATCGATATCTTGAAATATTGTATGTAAAAAATTGTTGTCGATAACAGACAATTTTCAATAGAAAAAATTATCGATAAATCGTTATAAAAATTGCATTTAAAATATGCAAGTTATCGATAAATCGATTGCAGAAAATTTTCTTTAGAAAACTGTAAGTTGTCAATAAACCGATGACAAAAAATTTTCTATAGAAATTTTGGTAAGTTATCGATAACATAAATTTTTCAATAGAAAATTGGTAAGTTATCGAAACAAAATATTTTCTATAGAAAATTGTTAAGAAAATTTTCTGTTATCGATAGCTTAACAACTTTCTATTGAGCAATTCGATAACTTACCAATTTTTTATAGAAAATTTTGTGTTATCGACTAATTCATAACTTACAGTTATCTATAGAAAATTTCTTGTAATTGAATTATCGATAAATTACAAATTTTTAATGCAATTTTTTTTGTTATTGTTTTATCGATAGTTTCAAAATTTTCTGTCATCGATAATTTAAAAAAATTCTGTTATCGATTTATAGTATAATTTAAAATTTTTTATAATAAACTTCTAATAATTATCTATAACTAGACAATTTTCTTAAGAAAATTTCCTGTTGTTATCAATAAATAAGTTTCAGAAAATTTTTAAGTTATCGATAACAGATAATTTTTATGGACAACTTTGCAATTATTGATAAATCTACAACAATTGAAAATCTTTAAGTTATCGATAAATCGATTACAGAAAATTTTCTATAGAAAACTGTAATTTACTATAAACCGATAACACTAACATTTTCTATTAAACTTGGTAGGTTTTCGATAACAGAAATTTTTCAATAGAAAGTTAGGAAGCTATTGATAACAGAACATTTTCTTTACAAATTTTTATAGAATATTATTAAGTTATCGATAACCGAAAATGTTTTATATTTTTTATAGAAACTTTTTAAATTATCGATAAAAGAAAACTTTCTGTAGAAAATTGTTAAGTTAGCGATAAATCGATAACAGAAAATTTTGTATGGAAATATCGATAAATCGACAACAGAAAATTTTCTATAGAAATTTATTTAGTTATCGATAGATCAATATTTTTTTTTTGTAGAAAATTGTTAAGAAGAACAATCGAAGAAAGTTAACAGTTTTTTTTTTTTATAGAAAACTGTTATGTTATGTTATCAATTTTTATCATTGACTAGCTTCATATTAACCCATCAATAAAGTAGTGTGCAAAGAACATTTACCAATCTCGTTAGCAATACTCAAAAATATCAAACATATTCAAATTAGTTACATTGAAATTGTTACTGCTTTATTTGTTTTTGTTACACAAAAAAAAAAATAATAAACTTTTTATTCCAAAAATTGCTACTGTTGTTGTTCATGTCATAAGAATGAACACGAGCCAACAACCAGTTGTGTTCCAGATCTATTAACAATTTAAATAAGTGCTGTCTAAATGTCGTCTGTCTGTCCGTTTGTCTATTTGTTTGTCATTCATTTTCTGTTAGACATCTCTTCAGGTATCAATACATCACATAGCTGCATCTTCTTTTATAAAGATTGTATTTCAAAAAAACAAAAAAAAAAAAAAAAAAAACAGAAATAACGTCATGTAACAATTGGAAACTTTTTCTTCATTTTGTATTGTTAAATATTTTGTTAATGCTTTTTTTGATCCACGGAGAGAAAAAAAATGATTAGATGTATAGGGGACCAATAGTCGCTTAGGCGAGCCTCATAGAAATAAGAAAATGTTTAAAATTTGTTATCGATAACTACATGGAAAATTTTGCTGTCGACGACTAAGTTCATCGATTACTTAATTAAAAAAAAATTGTTATCGATACATCGATAACTAAACTATTATAGAAAATTTTGTTACCGATACATCGATAACTGATTTTTTTAGAAAATTTTGTTATCGATTACTAAATTTCTATATAAAATTTTGTTACCACTACATCGAAACGAAATTTTTGTAGAAAATTTTGTTATTGATAACTTAATTTGTATAGAAAACTTTGTTGTCAATACATCGATACATTTCGATGGAAAATTTTGTTGTAGACGACAAAATACATCGATAACTAAATTTACCAAAAAAAATTGTTATCGATAACTAAATTTTTATAGAAAATTTTGCTATCGATAACTTAATTTTTTTAGAAAATTTTGCTATCGATAACTAAATTTTTATTGAAAACTTTGTTACCGATGCATCGATAACTAAACTTTTAAAGGAAATTTTGTTACCGATACATCGATAACCGATTTTTTTTAAATTTTTGTTGTCGATAACTAAATTTTTATAGAAGATTTTGTACCAATACATCGAAACGTAATTTTTTAGGAAAATTTTGTTATCTATAACTAAATTTGTATAGAAAATTTTGTTGTCAATACATCGATTACTAAATTTTTATAAAAAATTTTTTTTTTGAAACATCGATAAATTAATTTTAATAGAAAATTTTATTATTGAAATCTAATTTTTATTAAAAATTTTGTTATCGATAACTTAACTTTAATAGAAAATTGTGTTATCGATAACTAATTTTTTTAAAAAATTTTGTCATCGATATCTAAATTTAAATTAAAAATTTTGTTATCGATAACTAAATTTTTAAAGAAAATTTTGTTATGAATAACTAAATTTTTATAGGCAATTTTGTTATCGATAACTTAATTATTATCGAAAAGTTTGTTATCGATAACTCAATATTTATAGAAAATTTTGTTATTTATTTTTTCTATAAAAATTATTTCTAGAAAATTTGGTTATTGATAACTAAATTTTGTTATCGATTTATCGAAATTAAGTTATAGCGATATATCGATAACTAAATTTTTATAGAAAATTTTCCTATCGATTCATCGATAACTAAATTTTCATAAAAAAAAATTGTTATCTATACATCGATAACTAATTTATAGAACAATTTTGGTATCAATATATCGATAACAAATTTTTTATAGAAAATTTCGCTATCGATAATTAAACTTTTATAGAAAATTTTGCTATCAATACATCGATAATTAAATTTGTATTGAAAATTTTGATATCGATTTAATTTTTATTGAAAAAAAATTTTGAAAATTTTGTTATCGATACATCAATTTTTTTTGAAACATTTGTTTTCGATAACAAAATTTTTATTGAATATTTTGTTATCGATAACTAAATTTTTAAAGAAAATTTTGTTATCGATAACTAAATTTTTATACAAAATTTTGCTATCGATAATAACATTTTTATAGAAAATTTTGTTATCTATACATCGACAACTAAATTTTTTATCGATACATCGATAACTAAATTTATATAGAAAATTTTGTTATCGATGCATCGGTAATTTGTTATCGATACATCGGCAACTAAATTTTTATAAAAAAGGTTGATTTCAATACATCGATAATAAAATTTGTATAGATACATCAATACATCGATAATAAAATTTGTATAGAAAATTTTGTTATCGATACATCGATAATAAAATTTTTATAGAAAACTTTGTTATCGATACATTGATATTAAAATGTTTATATAGTATTTTGTTATCGATACATCGATAACTAAATTTGTATGGAAAAATTTGTTATCGATAACCAAATTTTTATAGAAAATTTTGTTGTCGATACATCGATAACTAAATCGATAACTAAATTTTTATGAAAAATATAGCTATTGATAATTACATTTTTATAGAAAATTCTGTTATCCACACATCGATAGTAAAATTTTTATAGACAATTTTGTTATCGACACATCGATAGTAAAATTTTACTAGAAAGTTTTTGAAGAACATTTTGTTATCGATACATCAATAATGAATTTTTTTTAGAAAATTTGGCTGTGTTATCGAAACATCAATAACTAAATTTTTATCGAAAATTAGATTTTTATCGAAATAACTAAATTTTTATAGAAAATTTTGTTTTCGATACATCGATAACTGAAGTTGTTTAGAAAATCGATAACAACGTTTTTATAAACAAGTAAGAGTGTTAAATTCGGCTGTGCCGAATCTTTTATACCCTCCAACATGCAAATAAATAAAAAAAAAAAAAAATGCAGGGCCGTCTTCTTTTTTTGGGGGGGGGGGGTCGGTAGTGGTAATTAAGGGGCACAATTCCTCTCGAATAAGTGTTAAAAAAAATAATTCTTATGTTTTTGCACTAAAGAAATACAAATTTATCATTATATAAAAAAAAATGTATTCCACGCCCATAAAAGGGGGGGCCGACCCTTAAAGCGATATTTTCTAATTCTGTGGGTCCAAATGCAGGACCTTGAACTTCTTGTAGCATAAAAATGTTAGATTTGTTAAACAAAAACACAAAAAATCATATAAAAATATGATATTCTTCAGAGGTTGGTTAAGTTATTCAAGGGGGAACTTTTTCCCCCCTGGTCCGATTTTTCCCATCTCCGAACTTAACCAGCCTATGAACATAAGACATATATGTGCCAAATTTCAGGAGTCTATCACTTTTATTTTGGATTGTATCGTGTCTTCCACAGACGGACGGACGGACAGACGGACGGACGGACAGACGGACATCGCTAGAATGTCTTAGAATCGATCACTGATCAATAATATATATACTTTATGGGGTCCTAGACCGATATTTCCATGCGTTACACACGGAATGACAAAGTGAGTATACCCCCATACTGTAGTTGGAGGGTATAAAAATGTTGCTTTTGATAATCACATTTTTGTAAAAAATTTTACTATCGTAACATTGACGGTAAAATTTTTATAGAAATTTTGTTATCGACACATCGATAGCAAAACTTTTATAGAAAGTTTGGTTATCGATACATCTATAATAAAATTTGTATAGAAAATTTTGCTATCGATACATCAACAATGAAATTTTTTTAGAAAATTTGGCTGTGAATACATCGACAATAATATTTTTATAGAAAATTTTGTTATCGATAACTAAATTTTTAAGGAAAATGCTGTTATCGGTAACTAAATTTTTATCGAAAATTTGTTACCGATAACTAAATTTTTATAGAAAATTTTGTTATCGATAACTAAATTTGTATAAAAAATTTTGTTTTCGATAACCAAATTTTTATAGAAAATTTTGGTATCGAAACATCAATAATTAAATTTGTATCGAAATTTTGATAACGATAACTAAATTTTTATACAAATTTTGATAAAAATATTTATTATCGATTATTCGATAGTTAAATTTATTAAAATTTTTGTTATCGATAAATCGAAAATAAATGTTTACGGAAAATTTTATTATCGATACATAGATAACTAAATTTTTATAGTAAATTTTGTTATCGATAAATCTGTAACGAAATTTTTTCCAAAAATGTTGTTATCGATAAATCAATAACTAGATTTTTAAGAAAAATTTTGTTATCGATACATCGACAACTAAATTTTTAATTTTTATAGAAAATTTTGTTATTGATACATCGTTAATAAAACTTTTATAGAAAATTTTGTTATCGACACATCGATAGAAATTTTTTTTATAGAAAATATTGTTATCGATACATCAATATTATTTTTATAGAAAATTTTGTTATTGATACATCGATAATAAAATTTCGATACATCGTTAATAAAATTTCGATACATCGTTAAAAAAATTTTTATAGAAAATTTTGTTATCGATAGTAAAATTTTTATTGAGAATTTTGCTATCAATACATCGATAATAAAATTTTTATAGAAAATATTATTATCGATACATTAATAATAACATTTTTTTAGAAAATTTTAGTATCAATACATCGATAATAAAATTTGTATAGAAATTTTAGTTATCTATACATCGATAATAAAAGCTTTATAGAAAATCGATCGATTATAAAATTTTGTTATCGATAAATCGATTACAAAATTTAAAAAAAAAATTTTAAGAAAAATTTTGTTATCGATACATCGACAACTAAATTTTTAATTTTTATAGAAAATTTTGTTATCGATACGTAACTAAACTTTAATAGAAAATTTTCTTATTGATAAATGTGATAATAAAATTTTTATGGAAAATTTTGGTATCGATACATCATTAATAATTTTTTTATACAAAATTTTGTTATCGATAATAGCATTTTTATTGAAAATTTAGTTATCGAAACGTCGATAATAAAATTTTTATAGAAAATTTTGTTATTGACACATCGTTAATAAAATTTTTATAGAAAATTTTGTTATCGATAACAACATTTTTTATTAAAAATTTTGCTATCGACACATCGATAGAACAATTTTTTTATTGAAAATATTGTTATCGATACATCAATATTATTTTTATAGACAATTTTGTTATCGATACATCGATAATAAAGCTTTTATAGAAAATTTTGTTATCGATACATCGTTAATAAAATTTTTATAGAAAATTTTGTTATCGATAATACAAATTTTTATTGAAAATTTTGCTATCAATACATCGATAATAAAATTTTAATAGAAAATATTGTTATCGATACATTGATAATAACATTTTTTTAGAAAATTTTAGTATCAATACATCGATAATAAAATTTTTATAGAAATTTTTGTTATCGATACATGGATAATAAAAGCTTTATAGAAAATCGACCGATTATAAAATTTTTTATCGATAATAAAATTATAATAAAATTTTTATAGAAAATTTTGGTATCGATAGTAAAATATTTAAAGAAAAAAAATTGTTATCGATACATCGATAAAAAAAATGTTTGTAGAAAATTTTGTTATCGATACATCGATAATTAAATTTTTAAAAAAAATTTTGTTACCGATAATTATTTTTTTATAAAAAACTTTGTTATCGATACATCAATAACTTAATTTTTATAAAAAAATTTTGTTATCGATAAAAACTTAGTTCTCGACAGCAAAATTTTCTAAAGAATTTTATTTTTATCTTTTCCCATTCTTTTCTCTCTGTGTATTTATCTATTGATTTTTAGTTTATGCATTGAAGATGTTGTTGACAAGAAGGCGTTTTGTTTTTAGGATGGAGTCTGATATCCAAAAAAAACTTTTTTAAGTTTTTTCTTTTTATTGTAATAAACTTTACATTAGTTTCGTGAAACAAAAAAAAAAAAAAAACAACCAACGCGTGCTCTTTATTATTGTTTTTTTTTTTTCTTAAGTTTTTAAAACGTTTTTAACTTAAATTAATGTCAAACCATTTATTATCATTATTATTCTGAAATTCGCTGCATTTATAATTGAAAGTGACGCCAGCCACTTCTTAAATTATGATTTTTTGTTGAAGATGTTGCTGATGATGTTGCAGTGTGCTGGCTAATGTTTTGTTATTGTGTTTTAAAAGTGTGCTAATCGGAAAGTGTGGGTTTTTATTATTTTTCAAGTTTTTAGTTAAAGTTTTTTTTTAAGATAAACTATTAAATGAAAACTTAATTTATTACGGAAATTTCACAGACGGTTTGTAAAAACAAATTTTAAATGAAAATTGGGCTTGTTTTTCATTTACAAACTTGTGTTGTAAATGGCGAACCTTTAAGTTTAAAATTATTACACACAAACAAATTTTAGTGAATCATTAGATTTTTTTTTTAATTTTTTAAATATGTCTTTGTTAGCCGGTACTTTGTTACCGGTTATATTAAATACCAGATAATAAAAGGATCAGAATTTGAGTCCCCATTTTCTAAAATTCTCCCATGCGCAATCTTTCCATCTCAAAAACTGTTACTTCACAAAAACTGGTACTTAAATTATGTACATTAAGTAACAATTTTGAGTGAAAAAGTATCAAAGTGCAGATTTTCCCCCATTTACCCTCTTAGTATCATAAATTCCCAAAAACCTTTTTTCAAATGTTTTTTTTTAATGGTAGAGCCTACATTCTAAAAAGTTTTTATGACCATTATTTTAGGATATCGAAAAAGTACCAAAGTACTATTTCTTACTCTCTTGGAATCGACACTTTCTTAAAAATACTTTTGTTAGAATGTGTTGTTTTCGATGATCTTACACATTTCAAATTTCTAGAGCCATTATTTTAGAAGAAAAGAAAAGTACATATGTACAAAGGATTTCTCCATTAAAATTCGAATTTCTAAAAGGTACTTTTTTCGAAAAAGTACCAAAGTACAGATTTTTACTCCATTTAACCTCTTTGTAACAGAAATCCCTTAAAGCCTTTTTTTAAAATGTTTTGTGTTGATGGGGGAGCATACAAACTAAAAATCATGTTTTTATGACCATTATTTTGGGAGCTCGAAAAAGTACCAAAATAAAATTTGTTACCCTTTTATAATCGAAACTTTCTTAAAAGTACTTTAGTTAGACAGTGTTTTTTAAATCTTAGTATCAGAAATTCCTAAAAACCTTTTTTAAAATGTTTTGCTTTAATTGCAGTGCCTACATTTTAAAAATCAAGTTTTTAAGATGTCGAAAAAGGACCTCAGAACAATTTTTTACGCTCTTGGAATCGATACTTTCTTAGAATGTGTTTTTTTCGATGATCTTGCATTTTAAATTTCTAGAGCCATTATTTCAAAAGAAAAAAAGTACCAACTTACAAGTAATTGCAATTTTTACCCCATTAACCTAAAAGGTTCCTTTTTCGAAAAGTACTAAAGTACAGATTTTTACCCCATTTAACCTCTTAGTAACAGAAATCCCTTAAAGCCTTTTTTTAAAATGTTTTGTTTTGATGGGGGAGCCTACAAACTAAAATTCATGTTTTTATGACCATTATTTTAGGAGCTCGAAAAAGTACCACAGTAAAATTTGTTACCCTTTTAGAATCGAAACTTTCTTAAAAGTACTTTTGTTACAAAGGGATTTTTGCGAGGATCTTACATTTCTAATTTCTAGAGCCATGATTTCTGAAGAAAAAAAGTACCAATGTACAATTGATTACCCTTTTTACTCCATTAAAATTGAAATTCCTAAAAGGTACCTTTTTCGAAAAAGTACCAAAGTACAGATTTTTACACCATTTACCCTCTTAGTAACAGAAATTCCGAAAAGTCTTTTTTTTAAATATTTTGTGTTGATGAGGGAGCCTACACTCTAAAAATCAAGTTTTTATGACCATTATTTTAGTAGATTGAAAAAGTACCAAAGTAAAATTTGTAACTCTTTAAGAATCGAAACTTTTTAAAAAAAACCTTTGTTAGAACAGATTTTTTGAATGATGCTACATTTCAAATTTCTAGACCCATTATTTTAGAAGTTAGAAACAGTACCAATGTTAACCGTTTTGCTCCATTAAAATTGGAATTTCTAATGTACCTTACATTTTTCGAAAAAGTACCAAAGTAAAGATTTTTACCCCATTCAACCTTTTAGTAACAGAAATTCCTAAAAGTGTTTTTTTAAATGTTTTGTTTTGATGGGGGAGCCTACAAAGTAAAAATCATGTTTTATGACCATTATTTTAGGAGATCGAAAAAGTACCAAAGTAAAATTTGTTACCCTTTTAGAATCGAAAGTTTCTTAAAAGTACTTTTGTTTGATGGTGTTTTTTTTTCGATGATCTGACATTTCAAATTTTTAGAGCCATTATTTCTGAAGAAAAAAAAAATGTACCAATGTACAAATGTTTACCCTTTTTACCCCATTAAAATTAGAATTCCTAAAAGGTACCTTTTTCGAAAAAGTACCAAAGTAAAGATTTTTACCCCATTCAACCTCTTAGTAACAGAAAACCATAGAGAAACATAGAGGCGAAGGTGAAAGAAAAAACAATATTGCTATCTTTTTCTAATTTCTCACACGTACGTTGTCGATGTGAATTCACCACACAATACATGTTTACAAGTCGTACTTTGTCAACAAATACATTTAAACAAGTTGTACTTTGACAACTCAATTTTTGACGCCTTCGCCTCTATGTTTCTCTATGCAGAAAACCTTTAAAGTTTTTTTTTTTAATGTTTTGTTTTGATGGGGGAACCTAAAAACTTAAAATCATGTTTTAGGACCATTACTTTAGGAGCTCGAAAAAGTACCAAAGTAAAATTTGTTACCCTTTTAGAATCGAAACTTTCTTCAAAGTACTTTTGTTAGAAAGGGTTTTTTGCGATGATCTTACATTTCAAATTTCTAGAGCCATTATATCAGAAGATAAAATAGTACCAATGTACAAATGATTACCCTTTTTACTCCATTAAAATTGGAATTCCTAAAAGGTACCTTTTTCGAAAAAGTACCAAAGTAGAGATTTTTACCCATTTACCCTCTTAGTAACAGAAATTCCCAAGTCTTTTTTTGAAATGTTTTGTTTTGATGGTGGAGCCTACACTCTAAAAATCATGTTTTTATGACCATTATTTTAGGAAATAAAAAAAGTACCAAAGTAAAATTTGTAACTCTTTAAGAATCGAAACTTTTTAAAAAAAACCTTTGTTAGAACAGATTTTTTGAATGATGCTACATTTCAAATTTCTAGACCCATTATTTTAGAAGTTAGAAAAAGTACCAATGTTAACCGTTTTGCTCCATTAAAATTGGAATTTCTAAAAGGTACATTTTTCGAAAAAGTACCAAAGTAAAGATTTTTACCCCATTCAACCTTTTAGTAACAGAAATTCCTAAAAGTGTTTTTTTAAATGTTTTGTTTTGATGGGGGAGCCTACAAACTAAAAATCATGTTTTATGACCATTATTTTAGGAGATCGAAAAAGTACCAAAGTAAAATTTGTTACCCTTTTAGAATCGAAAGTTTCTTAAAAGTACTTTTGTTTGAATGTGTTTTTTTTCGATGATCTGACATTTCAAATTTCTAGAGCCATTATTTCTGAAGAAAAAAAATGTACCAGTGTACAAATGTTTACCCTTTTTACCCCATTAAAATTAGAATTCCTAAAAGGTAAATTTTTCGAAAAAGTACCAAAGTAAAGATTTTTACCCCATTCAACCTCTTAGTAACAGAAAACCTTTAAAGTTTTTGTTTTTGTTTTGATGGGGGAACCTAAAAACTAAAAATCATGTTTTAGGACCATTATTTTAGGAGCTCGAAAAAGTACCAAAGTAAAATTTGTTACCCTTTTAGATTCAAAGCTTTATTAAAAAATACTTTTCGAAAAAGTACCAAAGCACAGATTTACCCTCTTAATTTACTGAAACTCCTAAAAGTATTTTTTTTTTAAATGTTTTGTTTTGATGAGGAAGCCTACACACTAAAAATCATGTTTTTATTACCATTATTTTAGGAGATCGAAAAAGTACCAAAATTAAATTTTTTCACCCTTTTAGAATCGAAACTTTCTTAAAAAGTACTTTTGTTAGAAGGTGTGTTTTAAATGATGCTACAATTCAAATTTATAGAAACTTTAGAAACAGAAAGTAAAAAAAAACACCAATGTACAAATTTTTACCCTTTTTATCATAAACAAATTGGAATTCGTAAAAGGTACCTGTTTCCCTTTTCCCCTATTTTAATTTCAAGTTTTTTTCAGATGATAAAACAGTAACAAATTACACCAGTGTACTCCTTTTGCCCCCTTTGAATCGGAAATTCCAAAAAGTTTTCGGAAATTTTTTTCCGCCGGAGAATCCTACATTAAAGTTTCTGAACCATTATTTCAGGAAACAAAATATTTTAACTGATTGTGAACAATTGAGCTGATTGAAAAAAAAAACACCTTAAGATAATAAACAAGGTTAAAACGTACAAAGACGTGATCAGTTGAATTGAACTAGTTCGTTCATGAACGCAGAACTCGAAAAGAATATTAAATTAATGATAAAATAATCAAAATCAATAATAAATCGATTTTTTGACCCATATTTCTATACGGAAGATGTCCCTTAACAATTAAGCATCTGCCCCTGCCTGGGCGCCATTTGCTACAAAAAGTTTCTGTCGTGAATTTAACTCTGTGTGTTTTATATTAGCAATTGATCATCTGGCCCCAGCTTGGGCGCCATTTGCAAGTAAGTTCTCTTACAAGGGAGGTCTTTCAGAGGGTGCCCACCGATTATCCTGAAACTTTAATATGGGAAATGGGGCGAAAAAATAAGAGTTGCCAGTTTTTTCTTAGCTGTACAATCTCAAATTTAAAAATGGGTTGCCACCTTATGAAAAAAATATGGGCTTTCGGGAAAATCCGAATAAAAGCCGAGCTAGCAGGAATTTCGGCAAACGCAAAAATACGGGTCAGCTTAATTTTAATAGAGATTATTATATATGATTTTGGGGGTCGTACGTTTACACATCTTCATATAAAAAACCTCCAAGTTATTAAATTTAAAAAAAAAGAACTTAACGAAGCCGAATTTTCAAACGTCCATTGGAATGGGCCTCAAAAAACCTTTCGATCTGTATAAAATGTTCATATAGTTTCTTTTGAAGAAGAAGATGCCCTTAAAAATTCTGTAACGGCCCTTGCCTGGGCGCCATTTGCTGCAACAAGTTTCTGTCGTAAATTTATCTCCGCTTGTTTTAAATTAGCAATTGAGCATTAAGCCCCTGCTCGGGCGCCATATGCAAGAAACCCCTCTTAGTCAACTTTCTGAAATTCCATGCTTATCGGATTTTTTTTACTTCGACTACAAATAACAAAAAATCATAAAAAAAAGTATTCCTGATTGCAATTATCGGTCCTCAAACAGCCGTGGGCGGACAGAAAAATTAGGTATATTTTTTTTGTGCTCCAGTCGATCCCAATGCACCAGAAGATCCCAACGCACCTCCTTTTTCGCCAGTTGATCGAAATGGACCTAATACAAGGATGATCAACCTTAATCCACTATTCTGCAAATCCTATTAAGGTCGATCGTCCTTGACCTGGTCGGCCAAGCAGACCGGAATAACCAGAAACTATTGAAGTTGAGTCTACTGAAACCAAGAAATCTGAAAAGCCAGAAAAAGCTAAATCCGTTGAATCCAAGGAACCAGTCAAGCAGAAAAAAACTGCTTCTAATGAAGATTCCTCAGAAGAAGACAAACCTTCGTATAAAAAGAAGAAAGAAAAGAAGGATTCTAACGAAACCAGTGGTAAGGGAGAAGAAAAGGAATTGCAGAAAAAACTGGATGAAAGATGGATTAATCAAAAAAATCCTTAAAAAGATCAAGAGTGACAATTGTTATGAAGATGACATCTATCAAGATGACTGCAAGAAATACTAACGCATTGCAAAAACGGTTGGTATTATTGATCCATGATCGATTCTTAGACATTTTATGAATATTTGTCCGTCTGTCAGTAGATAACTCGATGCATATGTCTTATGATCATAGGCTGGTTAAGTTGGGAATTAGGCGAAATTCGAAAATGGGGAAAAAATTTTCCCTAAAAAAACTAAACCAATCTCTAAGTAACGCAATTTTTGTTTAACTTTTGTTAAACCAATAAAACATTTTTTTGTCAGAAGAAGTTCAAAATCCTGCATAGGTATCCAGGGGATTAACAAAGATATTTTTTGTGGATGTGTATAAAAAAGATTATTATAAATATGTATCAATAATAAATGGATTTATTAGCCCAAATCGCTAGGGAAAGGTGGGCCCTAACAATTTTGCACCTGGCCCCTACCTGGGCGATATTTTCTGGAAAAAGTTTTGTCGTGAATTTGACTCTGAGTGTTTTAAATTAGTAATTAAGCAGTTGGCCCCTGCTTGGGCGCCATTTGCAAGAACACTATGTTAGTCAACTCTTCTGAAATTTTTATCTGAAGCAAATTTCTCAAATTTTTAAGACTGAACTAAAACCAAAATCGAACAGTTTTGCAAATATTAAATAACGAAACCGCGTTTTTTGATTTTTTTCGCTAATTGACTAATGTTTATAAGATCTGTGAACTTTTATATTATCTGATTTGCCAATCCCCTATAACTTTTAATAAAGCCCTTAGTAAAATCTTGAAAATAAGTCATCACATTTGACGACAATTTTTCAATTAAAATAAATGTTTCTTAATTTAAATTTCACTTAATTTATAAATATTAATTTTTAAGTGAAATTCTTGAGAATATTTAAAATACAAACGTGTAAACTTTTATATTTAACAACAAAATAATTAACATATCAACCAACAATGATGATGTACTACTTACAAAGTAATAAATTACTATGAAAAAACTAACACCACACTGAGTAGGTACTTGCTGCGGATATGAATACGGGTGCATGCAACTGACTTGACTGCATGTACTTTTTCCCGTAAGTCACATCACATCATGGAGCAATAAAAATTGAAAACCACAACAAAGGGAAAGTGTCGCATAAAATACTTTTTTGTTTTCCAAGCTTATAAATAACAATAAGAATGAAAATGTATAAAATTAAACTGTATAATAGTTAAAAGATGGTTGATTGGAAGGTTGCACAGTGGAGCAAAAATTAAAATATATTTTTTGGGGAAATGAATTAGAGAATTCTTATTAAAATGAATGGAGTGGCATGAAACTTTAAATTGTTGTAACAGAAATATCTTCAAATTAAAGTTTAGATGACTTCCTAAAACTTCCGGAAGCTGCACCAAGTTGTCGGTAGGCAGGAAAACTCGGACATACTAAATGGAGCCCCAAATGAAGTTCATCTTGCAACTTAATTTTTGAAAATACCTCTGCTATATTTTACTTCAGCCCCACTATTCTTTGTAGGAACGGAAGGTACGTCGTACAGATTGTTATAGTAATATATGATTGTGAAACTTGTCGAGGAAAATTACAACTGCATGAGCATTGAGTTGACAATGCAGTACAAATTTATTTGAGAAAGTAAAGAAAATGACAGGAAAACTTTATAAAATAAATCTCAAAGACAAATTTTCTTTTCTTTTTAATATAAAATACGTCACGAGAAATGATCTAGAAATTATTTAAAAAAAACTGCAAGTTGGTTACAGTGAATTTAAAGGATTTAAATCTTTTAACCTTACGAAACTTAAAAACTATACTCTAATTAAAATGATTTAAGTTTTCTGCTATAAATTGAGAAGATTTTAACAGAATGTTCACATAAAATTTTTTTTTGAAATTTCGATTCTAAACTTTCAAATTTCGATTCAGAACTTTCGACAGAAGATGGTGTTTAAAACTGTATATAATCCTCTAGATGTATGATGCGAGAATTAGACCAATACTGTCTTATGGTGTCATGTGTGGTGGTTATCCTGTATTCTAGTACCTGGATTCTAGTACTCCGTTGCAAGCATTAATTCCTTTAAAGTTCATTTAAGACATGTTAAAACTTATTTATATGACCTGTAGCTAAATAGGAAGAAAAACAGAAAGAAAGGGAAACGGATACAAATATATAAAAATATATTAAACATGTCTGCACATGACCAAAAGAAAGACAGTAAGTGAAAAGTGCTTTTCACAATCCAAGATATAAACTTAATTTACTTTAACAAATGAACATTAAAAATACCCTCCACTTGCAATAAGTTCAAGAAGTTTAAGCGTATATATCTAAAAATATGTTTGAAGGGGTGGCACTTATTGCAATAATTTTTGGAGAAATGAAGAAGTTTTACATGGAAGCACTTGAGGATCTTGGTAGCCTAAGTGTGCTTTGGGACACACTTACAAGGAGAGTCTCCCTGGTGTCACCCTCCGATCTTCATGAAATTTGGATATGTTGTTCAGAACGAAAATTCATTCGACATGTATTTTTTTAGCGGCCCAAACTCATTTTTAGGGGGGGTCGATTTGTATGGGGGAAATTGACCATGTTTTTTTGCACATATAGATAGGTTTTCCAAAGACCTTTCATTTGGTATATAACGTGACTAGGTTTCTTTGTATTATGTAGGAGATAAACGCAAAACACTGACCGTTTCTTCCCCCCTCATTTTCACCCCATAAATATGAATTTGGCCGCTAAAAAAATACGTGCCCATTTATTTTTCTGCTCTACAAAATAAAACCAACTCCATAAAAACTCCATTTACTATTAAAATCATGCGTAGAGAGTAGACGTGTTTTTGTCGTGCTTATCATTGTTTCGCATTTGTTTGTAATTATTTCTTAATAAATAAAATATTTTTGTTTAAAACATCACCATAAACGGGATTGAAAAAACATAAACAATATAAAGTATTGTTTTTAAAGTTTTTGCTGTGGAGGATTTTTAATTTTGCAATTTTATTTATATTTGCTTCTTTGGACATTGTTGCTGTGGTTTAATTTATCTTTTATTTTGTTTACAATGACCGGTAAAAATGCGCGAAAGCAATCTTCCCCCTCTCCCGAGCAAAATTCATCTAAAATTCCACGTACTGTGAGCGACCCCCCTTTCCCTACTAATTGGATGCAATTATTAGATGAGAAGTTGGAGAAACAAAGAGCGCTTATAGTGGAATCTCTCACAAACACATATAAGGCCAGTGAAGAAAAAATCATGAAACGTATTGATGAATTATCTGGTGAGTTGTTTGACTTGAGAACTTCATTTACTGAGATAAAAGGAAGAGTAACATTATTGGAAACTACTCAGAGAGAGGATTTTGTCAAACTTAGCAGTGAATTATCTACAATGAAAACAAGGTTTCAAAGTTTGCAAAATAATGTTGTTGCTTCTGATTTAATTATTACTGGAATTGATGAAATCGAAAATGAGAGTATTGAGGAAACTTTCTCTAAGATTTGTCACTGTATTAAATTGACACCTCCTAAAATTAAAGAGTCTTTTCGTTTAAAAGCAAAAGAAATAAATAACAAAAAATCCAAATCAAGTTCTATATTGATAAAACTGCATTCACCTTACGACAGAAATCAGCTGTTTCGAGCTATAGCAGGTTTTTGTAAAACGAATAAGAGGTCTATGAATAGAACTGACATTGGTGGTAACGAGGACATTAACATATATGTTCACGAGTGCCTTACTGATGAATACAGAAGACTAATGTTTTATTGCTCTCAACTGAAGCGTGAAAATAAATTAACTTCTGCCTTTTCTATTCGTGGGAAAGTTTTTGTTAGGACTCAGAAAAACCAAGAATCTATCTGCGTGAATGATCAGGCAAGCGTTGATGCATTGATAGTACCCTAAACATTAAAAGCTATGATTTGTTTATTTTTATTTTTGTCAAATTTGTATCTTTTATTTTTATATACTATTAATTTTTATTTATTTTTTTATTATTTATTTATTATTATGTTAATTACTTTCTTTTTTCTGCCATTTTTTTCAACAAATGCGGTTGTATCTCATCATTTTATGAATTTTAATGATGACATATAATTCGAATAGCACTTACGAAAATTTAAGAACAATTCTAGGGATTGTTAGTAAGAACCACAAAGGGTTTCAACTATGTTTGATGAATTCGAGAAGTTTCAATAGGCAAAAAATTGACTACATGAATTATGTACTCTCAAAATCATCAATTGATGTGATGTGTGTAACTGAAACCTGGTTTAGACCTGGTAATCATGACAGTATGTACAGTCTTGCGAACTTTAATATATTAAGACACGACAGAGTTCAAAATAACGACAGAGTCCAGAATAATGAAAAGAAGAAGAAGAAGAATAGTGAGGTTCGAGGTGGTGGTATTGCCATATATATGAGAAAGGGCTTAAAAGGTAGAATTATTTTCAAATCTAGTACATCTAGTGCTGTTGAATACCTTGCCGTTGAGCTCGAAGGCGTAAATAATTCAAAATGTTGTGTTGTTTGTGTTTATAATCCCGTTAGAACTAATAGTCTTTCTGATTTTTTCGACAAACTTAATGAGTTTACCATT